>LR991019.1:33903951-34520631 GCA_905163495.3 Cosmia trapezina
TGTGTTGATGAACGCTTTATCAATAAAATGCAATAGCATGAATTATGGCGTACTGATAAAAAAGAAATGAACCTTAAATTATATTTTTGAAAAGCTATAGGTGGCTAAAGACTCAAAATCCTTTGTCAGTCACGAGATTCAAAAAGGAAAAAAAGCAGTATGAGATATTTGGACGACATCACTTCATATTATAATTGTTCACAAAATGAATTATCTTATTTTAATCAGGAAAACCACCCCAGTCATGGCATCGAAAATGTGAGCATAATAATTGTTAATAAGAAAAGATTGAAAAACCGTAAAAAGGACAATGTATTTATAAACAATCAACAACCTCGAGTCGCTTCTCGTTTATCAAAATTCAGCAAATCCCAGAGAGCAAGTTCTATCACCAAACCCTCAAGCATGCCTGAACTAAACAAATGTACAAGACCAGTCCCGCCACGAAAAAGAAGCGGCAATAGAAAGGATACAAAACAAAACAAACACAGACAAAGCCCGTTTCAATCAAATTTTATTGTCAATGTAGTTTCTGAACATCGATTTGACGAATGTTTAAACTCATTTAACTATGCCAGACAGACAAATTTTAAAATCTTCAGGTGTCAACTAGGTGCTGCAGAAGATACTAAGACTTGTTGCTGCTCTTGTAACTCTGATGCTATGTTTGAAGTAATGAAGAGCTTGTACGACTGTTATAAAAAGAAAAATTGCGAAAATTGTGATTGTATACTTTGTGGTCATTTACCACGAGAAGAAAGGATGCTTAGTGAGAAAATGAAATCTTTAGCTAGTTTATCAGAACAAGAAAAAAATCTAAGAGCACAAGCTATGAAAGGTTTGCCTCTCCCTGAAGGAAAAACGGCATCAGAAAAAAAATTAATTAATAAGGTTCGCACTGACCTTGGTGTCCCTATTGAACCTAAAACTAAAGAAATTAGAGATATACATGAAAAAGCAGCTAAAGATGGCAAACTATTGCCATTGGAAGGCAAAACACCTGCAGAGAAGGAAAAGATATTACAAGATCTACATAATAAGGGTGTTCCATTACCTGTAGGACGAACGCCATCAGAAAAAGCTCTAATAGATAAAATAATGGGCAAAACACCAACCCTGGCACCTTCGGAGCAAATACGAAGAGCGAAAGTGGAAGGATTACTAACAACGCTCCAACACAAAACACCAGAACAAAGAGAAAAAATACTAAGAGCACTAGCTAACCGAGGTATACCCCTCCCTGAAGGTCAATCACCTTCAGAAAAAAAACTAATTAACAAGGTTCGCGCTGACCTTGGTCTTCCTATTGAACCTAAAACTAAAGGTATTAGAGATAAACATGAGCAAGCAGCTAAAGCTGGCTTACTATTGCCTTTAGAAGGCAAAACACCTGCACAGAAGGAAAAGTTATTACAAGGACAACATAATTTGGGTATTCCATTACCTGTAGGACGAACGCCATCGGAGAAATCTCTTATAGCCAAAATAGCGGCAGATAGTCGTCACCCTTCAAAAGTGGCTCCTTCGGAGAAAATGCGTAGGGCGAAAGCAGAAGGACTACTAACTACTCTTAAAGACAAAACACCAGAACAAAGAGAAAAAATTCTAAAGGGACTAGCTAACCAAGGTATACTCCTCCCTGAAGGACGATCATCTTCAGAAAAGACACTTATTAACAAGGTTCGCGCCGACCTTGGCCTACCCATTGAACCCAAAACTAAGTCTATTCGAGACAAACATGAACAAGCAGCTAAAGCTGGATTACTACAGCCATTGGAAGGCAAAACAGTTGCAGAGAAGGAAAAGATATTGAAAGGTCTACATGATATGGGTATCTCATTACCAAAAGGACGAACGCCGTCGGAGAAATCTCTTATAGCCAAGATAGCGGCAAGTAGTCGTCATCCTTCAAAAGTAGCTTCAGCGTTCCTGGTGCCTTCAGAGCAAATGCGTAGAGCAAAAGCGGATGGATTACTAACGCCCCTCAAAGGCAAATCACCCGAGAAAAAAGAAAAAATTCTGAAAGCACTAGCTATGAAAGGTTTACCTCTCTCTGAAGGTCAATCACCTTCAGAAAAAAAACTTATCAACAAGGTTCGCGGTGACCTTGGTTTACCTGTAGAACCTAAAACTAAGTCCATTAGAGACAAACATGAACAAGCAGCTAAAGCTGGCAAACTGCAGCCATTGGAAGGCAAGACACCGGCAGAGAAAGAAAAGATATTGCAAGATCTACATGATATGGGTATTCCGTTACCTAAAGGACGAACGCCATCAGAAAAATCTCTTATAGCCAAGATAGCTGCAAGTAGTCGTCATCCTTCAAAGGTAGCTTCAGCGTTCCTGGTGCCTTCGGAGCAAATGCGTAGAGCAAAAGCGGAAGGATTACTTACACCACTTAAAGAGAAAACACCAGAAGAAAGAGAAAATATTCTAAGGGGATTAGCTAAACGAGGGATACCCCTTCCTGAAGGTCAGTCACCTTCAGAAAAAAAACTAATTGACAAGGTTCGCGCTGACCTTGGTCTACCAATTGAACCTAAAACTAAAGCTACTAGAGATAAACATGAAAAAGCAGCTATAGCTGGCTTACTATTTCCATTGGAAGGCAAAACAACTGCAGAGAAGGAAAAGTTACTACGAGGTCAACATAACATGGGGATACCATTACCTGTAGGACGGACACCATCAGAGAAAGCTCTTATAGACAAAATCGAGGCATTATCGCGTGCCGCTTCCGCGGTCCTGGCGCCTTCGGAGAAAATGCGTAGAGTGAAAGCTGAAGGATTACTAACATCGCTTAAAGACAAAACACCAAAAGAAAGAGAAAAAATTCTAAGGGCTCTAGCTAACCGTGGTATTCCCCTCCCTGAAGGCCAAACACCTTCAGAAAAAAAACTTATTAACAAAGTTCGTGCCGATCTGGGTCTACCTATTGAGCCTAAAACTAAAGCTATTAGAGATAAACATAATCAAGCAGCTGCAGCGGGCTTACTACTGCCATTAGAAGGCAAAACACCTACACAGAAGGAAAAATTACTCCGCGGTCAACATAATATGGGTATCCCATTACCTGTGGGACGGACGCCATCGGAGAAATCTCTTATAGCCAAAATAGCGGCAGGTAGTCGTCATCCTTCAAAAGTGGCTTCAGCGTTCCTGGTACCTTCCGAGCAAATGCGTAGAGCGAAAGCGGAAGGTTTACTTACTCCACTCAAAGACAAAACACCAAAAGAAAGAGAAAAAATTCTAAGGGCCCTAGCTAACCGCGGTATACCCCTCCCTGAAGGTCAATCACCTTCAGAAAAAAAAGTTATTAACAAGGTTCGTGCCGACCTTGGTTTACCTATTGAACCCAAAACTAAAACTATTAGAGATAAGCATGATAAAGCAGCTTTAGCGGGTTTACTGTTACCATTAGAAGGCAAAACACCTGCACAGAAGGAAAAGATATTACAAGGTCAACATAAAATGGGTATTCCATTACCTGTAGGACGGACACCATCGGAGAAATCTCTTATAGCCAAAGTAACGGCTGGTCCTCGTCCAGCTTCAACGGTCAGAATACCGTCCAAGGCAATTTCAGCTATCCTGGCGCCCTCAGAGCACATGCGTAGGGCAAAAGCGGAAGGATTACTAACGCCACTCAAAGGCAAAACACCGGAGCAAAGAGAAAGTATTCTAAAGGCGCTAGCTATGCGAGGGTTACCCCTTCCGGTAGGTCAATCACCATCCGAAAAAAAACTTATTGACAAGGTTCGCGTCGACCTTGGTGTACCTATTGAGCCTAAAACCAAAGCTATAAGAGATAAACATGAAAAAGCAGCTTTAGTTGGCTTACTTTTTCCATTGGAAGGCAAAACACCTGCACAGAAAGAAAAGTTACTACGAGGTCAACACAATATGGGTATACCATTACCCGTGGGTCGGACTCCATCGGAGAAATCTCTAATAGCCAAGATAGCAGCAGGTAGTCGTCATCCTTCAAAAGTAGCTTCAGCGGCCATGGCGCCTTCGGAGAAAATTCGTAAAGCGAAAGCGAAAGGATTACTTACGCCACTCAAAGGAAAAACACCTGAACAAAAGGAAAAAATACTTAAGGCATTAGGTGTGACTGGTTTACCTCTCCCTGAAGGTCAATCACAATCAGAAAAAAAACTTATTGATAAGGTTCGCACTGACCTTGGTCTACCTCTGGAACCTAAAACTAAATCTATTAGAGACAAACATGAACAAGCAGCTAAAGCTGGCTTGCTAAAGCCATTGGAAGGCAAAACTCCGGCTGAAAAAGAAAAACAATTAAAAGGTCTACATGATATGGGTATTCCATTACCTAAAGGACGAACGCCATCGGAGAAATCTCTTATAGCCAAGATAGCGGCAAGTAGTCGTCATCCTTCAAAAGTAGATTCAGCGTTCCTGGTGCCATCAGAGCAAATGCGTAGAGCAAAAGTGGAAGGATTACTTACACCAATAAAAGACAAAACAGCAGAAGAAAGAGAAAAAATTCTAAAGGGACTAGCTAAACGAGGTATACCCCTTCCTGAAGGTCACTCACCTTCAGAAAAGAAACTTATTGACAAGGTTCGCGCCGACCTTGGTCTGCCAATTGAACCTAAAACTAAAGCTATTAGAGATAAACATGAAAAAGCAGCTTTATCTGGCATACTATTCCCATTGGAAGGGAAAACGCCTGCAGAGAAGGAAAAGTTACTACGAGGTCAACATAAAATGGGTATTCCATTACCTGTGGGACGGACACCATCGGAGAAATCTCTTATAGCTAAAGTAATGGCTGGTCCTCGTCCAGCTTCAACGATCAAAATACCATCCAAGGCAATTTCAGCTATACTGGCGCCCTCAGAGCACATGCGTAGAGCAAAAGCGGAAGGATTACTTACTCCACTAAAAGACAAAACACCAGAAGAAAGACAAAAAATTCTAAGGGGACTAGCTAAACGAGGTATACCCCTTCCTGAAGGTCACTCACCTTCAGAAAAAAAACTTATTGACAAGGTTCGCGCCGACCTTGGTCTACCAATTGAACCTAAAACTAAAGCTATTAGAGATAAACATGAAAAAGCAGCTTTAGCTGGCTTACTATTTCCATTGGAAGGCAAAACGCCTGCAGAGAAGGAAAAGATACTACGAGGTCAACATAACATGGGGATCCCTTTACCTTTGGGACGGACGCCATCAGAGAAAGCTCTTATAGCTAAAATCAAGGCACTATCGCGTGCCATTTCAGCGGTACTAGCGCCTTCGGAGAAAATGCGTCGAGCGAAAGCGGAAGGATTACTAACAACGCTCAAAGACAAAACACCAGAAGAAAGAGAAAAAATTCTAAGGGCCCTAGCTAACCGTGGTATTCCCCTACCTGAAGGTAAATCACCTTCAGAAAAAAAACTAATTAACAAGGTTCGTGCCGACCTTGGTCTACCTATTGAGCCTAAAACTAAATCTATTAGAGATAAACATGATCAAGCAGCTGCAGCGAGCTTACTACTGCCATTAGAAGGCAAAACACCTGCACAGAAGGAAAAATTACTACGCGGTCAACATAATATGGGTATCCCGTTACCTGTGGGACGGACGCCATCGGAGAAATCTCTTATAGCCAAGATAGCGGCAGGTAGTCGTCATCCTTCAAAAGTGGCTTCAGCGATCCCAGCGCCATCAGAAGAAATGCGTAGAGCTAAAGCGGATGGATTACTTACGCCACTCAAAGACAAAACACCAGAAGAAAGAGAAAAAATTCTAAGGGCCCTAGCTAACCGTGGTATTCCCCTCCCTGAAGGACAAACACCTTCAGAAAAAAAACTTATTAATAAGGTTCGTGCCGACCTTGGTCTACCTATTGAGCCTAAGACTAAAGATATTAGAAACAAACATGATCAAGCAGCTGTAGCGGGCTTACTACTGCCATTAGAAGGCAAAACACCGGCACAGAAGGAAAAATTACTACGCGGTCAACATAATATGGGTATCCCATTACCTGTGGGGCGGACGCCATCGGAGAAATCTCTTATTGCAAAAATAGCGGCAGGTAGTCGTCATCCTTCAAAAGTGCCTTCAGCGATCCCAGCGCCTTCAGAGAAAATGCGTAGAGCTAAAGCGGATGGATTACTCACGCCACTCAAAGACAAAACACCAGAAGAAAGAGAAAAAATTCTAAGGGCCCTAGCTAACCGTGGTATTTCCCTCCCTGAAGGTCAATCACCTTCAGAAAAAAAACTTATTAACAAGGTTCGTGACGACCTTGGTCTACCTATTGAGCCTAAAACTAAAGCTATTAGAGATAAACATGAACAAGCAGCCATAGCTGGCAAACTAAAGCCATTGGAAGGCAAGACACCGGCAGAAAAGGAAAACATATTAAAAGATCTACATGATATGGGTATTCCATTACCTGTAGGGCGGACGGCTTCAGAGAAATCTCTTATAGCCAAAATAATGGCAGGTCTTAAAGAAAAATCAGTCGGTGTGTCAGTGTCAAAGAGACTAGCAGCAAGAAAAGAAGCAGGAATAGCAACTGAGTTTCAAGATGTTCTCAAAACAACAACATGTGACCGTGGCTGTGGTTGCGACAAAAAAAAAATCAGATTTAAACACAGTTACGTAAAAATCAGAGTGACATCTCCAGATATATCTTCCTTTTGCGATTGTCCTGATGAATGTATCCCAGGTGTTGTGACCGGTGCCTTCATTGACGACGAAGGTATTAAAGTTACAGTTGGGAGAGCTGTTGGTGTACCATCATTTACAAGTGAGTTATTATCAAGAACTGATAACAGTAACACTGATGCCGAGCATAAAAGTCTTAAAGACTTAATTTATTTAAAATATAAAGTTTCTAGGTTTGAATCTGGTCCTTGTTCTGATAGAGTGAATTACTGTCTTAACAGTTCCAGTTCGATCGAAAGCTCTAGTACGAGACCAAATAGCACTGAAAGCGAGAATATCTATCTGCAGAGTAGTACACCACCCTACGAAGGCAGAACAAGTAAATCTGACAGGACTATTGAAAGTTTAAGGTGCCATCACCCATTACATAATAATTACAAAGGCTTCAACTCTGAAACTAAATCTGTTGCAAGCAGTGTTGATTCTGTTCTCGTAATAAAAAGTGAGAATTCATTATGCACCACGAGCACAAGCAAGACCATTGACACAGTCAGTTTGATTTCGAGTATGGATACCAGCAACACATCAATCTCTACTCATTACTTGAGCTACCAGTCTAGTGATAACGCTATGAGTAGTAGCTCACTAGACGAACCAACAACAAGGTAACTAACACTTTGAAGCTGCACGTTGAAATATGTTTCATGTAATAAAACTACACATGGATCAAAACAACTCTTCGATATTGTGGGTTTGAGTAGGGAAGTTGCGCATTTACATAATATTTTTGTCTGTTGAGTTTTGTTTTACTAATGTTTCTTTTTATCTCGAGGTGTTTCTCAGGTTGTTCTCAGGATCAAAATTAAGTAGCTAATAAAACATAACATAACATAACGCTTGTATTCCCCGAAGGGTTAGGCAGAGGTACACCTGTAGTATAGCGCTTGTCCACTCTGATGTGACGCGTCCATAGAAATATAAAAAACAGGAAAAGTGGCAAGGGGGCGAATCTGTGTCCGCGCGACATGCTCAGTATGAGCCGTTCATAGTCAAATGGCCGTCTCCGCGAACTAGTGCGCTTTCGACTGTGACCGTGACAATTTATAAAAATGCCGTGTTCTTCAGTGGTTTCTTGTAAAAACCGAAGCCAAAACAAAAATCCATCCATCCAAAAAAAAAAAAAAAAAAAAAGTGAATCCATGATTTACAAATCATGGATTCACAGGGAAAAAGTGGAGACACAGGGTTCCGATACATTTTAACATACCTACTGGGCACATCTCCTTCTTTCTTATATCTATGGACGCGCCCCACCATAATACCGTATTTATCCTAGGTAGTTTAATACACATTTAAGTAGTGGAACGCGTCATTTCACAGTGGACAAGCTATACTCCCCCATTTCACCACTTTTGTTTAAGTCCCATGTCCCCAATAGCCTAAAAGCCTAGCAAGAAACTGACTACACTGACCGACAGGTTACTTAAAATTCAAGGAGCGTCAAAAGAGTAATTAAGATACCTACTAGACACAGAAATAGCGATTTTTTGTAGTATTATACAACTAGTATTATAAACTAAAAATAGACTAAAATATGAATGTTTTTATTTTGACAGTGATGATTTGATCGATCACCCCGCAACTTTTGGGAAACGCAAGATATTAAGAAATATTGGAGGGGCAGTCCCACACCGCCAGTATACAATCTTGCTATTGTCTCAAACCAGACTTAACTATGGAAATAACAACATGAGGATCAATAAACTGAACCCTGAAACTGAAGACCCGAACAATGTGCTCTTCAACCACTTGCCGAGTGAACTCGATGTATCGAAGATAATGGACAAAATTACGTCCAAAAAACGTTTCTTGGATGCATCCGCCATATTCATAGTAGTACCAATGTCTGATGATGACGCGGAACAGGGCTCCTTCAATTGTGTTGATTCCATTAGTAGTATTCATTCGACGCAAGCAGGTGTCATACTGAACGATACCAGACAAGAGGATCAGAGTAAGTAGTTCATTAGACAGGTCCCATGAATAATTAGACCGAGAGGTGATGGGATTTTTCATAACGATCATGGATACGGTTAGATTTACTTCAATGGGTTGTAGAGTAGTCCCCTAATGTGAATGATGTCGGTCCGCCTGCTCTCAGTGGTTGCAACTTCGAAATGGTCAGTTTTAGTACATATTCAAAGTATGGCGTCTCCGCAGATGAAATAAGTTGGTCTGCCGGCTCTCAGTGGTTGCATTTCAGAGCTATGATGCGCGCAAGTAACTGCATTGTTGCGAAAAAAAAACGATAAGAGAAATGGTCAGTTTTAATACCTATTCGAAGAATGGTGTCTCCACAGGTGAAACGAGTTGGTCTGCCGGCTCTCAGTGGTTGTATTTCAGAGCTTTGTTATACGCAAGGCGCAGGTGCTTAGTTAAAGAGACATTCAACTTAACGGTAACCAATAAAATAAATAATTAAATCGAACAAATTCAATTTTTATTAATTCCAACTTACATACCTACTCTAATCATCTTTGGGTAAAATCACAAATTAATGATTTTATAGAATATAGCTAAGACTATAGCGCGACCCTTAGTAGAGTCGATTCCCCGCACCTCTAGAGCTCCTCGTGTGGCCCGGTTACGCGGGCACAACACTACATGCTCAAGCACCCAATTGCACCCAATAACCACGCACGCACGCGCTCGTCGTACGCGGACTCCAAGTATATAAGTAAAAGTAGTCTGTGGCGGACTCTTACGCATTGTGAGCTGTCCATTCTAAAGCAAAAGTTCTATGTTAATTATTAAGTATTTCGATTCACACTAATTTCATGTATTTCGTGTTATAGGGTAAACTTGCCTAATTCGTACGCCCTAAGGAAAACCTCTTAATATTTTGGAAATTAATAAAGAAATATTATTTTTTATTTTAAGTAATTTTTATTTGCTAAATGTTTTATTACTAATATAACAAAAATTAACATAAATATTATAAACTTCTAAGAAATAAACAATTTTTAAAAATATTTAAAAAGTACGATTTAGGACCATTCATCATATTCTACGACCATCGTGCTCCGGCGCTTCACAATATTTAAAGATCCCATCCAAAACAAGAATGTCCCGTCTCGGACAAGGAGCTTCGTATAATTGAGATAGAACTTCACTTACAGGTAAGTTCGTTTAATTTCATAATTTAAAGTGTCTCCTTGTCCGAGACGATTTAACAGAGTAGATGTTTAAAGTTATGTTGTGAATGAAAGGCTGTTGTAATCAAAAAACATTATTATTTGGGATTACAAAACCATTATAAGCATCTTAAGTAATGCATGTAACACATGATATTTAGGTACTAGGTTCTATTTACAGTACCGCAAACAGCATTACTAAAAGCTAGGGGGCCTTCTGTTACTGGTCGATTATAAAACCTAGCGAAGGTCGAGGATGTCCCTGACCATCCTGCCGTCTTTCTAATTAGATCTATGCTGAGACCAGCCCTACTTGCTGCTGAAGTAGAAGTATATCTAGTGCTGTGCGCGGTAAATATAGAAGTATATCTATACCCGCCTCACTCAATGTAATTTTTATCCATCTACTTAGAGATTGAGAAGAGGCACTATGGTATGGTTTTTTGTATGTAATTATTAAGTTATCTATTTGAATCGAAGCGAGGGAATATTCTTATTTCGTACTTTGAGATCCGTGTAGGTAAGAATGACGGGTGTAGTGCTGCAGAATTGAATATACTAGCAATGTACTAGAACGTACCTTTAATGAAATTCAATGTACCTCCATGAAACAAGAACAATTATAATAATAAAGTGAGCCGCAGTCCTGACAGTCTGAATGACAGGTGTATACTGATAAACAATGTTATAGATATCTTATGGTTACCTAATGTTTACCAGAGGAATGTACCTGCAACGTACCTCCTAAAATATAATCTGAAAATATAATGCGACTAATAAATAACGAGAAAATCAATAAAACTATTTTTTTCATAGCAATATCGCACCTCCGCTCAATAAGTGTCGTAAGTCAAAAAATCAAACTTTCTAGGAAGGAGGTTTGTGCTAAACAGACTCCGTGGCAGCCCCAGCAACATTCTACGCGCTATAGCCGGGAGACATGACAGCCATTTTTGTGGATGGGAAATCATCAAATGACTTCTACCGCTCTGGGTGGAGCGGAAGGGCGTGTCGGATTTTACTGACTGAAACCCACCCCATGCTCCTTCAGTTGCCTGTGCCAGGGCCACGGTATCTCTTTCGAACAACCCACGACCCCGGCGGCATTGGCCCCATCTTTTGCTGACATCTCTTGCGCGCGTAGAACACAACGCGCCGTCGACCCGAGCTTGCCGGTCAATTGTGTAAAAATCTCACCGTGAAAACTTAGGTGAAGTAAGTTTGTTTTTGCTAGGAATTGACACTATTGACAGCTCACTCCACGCTCACTTCACGTAAGTTTTCACAGTGAGATGGTTACAGAATCGCACTGCTGGTCCTTACCGGACGGTGAGCTACCCACAACTTGCCGTCCGCAAGCCCGCGCCTACGGTGGCCGGGAATCGGCTCTCGATGCCCGCCGCCCAGGGCGTCTCCTGCGGCGACTGAGGGCGTGAGGTTGTATCTCCGTCACGCGTTTCGCCTCCTCCTTCGCGAGCCTTACTGCTTCGCAGAAGGAGGCGACGGCCTCTCATGCACTATAGCTCCGCGCCATGGCCTGGACCAGGTTGGGACGCGAGAGATCGCCGCCGCCAATCGCCTCCATGAGAGCACGGCGGTGCAAGCCGGGCAGACCTCCACTGTATGCTCCACCATGTTCTCCGGGCGATCCACACAATGGTGACACCCGGGCGTTTCCTCCCGCCTTCTGCGGAACAGGAACCTCCCGGAAAAACCGTGTCCGGTGAGGACCTGCGTCAGGCAGAAGGTGAGGACGCCGTGACGCTTCCAACCACTCCTCAAAGAGGGGACTTATGGCAGCAATTGTGGCGTGCCCAGCGCTGGATTGCGACAGTCGCACTCTCCATGTCACCATGAGATCCCGCCGGAGCTCTGTCCGCTGTGCCGTGATTTCTCGCGGCAGTGGAGTTACGCCCAGGCGTTTCGCCTCCTCGCGCCACTCTCACACGTGCGTGAGGACTTTTGCCACCAGTACCCACGGCGGCAATCCGACAAGGAGGCTCGCCACCTCACCGGAGACCGTGCGGTAACCCCGGACTAGCCGGCTGGCCATGACCCTCTGGGACGCGTTCAACCGGCGGGCTGGCCGCAGCCTCAGGGAACGCGCCCACACCGGTGCACTTATCACCTACAACACTGTCTGTGTTGTCTGTAGATTTGAACAATATACTATAGAAAAGATAAAAAATACAGTGCCGAATTGTTTACACGCTTTAATTAAGATAGTCCGTTTTAAAGTCCACCATGACCTAGCTGTTGCACTCAGTATTGGTTAGACAAGGAAACGCATAAAAACGTGGTTTTTAGATTAAGTTTTTAATCTACACTTTTTTTTACTGCTTTCATGAAGGATGATTCAATCTGCCTAGCCTTTTCCCAACTATGTTGGGGTCGGCTTCCAGTCTAACCGGATGCAGCTGAATACCAGTATTTTACATGGAGCGACTGCCTATCTGACCTCCACAACCCAGTAACTGGGTAATACGATACCCCTTGGTAAGACTGGTTGTCAGACTTTCGGGCTTCTGACGACCCGTAACGACTGTCAAAGATCCACGAATAACAGCCGGGACCAACGGCTTAACGTGCTTTCCGAGGCACGGAGGAATCTCGATATGTAAAGATGGTCACCCATCCACTGACCAACCCCGGCAAGCGTAGCTTAACCTGACGGATCGACCCGTGCGGCTGTTATTACTTAGCCACGAGCTCCTCATGAAGGATGAGTAAATGATAATATTATTTTCTTCGAGTTTCTATTCTTAGAGTTGTTCACTATGATTTTTTCAAAGATTATGAAAATCTATTGACAAATTACCAGTCTATTAGACCAGGTAAAAGGAAGGGTGATCCTACAGTAAATGACATCAGATCCTTTAAATACACGCCGTCTGGCGATGTGTATTTCAAACTCCGTCATCCAGAAGATTATACAATTCTTCCGCAGCGAAGGCAGGTTCCCCAAGAGTACCCTGAACCTGTGTTGGGAGTAAGAGTAAGAGTAACCTACCCTGGGCTGTCATGTCTCCCGGCTATAGCGCGTAGAATGCTGTTGGGGCTGCCACGGAGTCTGTTTAGCACAAACATCCTTCCTAGAAAGTTTGATTTTTTGACTTACGACACTTATTGAACGGAGGTGCGATATTGCTATGAAAAAATAGTTTTGTTGATTTTCTCGTTATTTAATAGTCGCATTATATTTTCAGATTATATTTTAGGAGGTACGTTGCAGGTACATTCCTCTGGTAAACATTAGGTAACCATAAGATATCTATAACATTGTTTATCAGTATACCTACACCCGTCATTCAGACTGTCAGGACTGCGGCTCATTTTATTATTATAATTGTTCTTGTTTCATGGAGGTACCTACATTGAATTTCATTAAAGGTACGTTCTAGTACATTGCTGGTACATTCCTTTCATATATAACATATTCAATTCTGCAGCAATACACCCGTCATTCTTACCTACACTGAGATCATGGGCGTACCCAGCTTTTGGCCCAGGGGGGGGCAAATCAGAAATTTCTTAAGCCGTGTCCCCCCACATGTTTTTTTTTCGCCTCATCGGTCTGCTCAATGGCCTTAAAGATTATGCCGAGATAAAGGGCCTAATTCCTAACGAACAGTTTGGTTTTCGAACCCAACAATCTTGTGTACAACAGGTTCACTACATTAACGAACACATAAGCGTTGGTTTCCAACTTGGTTCGATGACGGGTGCTGTTTTCTTCGATATAGCTAAAGCGTTTGACAAAGTCTGGCACAACGGTTTATTATAATAAGCTTTACAAACTCAGTGTGCCAGACCGTCTCGTGCTCATCTTACGAAACTTCTGTCTTTCCGCACTTTTCGCTATTGTACCGAATGAGCGCTATCCTCTCCCACCCCGTTCACGCAGGTTTCCCTTAGGGCTCTTAGATGCAGACCTTACAAAATCGTTTCCTCCGAACAGCTACGGGATAGCCTTTTGGTTCGTTCGGAATGAAATCCTCCACCTAGACCTTAAAATCCCAACTATCCATCAATTCTTGAAACGCAATTCCAAGCGTTTCTTCGATACCCCCGCGAAACATCGCAATCCCTCTGGTTATCGAATCGTCTAGTTAAATCCCCTCAAAAATCAGTAAAGTCAAGGCATGTTCTCACCGACCCCGATGACCCCTTAACCCTCTTCCAGGAGAAAAGTACAGATTACACCAGCACCAGCACAGATTACAAACACAAATCTACATTCCGACTTCGCCGCCCAGGTCCCTTGCGACGACGACCCCCACGTAATTCCCCCCCAGCCTTGATCGGTGAAGGACTGCCAACTGGTGGTGTAGCTGAGCCTGTAGCAGTAATTATCCAGATATGATCCAGCCTATCGCTCCTTGCTGTAATCCACCCAGCGACGGCCTAAGCCGAGCGACGTACACCATAGGGAGTGCCCTTATCATGCAGTCGCTTAATTCGTAGACTAAGAAAGACAGGTTTATGGCCGCGCAGCGCAGTTTTTTTCTAAAATTAATGCTTTTTTTAGTTACTTAATTGTAAAGTAAGTACACGACAACGTGACGTGGCTCTAACATAACTTTTTTCGACAACAGTACTTAGGCATACAAGATCCAGGGGGGGGCAGCTGCCCCTCCCTGCCCCCCCCTGGGTACGCCCATGACTGAGATCCTATCATTAGATTTCAGTCTAAATAAATAAAATAAAATAAATAAATATCCTTGGACATTTCACACAACGCCATCTAGTCCCAAGCTAAGCAACCTAATGCTTGTTTTATGGTAACGAGATGGCTGATAAACTACTTATATACATTTTTTTTTTTGTAAATACATACATATTATAGATAGAAAAACACCCAGACTCGGAACAAATACTTGTAGGTCGTACAAATATTTGTTCCGTGCGGGAATCGAACCCGCGACATGCTGCGCAGCAGTCAATCGCTCAACCACTGCGCCAACCGTGTCGTCACAATCACAATTTTCATATTTAATGTATTAAATACGTTTTAAGAATTCGGTGGATGGTGTTCGCCAATTCTTGGCGTCATCGCAGTAGTAAAATTTTGTTTTTTACTGGTTCCTGTAATTCAGTTATTGTAAGACCAAAAATCTAGATTCTAACAATAAAATATGTCTGACAAGTTCTGTTTCCATTTCCACAGTTAAATATTTTGGACGGCCTATTCTTTGATATTTATTCAGTCCTTTTAAATGTCGTATAAATGTTGGTTTCGGGATATTATATAGGGTGACTGGTAATTAGTGACCGATACCTAAACACATGATTGTGCTCATGATAACAAACAACTTTTACTATGGGACCAAACCTGAAATCGCGAAAAAAAAAATCAGCTGTTCCCTACACAACTGGTCAAAATGTGTCGTGGAGCAGCAAATTTATTTTTAAATACATAATTGTACTCATGATAACAAACAACTTTCCCAAAGAAACAATTTTTTTTAAATTTAGACATTACCCCAAACATTCCAATAAGATATTGACTAACAAGAATATGCGCGCCGTCAGCTGTTAGTCGCTTGACGCCTTTATTCTGTCTTGTCGTGTTACATGAAAGTAACGGCAGAGCACCCACACACTTCCATCCGGGTAAGATAGTGTAACTACATATTCAGGTTGTTGCTAAGAGAACAAAAAATTAAACTTACCAAAATGCTGTGTTTAACAGTACTCCACTTTCAAGATGCACTGTATCAAGGCTCTTACAGACAGCGGCGATATCGCGTCGCGACGCGATATGTCTGTAAGAGCCATAACTGGCACTACACACCTGTACACAAACGTGCTTAATTCTAGTACCGATTAGTAGTAGCAGTTTTAACGAATAATAATAATTAACGAAATGATAAAATCACTGTCTACGGTATCACACTATTAAAACTCTCGCGATTTATCGTGCCGTACGCAGTGTATGTAATTTTTCACTTCAAATCAAATCAAATCACTTTCGATAAATGTTAGTTCTATGGTCTGTCCTTGTCGGCAGCTTCAATATCACTAAAAGTAATTACAAACGATTCGTCAGAGTTCCCACAAAACGACGACGTATTACTTCTGGGAAAATCACTATTTAAATAACAACCTTTAGAAATTAGCAGATGTTTTACGAGTCTCGTACCTATTGCACTTGCTTATCGCCGAGCTTCGCAGTAAAATCTATTGTCTAAAATTTGTAAATGGTTTGCTCGATTGTATAAGCGAAGATTGTTGTCTACATCCATTATACAAAATGTGCATTTCTTTAGGAATACATTATTTAGTTCGCAGTAAAGATGTGTTTTCAAAATAGTTTTAAATAAACAATAGAGCGAGTGTAAAAGGAGTAGCTCTTTGAGGCCGCCGCCTAACGTGTTTACTCCGTTTGCAAATCCGCACCGCACCACTAATTACCTTAGTAATTCTCGTGCTGCCAACAGGGATAGACCATAGATGAGTGAAAAGTGACATACATTGCGTACGTAAATGGCTCCTCCGCGGACGAAGCACGTCAGAGTGGTTATTATTATTCGTTAATCCTGCTAATACTAACGGGACTAGAATTAAGCACGTGTGTGTACAGGTATGTAGTGCCAGTGATAGTGTCTAGATATTTCGTAGTGATGCGGCCATATGTTGCATTGCATTGCATCTTAAAAGTGGAGTACTGTTAAACACAGCGTTTTTGTAAGTTTAACTTTTTGTTATCTTAGCAACAACCTGAGTACACACCCACACACACACTACCTTACGTGGATGTGAAGTGTCTCTGCCTTATACCGTACCCGGTACCTTCCTGTAACACGAGACAGAATAACGAGATCAAGCGACTAACAGCTGATAACGCGCGTCTCGCGTATTCTCGTTAGGTACTCAATATCTTACTGGAATGATTGTCATGCGCTTAGTAAATTTAAAAAATCATTTCTTTGGAAAAGTTGTTTGTTATCATGAGTACAATCATGTGTTTAAAAATAAATCAGCTGCTACACGACACATTTTGACAATTTATGTAGGGAACAGCTGATTTTTTTTAGCGATTTCAGGTTTGGTCCCATAATAAAAGTTGTTTGTTATCATGAGTACAATCATGTGTTTAAGTATCGGTCACTAATTACCAGTCACCCTGTATAGTCGACAAACTTCATTAAATTTTAAGTCACCATCTCTATATTTTTGAATCGCTGCTTCCATATCATCTTTGCTCCAAGAATTAAGCATATTTTCTTTTTGACATGTTGTCCTGAAATAATATAAAAAATAATGGTAAATAACTTAGTGGGAAATTAGAAATAGTTTTCCTAAATCGTACCGGTACGTTTTAAGAACTTGCTTCGAGTACGAAATAGGCGTAAGTGTCGAACAAATTTCAAACTAGCCGGCAAACAAAATGACAACAAACATGCCGGTTATACTACGTGAAATATATTCACAGTAGAGTACGTTTCATCAAATAGTTCCTATGCCGTAATGTTGGCTCCACTGTTAAACTTTAACACATGGACCTATTAGGTCCATGTGTCGTGTTCATCCTAAAACAGTGGAGCCAACATTACGGCATAGGAACTATTTGATGAAACGCACTTTACATCACAAATAGTTAAACAAGTTACGAACGATATACTTTGAAGGCAGTTCTTATGAAATATGCAAAAACATTACAAAAAAGTTGGAATAAACTTACCATTTCAATATTTTTGTCGGGAGCAGCGTAACACGTGTTTACATAGCAATATGGCCGACGTTATTAACGTATTTGGCTACTAGAGGCGCTGGTAACTGTTACCCTGTGCTGTTACCGAAGCCGAGATCTAAGCGAGGTACGAATTAGGCACAAGTACGAATTAAGCAAGTTTACCCTATTTTAAAAATACACGGACAATAGTGGTTCGTGTTTCTTTTGTGTTAAGTACCCCAACTACAAGACTTAAATATTTACTTAGGTACCTACTCCTAACATTCTATATTTTTTGAGTTGTTTCATTTGAGGATTCAAAATATTGTGAGCGTAGGAAAACTCAATAAATTCTATAGAACTTAGAGATCAAAAATATGTCCTCATGTAAATGGTTCAATATTTTACGCTGTGCATTACTCATGTTACTGAGAAAAATCAGTCACATACACGATGAACTTTTTATCATGCACCAAATCGAAATGGGAGATTGTACTCATCATTATGAACAACTTTTACTATGGGATCAACTACCTAAAATCGCGAAAAAAAAATCAGCTGTTCAGTACATTTATCTACATCAAACTCGTCAAAATGTACTGAACAGCTGATTTTTTTTTCGCGATTTTAGGTTTGATCCCATAGTAAAAGTTGTTCATAATGATGAGTACAATCTCCCATTTCGATTTGGTGCATGATAAAAAATTCATCCTGTATGTTACTGTTTTTTCTCAGTAACATGAGTACATGGTAATGGTAATGGTATTACCATTACCATCACCATGTACTCATGTTTTTTTGCAATTTGCAGGTCTGTTTCAGGTTTTAAGTTGATAAAAATATAATACGCGACAATAAAACATTATGAATTTACATATTTTTAACCATAAAAATCATCAATACATCTCTCTAAGTTACATTTCGTGCAGATTCATTACATTTCGTTCGTTCGCCGAATCTGCACGAAATCTAACTTAAAGAGATGTAATAATGATTTTATTGTTAAAATTATGTAAATACATATGTTTTAGTGTCGCTTATGGTATTTTTGTCAATATACAACCTGACACGGACCTGCAAATTGCCAAAAACCCAAAAGAAAATCTCGGGCTACGACTGCGCATCCCCCTTAAGGAGGATGCGCTAAGGTAGCCCGCGAAATTCAAATTTTCTTACGTTTTTTGCAATTTGCAGGTCAGTGTCAGGTTGTAACTATATTGATTAAAATTTTATTCGCGGCCGTAACTAACATGGCTTTACAGAATTATAATCATTAGAATCAGCAATGCTCCTTATGTTTAGCATATACCTCAAACCTCATGATTTCATGAAATCGCTAGATTTGAGGTAAATGCTAACTTATGAAGTTGTATTCCTGATTATAATGATTATAATTCTGTAAAGCCATATTCGTTACGGCCGCGAATCATATTTTAATCGACATACTTACAACCTGAGAATGACCTGCAAATTGCAAAAAAGTAAGAAATTTTGAATTTCGCGGGCTACCCTGGCGCTTTCGCCTTAAGGTTAATGCGCCAGGGTATCCCGCGAAATTCAAAATTTCTTACGTTTTTTGCAATTTGTAGGTCACTGTGAGCTTGTATGTTGATTAAAATATGATTGGCGGCCGTAGCTAATATGGCTTTACAGAATTATAATCATTACAATCAGCAATACAACTTCATAAGTTAGCATTTACCTCAAATCTAGCGATTTCATGAAATCATGAGGTTTGAGGTAAATGCTAACTTGTGGAGTTGTATTGCTGATTCTAATGATTATGATTCTGTAAAGCCATATTAGCTACGGCCGCGAATCATATTTTAATCAACATACAAGCTCACACTGACCTACAAATTGCAAAAAACGTAAGAAATTTTGAATTTCGCGGGCTAACCTGGCGCTTTCGCCTTAAGAAATACAAGCAATAAAAGAAATATAATTATATACTTGCAAAAAAGTAGGTATCGGAATTATAAAACATTCGATTGGTTTCTCTTATTGCCCCATCACTAGAACTTAGTAAGCACGGAACGAACCGACTCACTATTTATTTAACCTGTTTGTGTTGTGCGGTGAACTGCGGTGTGCGCCCAACACTAGTAGACTAATAAGTTTGTCGTGCCGAGCTTGTGTGACAGACATTTTTGAATAATTATTTTTAAACATTTGTTTCTCCTACAATAATGAGTAAGTGTAACTATTTACTAAAGTAATGTGTTATTTGTATGATTGTTACATTATGGTTCATTTGTTTTATGTAAACATTGAACCATTTGATAACATTGCACGTGTCGGCACGTATTCTTTTCTCAAGTTAAAAAATTGTTTTAATCACATCAACAAGTAAATCAGTAATTTTCTGTTGTCCTTTATGTATGTAATGGTTGTATTGCGAACCGGTTGCAATTTTGTTAGATTGGCGAACGCTTATTTTTTATAATGTAACATAAATAACGGTTTTCTTTTTCATTGTTGTATCAATGATGCATTATGCCTCTAGGTACCTACTTGCTCGTAGCGGACGCTCTTGAGAAAATTATGTATCTTCTGAAGGGTAGGGCCGACGAAAAATTCATTCGATAGTATTACTGAGATCGTCGATTGAAAATAATAACAAGCCGCACAAATCGCGCGCGATTGTAATAAATTGTGAATGTTGAGGTAAAAATGTCATCGCCGCCGCTGCTTGCAGTTGTACTTACCTAATTACCTTAAAATTATAAGGTAGGTACCAATTTATTAATAAAATATTCACAGCTGGGAGCTTATTGTTTAATAATATAGTTGTTAAAAAAAAGGGAAAAATTTGAAATTAATTTTGTAAGTATAAAATTAATTTCAAATTCTTCCCTTTTTTTTTTGTTCTACAACACTTTTTTGCGTGGTTTTAAATGTTTTATAACAATGAGTACTTGAGCTTTTAATTCAGTAACAGTACATTTTCTGCTTCACAGAAAATATAACTTTTTACATATTTTTTCAAGGAATTTAAAACTGAAAACTCAATTAAAATAAACAGGCCTTGTTGAATTAATATGTATCTAGGTACACACGGCTACACACCAAGCTATACAAATCCAGTTTACACTGACTTCTGATTGTAAGGAAATCCTATACAATGCGAGATCAGCTTATACTGGAAATGTATAGCTAGATCTGTAGCCGTGCGTACTACGTATTTTACATGTAAAATACTTTATGTAAAGTTTATTATTTCAAAGTAATAGGAAAGAGAGGATTAAAGCCTATATTCATAAAACATTTGTTGATAAACTCCATCATCTTATTTTTAAACAAGTTTACCGTAAATGTTGTGTCTGAATTTTTGCCATCCACACTATAATGTAAAATAATACAAATATTAGTAGTACATTTCAATTGTAACCAATCACATCACACAAAGATCCTATCAGGTAGGTATATTGAGAAAAATAAATACTATGTACTTAGTTGAAATATGGATCCACTGATTTTATAGTCCTGTTTAACAGTTATGATCTGCAGGATTCTACTGGTTTTGCCTTTTACGTGTTGAAACAGAGACAACTTTCTTTTTAATTAATCCAGCGTAACAAATTTTGAAATAAATAAGCCTTTATTGATTTTTGGGCGCATTTGTCTATCTATATAAAAATGAATCCCTATTTCCTTTGGTCACGCTATAACTTGAGAATGGCTTGACCAATATTTTTGCTTATATATACTATACTTATGGGGTGATTGAGAAGAAAAAAAAATGAGATTTTGATAGGGCAATGTCTGGTTGGTAGGCTAGTCTCATATAAAATGGACATAGTTCTGCCAACTATTAAGTTTTGAGGAAAATTTAGTCCAGAAAATAAATGATACTCATTTTCAGTAATGCATATTTGCAATATAATACAAAATACTATGGTCAATATTATTTATTAAATGCATTCAATCTATACATATTAATTTTGACAAGTTCAACTTAATTTTTCTGTGTTTACAAATGTAAGTACCACATGGATTGGATCTTCTGTGCTTTAATGAAATCGTGAATTTTTTTATCAACATTATAACAAAATTTCACAATTTCAGATAAAGTACAGAAAAGAGATTTTTTTGTTAAAAACCAATAAGTTATCCCAGCCATTTTCTCAACATATTATTATTAGTGGTTCTCGTTGCAATAATAACAATGTTTTTTAAACATTGTTTTTTAAACATTTGCTAAGAAAATCTAGTGCAAATGGAAGACATTTGAGATTTTCATATTACAGACATAAAACAAAAGAGACCCACAAAAAATATAATAACTATGAAAAATTACTTAAAAAATGCATTGTATGGTCAAAGAAAAATATCAATAAAAAATTGATTAACCAAGCAAATAACAAGGGCAAAGCTACTTGGAACATAATAAAAGATAAAAATGATAGTGTTAGGACAATAAATAGTATAGCATCGTTAAAGCACAACGGAGAACTTATTCAAGAACCTACTCAAATAGCATCAACATTTAACAAATTCTTCATCAATATTGCCAATGATCACAACTCGAACGTTATAAATGAACAACCACAGGCTCAAACCCAGATAAATGATAATTCCATTTTTCTCAGACCGACCACGGAGCAAGAAATCATTAATATAATAAAATCATTAAATGACACCAAAGCAGTAGGTTATGACTCTATCTCCACACGGATTATTAAGGCAAGTGCTCATGTCATAGCCCCTGTTCTTAACCATATTATAGAAAGTTCATTAACACAAGGAATATTTCCAGAAAATTTAAAGCATTCTATAGTTAAACCATTATTCAAAAAAGGTGATCCAAAAGAACTAAATAACTATCGCCCTATTACACTTGTGCCTGTGTTATCCAAAATCTATGAAAAGATATTCTACAACCGATTAATAAGTTTCCTAGATAAGCATAATGTTCTAAAACAGGAACAAAACGGTTTTCAACATAATAAATCAACATCTTTAGCAGCATTTACTCTTATTAAAAAAATCACAGAATATCTAGACGAAAAAATTCCGGTTGTAGTAGTCTTCTTCGATATGAGTAAGGCATTTGATTTTGTGGATCATAGCATCTTACTAAAGAAATGTGAAAAATATGGTATCCGTGGTGTCGCTCTAGATTGGATAAAAAGTTTTCTAACGGGCCGACAACAATGTGTTGAAGTTACTAATTTAAATACAAACCTTGAATCCACTGTATACAGATCCTCATCTAAACTAAATAAATATGGCGTACCCCAAGGGAGCGTTTTGGGCCCCTTACTATTTTTACTGTACATTAATGATTTACCCGACTCAATTAAGTATGATAGTGTCCTATTCGCTGACGATATCTCTGTTATAGTGCCTAATAAAACTGAAAGTTCAAGTCATGAAAGTAAAATACACGAAGCCGTAGAGTCTGTAATCAAATGGCTTGAATCAAATAACCTATGTGTAAATATATCCAAAACAAAACTAATTAAATTTCGTACACACAAATGCAAACTTCCCGATAGTATTAACATTAAAATAAAAGATAAAAACATAGAAGAAACAGAAAATATTACATTCTTAGGTATAACTTTAGACAAATTTTGTAATTGGAAACAACACATTAACAACGTATGCAATAAACTAAATAGATTTGTGTACGCATTAAGGAAACTTCGTATTGTGTCGGATGAAAAAACAGCCCGCATAGCATACTGTGGATACGTTGAATCAATATTAAGATACGGACTTATAATATGGGGAAATTCAACTGATAATGATAAAACATTTATTGCACAAAAGAAATGTGTAAGAGCTATATGCGGTGTCGGTCCACTTGAATCTTGTAGGCCTTTATTCAAAAAGATGAAATTATTAACTTTGACCGGCATGTATTTGTTTGAGGTATCAGTTTTTGTAAGGAAGCATAGAGAGTTCTTTAGATTCAAAGGTGACAATTATACCAAACAGAGACCCAGGGATGCAACAAAAATTCTTATTCCATTTTGTAATACAACACTAACTAAAAAGAATGTTTATCATATGTGCATCACTATTTTTAACAAATTACCAAAGTATTTAAGAGAACTCCCATTTAAATATTTTAGAGTAAAACTGCGCAGATGGTTAGTAGAAAATTGTTTTTATACACTGCAAGAATTTATGCAGCATAGGGAAAAAAACATTATTCTAAGATAAATATCAGGTAATTTAATCAAAATTGTTATGATAAGGTTGTTTTGTAATTTTATATTAGATCATAAATTCATAAGGTAGTGTGTATTAGATTATATTAAGGTTTTTATTAGATTATAAATTATGGATAAGTTAAGGTTATCTTGTAATTTAAATTAGACTAGGTATATTTTATAGTTTTGTAGTGTGTGTTCCTACTGTAATTTAAATTAGTAGGTACCTACATGTTGTAAATCCTACTTATTTTAATAACCGATTTGCATGCCCTGAACAGGCAAAATATGGACTGTGCTTACACCACCAATTTTACATCTGGTAAAACCTGTATTTTGTGCAAATAAATTATTCTTATTCTTATTCTTATTCTTTATGGGATGATAATTTAACTTTGAAATTACAGTTTATAGAGTTAGATTGGACACATAAGTCCATAAAATAATAAGAGACTACAATAACTTGGAGGTTACTGCTGAGCGGTGCACAGCGAATTTTGTTAAAATTATTATAATTTTCTAGGAAATGGTCAAGAGCTTGCTTTTCTTTGTATTTAATAATAATAAAGAAAGAAAAAAAACAACATATTGTGGAAAAATTAAAACCCTAGGTAACAACTCCACGACAATGCGCGTATTTTGCGTATGGAAAAATTAAAACCCTATGCAACATGTCCCAGAATTGAAGGCACAACTGCTTAAAGCAAACCTGAAATCGCCAAAAAAATCAGCTGCTCCCTACATTTTGACAAGTTTGATGTAGATAAATGTAGGGAACAGCAAATTTTTTTTTCGCGATTTCAGGTTTGGTCCCATTTGTTCACAATGAAGAATACAATGACATCTTAAGAGACTTTTTCATTTGTTTACTGTTTGTTCTGGACACTTTTAAAGGGTCTATGGAGTTTCTTGCCCGTTTTTCTCCATACCTACTACCCTTTGGAATGGGCAACTAGCTTCATATTTCCGACTGACCGACTCCTTGACAATTCAAAAGGGTCTGTAAATTGTTTAATTCAAATAAGTGCTGTGGGTTTTACTAGTATCAGTTCAAAACAAACAAACAAATATTGTGTTGTAAAAAGACACAGTTTCTATAGGTCTGCTACTTGACTAGGCATCCTTATAAAGATAGGTACTCTAGTAGTCAAACAGCTTACTGCAGCATACTGTCATTAAAATTAAAAAAAAAAAACATTTATTTCAGGTACCACATTCATCCCTAATATAAAATATCTTTAAATTATACAAAAATAAATACAAAATCACACAACATTAACAAGTCATTGAACTAACTTATTGAGAGATCTGGGTTTAATTTATGCAATGAATAAATTTAATATATTTTATAATAAATTTAATAATTTAATATATATACCCTAGGGTCAATAAATTGGTGTTTCTCCGAAAATAAACTCTTTAAAAGTTTACTAGAACTGTCTTAAAAATTTAATCTAGATTACTTGTTGAGATAATTATGATTATGTATACAATTAATCTTAGATTCAAAAAAAATTATCTTTGATCTCAGTATCACAATATTTGTATGTGTCTGGCTTAAACAAAGTGTGACTATGCGAATGTGGATTGTCTTTTCAATATAAAAATGACATTTGTTCGGCAGGATTCATTCCCATGTAAAAACAAACGGGTTGGTATCAGAATGACTGGATCGCAAATTGACCACGTCGCTCTTAGTCCAAATCTCAAAATGTCTAAATCTCAAAATACCTAAGTCGCAAAATGACTACATCGCTTTTAGTCCACATCTCATAATGTCTAAATCTCAAAATACCTAACTCGCAAAATGACTACATCGCAAAAAGTCCGAACAGTTGTGTAGGCACCTATACCTACATTAATCTCTTTGGTTCTTGAGGTGACTTTTTTTCTAACTTTCCCTAGACTATAATGTGCTTCCCCAAAATTCACTCTTTACACCAAACTTGAACCAAATCGGTCCATTTTGATGCTTGAACAGACAAACCTACAAACAGACAAAAATGTTAAAATCACCTATTTTGGGTAATATAATACTGGTATTCAGCTGCATCCGACCCCAACATAGCTGGGAAAAGGCTAGGCAGATGACGATGATGAATGATGATGTATCCAGTCATTCTGATATCAACCCTGTATAGGTGCCTACACAACTGTTCGGACTTTTTGCGATGTAGTCATTTTGCGAGTTAGGTATTTTGAGATTTAGACATTATGAGATGTGGACTAAAAGCGATGTAGTCATTTTGCGACTTAGGTATTTTGAGATTTAGACATTTTGAGATTTGGACTAAGAGCGACGTGGTCAATTTGCGATCCAGTCATTCTGATACCAACCCAAACAAACCTATAAGTACTAGAAATGTTTAGGTAGTAAAATAAAGTTAAATAATCTTGATGTGACTTTTACACAAACACATATTAAACAAATAAACTACTGCTTATACTTATGGTTCAATTGGTTTAGTAATCATTATTGTTGTATTTACATTGGTTTTTAGCATTTTATTTATAAACTGAGGTTTTAAAATAAAAAATATAAAAGACACATCAAGATTAGACCTTTATTTCACTACCTAAACCTTTCTAGTATACTTACCTATAACATGTTTTTTGGACTTTCTTACTAGAGGAGAATTTTTAAAAAAAATTGCCACAAAACCCAGTTGGTAAAAAGGGCATTAATTTTAGGTATCAAATTATAAAATTACTTTCTTTTAATTTTAGATATCAAATTATAAAATTACTTTCTTTTAAAAAAGTCGCCATAATTGGCGATGTATTTGTTTTTTAACAATAATGATTTTTGCTTTGATCATGTAAATAAGGTTGGTTAGCAGTATATAGAATTAATTACAAAAATACACTGCTGTTACATATTATATTATTGTGATCAACTAAGAAACAATCTAAAAAACTAGCTGGTTGTTGCAAAGTGTATCTGTGCCTAAGATAATACAACACAACATGTTTATTACTTGCGCACAACTTCTCAACGTACGGCGAACAAGTTTTTTTTTAAATCCATGAGTCACACCCTGTCTGGGTAGGGTTCTTGATATGCATTAATATTAATTAGGGCTGCTGCGATTCTAGTCATTCATTGCATTCGTCGCTGTTTTATTGAAATAAGTGTTAATAATACACTTGGTGCTTAGCTGACTTTCCTTACGTTGTTTGGATGGTGGAATAATATATGCAACAAAAGTGCTTGGTGCCTATATCTTTTTGACCACAGGAAACTCTTTATTCGACGATGCTTTGTTGTCGCTTTGTGCACGCTGTGGCGCTTATGGTGACACTAATTTCACATTTGATAACCACCGTGTGCCTATATACTATCATACGAATAAGTTTTATTAATCGACGCTAAGTCTTTTTTGGGTATTTTGGTTTTTTTGCCCTCAATCGTTTATTTATTTATAGTTTATTTGAAACGGTACAACTCCATTTTTTGACATAGAAACAATAATTGTTTCTAATTACTTTGACAATAATAATTATGATGTAAATAATTTAATTTGACACTAACATGGAACAGTGGACTCCCATGTACCATCGTGGACCATACCATAATATATAAATATATTACCATAGTAAGTGGTTCACCGCAAATGTCCGCGATAGTACATACATAATTATGCTTTCTCTCACAGAACACTAGATCTAATTATACGCATATTTTTAGACCATTCATCCGCTAACAAATCAAATTCAGAGTTGGCAGTCAGAAGGCTTGTTATTATTATATATTATGAATTTATGACCCAGTTTTAAAATTTCCAATTATTAAAATTGTAGATTTCTCACGAGGAGCTCGTGGCTAATAAATAACAGCCGCACGGGTCCATCCATCAGGTTAAGCCTCGGAAAGCATCTTAAGCGATTAGTCCCGGCTGCCATCCGTGGATCTTTGACAGTCGTTAACGGGTCGTCAGAAGCCCGAAAGTCTGACAACCAGTCTTACCAGCAGGTATCGTATTAGCAAGTTACTGGGTTGTGAAGATCAGATAGGCAGTCGCTCCATGTCAAATACTGGTATTCAGCTGCATCCGGTTAGACTGGAAGCCGACCCCAACGTAGTTGGTAAAAGGCTAGGCAGATTGATGAATATAGATTGCTCATTTCTATTCATACCATCCTTAATACATCGTCTCTTTGGCCTTTCCATTGGCCACCAAATCGTTACATATACCTAATTTAAGCCGCCGCCGCCGTTATGAACGTACAATCGAGATCCTGGGCAATCAATCATGTTTACGACACGGCTGGTTGATGCAGGTTGGCAACCAAGTAGGTTGTGTGCACACGGCTAACGGAAATGGGGTGCACCGTGCATATAATAGTAGCCTATCGACTTGTCACTTATCGGCAACTGTAGCCAATTGGCTGAACACTTTGCTAATAGATCAGTGTGAAGCAGTGCGTTGCACTTGTGATTTATTTTGGTACTAGTCGCAATTGTCAGGCAATGCAATGTATTGTTAAACTCTTTTATTTTCCACCAGCTGACCCGACAGACGTTGTCCTGTTCCAATTTCAATAATTCAAAATTCCCATAGGAAATCCACTTTCAGTTTTCCCGAATTTTCCCGGCAACTTTTCCAATTTTTCTCTACGTAATAAACTTCTCCTGACAATAATAAACACAACAAAAAAAGAATTAGCGAAATTGTGCCATCCGTTCACGCGTGATGCGATGACCAAGGGAAACAGGGATTCATTTTTATTTATATAGAATTTAATTTAATAATACTAAACACTGTTCTTTGTATAAAATAACTTTATTAAGCACACTGAATTCTAACTACAACGACAACCGACTTGCTTCGTGGTTCCATGATCACTGCCATAGATAATACACTATATAAAGTAATAATCACTGCCCTCCACTCCGTTTTTCAATTTTAAAACGACTTTTGCCTCACCCAGAAACAACGATAATATTCCGCCATTATTTCTAAGTGTTGCCAAACTAAAAATTCTTAAATTATATCCGAACTTCCGTAATAATCGATTAGTTTAGTACAATTCACAACTTATTTTTATTAAATGAGGCAAATGTATCTGAAAATGCACACTATTAATTTGAAATTAGAACATGAATTTTGAAAGCTAACAATTCGTCCATCCTGAAATAATACATTCTTAAAATAAATCTGAACTTCCGTAATAATCGACAAGTTTAGTACAATTCACAACTTATTTATATTAAATGAGGCAAATGTATATAGAAAATGCGCACTAGTTATTTGAAATTAAAACATAAATTTGAAAGAAGCTAACAGTATCAAGGAGTCTAGTGGAGGTCTAGTGGTAGCCGCGCTACTTGGTGACTTAACGTGATCGATCAGCCTAGTATTCTCACTTCTGAGTAGGTCTAAGACACATGACTCTCTGAGGAAGTGGGCCGTTATGCACTGAGTTGCTAGAGGCGGCATTGTCAACACATGAAGCGTGTCACCGTTTAGTACTCGCACTATACGACACAAATGAGGTATAGAGACTGACGGCGTTGAATGGTGGTCCGCGAGAGAAGTGCGCTGAACACAGTTTCCGCGTCATGAATTTCATGAATATCTGCAGTCTCTAGGCGCTGTCGTGCTCTATGCCAGACAATGATATTATAAAGGAAAGATATGCTACGTTCATACTCAGCGGCGTTCGGATATTGTTGCGAAATAAATGTAAGTACTTACATATTATAGTTGTGTAGTAGTTTTCAAGGGTTTGACGCATTTGGTGCACTTCTCAACTTGTACACCATGCTCAAATGGTGAACTTAGCAACAGGTGCACTTCTCATATGGCACACTTCGCAACTGGTGCACTTCTCAATTGGTGCACTTCGCAAAAGGAGCACTTTTTAAGATGAGTGGAGATTTGGAAAAATTTTCTAAAAATGTAAGAATCTTTTTGCTGTAAATCTAATTTTTTCTTACTTAATTATATTTTTATTATTTCCGAGTGACCAAAAAATAAAAATGTTATAGTAGAGTTTAATTAAAATTATTTTGTTGATTGTATTTTTAAGAAAATTACCTACGCAAAACCAAAGATTCTTTCATTTTTAGACAATTTTTCCAAATCCCCACTCATCTTAAAAAGTGCTCCTTTTGCGAAGTGCACCAATTGAGAAGTGCACCAGTTGCGATGTGTGCCATATGAGAAGTGCACCAGTTGCTAAGTTCACCATTTGAGCATGGTGTACAAGTTGAGAAGTGCACCAAATGCGTCAAACCCGTTTTCAACTATGACTGCGATAGATACTGCGGAACGTGTGATACAGAAAGAGATAGCTTGGCATTTTCATTTTAGATATACTGTCACGCCACGGACACGCTTTGTTTCGCCCGCTGCTATTAGCCAACTGAATGAAATAAATGACTACAATTGTCTACATTTGGCTGCTCCAATCTATTAATTATAAGAAAAGCTTTAAATAAATAAAAACCTGCGTTTCGTCTAAAGTACCTTATTACTTAAACGGTATAGCATGCCTATGAAGTTCCTTATTTATTGACAGGCCAACCAACCATAAACGAAAAAAATGCAATACTTCTCTGACGCGCTATAATAAATAACTCTGCTTTTTGCTTCGTAGTCAGGTAAATATTTGTTTGGAAAGATTTTAAGTACCTAATGATTCCTACTACAATTAAGACATCTTCGCCTGGTAGCCAGTGAATGCCGCCCGTATACAAGTAAACACTAACATTGGGTCTCTCGACGAGAGTTGAAGCTTTTCAATACTTGTATTATAAAGATCGTTAGGTAGGCAATTGTATCCCACGTCCCGAGGACTGCGATCAATAAGTTACAATAAAACATCAGCCTGTATCGCGTAAGCGTTCTGTCTTAGAACTTTGAATGATTGAATGCCCTATAGTAGTAAGTTTTAGGTAGTTAAATAAAGGTAAACAATCTTGATATGTCTTTTATCTTTTTTATTTTAAAACCTCAGTTTATAAATAAAATTCAACTAAAAACTAAAAATACAACATAATAATGATTACTAAACCAATTGAACCATTAGTTTAAGCATTGTTTAATATGTGTTTGTGTAAAAAGTCACATCAATATTGTTTACTTTTATTTAACTACCTAAACCTTTCTAGTATTGAAAGTTACACCTTTCAATACGCAATAAGTCGCCAGTGTAAAAGTAGTCGTTTACAAGTATTGATTATTACTAGATTTACAAAAAGTGTCGTATAAAATGTAGGTCAGTTTTTCTGAATGCGTACCTACATAAGTAATACTTTCAAGTTCAGTCTGAAGTCGTATTCTTTCATTTATTTTAAAATATTCTGTCAGCAATCGTCGATGTGTGTGATAGATACGATCTAGTAGGTATTTCGCCATTTTATTGCAGTCTGCATTTCATGATTGATACAGCGATTTATGTTATACGGAGAAAAGTATGGCTCATAATTATATGTTCAAACAAAAGGAATTAAGGCGTAGCCGATTTCGCCCTCCACCCTGCCCTAGTTTCCTTGAATACTAAGAATAACCATTCTTTTTCAGTATTCAGTCATGAATGTTTAATGACAACCGCCTTTACTGATCACTACTTTGGTTTTACCTAAATTGAGACTAGAAACTGAAGTATCTTTTCGGAAGGCAAGCAAATAAATTTATTGTTTTTCGGAAGACTAACAAAATCCTTTGTTAAATGCAGAGCGCGATAATAGATAACATAATATATCTTTAGTACAGTAATGGATTCGCTTTACATTGTATGTGCTTGTTGCAACATATATGTCTTGCACCGATCACCGGCACACCTAAGGTGGTAAGGACGCTAGCAAGCTACGTGTAGCGGCGATCTTAGCAGTGTGGCTGGTTAGAAAAGCTGGATTAACGTAGCCGATGACCGAGTTAAATGGCGTGCGTATCGGAGAGGCCTATGTCCTGCAGTGGATTGCAATAGATTGAAGAATCTTGCTGCAAACATATGTGTTATGATGCGCTTTGGCCCACACGGTATATTTGAGACGAGTCTAGGCGAAGGTCCACAGCAGCCCATGGCTCAGCTAAGCACGTGTTCCTCGCTTCGTTATGAACATGTAGGCGGGAAAGGCCCAAGTGGACTGCGTAGCTGACATACTAAACCTCTCCGTGCACGTTCTACGGAACTGAATGGTCGAATTAAATTTTTGCATCTATTCCCCAGTACCCAGAAGCAGTTTGACAAAAGACGGCAAGTTGCTGCCGTACCGGCACGCGGCGCCGCGCAACACCCGCCACAACAAGCACCGCAAGCCGAAGAAGCACGTGTCCGAGGACGAGGAGAGCGATGACTCCCCCGTGGAGGAACAGCCCCAGGAGGAACAGCAGCAACGCAGCCCCTCGCCCTTGCTTGAGGAACCCACCGTTAGACTACCTGAGGTAAGCGAGCACAGACTCCGAATCACCCTACCGCCCTTATTTATTTATTTATTAAAACTTTATGCACAAGTAAAAAAATACTGTACAAAGGCGGACTTAATGCCTGAGGCATTTTCTACCAGTCAACCTTAGGGTGATGCAGAGACAAAACATGGTAGGTGCAACACAAGGGATAGATAACTGGAAAAAGAATAAATACCAATAAATACATACATACATATAAACAAAATAAACTTTGTCAGGAGAAATAACGATAGGTAGAGGAGAAAAAGAATCCAACAAATTAGCGCTGCGATGATTTTGCCAACTGTTCACGAATGTGTTCACGTGCCTTCACTTTGAAAGATAACGGACTGGTTGCCATCCTGATGTTCAGAGGGAGCGCATTCCAAAGAAATACTGCCTGGACAAAGAATGAAGAATGAATAAAACCAGAGCGGTGAGAAGATGTCCTTCTCACCGCGTAGAAGAAGATTGTTGGTTGAACGAAGATTTCTACTATGGGCAGAGCATAAGTATTGAACATGGGAAGTCAGATAAGAAGGAGAAGTAGGCTTGTTTAGTATGGAATATAACATAGACCTTATCAGTCAGCGCTGTGTATTATTTTCTTCTCCAAACTGCTTTGTTACAGCAGGCGGGGTTGCTCTCCCTACGCGCCTCCGGTTTTTATATACACTCTAGACTAGAGGTAGTAGCCAAAAGACTACGTATAGTTGGGGTGCCCTGATTCGGTTTTGGAACAGATTCGGCCTATTTCAACCATGAAGTGGTGGACAGCGGGAATTATGTTTAACAGTTGTTTCGCTGTGTTCCCGTGGTGGCCAAACCAGTGTTGGACATCGGGAATATCCCTTAAATGCATAAAGTATCGAAAACGATAGTAAGCCTTCAGAGCCATATTCCGATTTTATTTTTAAACTGACGTGTCAGGTAGAATGGTCAATCTTATCGTTACCTATTCGTTACCTATTATTACTAAAAAAAAAAAAAGAATAGACATGTGACAGTTCTGACAATTTGCCTTTTTTTTTTGCTCACAATGTCTATGGTCGCAAGCAAGCAGTAGTTGTTGTGAAAATTTCAATCTGGTGCCATACCGGGAAATTACGAATATTTTTTCTTGAAAAAATACCAGGATGGAAGGTAAGTCTGAAATCTACACGCAGATGTGTGTATTTTGCACTTTTATGTTATATTTGTTTCTCAAAAGTTCTTTTTTATCCATGTATCGATTTCGATACATCATGCACTAACGTTCATTTTTGGGAATCTTAGAAAAAGTGATTGTAGTTTCATTTTGGGTTGCGTTTATTATGTTTTGAGCTTGTTGGAGGTTTGGTTTTGCATGTGGTGTGTTGTTTTCAGATAGGGAAATAGCAAAACTGCTTCAGCGTTTAGAAAATGGCGAGATATCAGATGACGGGTTAGAATCAGACGAAGACGATATACCGTACTATACGTCTCGGGAAGAGTTGGTGAGAGAGCTTGAAGATCAGCAAGAAGACGAGGTCATAGATGAAGTTCCAACTGGGATCGATGAAGAGGACCCTCCTTTGATAAACAATGATGAACAATCACCATTACCAGGTACTGGTTCAGAACTTCCGGCTTTTAGCATGAAGCTGGAAGGATAACAAGCAAGTTATATTAGCGTCAACATATGTAGGAGCCGAGCCTGTAGAGAATATTAATAGGTTCGATAAAAAAGAGAAACGGCGGATTTCCATTAGATGCCCCAAATTGATAAAAGAATATAATGCTAACATGGGGGGCGTTGATTTGATGGACTCCTTTCTAGGAAGATATAAAATCCGAATGAAGAGCAGAAAATGGTACATGCGCATATTTTATCATCTGCTGGATTTATCCGTTATCAATGCCTGGATCCTATACAAAAAAGTTTCCACTAAAAATGGTGTGCAAACAGAAAACTATACTGAATCTAGCTGATTTTAGGTCGGAACTGTCCGATACGCTGTGCAAGTATGCTCCAGCTGCTACCAGAGGGCGCCCGAGCACTAGCAGCCCATCCAGCACATCACAAGGGCAACCACCTAAAATCCGAAGGGGTAAACCATGCCAAACATTGCCTCCACTTGAAGTCAGATTGGATCAAATGGATCACAGCCAGATAAGGACAGAAACCCGAGGTAGATGTATGATGCCGTCTTGCCATTTACTCAGCATTATAAAATGTGCAAATGTAACGTCCATTTGTGTTCAAAAAAGTCAAAAGACTGCTACACAGTATTCCACAGCTCTGTCAATATCTAATATGTTTGTCTATATGCACTATATTATACTGTAGTATAATATAGTGTACTAACTAATGCATACTGTATCGAAAATGATACTTAGAGGTTTTTTGAAAATAAAAGGTATTAAAAAAAATTGTTTTTTTTTTTCAGTCATCTAGACCACTTTTTATAACCCATATATTTTTTCCGATTGAAAATACGTTGTTATGCATTTAAGGGATATACCGAGAAATGTGGGTGTACTATATAGGAACACCTCTGACTTACTTTTCGGGGAATACTGGCGTGATGTTATATTATACTATTATTTGTAGGAAGTCCTACGAGCTCTGATCAAGACTCCGGGCGTGCTGATGATAGCCGGGATGGTCTCCTGGGATCTGGTGGCTCGCCGGGACAACAACCCCACCAAGCGCACGCATCCCAACTTGTATACTTTCCACAAGTTTACTGATCGCAAGGTAAGCAACATATGTCTTGAGTAGTAAGGTACAATGGCAGTAGTGATACGTAAGTCCTGCCACGAAGCAGCGTTTTTGTGAAGCGTATAGGTATAGTACCTATACGCTTCACAAAAACGCTGCTTCGTAACTCCATCGGTTTAGGTAATTAAATAAAGGTAAACAAAAATACCACATGTCTGGTTAACCAACTAAATATAATGCCTGTCACTTTAGTTGTTATGCTACAACACAGTTGTACTCTTAAATTTTGTAACTTTATAATTCGTAGTATAACGCTGCTAAATTGAAGAGTACAACTGCGTCGTCGGCTAAATATAAGAACGACAAACAAAAACAAAGTTACATTCCGTTTAGAACATGTTGTTCTAAACGGAATGTAACTTTTTTTTTGTTCTTCTTTTAACTTTTCACTATGTGGCCAAATCTGTAGGGCCATTCTCTGCGCTGTTATACGAGTTTGAAAAATACTGTTTTCACTATGTATTCGTTTAAAGAATAATAATAAAAAAATTAAAGAAAAACCGAAATAAATAGAGATAAATATATTCTTTTGGAAAATAGCTTTTTTTTTTTGGTTGGCAACTTGTCCTAAAATATGGATGGTGAATGACCTCCTTTAGTTACAATGGAATAATTGTACTTTGTCATGTACTTAATAATTATCTGAGATGCTGAATTCAAATATAGACATGGATGTCTCATCTGCAAAAAGTATGATTTGCCAAAAAAACGTCCCATAATAACACCTATGAGGCATTAAATTAACAAAAAAACTGCTTGCTCTCTTTATAAAAGGAACTCTTGTGCAAAATTGAGTAAAGAATACTTTAATGGGTGAATGTTCACGGTTTATCTTGGGTTTATCACTGCATACAACCTAGGTACATATTTTCCATGCCTTTTTTCTTTGATCTTCTTTTTATAACATTATAATATAAATGTGGAAGGTTGTTATTAGCAATTGGTCAGTTGTTTTTATTTTTTTAACATTTGCGTGTAGTCTGTAAGCTTTCTTAAAATTGTAAAAATAAAATAAATTTCATGCTTCGAGACCCAGCCGTTTAGGCTGTGCGTAGTCTGTCAGTAAATTAAAGATATTTACTAAGTCATCATCATCATCATCATTTCAGTGGAAACACGTCAACTGCTGGACATAAGCCTCTCCCAAGCACATTTACTAAGCATATTTATTAAGTAGATGGCGGTAAAAGAAGTAACTTTATACTTTTCAGTTTCGCTTCATTGCCAGCAGCTGCTCTGCCGGCCACTCGGTGCTGGTCGACGAAAACGGCGAGGCCTACACTTTCGGTTAGTACCCTTCTGTCGGATTACCCTTAGACCCAGTTTTTGTAAAGGGGGATCTGCAGTAGTAGCCGCGAAATTTATACATATTCATCACGTCGACAAAGTATCTTTGGATCTTTCAAAAATATTGCGGGTTTGTGAAAACAATTTTTCGATTTAGGGATCCGTTTCTGAAATATTAAGCTTTAAAGTGCTAATTTTTGTTAGAGTCAAGTCTCTCCCCACGCCCTGCCACAATTTTTGTTAGAGTCAAGTCTCTCCCCACCCCCTGCCAGCTATAAATGGTTAGTTTTGGATGAGTGAAAAAATTCACGGTAGTAGTAGTAGCATATACCGGATGTTTTTATTACCGTCTTGAAAAAAATAGGGTATATTAGGTGAATGGAGTAGAGGCCTAAGGCAAATCTAACTTTTTTTTTAAAAAAAAAAAACAAAATTGAAAATCAAAATCCAAATCATATGCAGGTTGCATATGATTTTAATTTCGATATTTTTAAAATTTCTGTTTTTATTGCTGTAAAATGAAAAGTTTACATCGAATTTGTAGTATTTATTGATACTTAGATCATTTTTTCTGACTAAGCTATTAAAAAAAAAAAACTAGGGATGCCTTAGGCTTCTACTCCGTTCACCTAATATAGGTAGCCTATTTTTTTCGAGACGGCAAAAAAGTCATCCGGTATAACGAAGTTAAAAAGAAAACTGTCACAGCTAAGTAGGCTTTCCAAGTTTACGAGTAATAGTCATTTATTCTGTATTTTATTTTACCAATTTTTATTTTTGAATAAATTTTATTTTATTTATTTTTTATTTATTCATGAAACAACAAGAAGCCCTCTTCTTAGTCCGCATTATTGTGCAACTACGGGACCCTATTACTGCGCGCACTTGGCCGGTTTTTTGCAATAGGCTCGCCCGCTATTACATGGGATTCAAACATAACTGCCGAAATGTATTGGTGCACCCTTCGTGGAACACCGGCACGATATTATGTTTCTTACGAAGTTGGTGTTCAGGTCGCAACAGCTTCGGCCAGCTGGGCTTCGGCGACACGGTGACGCGCAACGTGCCCGAGCCCGTGCCGGCGCTGCGCGGCAAGAACATCATCCACGCGGCCGTGGGCAGGAACCACACGCTCTTCGTCACAGGTAACATGTCACAGCTGAGATTGTAATAAGTAAATAAATAAGAATAATTTCCTTGAACATTTCACATTACGCCATCTAGTCCAAGCTAAGCAACCTAATGCTTGTGTTATGGTAACGAGATGGCTGATAAACTACTTATATACATTTTTTTTTTTATAAATATATGACATATTATAGATAGAAAAACACCCAGACCCGGAACAAATACTTGTAGGTCGTACAAATATTTGTTCCGTGCGGGAATCGAACCTGCGGCATGCTGCGCAGCAGTCAATCGTCCAACCACTGCGCTAACCGTGTCGAAAATACCGGGAGTGTGGCGTGAAATTAAACTCAGGACGGACGTTAATATACTGTCGTTTAATGAAGTATTAGTCTCCTTAGATAGTAATTAGTACATGAGTTATATTGATAGATTCGTATGTTATTGTTTATAATTAAGGTAATATTACAGTTTTCTATTACTAACCAAACAATCTCCTGTTACCTAATAAAATATGGTTAGTTCTTATTACAATGTTTTTATATCTATTTTTATTACTACTTATTTGACTTTATACCTTAGCCTATTACGCACACAGACACAGAGATGAAACTTCGAACTGTTCAAAACCATTTCACATCAAACCGCTTGATCGCCATGCTTCCAAGTGAGGTTAAGAAGGTTTTTTTATGTTTGACAGCCCGTGCGCTCCAAACCGCCACAGACAACAAAACATCACTTGGGCACATGGGTAAAGCTTTACAAAATAAAATATTAAAACTCCAAATACCTGAATAGGCAAATAAATAACATTTACAGTATTGTGACGAAACTTCGAACTGTTCAAAACCATTTCACATCAAAATATAGGGTTCGGACAGATCTTAGCATGAAGCCTTATTTGCCGATGCAATTTAATTGCCTCTGGCATGCCATAAGTTGAAGCAACAATAAAAGTGGCACCGTCCTCAGTGGTTAGACGACGCAAGTCAGTTGTTGCTTCAATTATAATGTACAAGAAACTTCATTGTGTAGATAGGGTTTACCGTTCCTATCTCATATTTACCCTTACTGGCAGTAAGGTTAAATACGAGATGATAATTATGCACTTATGTATCTTAAACACCATACTCATTGGGAAACAAGTCGAACAATTTTGTTTCAGCAACATGTTTTTGTGTTAATCATGTTTCCTCTATACGTGTGTTGCGGACCTGACTTCTGAGTTTGTACGTCTTGGCCTCGTGTGTTCGAACACAGGCAGGCTCTTATTAATTTATCTCACCACCACTATTATAACGGTGGAGGAAAACACCATGTGGAAACCAAAAATTCGAAGACATGAGACATGTAGCAACCCGCACTGGAGTGGTCTTTCTCACAGACAGGAGACCTGTGTTCTAGCAATGGGAACATTACAGACTGTTATGGTACTTAATTTATTTATTTATTGGATCTCCAACAGAGGCTACACAATTACATACATGCATGTAAACGAAATCATAGACGTGTTTCTGTTATAAAATTGTAATGTGGATTACAGACACCGGCACAGTGTACGCTTGCGGCGAAAACAAATGCGGACAGTGCGGCCTCGGGAACGCCACGCCTCAAGTGCTGAAGCCGACTCGCGTCCGATACAGGTAAAAAAAAAAAGAAAAAATTGTTTATTCTCACCATTAAAGTTAGAATAAAACGGTTAGATACGTGACAAGTATTAATTTTTTTTTTTTTTTGTGGTGGTCATAAAAGGTGCACAAATTATTGACCCTAGAACCTGAACTAGGCGGGAACCAGTATCTCAGGGGATAGATCAGCTATCTAATTAACTTAGGACATTAGTGTTTCACTACTACTACAATATTTATTTATTCATTTATTGCACAATGTACACACAGTTATAGGCTTTGCTTATAACTAAGGAGTACATGACCCCGTTGGGGCGCAGCAAGATAACTTAAAACTAACATTGTCAATTGGAACATTATTCAAACTCAAACTCAAACTCAAAGCATTTATTTCAATTAAACCAATTACAGGCACTTTTGAATTGTCAAAGAGTCGGTCAGTAGGTAAGTCAGAAAGTTGAAGCTAGTTGCCCATTCCAAAACGTAGATCTATGGAGAAGAACGGCCAAGAAACTCCACGGACACTCTTTTAAATCAAAATATAGTTACAAAATATTGGTTACATCATTCATGTTGAAATTATACATGTGAGAACGATGAACGTTAAAAGCGTCCGTAATAAAAAAATAAAAAAAAACAATTCAAAATTAAAATTAAAATAAGCCGTGGCAGCTAAGGTATGACCAGCCTCCACCAACAGCGCCCGTTCACAAACCTGATGTATGGATTCGTTAAATGATCCAACACACGCGCCACCATCAGCGAGGCATTAGAGTGAGCATGACACACTCTCAGCCGCCAGGGCACATCCAAGTCAAATAAAGACGTACCCAGTAAATGGTAGCTTTAGAGTAGGTACATAGTACTCACACATGTACTAAGCAATTATACAATACAAAGGTGATTGAGTCTACACAATGCAAAGCTATTCTTACAATCTTCAGCAGTTGCTTAACAGTATCTTCAAATGTTAATTAATTAGTTGAGGTTGTGGAGCAGGACCAGCATGGAGCCAAGCATTTTTATCATTTATGTAATCCCCCAACTTATAATATGCCTGCCTGCATAGTGTGCGTTTTATACAAGTTTTAAATTTCGTCTCATTTAGTTGAAGTATGTGTGGAGGTATTTTATTGTAACATTTTAAACAGTACCCCATGAACGATGAGTCTACTTTAGCCAGCCTGAAACCTGGTTGAGCTAATAGGTCCTTATTTCTAGTATTATAATTATGCCTTTCACCTCTTTTATTAAAAAGATGTAATTTTTTTCTTACGTACATGATGTTTTCGTAGATATATTGACAAGGTACCGTCATGATGTTAATATCCTTAAACAGTTCCCTTAGAGAATCGCGCCTGCGAAGATTATATATGGCTCTGATGGCTCGTTTTTGCAGAATAAAAATGGACTCGATATCTGCAGCCCGTCCCCAAAGTAAAATACCGTAAGACATGATACTGTGAAAGTAACTAAAATAGACTAGCCTCGCGGTATCTACATCAGTAAATTGACGGATTTTTCTGACAGCATAAGCTGCTGAACTTACCCGTCCTGCAAGTGATATTAAATGAGGACCCCATTGTAGCCTTGAGTCGAGCGTAATCCCCAGGAAAACGGTTTTATCGACGAATTCTAGTTTCTCTTGATTCAATACTATCTCACAATCACTACTTTTGACATTTGGTAAAGAAAATCTGATGCACTTAGTTTTTTTCCCATTTAATACTAAATTATTAGCAGTGAACCAATTTTGGATCTGCAGTAGGGCGTTATTGACGTCGTCAAAATTTGTAGCACGTCTATCTACCTTAAAAATTAATGAAGTATCATCAGCAAATAGCACCATTTGTGGTTGATTTTTTAATAAATGGAGTAAATCATTAATATACACTAAAAAGAGGAAAGGACCCAATATCGAGCCTTGTGGAACACCCATTTTAACTTTTAAACACAGTGAATTGACACCATTTATTTGAACTTGCTGTTGTCTATCATTTAAATAAGATTTTACTAAACTGAGGGCAAGTTTTCCAGGTCCGTAATGCTCAAGTTTCAAGAGTAAGGTTTCATGATCGACGCAATCAAATGCCTTGGAGAGGTCACAAAAAATGCCTATGGCGTCTTGGGCCTCTTCCCACGCGTTAAAAATGTGTTTTAATAAGGTTACACCGGCGTCGGTCGTACAACGTCCTTTGGTGAAACCAAACTGTTGATCGTGAAGTATTTTATTCGTGTTAAAATGATTGAGCATTTGATTAAGCATTACCTTTTCAAACACCTTGCTGAAAACCGGCAACACGGATACTGGTCTATAATTATTTTTTCACACCACCTGCTCGAAAATGTCAAATTATATGTCAAGCAACCTTAACCTAAAGTGAGTCATTAGTGGCCGGGGGCACAGCCGGTCAATAATGTTGTACTGGATTTCATTATGACCCGCTGGTCAATAATGTGATTTGAATTTGGAATCTCACATGCTCAGCTAAATTGGCAGTATAGTACTAACAAACACCTTTTGGTGCCAGAAAGAGGAAAGCTATTCTCGAAACCCTTACTACGCGTGGATGATATTCTCGATTTCCTACAAAATCATAACGACTGCTTCTTCATATCGTTGCCATGTTTTCGAAGACATAATATTGTAAGAATAATTAGATAACTACGAACCATTTTTCATTTTTTTTTTATTTATTTTTTTTAATTTTGGAACGAAGTTCCTTATCGCGCGTTGTGAAAGGGGGCTAGACGGAAAAAAGTCTCACGAAAAGTTGTCACGACACTTTTTGCTATAGGTAGCTATTGTAAGCCGTGCGGCGTGCGCATGTTTCTCTGTCTGTTTCTCTCTCTCTCTTATAGAAAGCAAGCCAGATATTTTCATTTCTATTTCGCATTGAACAGTTTGGTGTCGCGATGATGATGATGATGATGATGATGATGATGGTGATGATGATGATGATGGTGATGATGATGACGGTGATGATGATGATGGTGATGATAATGATGATGATGATGGTGATGATGATGATGATGATGATGATGATGGTGATGATGATGGTGATGATGGTGATGATGATGATGATGATGATGATGATGATGATGATGATGATGATGATGATAAGTATAAAAATAAAATTTTGTTACAATACCTTCACTAATTAATCGAAAGGAACATGGTGATGATGATGGTGATGATGATGATGATGATGATGATGATGATGATGATGATGATGATGATGATGATGATGATGATGATGATGATGATGATGATGATGATGATGATGTTGATAAGTATAAAAATAAAATTTTGTTACAATTCCTTCACTAATTAATCGAAAGGAACTTCGTTCCATCCGGGTGTCCCTTGACACCACTCAAGTTTTTTTTTTTTTAAATTACACATCAACATCTATAAACGTACCAAATAAAAACTTAACTTTATCTTTGCACAACTGGACTAATGTCTCAAATGTTACCATTAACTTCAATTAATATGTAAGTGCATATAACTAACTAGTTCTAAATATGTTATTCTTACTGTTTGTTTATTTAATAAATACTTTGTTTTTCGTACTATGGCTATTATTTTCTCACAGTAGGTGTAAAAAGTAGAGTATCCTCCTCTGGGCTAAAGGTGTCTTTGCCTTGGGCTAGCTTGAATCCCTCGCTGCATTCAGGATTCTTGTATTAACTCCCTCGCTTCGCTCGTGAGTTAAACTCTTAACTACCTCGCTGCGCTCGGGAGTTAAATCCCGAATCCTTCATTGCGCTCGAGATTCAATATGACGCCCGTGACATAAGACACAACTTTAGCCCCTCGGTGCATAATCTACTATTGTCTTTACTGTCTCCGGATTTAAAAAGTGGAATTACCTTACTGTATTTCATTAAATCCGGGAAAACTCCTTGATCTACACAAAAATTAAATATTAAGGCTAAGTAAGGCGCTATAGTCTCAATTATGGAGGTACAGACTTTAATGGACATTCCCCAAAGATCTTCGGTCAGTTTGATCTTAATTTGCTTAAAAGCTTTTATTACTGTTATGGGGTTAATATGCTTAAAGTTAAATTCAATCGGGCAGGCCGATACGTTCGCTCTTACTAAATCAAAAGAGAGCGAGGGCGAGGAGTTTAAGACCTCAGTAGTTTTAAGTGGGATACTGGTAAAGAAATTTACAAATTCTTGAGCAACTTCTTTACTATCGGAAATGAGACCACATGACGACTCCAGTGTGTAATCAATATTATGCTTTCTGTTCCTGTTCGTTTCATTGTTGATAATTTTCCAAACTGTCTTTATTTTATTATCTGCTGGTGCTATTGGTATTACATTAAAATTTAAATTGTATTACATTATTAAATATTTATATTAAATTGTACTAAATTATATTATCATTATACAGGGTGTAAGGGACAGCCCTCCACAAACTGATAGGGTGAATTCAGTAGTTATGTCATTCTAAGATGACCGGTACATGAAATTTTTTCAGGAACGCTAAGGGAATCCAATAAACCTGATTTGTTTGTGTTTTTGTGCACAAATCGGAGCGTCTGTTACTGGTTGGGAGGGGTAGGTAATACGTATGCGGTGAGTTCGACGAACTCTGTAGCTAGACAGAAAGTGAACAGCTGATTTCACGCATCGTTGTTTAGAGTATTTCAACATCCATTGCTGGTTTTATTTTTTTTTGCAGTTTTTTTTACATAAATGGAGTGTTGCGAACACACAATGCAATTTTACATTGAAATAATGAAAATGTAACTGAAAAAAAAATTGAAAAAATGAAAATTTTCCTGAGAAAATTTCCGGTGGAATATGATTCAGAATGAGGAGCTGAATGTACCCTGTTAGTTTGCGGAGGGCTGTCCCTTACACCCTGTATTCTGCTAATATTACATATAGAGTATCATTTTAACACACATAAATACACATAGGTACCTAATATCACGACTTATAATACCTATATTTGGACTTATTACTTACATAAGTGTGGAAGGGTGTGTTGGTGAGATTGAAGATTTGCAGTGTGGATGTGGGTATGCGTGATAATATGAATGGTGAAATAGAGGAATGTGTGATAATGATGTAGTGGTGAAGTAAGTGAGGAATGTGTGTGTTTGTGTGGGAAATAACTAACTTGTACATCCATCTTAGTTTAAACGTTCTAAGTAATTGACCGAGCGAGCAAAGCCTCTCTGCTTCAAGGCTGGTAATATTTGCTTTTCCTGTCAGTTAGTTGCTACTCCTCTACAGCTTCTCTCTTCTCTTGTCGTATGTTACAACCGATCTGGACGAAAATTTGTATACTTACAGGTTTTACTACTTTATAGATTTTTTTTTTGTCGTCGGGTATTGATTTGAGGGGTATGTACTACTTCCTCCAAAAAGGGGCTACTGGATATCTTCGCCATAAGAGATCCGATTTCGATGGTTCTTTTTTATTTGAAAGGTAACTTTTAAATTGGTCTCATAACAATTTGGTGAAGATCTGATGAGGATCTTCGAAGAACAGCCCCTCAAAATGCAGTAAATTGCTCACTTTTAAATTTCTACCAGTGCAATCGGCCCCTTTAATTACTAGGTATGGATTGATGGAGCGTCATCATAATACTATACTAGAAAGGTTTAGGTAGTTAAATAAAGGTAAACAATCTTGATGTGTCTTTTATCTTTTTTATTTTAAAACCTTAGTTTAAAAATAAATTGCAACTAAACACCAATGTAAATACAACAATAATGATCACTAAATCAATTGAACCATTAGTATAAGCAGTAGTTTATTTGTTTAATATGTGTTTGTGTAAAAAGTCACATCAAGATTGTTTACCTTTATTTTAATACCTAAGCATTTCTAGTATAGAGAATTCTGAAAATAATTCTAGGAATTCTCTAAAACTAGGCTTTAAAACCAATATGAATGTTAGTTTTACAATAAGATCACTAGATGGCGCTACTGTGCACGGTAGATCGCGCTGTTTTGCAAGAAAGTTTGCGCTCGCGAGGTCTACCGTTTGTAGTACTAACAGTTTTTATGTAAGTTTAACATTCACCTTGACTAGCTTTGCAAAGTAAAATGTAAGCGTTGTCTGTGAATCTAGTCGTAATTATGCGACTGCTTGCAGCGGCGCTCCGGTGGTGAAGGTGGGGTGTGGCGCAGAGTTCTCCATGATCCTGGACTGCAACGGAGCGCTGCACTCGTTCGGACTGCCCGAGTACGGCCAGCTGGGTAAGTCATGCGCTACTACAGCCTGCATTGTTGCTCCTTCTCTATAAATCCATCCAAAGGTAAAAAAGGTAGGTTCAAAAGATCGCTTTTAGCGATAAGACCGTCCATTGTGTCACCTTGTGTACAATTTCTACTGTAATTGTTATCATAATGAAGAGTATTTTATCGATCTACTATAATTATAAAGTAATTATAGTAGATAGATAGAATACTCTATTTGTTATGATAATAAATCATCATGATTTCTTTATGATGATCCAGCGGTAATATTCAAATTTTAAAAAATCATAGTAATATAAATAAAACGGCTTCCTTCAAAAATCTTTATTTTTATCACAAGTACATTAATGTGATAACGTTTTCTAAGTGCCCTTTTTGACGCGAACACTCTTCCATCTTTGACGCATATTTTCAAAAACACGTCCGCGGTACTCGATAGTGAAAGCGCGCTGCTCTCCCGACCAAAGCTCCATTGCGACTAAAAAACTCGACGCTGGCGCTACTACTGCCTCATCTCCCAGGCCCCTCTAGTTGCCCGGGTTCAAAAGTAATAACTTTTAAAATGTGAAAATTCTCACCGGACACCCTGTATTATAATTTATGATGTATAGTGCTACAATGTTCTTTTGCCGCGTCAAACAGCTGTCCTTGAAGCGGCGTATGAAATTTTATTTTTATTTATCACTTTTTAGTTGTGGTAGTTACCACACATAAATTCGTATAGGCGCCGCTAATTACTATGTAGATAACATTGCAATCATCAGAACAAAAACATTACAGACGAATTCAAAAGAACCTCCTTTTTGAAGTCGGTTAAAAAGCGTCCGCACGCCGTAACTTTGTTGCAGCGGCAACACCTATTAACATAAATGTTAATAATAAATTTATAATAGGTCCACAATAAAAAAAAATCGTTCTAATTATAATTCAGGCCACAACACCGACGGCAAGTACTTCGTGACGTCCACCAAGCTGTCGTTCCACTTCGAAACGATCCCTAAGCACGTGGCGCATTTCTTCGAGAAGACCAAGGAGGGTCACATCAACATCGTTAAGGATGTAGAGATCGTTGACTTCTCTTGCGGAAATAACCACACGGTAAGACTCATCTGTGGGAATAACCACACGGTAACTCATCTGTGGGAAAAACCACATGATGAGACTACCACAGACATCTGTGGGAATAACCACACGGTAACTCATCTGTGGGAAAAACCACATGATGAGACTACCACACGTTAAGACATCTGTGGGAATAACCACACGGTAACTCATTTGTGGGAAAAACCACATGGTAAGACTACCACACGTTAAGACATCTGTGGGAATAACCACACGGTAACTCATTTGTGGGAAAAACCACATGGTAAGACTACCACACGTTAAGACATCTGTGGGCATAACCACACCATAACTTATATGTGGGAAAAACCACGTGATAAGACTACCACACGTTAAGACATCTGTGGGAATAACCACACGGTAACTGATTTGTGGGAAAAACCACATGGTAAGACTACCACACGTTAAGACATCTGTGGGCATAACCACACTATAACTTATCTGTGAGAAAAACCACATGGTAAGACTCCTATGTGGGAATAACCACACGGTAAGCCTCATCCTGCTCTTGAATTTTTATGATTTTTAGAGACATAAATCTCTCTTTGTGAGCAAGTTGTATTAATGATTATAATTCTTTAAATACGTTTTTTGCTGTCGCGAAGCATATTCAGATCAAAAGACCACCTGATACAGTCCGCGAGGTTTAAGCTGAGCTTTGCATTTGTGTGAGTGCGCATAGATAGTGTAGGTGTGACGTCCGGCATTGAGCGCGATTTGTCCTTGCTTGGTTTAAAACCGGTTTATACTGCTTTTTCGGTAATCCGCTTTTGTTCTTTTAGTATGAGAGGCCATGACCATGTCGCATCGTTGTAAAACGTAAAACGATGAGACTGTTGAAGATTTTGTCTTATGTAAAACAATAAGACAAAAATTTTGGTCATGGGCTCGCATACCATTTTGGTGATCACTCACACAAATGCAAAGCTCAGCTTAGGCCTCGCGGACTGTACTGACCACTGACCTGCAAATTCCAAAAAACTTCATTTGAATTTAGTGCTTCGCCCATAAACAATAAAGTTTTTATTTTATTTTATATGTGACGTGACAGGTAGCCATAGACTCTCGCAAGCGCGCCTTCAGCTGGGGCTTTGGCGGGTTCGGACGGCTCGGGCACGCGGAGCAAAAGGACGAGAGCGTGCCGCGCATGATCAAATACTTCGAGTCCATGTCACGCGGCGTGCGCTCCGTGCACTGCGGCGGCACCTACAGCCTCGCCGTCAACGAGATAGGTAAGTAACTATCACATAACATCACCCCTGTAAAGAGGGGCTCGTGGCTAAGTAAATAAATCGATATGTCTCGAGAATCGGTTTCTAAAGCAACCGATTTTTTTTCCCCATCACTACACAAAGTATTTTGACAGCTGTCCAATAGGACTTCTTAGATTGCGTTCATTATAGTGAGGTGTAGTTTAGTTGTAGTTTGGTGTAAATGTGTATGTCCGTTTGCCCCGCACGGCCCCCCAGAATTTGCGTTTTGGGTGTGCACCAATGCAATGTACTCGCCTCTAGGAGTTTATGTACCGGTTTCTTTTTCAATGTACCTCTGTACTTTTGAAGAAATATGCAAAAAAAGGGGGTCGTGCCAGCCAAACGTTTTCAGCTCGGCCCCCATGTAACTTGAAAAATATATAGCGTATTAAAAAGTTTCTTAAACTCAAGGAATGTACTCTATTAACACGTTAAATGTGCCGCAACAGACATTGTGAATTCGTAATAATAAATAATTTATAGATGTGGATAGGGGGTCGTACTGGAAAAAACAATTATAAGAAAATATCTAAAAAAGACAAAACACCCTTATCCAAAAACTATTAGAAAATAATTGATGTGCGGCAAGTAACATATGTACCGCTTTGGTTTCTCATACAACTTGCTAAATTTGAAAAATAAACCAATTTTAGTTTATTCAGCACGGCCCTCTATAGTTGCCTATATCTTTTTAAATATGACATATTTGTTTACAAAATTCGACTTCCTGAATTACGTATAGGAGTACATTCATTCCAAATGAATTGCGATTCTGCTGTATTAGTACTTTAAAAAGGATAAATTAAATCTAAAATATCATACATTATAACTGACGGGGTGACCATGATTCCATATATTAGCTAGAGTGGGCTGCATCAATTGGGTACCCCTCAAAAGACATGTGGGTTCAAATCCGTGATAGGCCGAAGTTGGTTTTTGTATTTTCAAAAACATTTTATTATAAATTAATGTATTGTTTTTGTGAATAAATAAGTTTATGCTAGTATTTATTTTTAACTAAATCTGTTTTTATTATTGTCTTATTCAATAAAACGTTAATACTTCTAATATTTGACATTTACGACAGGGTTGACATTTACGAAGAGTTATTCAACGTCTAAATAGATCAGAGGTTTCAAGACCGCTCGCCGTGCATAACATTGGAGGTTCAAATCTTAGGCTCGAATTGTGTTTTTTATCATACATTATGTATTTTTTTACTATAAAAAGTCTTTTGTATTTTAAGTACCCATTTGTTTTTTTTTTTTAATTTAATTTTAATATAAAAAATAAAACACTGTAACAATCATTTAATAATATTTAATATTGATATTATGTAACAAAACTACAAAGATTTATATTTTACGATAATTTGATTTGATAATTTACAGTTACCTTAGACATATTTTGCCAACTGAGACAAACGGGTTCCTAGACAAATGCGAAAGGTGAATCAAAACTAGACTCGTCAGATCTTAACTTCATTATAGGTTAGTAAACTATAATGCATAACTACCCTCTAATAACAAACTATTCATTCACTACGATTTCATAGACAGAGACAGAGTTATAACGCCAAGTAGATTGATAATTCATTGAGTTATTAACTACCTAACTGGCTTAGTTGGTAAGAGCTCGCGGTTATCGTTGTATATATAAGGTGTAAAAAAATTAACTGCAAGAACTTCGTCCACATACTCGACATCGAAAAACAAACACATTACAAAAAAAAATTTGAATGGAATCGCGAAAAAAAAATCAGCTGTTCAATACATTTATGTTCGCATAATTCGTCAAAATGTACTGAACAGCTGATTTTTTTTTCGCGATTTCAGGTTTGGTCCCATAGTAAAAGTTGTTCATAATGATGAGTACAATGACCCCTTACGAGGTTGTGGGTTATTTATTTTACACCTTGTATAACCAATGATTCGATGGGTCGAATCTCGTCCGGTCATAAGAAACACTTTTTGTTTTATTCTTAAGGATGTATTGTTTGAATTGCAAAGTTGTAGCAAAGTTAATTTTAATACAACTGGGGTACCCAATTGATGCAGCCTACTGTACATAATATTCTATACTTACCTATATTAATTCTTAAATTATGTGACTACATTGAAATAAACATTACTTTTTATAATTTGGTTTTTTCTTCTTCGTTTAATATTAGCGATGACATCTTATAAAGTAATTATGACCGTTAAGACTCGTGTGCGGTCCCTATTAGTTCACTGACTAAAATAATTTCAGTATTCACGCATTTTCTACGTGTGGTTGTGCAGTGAATTCTATTTCAAGCACGGAAATGGATTGTTAAAATAAACAAGTAAGTTTTAAGTTATGTAGCGCCATCTACATCGCAACATGCAAACTACGTATCACACTGACGTCAAAATCCTGTATCATGGTCACCCCATAAGTTGTAATGTATGATATTTTAAATTCAATTTATCGTTTAAAGTACTAATACTACAATTTATTTGGAATGAATGTACTCCTATACGTAATTCAGGAAGTCGAATTTTGTAAACAAATATGTCATATTTAAAAAGATAGGTAACTATAGAGGGCCGTGCTGAATAAACTAAAATTGGTTTATTTTTCAAATATAGCAAGTTGTATGAGAAACCAAAGCGGTACATATGTTACTTGCCACACATCAATTATTTTTCTAATAGTTTTTGGATAAGGGTGTTTTGTCTTTTTTAGATATTTTCTTATAATTGTTTTTTCCAGCAGGGCCCCTATCCACATCTATAAATTATTTATTATTACGAATTCACAATATCTGTTGCGGCACATATAACGTGTTAATAGAGTACATTCCTTGAGTTTAAGAAACTTCTTAAAACGCTATATATTTTTCAAGTTACACGGGGGCCGAGCTGAAAACGTTTGGCTGGCACGACCCCCTTTTTTTGCATATTTCTTCAAAAGTACAGAGGTACATTGAAAAAGAAACCGGTACATATACTCCTAGAGGCGAGTACATTGAAATGGAGCACACCCAAAACGCAAATTCTGGGGGGCCGTGCGGGGCAAACGGACATAAATGTGTGCTTGTGAGTGTACAACACAACCACAGTTCTGCGCATGCTTCATTGTTTTGTTTGCAGTGCTATATCTTAGTTTTTTATTTAGTCTAAGATTACAGGCATGTGTATTCTCTCAATCGTTTTATCACTACGAGATTTGCAATACCACAATGTACAGTTTGCTCGTACTGTTGGATTTCTGACGCTCGGCTTAGCGCAGAAAGTTGAAAATCCAACAGCGCGCTTTTATTTAGGTGTCACCTAGTTTTAGTGACAACGGGCATAGTAAAATGAACTACTATGAAAGAATAACAAACGTGTATCGTATCCATTTCAGGAGGACTGTTTCTGTTCGGGCAGACCAAGCGTACCGGCGAAGCGAATATGTATCCGAAGCCGGTGCAGGATCTTAGCGGTGAGGCCATTACCATATTTTTATTTTACCTACAGCAACACAGGTTAGAGAAGCCTCAAAAATATGTATAGATCGGCAACAATTCAGTTGATTGGGTACAATTTGTGTGCCATAATACTGTACAGTCCGCAAGGTTTAGGCTGAGCGAGAGTGAGAGTGCACATAGTTTTTGTAAGTGTGACGTCCGGCATTGAGCGCGATTCGTCCTTTGCTTGTTTTAAAACCGGTTTATACTGCTTTTTGGCAATCGGCTTTTGTTCTTTTAGTACGAGAAGCCATGACCAGAACCATATCGGATCTTTGTAAAACGTAAAACGATAAGACGATTGAAGATTTTGTCTTACGTAAAACGATAAGACAAACATTTTGGTCATGGGTCATGGTTGTGTGCTCACACAAAAGCAAAGTTCAGCTTACGCCTCGCGGACTGCCACTGATATTATCCGTGGGTACTGTACCCAATATGCACATGCAACATCCATAAAACATTATGTAGCTATCCATTGATACAGTATTTGGATCACAAATTGTAGAATAGAGACGATTGTATTCTTGTTGATGTATACATATTTTTGATGCTGACTGTACCAGAGTACATTAACTGTCAGAAGGAAAGTTGCCAATACTGTGCTTGTTCTGAAATTTTCTTAGTTGTTCCGATTATTTTTAAGAATCTTAAAACGATTTCGTCGACCCTTATTAGTGACGCAAATAATATCCTTATTCTGAAATCCTTATAGATAGGTATGGGGATGTCAGAGTAAACATGATTAAAATATTATAATAGTATTGTTACCCCTATAGGAGAAATGATCGTATGTCACTATACCTACACTGTGACGCTTTATTATTACATAATAATGTTACAATAAATATAAACAAAAAATGTGGCCGTCTATGGACGCCGGGCAGATGTGAAACATGGCGGGGGGATGACGGCATAGGAGCGTCATGTCGTTTGTTGTCACGCCATACGAGTCGAAATAACCCGAAGGCGCGCCAATTCAGTGTTCACGTCATTAAAAGAGTATTACACCCATGTTTATTGAAAAGTGTCTCAATTAGATTTCATAGTGCTAATAAGTCACTAAAAAAAAACATAAAATTTTTAGTCAATCGATAAGTGCCATAAAATGCATTTAATTTTTACATTTCGCGCAAAAAGGCTGGACGCAGTGGACGCCATATTGCTCTGTGGTCATGACGTCAGTTGGCAGTTTAAACAAACACTTTAGATACGCTGATCAGTTGACATTGACCCTTTTTAATTTCCACAGCCGTATGACGTAATAACATGGCGGCTGCTTTCATGGTGTTAGAAAACATTAAAAAAACTGAAAACTTTGAATTGAATTTTAAAAATTATATTGTTATTTTACGAACTAAAACTAACATTTTCCGACTCCTTTTTGCCTAAGCTATTTAAATAATTTATTTATAGATTTTTTTCTACTTTACAGTAAAATACCGTATTATAATGTGTCTGTATCACTGTGTAGGCTGGAACATTCGCTGCGTCGGTACTAGCAACACTTCGATCGTGATCGCCGCGGACGACTCGCTCGTCGCCTGGGGCGTGTCGCCCACCTACGGAGAACTGGTCTGTACTCGCCTTTATATTATCACAAATTTTTGCCCGCGGCTTCGCCCGCTTGGAGTTCGGAAATCATCCCATTGAAGCGTACTACCAGGTTCAAAGTATACATGTCCTAACTATGGTCATGGCATTTCTGTCAGCCAAATTTTATAAACACACGTTCAGCCGTCCAGGCTTGAAGTGGTTACAGAGAGAGTTTCGCATTTATAATATTAGTATCATCGATGTAAATACATCAGTATGGAAAAAAATCGGATTCGGAATTTCCGAAATATTTTATTTCACATAAACCTACATGGGTACTTATGAAACGTCAGAAGCTAGATGGTTTATGGAGAAGAGCCGGCAAGAAACTCTATGGTTACTCTTTTAAAAATAATTGGCTTTTACAATATTTCTAAATTACCATGTTAATAGGTATGAGAGGACAGCCTAATCCTGTCGACCTGTCTATGCGTGCGAAATAAAAATAGTACTGTCAAGACGCCATTTTGTTTCGCAATAGTATGGCAATACTCGCGAACTTCATTACCAATGCGTACTAATTTGACAGCTATCGTGTGAAGTTGGCAGCAAGCTCGATCCTATTCTTATTTGGCACGCATAGTACCAGGTAATAAATGAGAAAATGGTCATCAAATCATCTGTGAATCTATAAATGAAATCTATATACAAAGTGTTTCTTAAATAACGCACAACCTGTAAGGGGTCATTGTACTTATCTTCAATTTTCACTATGGGACCAAACCCAAAACGCGAAAAATTTATGTTCGTTTATTTTCTCTTCAAAATGTAGGGAACAGCTGATTATATTTTTCGCGGATTCATGTTTGTTTTCATAGTAAAAGTTGTTCATAATGATGAGTACAATGACCCCTTAAGGTTTGCGTTAATTACAGGACATGTTGTAGATGTATTTTTGTTATATTACTAAGTTGCTGATTAGAAGTGAAATAGAAAGAAGTCGCGTTAGTTTTAATATGCAGTTTCTTGTGCCCATTCTTCTCCACACGAAACTAACTTTTGGAAGGGGCGACTAGAATCAATTCTTACTTTCTTGTAAATTTTGACGTCCAAAAGTAAGAAAAATAGGGGGAAAAAATCGTAGAGAGCAAGGCTTTATATTCAAGTAAAATAAATCATAATTATGTCATTCATTCAACCTAACGCCAATCGGTTGTAATATGTCAAGCAAATTGAGTTTGTATAGGATACTTCAACACTTTAAATGGCGTGATCGTAATACAAAAAAAATCTGAAAAAGGTGGTTAGTAAGACCTTATACTGGAAAGAGATTGGCCTCATTTACGGAGACGCGGGGCGTCGCGCGGCGCGTTGTGCGGCGCGGCACGCACTAACTTCAAATATAGGGCGTTCTATGAGAGCGTTTACGGCAGCCCGCGCCGCGCGACGCCCCGCGTCTCCGTAAATGAGGCCCTATGAGGCCAATCTCTTTTTCCCAAGATTTCCCTATGAAACAACGCGTGACAATTTGCGGGGTGAGGGGGTCCCGCCCACTGTCAATAGCCAAACTATTTGCTCGTTCCGTCATTTTACTTTGCATTCTTCTGCCCTTATCCCCATGTACTTGGGGTAGGCGCACCGTGTCTTTAAAAAGTTTGTCATTAATGTAACTTTAAAAATTAAATCCAAGAAAAATAGGCACCGTTGCTCATAGAGCGCTAAAAAGTAATTTTGGGGCGTAGTCAAATCTGAACTAGCACCGCCATTTTTTAATTTTTTTTTTTTTAAAAGAATGAGGTTGTTCATTGAAAGCTTCGCCGCGAGAGAGCGCTGTGTGTTTGTCACTTGTCAAAGTCATCTTGAAAACAAAGTGACCAATGGGCGAGAAGAATAAACACTTAGCACCATCTCGCGATAGTTTTCAGCAAAAGTTTCCAGCAAAGAACTGCCTAGCACCATCTCGCGATAAAGTTTTCAGGCAAAAGTTTCCAGCAAAGAACTCCCTCCTTTGACAAGTGAATGACAGTAACAAACACTTAGCGTCATCTAATTTGGCACGCGGAACTAATTTGCCAGTTTTCTTCCCCATTTCACAAATGATTACCAACAGCGCCCCCCGTGAATGTAACTCGAGCGCCAACAGATCGTTGCAGCAGTGCCAGTGTACCAATAGTTTCGTTGCTCACTTGCAGGGCACCGGTGACATCAACAAGTCGTCGGCGCGGCCCAAGGAGGTGACGCGCATGGACGGCCTCAACATCACGCAGGTCACCATGGGCTACTCGCACACTCTGCTGCTGTGCGACGACGCCGGCGAGGAGGTGAAGGCCAAGTTGGCCTCTCTGCCCACCTTTGACCCATAAGCTATACGCTCAAAAACGTAGCCAACCCGCTACTATCACACGTCAAACCCCACGCTAAGGGACGACATTTATCAACTTATCGACACAACAGTATATTATATTTAAGTCTCGTATTTATACGTAAACAAAGTAACGCAACATGATTATGTGTACTGGCAACATTGTATGAAACATATTTCCAGCAACACACATTCATGTTCATAAAACAATTGCTTAACATCATTAAGAAACTTTTTGTGCGTCGACGTCTACGCAACTTCTGAACAATTTTTTATTAATAATAATATTGTCATAGATAGGCATTTTTTAATTCAAGTATATAAACTAAGAAGCCGCGCTGTATTAAAAACGAAATAAGATTAAGAATGTCGCCTCTTAGTTGTTTTAGTGCAGTTTATTGAGATTGAGATGATCTGTTTTAAAAATGTGCTACTTTCTGCACCCTGCAAACGTACCAATTTATTACTGATCGCTATACGAGAGCATGTTTTGTCGTCCACGTTTGGTCTAGCGCCGCCGCTGACCATGGGAACTCAGTAATAATACGTTACACAACCCTATCGAGTTTCGGCTCGTTTGGTCTTGGCCCTAGATGATATCCAGATTAATACAAGTTTGTTTTGATTTTTTCTTTAATAATACACTTTTTAATGTATGCAAAAAAGGAGGTCGCACCGGCCACCTCTGGCTGAAAACAGAAGATTTATCTCAAGCTCAGTAAACTATTCACAATAGCAGGCCTATTGCAGTTACTAACTAACATAATATTAATTTTAATTAATGTCCAGTAGGTAACATAATTTTTTACTCTTTAAGATTATTTGTTTATAATTTTGTATTGGTGTAAGTAATGGAAACTCTTGTATTTTGACTACCGGATGTAGTGACTTCCACATTTTTTTTATTATTTAGAATAACAATTAGGAAATCAGATTTATTTTCAATCGATTTTTATATATAAGGTTTTTAAGATTAAAGTAGATTTTTAGAAAAAGTAACATTAATAATAAATTATTATGTGTACCTATAGATGTCGAGCCTGTGCAAATTTCGTGGGACATTCAACAGATTTTGAGCTTGTTATTTTAAACGGCGGGAATAAATTGCTTTAAGAGACCAGACTGCTAAATTTTGAACAATTATTGGGGCATAAAGTTTGATTTCTTCTGTAATTCCGGGGTAGGTACATTATTTAGGTCCACCTGTGTTGGGCGGATCATCCGCGGTCCCCATGAAAATCTCGTGAGCTCCTTACTATCGATTACCTTTCGTCCATCCAGTTTATTCCTACCATAATTACTACCTGTTACATTGTTCCCTGTCAACGTATTGTGATATAAGTTAGAAGGTCACAAATTCATAGACTTACATCAATTTGTCATGGTCAGGGAACTTCAAAAGCCGATTACAATTTGATTCTTCTTCTTTGTCCTAGCCATTTCCCATTATTTGGGGTCGGCTCTCCTCGTTCTGCGGCGCCAGGACAGTCTGTCCTGGGTTGTCGAAATATTTGTTTGGGCAAGCTCTAAGTCCTTGGCCACCGTGGACCACCAGGTGGCTAGTGGGCGTCCTCTACTTTTTTTATTATTTGGCAGTGCTAAGGCCTGTTTTACCACATGGTCTTCGGGGCGTCTCATGACATGGCCGAACCATCGTAGGCGGCTCTCGGTGAGTTTTTCTGCTATAGGCGCGACCTTGAAGCTTCCTCTGATGTGCTCGTTTCGCACTTTATCGAGTCGGGTTACACCTGCTGCCCATCTTAGCATCTTCATCTCACTTACGTGCATTTTCTGTACGTGGGCTTTCTTTATGGCCCAGCACTCGGCACCGTACGTCATAGCTGGTCTGACTGCAGTCTTGTAGATCTTGCCTTTGGTTTTAATCGGCATTCTTGTGTCACATAAAACCCCCGTCAAAGCCCTCCACCTCTGCCATCCCACACTAATTCTATGGGTAACATCGGCCTCAATGTTCCCGTCGGCTGTCAGCATCGCACCAAGATACTTGAATTGGGATACCTTTGGCAGTGGATTCCCGTCGATGTGAATGGAGTTGGGGTTGTTGGTGTTACCACTGAATGCACACTCCAAGTATTCGGTTTTACTTCTGCTTATTCGGAGGCCGTTGTTTTCCAACGCGTGTCGCCACTTTTCGAGGGTAGTTTGGAGTAGATCAGCATCTTTATCCATGAGGACTATGTCATCCGCGTACAGCATACACCATGGTAAGGGAGACTGAATGTCCTTTGTTAAGTAATCCATTACCATGTTGAAGAGAAGTGGGCTCAGGGCTGAGCCTTGGTGGACGCCAACCTTGACTTCGAAGCTTTTGCTTATTCCGGCCAGGCTTCTCACGCTTGTGCAGCTTCTGCGGTACATATCCTGAACTAGGGCGACATAGTACTCGGGTATACCTTGTGCTCTCATGGCTTGCCACACCAGTTTTCGAGGCACTCGGTCAAACGCTTTCTCAAGATCAATAAAGACCAGGTGTAGATCTTCGCGGTTTGCCCGATGCTTCTCCATAATGATTCGGGTGGCCTGGATAGCGTCCGTGGTGGACTTTGACGGTGTGAAGCCATATTGGTTTTCAGATATGACAACGTGTTTGAAAAGGCGGTTGTTGAGTATTCTCTCCCAAATTTTGAGGGTGTGAGACGCCGATTACAATTTGATTAGTTCCTAAAATAAAATGTCTGCGTTACTTCCAAAGAAGATTCATTGCGTTGCTCACTAGAGCAGTCACCGGGGCGTCCGCTCGATGTACACGTAGCGCGCCAGTGAGCGCCACTAAGTGGAAACCCTAAGATCTGTTATGTACCGTTACTCGTCAAATTGTAAACAGAACGTTCAACTTTATTACACTGTGATTATATGCTGCATACATGTGATTATATGATTACATGTAACTATATTGCATGTAATTGTTTTAACAGAACTGTCCCGCGAAATTTGTAACGGTGTCTGAGAAAGTGTATCCTGTATTAACATTCTACACCTCTTCTAGAAATAAGTGTATTACTATCTAAACATGAGCCTATAGCGCGTCACTGGGATGGGAAATACTAAATGCTGTTAACCGAACTAGATTCTCAGAAATATAGTGGTCTGCAGTTAAAATACAAATTCGTAGTGGTCCATGCGACCGCTTCGCCCAGCGCGTCGCGACTATCCACACTTTCTCAGCCCTACCGCGGCAAGCGCCCACCTCATTGCGATCATTCTAGTATACGATTAAGCTAGAACTAGTAAATTTGCTAGTAAACAATTTGTATGGAGACACAATCAAAGAACACCTCTGTGCGAGATTTTCTACTTTATGATTCTTTAGGGTAAGCATAGCTGTAACTGATTGTACTTATTTAATGGTAAGTCTAGGTGTATGTTCACATTCCCTCTGCCGGGCCCCATTTCGTTGGACCTTTATTTCCACGTTACTGTTTCGGGCCACAGGTGACTATAGACTGAATTTTACTCGAACTCTAGTTTAACAAACAATTGATTATGTAAATCATAGTTTGAAATCACTTTCAAATTTTAATAGGTTACACTGTTATTGAAGGTGCGTGTCTATCCAACCACCAGAGCTTCGTAATCAGAGTGTATAAGGTGCAACTGGGTTGTGGTTGATGGGTGTCGACCAGCCTCAACACACAATCATCATCTATATTGATAAATGAACAACCAACTATCGATTGGTGTCGGTATCCATGTCCAATAACAAACAGTCGAGTACTACTACTACTCTGGCTGCCATGCATCAATCTGATCAGTTAATGTCATTGATCAACTGCAGTCTGGTTATACCCAAATTGTTTATCAAAAAGTGCAGATTTAACTGTCCTAGTCTATCTCTACACTTGTTTTAAGTAATTATAGTACCTATGCTCATTCATACCCCACTCTTTCCTGTAACTTAAGATTGTACGAAAATATATTATGTATTCAGAGGAATAACAATCTCATTTCCTGTCAGGACTAACGGGTACAAAGTGTTTGTCATAATGTAACCTTGCCAACTGTAACATTTGATAAATAAACTTTTTTCAATGTATGGTTTTGGTGGTGTTTTTATTTGTTCCTGACTAGTGTGACTGACCCTGGCATGGCCACCGTCAGGGATTTTAATTTTGATAACACAAAAAATTTGTCGCCAATTAGTCGAAATTTGCTGCCAAATGTCAGTCACTGGTTCAAAAGTTATACTATGCGTGCCATAAACCCCTATGACCTCAACGTGTGGCTGACACTGGCTTGGCCACCATCAGGGATTTTACTTTTGATAACACAAAGATTTAGTCGTTAATTAGTCGAAATTTGTCGCCAAATATCAGAATTTGTCGGTCACTGGTTCAAAAGTTATAAGGGGTCATTGGTGGCCGATCTGGAGAGAGTCTCCCCAGCTTGCCCACCTTTATATCTCAAAAACTAGGGCATCTAGCGAAGATCTGTTTTCTCCCAGATTTAGTCGCTAATTAGTCGAAATTTGTCGCCAAGTCACAGATTTAGTCGGGTCTTAGTTTAGAAGATATAATGAGTTCAATTTTTAAGTATAGACCAAGAGCTAGATCAAAGATTTTATCGTAAACTCTTCGATCTAGCTCTTGAACTAGGTATATAGAAATATATGTATAGTATATGTTGTGAAGGTAAGAATGACGGGTGTATTGCTGCAGAATTGAATATGTTATATATGAAAGGAATGTACCAGCAATGTACTAGAACGTACCTTTAATGAAATTCAATGTACCTCCATGAAACAAGAACAATTACAATAATAAAGTGAGCCGCAGACCTGACAGTCTGAATGACGGGTGTATCCTGATAAACAATGTAATAGATATCTTATGGTTATCTAATGTTTACCAGAGGAATGTACCTGCAATCTACCTCCTGAAATATAATCTGAAAATATAATGCGACTAATAAATAACGAGAAAATCAATAAAACAAATTTTTTCATAGCAATATCGCACCTCCGCTCAAAAAGTGTCGTAAGTCAAAAAATCAAACTTTCCAGGAAGGAGGTTTGTGCTAAACAGACTCCGTGGTCATGGGCGTACCCAGCTTTTGGCCCAGGGGGGGCAAATCAGAAGTTTCTTAAGCCCACATATTTTTAGGGTTCCGTACCTCAAAAGGAAAAAACGGAACCCTTATAGGATCACTTGTTTGTCTGTCTGTCTGTCAGTCAGTCTGTCAAGACCCTTTTTCTCAGGAACACGTGGAGGTATCAAGTTGAAATTAATACCAAATACGTAGATCTATGGTCCCTTGAAGTCCTGAAAAAATCAACCTTCTAAGTCAACGCAATAAAAAAATACGGCCATTTATGAGGCATATTTTGATGCTCGCAAGTAAATCAAAACCTATAGGGTACTTCCCGTTGACCTAGAATCATGAAATTTGGTAAGAAGCAAGGTCATAGGGGGAAGTGGGGCACCTTCATACACTAGAGATATCTATTGTTAGGCACACAGAAATTGAACGACTATGCGTGTGTACGTAGCTTATTTATGAGTGTGTTGGCTCATGGAGTTTGACAGCAGTCGGTGCGAAACACGCGATGCGGTGACACGGAAAGTGATTCGGCCACGTGTAAGTAATTTTATGACCTCACTTTGAACATATTTTTATTGATGTAAGCTATTTTCTAGATTATTCAATACTATTTTATTTAAAATATAATAGGGTCAAGTTTGTAAATTGGTACGTGAATAATGATTTAGAAGGTTGGTTTTTTTTTAGGATTTTTTTTATTTCATTTTCTTGTGATGGGGTAGGTTCATACAGCAGTACGCGGGGTACATTCATACTGTATGAATGTACAAAAATAAAAAAATATGATAAATAAAAAAAATAAAAAATATAATAAATACTGATATAACTGATCAGAAAGACTGTTAGGTTAGTTAAGTTTATTCAGTGTTATAAAAACAAAACTACCTACATTTATGTTATTCTCTTTTTCACTTAGTATTTTTCGGTTATTACTTAGTATTTTATGCTCAAATAGACTAATTGCTTTTGTTTCCGAAAATATTGTATTTTCATATTTTGATTTTGATAAATAATTAAACATTTCACACTCAATTTGTGTATTTTTTCACAGGTATGAATCTGCCCCATAGCGTGTATGAAAGTGCCCCACATGCGGGGCACTTTCATACATTTTTTTTTTTTTTATTAACTTTGACAGAAAGCCGCACAAGTGTATTTACACAAATTACATATTTTTGATATAAAGTCAGATAGCAAGACTATTAGTTTTTGATGAATCGGTACAGATATTGATACTAGAGAAAATTCTGTACGACAAAATATAAAAACTGTATGAGGCTGCCCCACCTTCCCCTACAACACAAATAAAGGAAAAAGTCCGAAATTTGTTAATTTGTAATTCTATCACATAAAAAAAATGTTCAAGTCTGTCAAGACCATTTTTCTCAAGGACGCGTGGAGATATCAAGTTGAAATTAATATCAAATACGTAAGTCTATTGTCCCTTAGAGTCCTAAAAAAATCAGGCGTCTAAGTCAACGCAATAAAAAAATACGGCCCTTTTGCGACACATTTTGATACTCGCAACTGTCGCAAGTAAATCAAAACCTATAGGTTACTTCCCGTTGACCTAGAATAATGAAATTTGGCAAGAAGCAAGGTCTCGCAGCACAAGTAAAGGAAAAAGTCCGAAAATTGTGAATTTGTAATTTTTTGACATAAAAAAAACTTTTTTGGGATCCAATGTAAGTTTGTTTTTTGGATAAATTCTTTTCAACTACGGAACCCTTCATTGTGCATGGTCAGACACGCACTTGGCCGGTTTTTTTTTTTTCAACAGTCAACAGTACAGACATGAAATTTTATATACCTACGCTTTAATTGTGACAGTCCTCTCTAAATTCCACCATGACCTGGTTGCTGCACCCAGGATTAGCTGCAGACGATCCCAACTCCTCAACAGTCAACAGTACAGACACGAAATTGTTTACACGCTTTAATTAAGTTAGTCCGTTTTAAAGTCCACCATGACCTAGCTGTTGCACTCAGTATTGGTTAGACAAGGAAATGCATAAAACCGTGGTTTTTAGATTAAGTTTTTAATCTACATTTTTTTCACTGCTTTCATAAAGGTTGAGTACATTTACTCAACCTTCATGAAAGAAGTGTAAAAAAAATGAAAATAAATAAAATAATATTATTTCCTTCTTATTTTTTGTTTTATTTATCAAATCACGTGTAACTATGAAAAAATATCATAATTAATTTATTCAGATAACAAACATCCATTAGGTTATAGTAAAAATAGTCTTAACCCTATGTTAGTACTTAACTAAAGTCCCCGTCACGAGAAACCATAAATTTTGTAAATAAAGAACTTTTACTAAGTTACGTAGCGACAATTCTTGCAATCAACTCAAAGTAACGTATGTGTAATACGAAACTAACGAGCATTTTTACTTGGTCGCGTTATATTTTAGCGATATAAAGTGCTGTCGTCCAAGGTTTTGTGGCACTGAAACGCGTACTAACCACAGCGTCTAACTCATGGAACGTAAATATTTGCCTTGATTCTCGTAAGGACAGATTCTCAAAAAGACAGTAGAAGGAAATATCTCGGACACTGTTTCCACAGTTTCTAAATAATTAGGTACTGTTGGAGGTTGCAATGTGGCGTCACTATTGGTGTCTAATATTGTGATAGTGATATTTTAGTCGATAGTGGGTAAAATTGAAAACATTAATCTGAATGTTTAAGGAGCGGTCTATCAACTATAAAGGGCTTATTCCACTTTTCCCCGTTGGATGATCCCCATTGATGGGGATTAGTGAACTTTTTGTTCACTATTCCCCGTTGACCCAAAAAATAGAGGGTATATGGCGCTCGGCGGCCGCTGCCGCGGCACCGCTCGCTTCGCTCGCTCGCCGTCGCGCGTTAAGGGTCACTGTTCTAACCTAACCTAACCTAACCCAAATGATTCACCAGCAATAGAGGTAATGGTCACTATTCTAACCTAACCCAAATGATTCACCAATGTGAAGTTTCGGATGCGGGGGTGTGATAGTACAGTAAATAAAAATTTTGGGTCAACGGGGAATAGTGAACAAAAAGTTCACTAATCCCCATCAATGGGGATCATCCAACGGGGAAAAGTGGAATAAGCTCTATAAAGTACTTGCAACGTCTTGAGTCCTGCCACCCGCTTACTTTAGTGATTGAATCAAGGGTAGACAGGAAAATATAGCGGTGCCACCAATTAATAAAATTATTAAACGTTTCATTTTTTTTCTTTATCTGCTTACGTGTACTCCTGTCCTTTTGAGAATCTGTCCATATGAGAATCTGTCCTTTTAAGAATCAAAGAATATTTGGGCCACAATTATGAAGTAAACTCACGCCTACATAAAAATCATTACTTACAAAACTGTTTTTTTTTTATTTGATCCAAAGGAGAATCTGTCTTTTTGAGAATCTGTCCATATGAGAATCTGTCCTTTTAAGAATCAAAGAATATTTGGGCCACATGAAGTAAACTCACACCTATATAAAAATCATTACAAAACAGTTTTTTTTTTATTTGATCCAAACGTTGCGAACCCCTGAATCTGTGTTTACAAAATTTATAGCTTCTCGTGACGGGGTCACGGGGACTGTAATAACACAGACACGTGTTGTAGGTGACCTCACCAACGGGCTGTCATGTCTCCCGGCTATAGCGCATAGAATGCTGCTGGGGCTGCCACGGAGTCTGTTTAGCACAAACCTCCTTCCTGGAAAGTTTGATTTTTTGACTTACGACACTTATTGAGCGGAGGTGCGATATTGCTATGAAAAAATTTGTTTTATTGATTTTCTCGTTATTTATTAGTCGCATTATATTTTCAGATTATATTTCAGGAGGTAGATTGCAGGTACATTCCTCTGGTAAACATTAGATAACCATAATATATCTATAACATTGTTTATCAGGATACACCCGTCATTCAGACTGTCAGGTCTGCGGCTCACTTTATTATTGTAATTGTTCTTGTTTCATGGAGGTACATTGAATTTCATTAAAGGTACGTTCTAGTACCTACATTGCTGGTACATTCCTTTCATATACAGGGTGGCCGGAACATTGACGTCCAAAAATAAAATTTCGGTCCCTCGTATTGTGGGGTATTCGAATCACCCCCATGTATGTTCCGCGACTTTTCATAGTTTTCGAGTTATGAATTTTTTTCTGAATGTTTGAAAATTTTCGACCTGACCAACCTAAAAAAATTCTAAAAAAAAAGTAGAGGGTTTTATCGAGTTTCTTTTTTTGCAACTGAATTTTCATAAGTAGTACTTTTATGCATAAAATAATCAGCTTCGTAACTGTGATGAAAGTTATGAAAATGTTGATCTAAAGTGAAAAATTTACGTTCGGTAAATTATGACTCAAATTTTCAACTTTAAATTAAAAATCTTAACAGGTGACTTCATAATTCCTAAGTAGGCTTCAAGAATGCGCCAGACTCTCAGCTTTCATAATCATAAAAAAAATGAAGTACTTAATAGGGCTACTTTGTTTAAAATCGGCCTTCAAAGACAGCGAGGTGGAAAAATTCTTAAAATTACCCATCTGAGTAATTACTTTTTTTTGGCTATTTTCTCGTTCCTAAGGTTAATTAATGATAAGAATACTGAAAACTAACCACATTATATTCAATATTCATAATTACCACACGTGGGCGAATGAAAATCCACTCGAAGTGAGAGCTTCGACATTTCAACATCGCTTCAGCGTTAACTTGTGGTCTGGTATCCTCAATGGCGAACTAATTGGTCCGTTTGAACTGCCGTCCAGACTTGATGGAGAAACATACAAAAACTTTTTGGAAAATGAACTTCCATTGTTGCTGGCAGATGTGAATCTCGAACTCAGACGAACCATGGTGTTGCAAAATGACGGCGCCCCGTGTCACTATGCAACCCAGGTCCGAAATTACTTAGATGAAACATACCCCAACAGATGGATCGGACGCAGCGGACCAATTAGGTGGCCTCCACGCTCACCTGATCTCAACCCCATCGATTTCTTTATTTGGGGCTATTACAAGGAAATAGCATACGCCCGAGACTGCTCAAGTGAACAAGAGCTGAGGCAGTTGATTGCAGAAGCTGAACGTGTTGTGAGAGAGAACAGAGACGCTTTTAGACGATTGCCAGACAATTTCTTACGTAGGTGTAGAATGTGTATTGCTGCTGGTGGTGGCCACTTTGAAAACCTTTTGTAAATGTTAAAAATAAATTAAGTACTTTTTTCACATTATCATCTGTGTTTTATTCAAAACCACTTTTTACGTAAAACTTTTCTTACCCAACTCTGAAACTATTTGTTGGTTAGTTTTCAGTATTCTTATCATTAATTAACCTTAGGAACGAGAAAATAGCCAAAAAAAATAATTACTCAGATGGGTAATTTTAAGAATTTTTCCACCTCGCTGTCTTTGAAGGCCGATTTTAAACAAAGTAGCCCTATTAAGTACTTCATTTTTTTTATGATTATGAAAGCTGAGAGTCTGGCGCATTCTTGAAGCCTACTTAGGAATTATGAAGTCACCTGTTAAGATTTTTAATTTAAAGTTGAAAATTTGAGTCATAATTTACCGAACGTAAATTTTTCACTTTAGATCAACATTTTCATAACTTTCATCACAGTTACGAAGCTGATTATTTTATGCATAAAAGTACTACTTATGAAAATTCAGTTGCAAAAAAAGAAACTCGATAAAACCCTCTACTTTTTTTTTTAGAATTTTTTTAGGTTGGTCAGGTCGAAAATTTTCAAACATTCAGAAAAAAATTCATAACTCGAAAACTATGAAAAGTCGCGGAACATACATGGGGGTGATTCGAATACCCCACGATACGAGGGACCGAAATTTTATTTTTGGACGTCAATGTTCCGGCCACCCTGTATAACATATTCAATTCTGCAGCAATTCACCCGTCATTCTTACCTTCACTATATGTTATATATATAATATATGTATAACATATACTCTTGAACTATCATATAGGCTGCCACGGAGTCTGTTTAGCACAAACCTCCTTCCTAGAAAGTTTGATTTTTTGACTTACGACACTTATTGAGCGGAGGTGCGATATTGCTATGAAAAAATTAGTTTTATTGATTTTCTCGTTATTTATTAGTCGCATTATATTTTCAGATTATATTTCAGGAGGTACATTGCAGGTACATTCCTCTGGTAAACATTAGATAACCATAAGATATCTATTACATTGTTTATCAGGATACACCCGTCATTCAGACTGTCAGGTCTGCGGCTCACTTTATTATTGTAATTGTTCTTGTTTCATGCAGGTACAGATAGCGCGCGAGTTGAATGCAGAGCTTAGGAATGCGGTAGTGCTGTGACCTAATTATAATTATTGATGACCACAATGAGTAATGAATGTCGATAAATTTAAACAATGTTATAAGTTTAATTTTATTTTTTACACTAGGTTAACATGATGAAAAAAAAACAATATCATAATTATCACATGTTTTTAATAATCATTTCACAAAACGGAATAAAAAATTTTAATCAGGTTCAGAAATGGCAGATATTGTTGAATCGGTGTCACTATCCTCGCCGTCGCTGACCTCAATGACGAATCGATCTATTGATCTGCGTTTATTATGACATTTAAGCCATTTATATCCCATGTCTTTTAACAATTTTCTTAAACTGGTCACTCCCCATGGAAACTCGATTTTTTCTCGAATAGCTGCGAGGACATTGACTTATATATTACTGCGTAAGGACTGGGCGGACGGCATGTTAAAATGACGCCACGAACGTGGTCCGACAATGATCCTCCCCTAAACCCAAGTGAACTAGTCCGCGATCGGCTATCTTCGGGTGCGGTCGTAAATTTTAAAGGCAAAAAGCCAAATTATGTCGTGACGGCTTGCGTGAACTACGACAAAAAAACATAACAAAAAAAAATATAACATTTCATATCACCACCAATCTTTCATTCACCAACAGCTAGGTCATGGTGGACTTTAAAACGGACTATCTTAATTGAAGCGTGTAAAAATTTCGTGTCCGTACTGTTGACCGTTGCGGATTTCCCTCGTCTGCAGCCAATCCTGGGTGCAGCAACACCAAACAAATTGCCAAACTTTAACAAATCTACTGGCCTAGTAAAATAAAAGGGGCAAAAAAAAATAGATTTGAACAATATACTATAGAAAAGATAAAAAATACAGTGCCGAATTGTTTACACGCTTTAATTAAGACAGTCCGTTTTAAAGTCCACCATGACCCAGCTGTTGCACTCAGTATGACCTCAATTGCGGCGATAAGTCTGCCCTCTTTGAGGAGTGGTTGGAGGCGCCACACACAGCGTCCTCTCCTTTCGCCTGACGCAGGTCCTCACCGGACACGGTTATTATGGGAGGTTCCTGTTCCGCATAAGGCGGGAGGAAACGCCCGGGTGTCACCATTGTGTGGATCGCCCGGAGGACACGGTGGAGCATACAGTGCGGAGCACCGCCGTGCTCTCACGGAGGCGATCGGCGGCAGCAATGTCTCGCGTCTGAACCTGGTCCAGGCCATGACGCGGAGCGAGAGTGCATGAGAGGCCGTCGCCTCCTTATGCGAAGCAGTAATGCTCGCGAAGGAGGAGGCGTAACGCCTGATGGAGAGACAACTTCACGCCCTCAGTCGCCCTGGGCGGCGGGAATCGAGATCCGATTCCCGGCCACCTATTCGCGGGTTTGCGGACGGCGAGTAGTGGGTAGCTCGCCGTCCGGTAAGGACCAGGCCTGGGTCGACGGCGCGTTGTGTTCCACGCGCGCCTCAAAGAGATGTCAGCAAAATATGGGGTCCGACGCCGCCGGGGTCGTGGGTTGTTCGAAAGAGATACCGTGGCCCTGGCACAGGTAACTGAAGGAACACGGGTGGGTTTCAGTCAGTAAAAATCTGACACGCCCTTCCGCTCCAGCCAGAGCGGGAGAAGTCATTTGATGATTTCCCATCCACAAAAAAAAAGGTGACCTCACCAACGGGCTGTCATGTCTGCCGGCTATAGCGCGTAGAATGCTGTTGGGGCTGCCACGGAGTTTTTTTAGCACAAACCTCCTTCCTAGAAAATTTGTTTTTTTGACTTACGACACTTATTGAGCGGCGGTGCGATATTGCTATGAAAAAATTTGTTTTCGTGATTTTCTCGTTATTTATTAGTCGCATTATATTTTCAGATTATATTTCAGGAGGTACGTTGCAGGTACATTCCTCTGGTAAACATTCGGTAACCATAAGATATCTATAACTGTTCCGGCTGCTGCCGCTGTGTTATTTATATTATGGGTCTTCGAAATAATGGATGTATTTATATGATTAGTTTTATAATTCTGTTCTGATGATTTACAATGTATGTGAAATCACTGAATAAAATACACTGTCTTCGATAAAATAGGATGAGCGACGTCTGAAGGTGGGACGACGACTGACGTGGGCGCGCTGCGCCCTGCGGCACGGCCACGCGCAGGCACGGCATTAGTATGTCCATGGCGGCGGGGCCGTAACAATAACATTGTTTATCAGTATACACCCGTCATTCAGACTGTCAGGACTGCGGCTCACTTTATTATTGTAATTGTTCTTGTTTAATGGAGGTACATTGAATTTCATTAAAGGTACGTTCTAGTACATTCCTTTCATATACAACATATCAATTCTGCAGCAATACACCCGTCATTCTTACCTACACGGCCATGCCAGTGTCAGTCACACGGTTTCGTTTGGCACCCTAAACATGGGTTTTGGCAGTCTCAATAAAATAACTTGTATTACAATCACATCTTTTAATGATTTCAATAAGTATTACTATGAACATAAGTATTCCGTTCTAATACCAACAACTAGTACCACACAGTATTTGTTTCAACTCATATTTATTTTCTATTCTGAACGGATACCATTGTTTAACTTTAAACCAATACCAAAACAAGTTCAAAGATAGGTAAAAATAAGACCTTTAATTGAAAAAAAATCCGATAATTTTCCAAAAAAACAAAATTTTGTCAGCAAAAAACAAATAAAACACATGTATGTGAACACACAAAACACGCACACACACAGCCATGCATGCCTACATGCATGTGTCACACGTACGTATGTGTGTGCGTACCTGTATATATAATATGTTTTAATTAGTTACAATTTTAGAACAAAAATAAATTTGATTAGGTTTGACTGAGCTGACTGCCAAATTCAAGTTGTTAGTATTCGTTCGCAGCGATTGATATCCGTTCGGAATAGAAAATAAACATGAATTGAAACAATTACTAGTGGTATTACTTATTGGTATTAGAACGGAATAAATCATTAAGAAAACAAAATTGGACGTTCGAAAAGCTACGATAATATCACAAAAAATCTTACAAAATTTGTACCGAACGAACGCAGCATTGAATCAGTGCTAGTGCGAAATACCGAAGCAACATCCAGCGAGGTTTATACCATGCAGTGAGACTCACGTTAACGGAAGTCTCTACTACAAAGCAAGTAAATCGTACTTAAGTTCCGATGCCGCGGCGGACAAAGTGGATATGTAGCATAGATTTTAATCTTAGTAGGGAGTATGCATGTAATTCAAACCTCTTTCATTATTTAAATACACAGGGTGTACCAGAAAGGTGTGATCAAATTTAAGGATGTGGTACAGACCATCAAACTGAACAACTTTCTCCTTTGGACCAACATCGTAATCGCAAAAAATTCTTTCTGGTCCACCTACACCTTGCAAAATTGCATTTTTTTAACGCATTAATTATTTTATGTTACATTTTTTTGGTGGAACGGAACGCGAACTCGAAGCGCCAGAAAAAGCTATGTGAATAAATCTTTAAAAAGATTATTTTCTTAGCAAACTGTTTGAATTGAGTGAGGTAAGTTAGTAGGTAAGTGCGATTTCGGTTTGAATAAAGTACAAAAAATAACTTAATTTATGATTTGTGGCTAAAAAAAGACAAAAGTATCGTGAATTGTGACGTCACATTTTGCCCGGGACAGTAAGGGATGTTTGGACTGTAGTAGAAAATTGTTGGAGTTTTATCATTGTTTTGTGCAACAAACTTATTAATGTCTGTTTACGCAGCAAGACCCTACGTTTAATCAGATTGAAAGCTATAAACTTTAGCTTACGTACGTATTATTTAGTACCTTCCGAATCGTGTAAGTACTAAAATAGTACCATAATTGCTACAGCGAAATCTTAATTTACCAATCTTCAGACCAAATTAGTCTGGAGACTTTCAAACAGCGGAGGGTCCTGCTGGAAAATAAATTACGTTTTCGCTGTAGCAATTAAGGTACTATTTTTTACATACGATTCGGAAGATACTATATTTAATACATACGTTAAACTTTAGCTAGAGTTTAGCTGCGTATACATACAAACAGTAGAGGTCGTTCTTCTTTTTTCATCGACAATGACATGTCTCCTCCGAAAAAAAATCGTTTTTCGTCCGAAATATTCAGTTTCACAATATTTTTAGGGTTTCATACCTTAAAAGGAAAAAACGGAACCCTTATAGGATCACTTGTTTGTCCGTATGTCTGTCTGTCTGTCAAGACACTTTTTCAAGGAACGCGTGAAGGGATCAAGTTGAAATTAATATCAAATACGTAAGTCTATGGTCCCTTGGAGTTCTAAAAAAATGAAGCTTCTAACTCAACGCAATATAAAAATACGGTCATTTATGCGACATATTTTGGTACCCGCAAGTAAATCAAAACCTATAGAGTAGGTACTTCCTGTTGTCCTAAAATTATGAAATTTGACAAGCAAGGTCTCACAGCACAAGTAAAGGAAAAAGTCCGAAAATTATTAATTTGTAATTTTATGACAAAAAAAAAGAGATATCCAGCTGTGACAGACAGACAGACAGACTGAGTCACACCATAAGGGTTCCTTTTTTACCATTTTGGTACGGAACCCTAAAAAACCACTTTCCGGTTTGTCCTAGATGATATCCAGAATCCAGACCAATAAAAGCTTGTTTTAAAAAAAACTTGTTATTATTACTGTTTTTTACAAAATAATTGTGACATAATATTTGACATTTGATACTTTTCTTGGGTTTATATTACTGTGCTTTAATGATTAAGAGAAAAAAAAAACATGCATATTCCCTATTACATCAGGCATAGCATGCCAGAGAATTTGAAATTATTTTTACACAAATCACATCGAGCATCATAAACCACCCATGCCACCAGAAGTGGTACAGTAGGCCCTGCGCGCACTGCGGTGAGAAAAACGCATGCGTTTTGTTACGGTAGGCGCCGCCCAGTGCGGCAGAACTAACGCAACGCATTCCACCGCACGGCAGTGCGCGCAGGCACTTACACAAAATAGCAATCCAACAAATTCTTATGAATATACAGGGTGTAAGGGACAGCCCTCCGCAAACTGATAGGGTGAATTCAGTATGTCACTGGTACATGAAATTTTTTCAGGAACGTTAAGGAAATCCAATTTACCTGATTTGTTTGTGTTTTTGTGCACAAATCGGAACGTCTATTACTGGTTGGGAGGGGTAGGTAATAGATATGCGGTGACTTCGATGAACTCTGTAGCTAGACAGAAAGTGAACAGCTGATTACTCGCGTCGTTGGTTAGAGTATTTCAACATCCACTGCTGGTTTTTTTTTGCAGTTTTTTTTACATAAATGGAATGCTGCGAACACACAATGCAATTTTACATTGAAATAATGAAAATGTAACTGAAAAAAAAAATTGAAAACATGAAAATTTTCATGAGAAAATTTCCGGTAGAATATGATTCAAAATGAGGAGGTGAATGCACCCTGTTAGTTTGCGGAGGGCTGTCCCTTACACCCTGTATAAATTACTACACTAATCTAGTGTAGTAATTTATAATTAAGAGGACGTACACGAAATTTTGCCGATTTCGCTGATTTACACGATTTTACAGACGTGATTTTACGTTATAAGTAATACAGTATTTCTATAAGTTTTAATGCACAACATGAAATATCATTTTGATTATGATCTAATGTATGAGCTACTTTATTATTTTTATTATTTAATTTTGATTAATCGACCTAAACTGTTTTGTGAATTTTTGCTGTAAGAGGTTTATAGAATAGTTATATATTTACGAATCGTTATAACGTCTAAAGGTTATGGGAAAATTACAATGTATTTGTTGCTTACACAATGTATGAATCATTTTTTACCACTTTCATATAAAATTTTTGAGTAAAAAAATATTCAACTTATAATTAACGCAATCTAAGAAGTCCGTTTGGACGTTTTTCATTATTTCTCATATTGCCGCGATGACTTTGTACTAACTTCTACGTAAGAAATCGAAAAACCAAATTCGTATCCTAATTAATTACTATGTTATCCATACGCTATACCTAACAATGAGTATCATTCGTAAGCACCAAGTTTTACTTTATATTGAAAAAATACGAATTAATCGTTGATTAATATTCCGACATTGCGTTACTACCATAGGGTGGCAAATGCTATACATGTTAATTTCTTACTATTCAGCGCCGTCTATCTACGAGAACATAAATTAAAAATGAACAGTGTTGCCAGCGTACATCCATGAAGCAGTTGTTAGTACATTATAGTAGAAGTGTACGCGTATAATGTTTAATTTTGATGTTTTTGAGTTAGTTATTATTTTTCGTATTTTTTTTTGCATTTCTAAAAGGTCTCCGACCATAGTATTATATTAATGTTTTGCTCTTATTGGTCAAAAAAGAAACTATTAGTAGAATTTACAAATATGAAATGACTGTACAGCCACAGGGTGACAGGCTGATGTTGACATTTCATTGCAAAAAAATTCTGCGGTTGCGTTGCGAATATTTTTGTAAATACTTCGTTTGCTTGCCAATTTTCAGTGTAATTTACGTCAAGTTTAGTTCGTTGCTCCGTATTTAGTAAAAATCTTGGAAGATAAACGTTCCCATCGAATGTCTACTTTCTAAATCACGACTTGAGCCCCCCGTGCTCCTCGGTGATTTTTAAATGCTTAGGCCCTCCAAGTGCTCTGTGGGCCCTCCGTAAATAGGAGTTGGGACCATATTATTTAAGTGTTTACCTCCGCCCCTAAGACGACCACTCACCAAGTGTTTTGTGTTTATACTTAAATAACCATGTCTCGAAACAATGTTGTGTACCTATCGCCTACCTGGCTGCCCAGTCATCAAAGATGACGGTAAATATGATGTTCTTTTTCTATCTACACAATGTATTGCTGGTTTGAGTTTGAGTGTAATGTTTTGTTTTACATAATAAATATGAACATGCAAAATTGGTATTTATTTTATTATCCTCGAAACAACAAGTTTAGTGTCGAATTAGCGTTACCGAGTTGAATAATGTAGAATGGTTGAAAATTCTGTTGTAGTCAAACTAAACCTAAAAATTTAAAATCCAGTTTGTAGAATTTTCAACCATTCTCCATTATACAACTCGGTAAAGCTAATTTCTACTTGGTACAATATTATTTATGTAGCTATGGTAACGTACCACGTGACATTGAATAGTGTATGTTCCCGTAACTAGATGGCGTTGCCTAAGAAAAGCCTAAGTTGCCAGTCTATCTCAGTATATATAATAGTAGTCTATGGTTACTACAATGTCATGTCTTTGGGTTCGTGGCGTAGAGTTGTGACCGTTGTAACCCGTTTTTTAACCGAATGAAATCGATGTTCTAAAAAATCTATATTTTTCCAAAAAAAAAAATAGAACAGAGAGAAACGTATAATTACTATATTGTTAAATGTTTAAACATATAAAAACAAAATCTATCAAATATATTTTTAGTTTTATTTTGATATTTAATAATTACTAGGTGCGTACCTAGTAATTATTGGCACTGGCGCATAATATACAATGTATTATCATACCTTCCGGAAGAAATCAGTATATCGGGTTTTTATGTCTTGGTTTAGCTTTGAAACTCGTCCAAATTGAAACCTAATTGGGATTTATGTAACAAATGTTATATATTAAAAAATCGTATGTGTAATAAAACGATATGCCTCGAGAATCAGTTTTAAGCATTGGAGATACATTATTGTCGATTACAAACTCTATGTATGATAAATCGATACGTCTCGAGAATCGGTTTTTAAAGCAACCGAGTTTTTTTCCCCATCACTACACAAAGTATTTTGACAGCTGTCCAAACAGCCTTCTTAGATTGCGTTGACTATAGTCAAATTTTTGAGAAAATTGGCAAAGAATTGCTTTTGATTTCGGCTGTTTAGAACTCTGGTTCATAAAAATAAAACAACAGAAATAAACTTCAATTCAAAATCAATACGTTTCCTGAAAAAAAAAATGCAATAAATTAAAAACATTTGCCATTAAAAAATCTTTAAAATCAAAATAAAAAAGTAACTCATTCATTAGATCATAATTGAAATTGTGCATTAAAACTTATAGAAATACAGTATTTACTGTAAAATTACGTCTGTAAAATCACGCAAATCAGCGAAATCGGCACAATTTCGTGTACGGCCTCTTAATATATGCTTGTACAGTATTAAATTATAATAGAAACTAATTAATTATACAGGGTGTAAGGGACAGCCCTCCGCAGACTGATGGGGTGAAGTCAGTATGTCATACTAAGATGACCGGACCATGAATTTTTTTCAGGAATGTTAAGGGAATCCAATAAACCTGATTTGTTTGTGTTTTTGTACACAAATTGGAGCGTCTATTAAGGGATCGGAGGGGTAGGTAATAGGTATGTGGTGAGTTCGATGAACTCTGTAGCTAGACAGAAAGTGAACAGCTGATTTCACGCGTCGTTGGTTAGAGTATTTCAACATCCATTGCTGGTTTTTTTTGCAATTTTACATTGAAATTATGAAAATGTAACTGAAAAAAAATTGAAAAAATGAAAATTTTCCTGAGAAAATTTCCGGTGGAATATGTTTCACAATGAGGAGCTGAATGCACCCTGTGAGTTTGCGGAGGGCTGTCCCTTACACCCTGTATAAACACAAATCCTGCACTGTTTATATGTACCTACGGTAGCATACAAGACAAGCACAAACACAAACAACCATAATAAGTTACCATAGGTAATAATTATATTAATGGACACATTCATTCTGGGGAATTGGAATTACTACACATTTACAGTCTGATTTTTAATTTGACTGAATTCTTACAGCTGTAATTTTTTGACACTTCAGATATCATAAACCTTTTCTCTTGTCCTTTTTATAAGTCACTAGCGAACCCGACAGACGTTGTCCTGTCTGAACGATCCTAGAACCTGACTGCAACGCCACCTACCGGGTCCAATTGTGTTTCAAACCATCCAGGGACCCATTCAAATATACACACAAAATTTCATCTAAATCGGTCCAGCCGTTGTTATACCACGTTTTATAAGTTTTTTTTTTAAGTATCCTATGTCCGCTTCCTGGTTCTAAGCTACCTCCCCACAATTTTCAGCCAAATCGGTTCAGCCGTTGTTGTTATAAATAGTGTAACTAACACGACTTTCTTAATATATAGATTTATGTGACTAGATTTTTTTGGATATAAAATAACAAAATATGTGAACGAGAATGAGATCTATATGACACTGTAAATAGTGTTTGTTCTGTGCATTAAATAAATAAATTAATTAATTCTGCACACTAACTAAAATATTAATTTAATAAATTTAAATATTTATTTAGGTATCATTATCACTAATATCATCATCGTTGTCTGTCTGTAGTTACAAGAAGCGAAGATTTTACAAAAAAATAAGAAAGTTATTCCTAAAAAAGGTTTGTAAGCCTTAGTCGTTAAATGCCCAATCCGCAAAATGCCCAACAGCCTGAAAAAGGACTAATTCGCAAAATACCCAGTTCTGGAAATACCTAATTCTTAAAACGCCCAATTCTTAAAAGGACATTTTTTTTTTAATACTGACATAATTCAAATAGTATGATATGTAGGTAAGGTAAGTATAAAAAAAGAGGAAATAGGTACCTACCTAAAATAAAAGTGTTGAAAAATGGTTCAAAATAAAATATAATATAGTTCTTCATAAACAAATAAGTCTTCTATAAGTAATATACAGGGTTACAGGTTAAGTCGACCTAAATCCTTTAAGAGGTGGTAGTTTCCATCATTCCTGACTGATTTGACTATGGAACCCCATACCCCAAACTTAACCGTTCTCAAGTTATGGGACTTTGAAGTTTTTTTTTATAAAAATCTAGATTTTTTGTCTTTTGTCCCCTTTTTTTGTGTTTTGTACCTGTAATGTTTTTGTTTTTGTATTTTTTGTGTAGCAGATTAGTTGCTCCATTATTTTAAATACAAAAACTGCAAGTAACTGTACCAACTGAGTCATATTAGACGATTGATTGTTAAAAAAAGAAATAAATTTGTGGAAAGTTTTATATTCTTTGTAAGATATTTTAAAAAAGTCTATGACAGTTATGCTGCAGATGTGCTTAAAAATATTTACGGTTCTTCAGCTTTGCGATAAGGTATAATTTGCTACGGTGTTATCAGGATTCTCGGAAAAATCATCGATGAAAGACTCCCAGGTAATAGCAAAAATAACGGTATTTCGTAAAGTTGCTCGCAGCGCCTATTGTCCTGCATTCTGAGGTCCTGCGAAATAGGGGCGGACATGTGGAACATGTACTGTAAAAGGAATAATAAACTTCAATTGTTACCTATTTGGATTGTTTTATTTTGTTTTCTGACTAAAGTTAAATTTGATGCTTAAGTATCGTTATTTTTTACTACTACCTGGTAGCATATCATCAGTTTTTGTTAAAAAAATCCTATAATACCCTATTGTATTATACCTTATCGAAAAGCTGAAGAACCGTAAATATTTTTAAGCACATCTGCAGCATAACTGTCATAGACTTTTTTTTAAAATATCTTACAAAGAATAAAAAACTTTCCACAAATTTATTTCTTTTTTTAACAATTAGTCGTCTAATACGACTCATTTGGTACAGTTACTTGCAGTTTTTGTATTTAAAATAATGAAGCAACTAATCTGCTACACAAAAAATACAAAAACAAAAACATTAGAGGTACAAAACACAAAAAAGGGGACAAAAGACAAAAAATCTGGATTTTTATAAAAAAAACTTCAAAGTCCCATAACTTGAGAACGGTTAAGTTTGGGGTATGGGGTTCCATAGTCAAATCAGTCAGGAATGATGGAAACTACCACCTCTTAAAGGGTTTAGGTCGACTTAACCTGTAACCCTGTATATAAAAAAATAAGATAACAAAATAAATAAGTCTTTCCAGAATAAGTACTTTTGCGACTTGGCCATTTTAAGAACTAGTCCTTTTGCGAATTGGATATCTTAAGAACTAGTCCTTTTGAGAATTGGCCATTTTAAGAACTAGTCCTTTTGCGAATTGGTCATTTTAAGAATTAGTCCTTTTGCGAATTGGCCATTTTAAGAATTTGGTATATTGACCCGTTGATCATGTATCCCACATTTATAGAGGAATTCAATAGTATTTCAGAAAGGGCTGAAAAAATCGAACTTCTCACCAAGACAAAATTTTCCGCAAAATTTCTAGTGTAAGCTTACCGGCGTTCCTGTCCTCGGTCCACAGCACCAAAGAGTTAACCACAAAAATCTTAGCCTCTTCTCAGGTTGACTCTGACGTGCCGTGTTTGTCCGATGGGGTGAACGCCTGGAAAGTGGCTTGCCCGGATACGGTTCAGCCAGAGAACCCATCTTCCCAGAGACAGTGGGATGAGCCGCTCTGTAGGTTGGTACGGTATAATCTTATTAATACGTCCACCAATACTGCAGAGCGTGCCCGCCTGCTGGCTGTGGGTGAATGGGAATCGGGCCTCTGGCTTCAGGCACTACCGTCACCCAACATAGGCACTACGCTGAGTGACACCACATTCCGGCTCGCTACATGTTTGCGTTTGGGGGCTCCTTGCGGGGCTCCGCATCGCTGTCAGTGCGGTGAAGGAGTCGACTGCCTCGGACACCATGGCCTATCCTGCAGCAAAAGTGCTGGCCGGATGGCACGACACGCCAGCATTAACGACATCATCCGTCGGGCTCTTGTCACCGCCGGGGTGCCAGCTGTTTTAGAACCTAATGGCCTGGCGCGCGACGATGGGAAGAGACCAGACGGAATGACCATAATGCCTTGGAAGTTGGGTAGGCCTTTGGTGTGGGATGCAACCTGTGTCGACACCCTCGCGCCATCCCATCTTCCTAGCACGGCGTGCTGCGTTGGAGCGGCTGCTGCAGGTGCAGAAAACCTCAAACGGCGCAAATATAACAACCTTATTGGAAGCTATTTGTTTGAGCCGTTTGGGGTTGAAACACTAGGGCCTTGGGGTCCGAGTGCTCATCGAGTATTTCTGGACATCGCCAAGCGGTTGGTCGACTCCACACGGGACCAGAGAGCTGGCCTATTTTTGGCCCAAAGAATTAGCATTGCCATCCAGCGTGGCAATGCCGCCAGTCTTTTGGGCACTTTTCCCACTGACAGCGATGCGGACGAATTTTTTGATGCCCTATGAGCACTTTTTTTTTTTTTTTTTTTTTTTTTTTTATACCTACTTGTACATAGTATAAATAATTTAATATTACCATTGATTGTGTAAAATAATAAATAATTTTGTTAGGTACCTGCGTTCAGGTGTTGGCTAATATGGATTGTACTTTTGTATTAAATAAATCCCGGGATTCACAAATTTATAGTTCTGATTATAGAATCGAATGTATATTACTTACGTTTAGGTTTTGGCTATTAAGGAATGCACTTTTGTGTCGGTCGTCAAAATGTCGCGATTCCGGAATTGATAAATTAAGTATTTTTTGAAAGCGTAACTTTTTATCACTAAATTTTAATAGGGTGTTCTACTCATGAGCAACTTTCACTATGGGATCAACCCGTAAATCACGAAACATAAGTCAGCTGTTTCATACATTTTGGTCGAGTAGGTAAAAAGTAAACTTTTGTTTCAAACATCGTAATTTTTTTTTTGTGATTTCAGAGTTGGTCCCATAGTGAAAGCTGCTGAAGTAAATCAAAGATGGCGGCTTCAAATATTTTCAAATTTTTCGTCATGGGTACTATTCATGGTTTTCGAGGCTGTTACAGCTGATAGTGACATTAAAATGTAAATCCAAGATGGCAGCTGCGAAAATGTTCTAATTTTTCGTCATGGGTGCCGTTTTATTGGTTTTCGAGGGTGTTAAAGCTGATAGTGACACTAAAATGTAAATCCAATATGGCGGATGCGAATATTTTTTAATTTTTCGTCATGGGTGTCGTTTTCATGGTTTTCGGGGGTGTTAAAGCTGATAGTAACATTAAAATGTAAATCCAAGATGGCGGCTGCGAACATTTTCTAATTTTCGTCATGGGTGTCGTTTTATTGGTTTTCGAGGGTGTTAAAGCCGATAGTGACACTAAATTGTAAATCCAAGATGGCGTATGCAATTTTTTTTTATTTTTCGTCATGGGTGTCGTTTTCATGGTTTTGGGGGGTACTAAAGCTGATAGTGACATTAAAATGTAAATCCAAGATGGCGACTGCGAACATTTTCTAATTTTTCCTCATGGGTGTCGTTTTCATGATTCTTGAGGGTTTTAAAGCCGATAGTAACATTAAAATATTATTTCTAAATGTGGAAGCTTGTCATTAGCAATTTTTCTGACCTACGAAATATTGTAAATTTTAGGTATTAGTCTGTAAGCTTTCTGTAAAATAAAATAAAATAAATAAAATGTAAATCCAAGATGGCGGCTGCGAACATTTTTAAATTTTTCGTCATTGGTGTCGTTTTCATGGTTTTCGAGGGTTGTAAAACCAACCGAAATGTTTGTTTGTTTTTATATTTTTTATATATAAATATATAAATATAACTTTAGGTTAATATGCATCCGATTATCCGATCTCTAATCATCACGCACAAAAATGATGAAGGGTTCCAACTCCGTTTCGGTTATCCTGTCCCTACTTTATATTTATTTTCTACATTAATAGTGTGATCTGTGCATTTTTCTATTAAAAATATTTCTTTTCAATTCTTCTTTAAATTTCTATTATTAGAAATTAGAAAATTGAGCTAAAAGTATCAAAATGCTGTAGCTTAGTAGAACAGAAGTTGTGACAATCCGTTTGACAGATAATAGTATTGCCATTAAGTATAAGAAATCAGCTAAATGGTCGTGGACACGACTAGCTTGACAGACTCTATTTTAAAATTATCAGTCAATTTTTAAGTTTTAGGTTTTCTAATTGAAACCATGTAAGAAACTTTTTTTTTTAATTTCGCTTAAATGCGTTCCGTTTTTAGTAGGACCGTTTTATTATTGGCAACATTTCTGAAATGTCAGAATTCCGTCGAATTAAAAATCAGACTGTCTACAGTCTACACTTGTAGACATTTAGATCGGTGGGTAAATTATTTTGCATTGCAAGAAATATTAAATAGATACTTGCAAATCCAATCATATACAAGAACTAGAATCAATTATATTTTCTAGTAAAGTTCGACATGCAAGTCCCTTACTAATTTAAATAAATTACTTGACTTGACCTACATCATAAAAACTAAAATATAATATGCTTACTTACAAAATAAAAATGACTTTTAATTTACTTTAATCAGATCTAAGTGCTTTGGCTAAAGAAAAAAATAACGACAATCCAAATTGCACTTAATTACTTACTGATAAAAGTAAAGCATGTATATTGGTTAAGTTAAATGTAATCAAAGGCTTGGACCAATCGCGAATTGGATCAAACTGCGAATTGGACATTTTTTTAAACATTGGACTAATCGCGAATTGGACCAATCGCGCCTAAAGGGCATATTTGTAGCCATCGAACTTATAAAAACTAAAATTAGTTAGTCCTTTATCTCTCCCTATGAGTTGCAATTAATAAAATGCCCGCAATGCTGCAAATGCAAAGTAAAATTTAATTTAGGAGAATCTCTGTTATGTTTGGATATCAAGATAATATAATGTTCAACAGAATTGCTGCTGCACATAATTTTTAAGGTTTTGTACCGTTTTCCAAATATTGTAATGGTGTGATGTTAGTGTATCAGTTCCGTGCGGATGTTTCAGCGTCACTACTTGAGTAGTGCGCTATGTTGACATTGTGAGACTAGAGCAAGACATTATTCATGCGCTAACGGCTAAGCGAATCATTTCTGAATCATGTTAACCCACTTTACTTTTACTGGCACTTATTCACATTCTCAAAGTTTGGGCACTATTATATTTTGAACCTGAACATTTACACTGATCAAGCGTCGTGAGGTAAACGTATAGACCGAGAGGTGACAGGATTTTTCATAACGATCATGGATACTGTTAGATTTACTTCGATGGGTTGTAGAGTAGTCCCCTAATGTGAATGACGTCGGTCTGCCTGCTCTGAGTGGTTGCAACTTCGAGTTATAGCGCTTACTTATTGTTGCGAAAAAAAAACGATCAGAGAAATGGTCAGTTTTGGTACACATTCAAAGTATGGCGTCTCCGCAGATGAAACAAGTTGGTCTGCCGGCTCTGAGTGGTTGCATTTCAGAGCTATGGATGCGCGCAACATTGTTGCGAAAATAAAACGATAAGACAAATGGTCACTTTTAGTACATATTCGAAGTATGGTGTCTCCACAGGTGAAACGAGTTGGTCTGCCGGCTCTCATTGGTTGTATTTCAGAACAATCGTTGTGTATACAAACACGCTTATTTGTGGAGAAAGCCTAAAAATACATCGAAAAACGGGACAATAGGCGAATTATTCAAGTGCACGCCGGCCGGTGTCGTACCCCCACCCTACGCCGAGCACCACCCGCTGCGCGACCGTCCCGCCTGTAAAGGAATAGGGAAAAAGCTAAAGGTGTCAAGAGGTGTCAATAAGAGAAATGGTCAGTTTTAGTTCCTATTTAAAGTATGGTGTCTCCACAGGTGAAACGAGTTGGTCTGCCGGCTCTTAGTCGTTGTATTTCAGAGCATTGTTATACGCAAGGCGCTTAGTTATAGAAAAATTCAACTTAACGGTAATCAATAAAATAAAGAATGAAATCGAACAAATCTAATTTCTAATAATTCAACTTTGGGTAAATCACAGATTAATAATTTTGTAGATTAAAGCTAAGACTTAGAGTTAAATATTTACTTACTTCTAATATTCTATATTTTTTGAGTTGTATCATTAGCATTAGCGTATAACAGAGCTCTGAAATACAACCACTAAGAGCCGGCAGACCACCTCTTTTCACCTGTGGAGACACCATACTCCGAATAGGTGCTAAAACCGACCATTTCTCTTATTGACACCTCTTGACACCTCTAGCTTTTTCCCTATTCCTTTAGAGGGGGGACGGTTGCGCAGCGGGTGGTGCTCGGCGCAGGTGTATGGTGGGGGTACGACACCAGCCGGCGTGCACTTGAAAATTTCGGCTATTGTCCGGTTTTTCGATGTATTTTTTAGACTTTCTGCACAAACAAGCGTCTTGCATAAACAACGATTGCTCTAAAATACAACCACTGAGAGCCGGCAGACCAACTCGATTCACCTGTGGAGACACCATACTTTGAATGGGTACTAATAAAACTGACCATTTCTTTTATCGTTTTTTTTTTCGCAACAATGTTGCGCGCATCATAGCTCTGAAATGCAACCACTCAGAGCCGGCAGACCAACTTGTTTCATCTGCGGAGACGCCATACTTTGAATGTGTACCAAAACTGACCATTTCTCTGATCGTGTTTTTTTCGCAACAATGACGCCTCTTGTAAGCGCTGTAACTCGAAGTTGCAACCACTCAGAGCAGGCAGACCGACGTCATTCACATTAGGGGACTACTCTATAACCCATTGAAGTAAATCTAACCGTATCTATGATCGTTATGAAAAATCCTGTGACCTCTTAGTCTAGTACTGTTGAGCATCTATTTGTTATAAATCAAACATTCGATTAATAATCAATCAATAACTTAATGAATAGTGGGTTGTTACACGTACATTTTGGCAAGTGAGATTGTTGCCGCTGCTCCTGCGCCTTAGGCGATCGGGATGCCTAGGCGACGCTTCATGTCGTCGTGCACGGTGTTTAGTTCTTTCACACTCACGTGCACCAGAACTTGTACTTGCTCTATGTTCGTGTCCTTGTATTTTTCAGTGTCAAGCAATTTGAGTGCATGCTCTAGGCATAGTACTGTATTTCTCCCGGTGAGCCCCTTTACCTGTTGACAAAAATAATAAATTCTATAACATCAAGAATAAAAAGAATTTAGTCCCTTACAAGTGCGCTTCAGAGCGTTTTGGTTGCGCGAGTATCTAGAACTGGCTATTATTAGTTTAGGATGGAAAGAGAAAATGATTCCGGAATCCACTTCATATCATAGTGTCAGGGAAATTAATTGTTTAGCAATTCGAGTGCCAACTTAAACGTGTGCGTCTATCTGACAGGCCCCAACGAGATTCATCAACAGGTGATAGCTTGTCATAAAGACATTATTTTGTACCTAAAGAAAATAAATAAGATATATTTTGTACCTCAACAGTTTTTGATTAAATGACGTTTTTATGAAGTGTCTTGCTAGCGGGCCCTTTATGGTTATTTTTATTGTTATTATACTTTCAGATCGCACAATAGTGTTAGGAGCTTGATACTATTATGCACCTTACAAATCCAAAATCTCGACTTTCTGTGAGCTACACTTCAGAAGATATTCGTTATTTAAACAAGCGTCCAGCCAGCGGGCCCCTTTTTAAATACTACTATTTTATATCATACAATAGTGTTAGGAGCTTGATACTATTATGTACCTTACAAATCCAAAATCTCGACTTTCTGTGAGCTACACTTCAGAAGATATTCGTTATTTAAACAAGCGTCCAGCCAGCGGGCCCCTTTTTAAATACTACTATTTTATATCATACAATAGTGCTAGGAGCTTGATACTATTACAAATCCAAAATTTCGACTTTCTGTGAGCTATACTTCAGAAGATATTCGTTATTTAAACAAGCGTCCAGCCAGCGGGCCTCTTTTTAAATACAACTATTTTATATCATACAATAGTGATAGGAGCTTGATACTATTATGTACCTTACAAATCCAAAATTTCGACTTTCTGCGAGCTATACTTTAGAAGATATTCGTTAATTAATTGTGATTTTTTATTTGCTTTAGCTCGTCAGTTATTATTATGTTACAGTATCTGTTCGACCGGGCTCTGCTCGGGTGAAAATAGAGAAAACGAATTTTTTTTTTTTTTACTGTACCAAGTATGAGATTTAGCTAGATAAATTTTTTGCACCTGTAAACCCCTATATTGCATGTCTCATCGAAATCGTTAAAGCCGTTTTCGTGAACGTGAGTACAAATATTACTCGTTTAATAGTATAGGGATGTTGTATAATGTTTTTGATGTTCTTTAAATTTCTAAGTTCTAAATTGATATTTGGTACGCGTTGTCTGAAATAAAATATATGTATATAAATATATAAATGATAATAAAAATAAAATTATTTAAAATTATTGTCGACATGTTTAAGCATCTTTTGTTCCTAACAATTTAAACAGATTAAAGATTATAATTACTATTACATTTTCTCTTTTAATTTACATCGTCATCATTAGCGTCGTACTTAACTCTCTTACTCTTTTTCTTAATCCCAGTTTTGGTGTTATAGCCCTATCGGATTATAAACGTAGGTATAATGTTTGAAAAGGGGTTTGCTAGCTAGACGATCGTTTAAATAAAGAATATCTTCTGAAGTATAGCTCGAGAAAGTCGAAATTTTAGATTTGTAAGGTACATAATAGTATCAAGCTCCTAATACTATTGTATTATATAAAATAGTTGTATTTAAAAAGGGGCCCGCTGGCTGGACGCTTGTTTAAATAACGAATATCTTCTGAAGTATAGCTCACATAAAGTCGAAATTTTGGATTTGTAAGGTACATAATAGTATCAAGCTCTTAACACTATTGTATGATATAAAATAGTATTATTTAAAAAGGGGCCCGCTGGCTGGACGCTTGTTTAAATAACGAATATCTTCTGAAGTGTAGCTCACAGAAAGTCGCGATTTTGGATTTGTAAGGTACATAATAGTATCAAGCTCCTAACACTATTGTGCGATCTGTAAGTATAATAACAATAAAAATAACCATAAAGGGCCCGCTAGCAAGACACTTCATAAAAACGTCATTTAATCAAAAACTGTCGAGGTACAAAATATATCTTACTTATTTTCTTTAGGTACAAAATAATGTCTTTATGAAAAGCTATCACCCGTTGATGAATCTTGTTGGGGCCTGTCAGATAAACGCACACAACTTAAACTGTGCATATATTCAAATCACATCTGTCATTCTATGACACTTGTATGAAATATAACACGGCAAATTGATCGTAGGAGTGATGTGTGAACTTACCTTCGAGAGGTACAACGTGGCCCTGCAATACTCGCACTCGTCTTGGTCGCGCGGGTTGTACGGGTTTGCTTTGTTCTTCTTACGTGATGTGTTAGCGCTCAGTAACTATGATAACAAACAAAACGTTAAGGATGATGCGCAGTGGTAGCCCGCGCAATTCATTTTTTTTTTAATTTTTGCAATTTGAAGGTCCGTGTCAGGTGTCAGGTTGTATCTTGATCAAAGTATGATACGCGGCAATAAAACTTATGTATTTATATAATTTTAACCATAAAAATCATCAATACATCTCTCCAAGTTACATTTCGTGCAGATTCGTCAAACGAACGAAATCTAACGAATCTGCACGAAATCTAACTTATAGAGATGTATTGATGATTTTTATTGTTAAAATTATATAAATACATAAGTTTTATTGCCGCGTATAATACTTCGATCAAGATACAACCTGACACGGACCTGCAAATTGCAAAAAACTCAAAAAAAATTGAATTTCGCGGGCTACACAGCGCAATCACCCTGAGGTAGGTTAAGGTGGTGGTGTGGGTTGGACTATTGAACAAGCAAAACAAAAACGCTATGAACGTTGCAGCTCGTGGCCCTTGGGTGAAAAGGCAAAGGATGCATGCTAAACCAAGGCACAGTAAATTTAAAGTTGCACGCTTCTACAGCAACAGACTGCCAACTGGTAACATTGGTGACTAAGTTATGTTACACATCTAAGTATACAATACAAGTTCCATTAAAATAGATGGCCAAATTTTCACAGGCTGTTCTACCCATGAATATGAATAGCTTTTACTATGAGACCAAACCTGAAATCGCGAAAAAAAAATCAACTGCTCCCTACATTTTGACGAGTTTGGTGTAGATAAATGTACTGCGGGGCTAAAACGGCCACTTTGGCAGAATCATAATGGGATAATATTATGAATAATATTTGAAGGATAATATTTTTGTTTTCACCAAAAATATTATCCGTACATCAAAATACTGATCGTGCACCAAATATTTCTGAATGTTACACAAAACACCCGCGCGTCCGAAACTTCACATTGGTGAATCATATGGGTTAGAATCATTTGGGTTAGGTTAGGTTAGGTTAGAACAGTGACCCTTAACGCGTGACGGCGAGCGAGCGAAGCGAGCGGTGCCGCGGCAGCGGCCGCCGAGCGCCATATCCAATAGATCCTCGTTATGACATATTTTAATGAACATATTTTGGTGCACATTCAGTATATTTGGTGGAACACAGGCAAAATTAGGTAAATGAAATGGGAATAAATTGAAGTACTTTTAAATACCATCCATATTTGAAATCGTAAAACGGTCTCAAACTGACAATATATTATGAATTGTCAGTTTGTGACCGTTTTCCGATTTCAAATATTATTCATAATATTATCCTATTATGATTCTGAAAAAGTGGCCGTTTTAGCCCCCCCGAACAGCAGATTTTTTTTCGCGATTTCAGAGTTAGTCCCATAGTGAAAGTTGTTCATATTCATGGGTAGAACAGCCCGTGAAAATTTGTCCATCTAGTTTAATGGGACCTTATATAGGGTGACTGGTAATTAGTGATTGTACTCATGATAACAAACAACTTTTACTATGGGACCAAAGCTGAAATCGCGAAAAAAAAATCATCTGATCCCTACATTATGACGAGTTTGGTGTAGATAAATGTACTGAACAGCTGATTTTTTTCGCGATTTCAGGTTTGGTCCCAGAGTAAAAGTTGATTGTTATCATGAGTACAATGATGTGTTTAAGTATCTGTCACTAATTACCAGTCACCCTTTAAATTATGAAGTACTGTGGACATATCATACATCTTGAAAAAAGGGCAGTCCCCGCTCTTGCAGCATTTGTCTGTTGGTGACCTCTTCGCGCAACATCTTGTCGTATAACGGCTGAGCTATCTTCAGTATAGTGTGCTCGGCTTTCGGGTCTTTGCCTATGTTGTAGAGCAAATGTTCCATTGCGAACATTGTCGGCTCGCAACTTTCTCGGGCCTCCTGTTAACAATCAAAAAATGTTTAAGGTGAATTAAAAAAATAACGATAAAAATAGGTTTTCAATAGGAATAGGAAATCACCTTGAAGACTGTCCACAGACTCTCAAGCCATGATGGCGGTGCGAAGTACACACTTTCCGATTCAGTGTAGCCGGTGCTGATGCAGCAGGTGTAAGCGTTCGGGAAGGCCAGGATGTACTCGCCTTCCCTCTGCGTGACGCGCGATAACGTCACGTTGTGCTCACGCAGCATGTCCGGCGGGATCATCGTCACGTCCGACGACATCCACAAAAATTTGTTTTGGCAAAATGTCGGGCAAAGATATTCTACAGCATTCCTGAAGTTAGACGCCTGATTTGCTGGTATGCCGTACCTTAACACATAACATGAAAATTAAGAAAACAAAGTAAATTAATCATTTATACATTTACTTCAAATCTATTACTGTTTCTATATAACAGTATCGTGACCTACTAACAGACTTTGCACAGCTGAACCGATGTGAACCCCCCTTTAATTTTTAACTTCATTTATCTAGGAATGGAGGAAAGGTACCTTGAAGATGCATACACTATGGACGGGTATAAAAAAAACCGGCCAAGTGCGTGTCGGACTACGCACAATGAAGGGTTCCGTAGTTGGGATTAAATTACTAGACTCGTCAGCCAAAAGCACTTTTGGTCACACACGTCAGTCAAATTTTTGAAGATTTGACTTAAGTGCTTTTGGCTGCCGAGTCTAGATTAATTATCTCAAGAACAAAATTAACATTATAGTTGAAAAACATGTTCTCTCATACATTCCAACAGTAAATGTAAGTTTGTATTCATACTCGTATTATTGAGAGATTTACCATGTTATTTTAAGACCACAAACTTCTTATAGGTTTTCCTGTAATCCACAGGTATAGAACTATTTTCTGTATTTGTTTCAAAATTTTAGGCTCAGTAGTTTCGGAGATAAGGTGGGGGGAACGGTCAATTTTCGTCTATTTTCTTAAATAACTTTAAAATTCTTTATTTTAAAATTATAAAAAAAATATATTTTAGACCCTCATGAAAGCCCTTTCATTTGATATGTCACACACGGTACAGTTTGCAAAACTTTTTTTTTTTAATTTTCTTATTTACCCCCTAAAAGTGACCTCCATATTCAAAATTAATTTTCACACCACCTGCTCGAAAATGTCAAATTATATGTCAAGCAACCTTAACCTAAAGTGAGTCATTAGTGGCCGGGGCACAGCCGGTCAATAATGTTGTACTGGATTTCATTATGACCCGCTGGTCAATAATGTGATTTGAATTTGGAATCTCACATGCTCAGCTAAATTGGCAGTATAGTACTAACAAACACCCTTTGGTGCCAGAAAGAGGAAAGCTATTCTCGAAATCCTTACTACGCGTGGATGATATTCTCAATTTCTTACAAAATCATAACGACTGCTTCTTCATATCGTTGCCATGTTTTCGAAGACATAATATTGTAAGATTAATTAGATAACTACGAACCATTTTTCATTTTTTTTTTTTTTTTTTTTCTTTCATTCTACATCAACATCTATAAACGTACCAAATAAAAACTTAACTTTATCTTTGAACACCTGGACTAATGTCTCAAATGTTACCATTAACTTCAATTAATATGTAAGTGCATATAACTAACTAGTTCTAAATATGTTATTCTTACTGTTTGTTTATTTAATAAATACTTTGTTTTAGTACTATGGCTATTATTTTCTCACAGTAGGTGTAAAAAGTAGAGTATCCTCCTCTGGGCTAAAGGTGTCTTTGCCATGGGCTAGCTTGAATCCCTCGCTGCATTCAGGATTCTTGTATTAACTCCCTCGCTTCGCTCGTGAGTTAAACTCTTAACTACCTCGCTGCGCTCGTTAGTTAAATCCCGAATCCTTCATTGCGCTCGAGATTCAATATGACGCCCGTGACATAAGACACAACTTTAGCCCCTCGGTGCATAATCTACTATTATTTACTTAAGCCGTACATGTTTGGGTCACAGAAATCCATATGTATACCAAAGGAGAATGTTTTCAAATATAGGCCGCCCTGTACCAAACGAAAAGTCCGGTGTCACAACCAAACCCAGTGTATTTGCAGGAGAATTTAATGCTCTTCCTATAATGATAACTGTTTTTTGCGTGGATTCCCGCAGTTTGTATTTATTTGCCATTTACCTACTTAATATTTTGAGGTTAGGTTCGTGAAAATGACTGATTCGAAATAGTGGAGTTAGTGAGAAATAAGGTAGTAATATCGGTCGTGTTTTTAATTCTTGATTTTGTGCTAGTTTTTCCTGATGGGTGAATAAACAATACATTCATCGTCAATAATAATATTCTTGTTGTCAGTTTTTTTTTTTATGTAATTAATGAATCAAGTGCGTAGTATCAGGTACTTGCAGTAGGTGCTGGCTAAACCAACAATCGATTTTGTACTGTATTTACTGATTCCTTGATTCATAAGAACTTGAACATAACATAACATTAGGTTTATTTTACCCGAAGAGTTAGGCAGAGGTGTATTTACATATTATGATAGTACCTACACACATATTTTGAACTTGAAATGTTAGTAATAATAAGGTAGGATATTAGAAACGAAAAACGTAGATATGGTTAATTCATTACCACAATTAAAAATGTACAATTGAAGCTATATCCCCGCCCTATACAAATATTGTTATTACTTTTCATGACGTGAAGTGCAAACACCAATACTCTGTATTGATCGTGGTGATATTATGTTCCTATAGAAACCAGTAGGTGTCGGTGCGTCAGCCATGAATTGCGGTCGGGCGGCACTGCCGCTGCCATCGCCTGCTAGACTACGTTAAGAAAAAGCACTTGAACCCCTGTTTTCGTGTATTCAAATAGTTCATAAATGAAACTAACATTGAAAGTAATGTCATTCGTACCGGCGTCAAAGAATTACAGATAATAATATAAAGCAGCCAAAAAACAAATGCAATAAAAACGTCATGTTCTCTTTTTGAATCGGTCCTCTTTTAATTAAATGCATAAAATGTATTCCAAAATAATAATTTATGACGCAACGAGTGCAGGAGCTCGTGGCTAAGTAATAACAGCCACACAGGTCGATCTATCAGGTTAAGCTACGCTTGCCGGGGTTGGTCAGTGGATGGGTGACCATCTTTACATACCGAGACTCCTCCGTGCCTCGGAAAGCACGTTAAGCCGTTGGTCCCGGCTGTCATTCGTGGATCTTTGGCAGTCGTTACGGGTCGTCAGAAGCCCGAAAATCTGACAACCAGTCTTACCAAGACAGGCAGTCGCTCCATGTAAAATACTGGTATTCAGCTGCATCCGGTTAGACTGGAAGCCGACCCCAACATAGTTGGGAAAAAGCTAGGCAGATTGATTGACGCAACGAGTGACCTAAAGATTTTATTTTTATCACACCTAACATACAATACCTAATATCACGTAGGTACTAAAAAGCAAATCGGTATGGTACTTACATAAATTATCTTCTTCATTTAAATGTTTGTTGGTTGATGGTGATGGTTAGTTGTTTGTTGGTGTATATTGCTATATTTTTTTACGTAGTAGCAATATTGGGAAATGTGGATTGTAATATTATGTTTGTTATAATCCATCTATGTATCCGAGTGAAAGACTTGTGTCTATGGTCATGAATAAAAAATATTAAAAAAAGTGCAATGGCAGTGACATTGACATAATTATACGTGGAAAATACATAAGTACAAAAGTACAAAGTAAAACAAATGCACGAGCTACTATAAAAAATACCCAAATCGCTATAGGTGTGCCTATAATATTTGAAGAGTTCCTTTGATTTCTCCAGGATCCCATCATCAGAACTGGATTTTGACAAAAATGGGACCATTTGGGAAGTATACCCTTTCCAACAAAAAAATAATTTTTCAAATCGGTTGGCAAGCGACGGAGTTATGCGCGAACAAACATAAAAAAAAAAAAAAAAAAAAAAAAAAAAAAAAAAAAATACAAACATCCGAATTGAGAACCTCCTCCTTTTTTAGAAGTCGGTTAAAAATACTTTTAATTTTGATGTCCGAAATCCGGGAATCTTCCTCATAACAAAAACGTAAATCTGTTTTAAAAAATAGGAGTAATTTTATGAACTAAATTTAGTTGTGACACTCTCCCCCGCAAGTTGGTACTGCCCCTCGGCATTGTCTTTTCAACAAAATGGTAAAAAAGGAACCCTTATGGTGTGACTCAGTCTGTCTGTCTGTCTGTCACAGCTGGATATCTCAAGAACTACTAATGCTATCAACTTAAAATTTGGAACAGTTTTAGATGACGTTTACCCAACTATTATGCAAATAAGAAAGAAATAAAAATATTTATATTTTTTTTGCAACGGGGACTGAAAGGGGTTCTTAAAAATTCAAAGTGGGGCTACTAGGGCAAATAGGGTATCATATGAAAGGACGCTATTTGCACATTCTCAGACATTTTTTTTTCTTTTTTTAGGCCGCATAGTTTTCGACTTTTAATGAAAAATGTAAAAAAAAATACCGTTCCCGCCCTATCTCCGAAGTTTGCAAAGGGAACAATCTGAAATTATTCTATGTGATAGACGTTTATGTAAAGATTACAGGAAAAATAAAACGATGTCTCTAAATAGCACACTTTTTCAGATATCGGAACGGAACCCTCGGTGCGCGAGTCCGACTCGCTCTTGACCGGTTTTATTTCCTTTTGAGGTACGGAACCCTAAAAACCGACCCTACGTGAGAGAAAAGACAGGTGGTTAAGTTTATATGAAGTAATATTTACCATATTCTTTCCGGTCCTAACAACTGGTACTCCAGCCAGGATACTGCATGTGGATCCTTGTGCCAGCAAGACGTCGAAAATAGCATTCCTAGCAGCAGAGTGGGCACCGTTACGCCCAACACCGGTCCCAAATACTGAAGCACATTGCGAGGATTCTGGCTAACCATCTGGAATGAGTTCGAGGGTATAGACACTAATTATGACAACAATTGTGTATGAGAACCTCATATTTTCTTTTCAACCTTATGGTTGAAAGTCACTTAAACGTCATAAAACGTCAAGGTCTTTGTTTGCTTTAAGTTTAAGACGAGTTTAAGATTAATGACGTGACAGATGTTTTAAGTTACGTACGGGACGTTTTTGTCAGACATAAGTGATGAACTAGATACAGTACAGTCAGAGAAGAGTACGGTAAGGATACCTTAGGATTCCAAGGGTGGCGTCCATAGGAGTCAGACTTATTTTTGATGAAGCCGTAGCCTTCTTCGCCGGTGTCAATGGCCGCAGTGTGCACACACACGTGCTCGGTGCCCTGCGTCACGAGGCGCCAGTAATACTTCTCGATTTTGTTCAATTCGGGAGGGTGGGCGGACTCCGAGGCTTGTCCGAATGTGTTCTCGTACGTCATCGTGGCAATCTGTGGACCAGAAGGGCTTTTTAATAACCTACCACAATTTTCCACCAATATACTAAAATCTTAAATTTTCTTCTTAACCCCTCAAGCGTCAACTGCACACCCGTGTGTGCATAAGGAAAAACCTTTACATAGTGGTATATAAGCTTTTATCTACACCCATGCTATAAATCCTCTATAAAAGTTTCTGAAACAGTTAGCTTATTGCCAACATTAAAACAGCCAGTGTCATAGTAACCATGGTAACCATAATAGCATCCAAACGGGTGCTTTAATGTTGTACTGAATTTCATAATGCAACTCGTTTTCAAAAAAAGAACATTGTAATGCACGCGCGTTTCACTACAACAGCGCCGTAATTTAAAAAAAGAACTTATTCGAATTCACGGCGTATACTATTACGCCGGCCGCCATTTTCGATACGAGTATTATTATTGCAAAAAACTGTTTCAGAACCCTTTATATAGGATTGATAACATGGATGTAGATAAAGTCTTGTATGCAACTGAACATAATTAGGTATTAAAACACTCATGTGATACCCACATTCGTGTTTTAATACCCCTTATTATACGTCAGCTGCATAAATAACTAATATCGCATATATATAAACGTAAAAAAACATCATCCGATAGAAAACCAATCATCATCGGTAGTTGTGCATCTATGGAGTTCGCAACTAACGCCCCCCCCCCCCACCCCCATCTTCTCCCGCGTGTCAAATCCTCATCAGTAGTACCTAACATTTCAGAAAATGTTTACAAAATTATATAAAAATTACAAAAATAATATTTTGGCCATTAAAGGGTCTTTAGGAATAAATGTTGAACAAATTTCAGTACATAATAATATGATTATTGAAATATGATAGTACTGCTCTACGTGCCTAATATTTTTAGTTCCCATGGCAGCAAGTGTCGCCGTCTAACGTCTAGTACAATTATTTATTTAATTGAAGGAGAACCAACAGCTATAACAGATAGATAACAATTGATTATAAAACATAGAGCCAATTACAGTATGTTTGGAAAATAGGAACGTTTACAAAGTTGTGCACAGGACGAACGCCAACAATACACTAAGTCCACGCCTACATGATGACATCTGGGCCTAGTTGAGAATCACAGTGCACAATTGCTTAGGCCGTCTCCTCTTTTTTCTTTTTTTTTCGGGTTTGACGTACTGAACCTTGTGTTAAAATTTGTCCATCTATTTTAATGGGACCTTATAAACGCGCTGTAACCATGGACATGCGGTCGAGTGTGTGGCGTGGGTACCTTTTTGAATTTTGCTCGGTTCATGACCGCGCCCTTGATGATACAGTCTTCTGCCTCATTGACAGCGGCCACCGTGTCTTCGTCTTCTGTCTCGTCGTCAGAAGAGTCCATTAAGCCAAGCAATCGCTTCTGGCGGTTTAGCGGGTTCATGGCGCGGTCCAAAAGTTTTTGATTCTTTCGGTTCCATGCGTTCTCAACTTTCTTCGTAATATCCTGGCGCTCCTCTTTAGACCAAAGAAATAAATAAAAATTCTCAGTAACAAATTTATGGAAAAAATAAAAACAAAGTGTATAGAACTTATGAATTTAACACGAACTTACTATGAGAAAGCGTGTCGTATGGTAGCAGATACTTTACATAAATCTGGTCGAGTTTCCTCTCAGTATTAGGCCCTTTATTAAATTTCATGTCTTCTGCGACCTTGCCCCATCGATTCTTGTTATATACTGTTTCTAGACCGCCGTGCCGTTGTACGAGGTGGTATAACTTCGGCAAGTTTACCTCGACACCATCCAGCTGCAAAACGTAGTCTCTATTACTGATAATCATGTTATACAGGGTGTTTGGAAGCGTTAAGGGGGTGTGTACAGTCTTAAACGGTACATGTTTTGCTGACGCGGTGGTTTGCACCAAACGCGTCACTTTAATACTAGGTATAAATATTCATACATTTCAATAAATCAACGAGTGCAATTACTGCTACGCGGTGACTAAAATTAGAGAAAGGAATCGTCAACAGTATTACTTGTATACACGTTACGTAATAAACCTAACGAGAACCAAGTGATCTTTTCTCTACGCGCTTCAACCTGAACAACAACCTTACCAACTACAACTGCTTCAAGTGTACGAACCGTAGCTCACGCACAATGGTCCACATAAAGAACTAAGGTCCGTATTACAGAAGGAAACTCAAGCACTGATCTTTGTTTAAATTTAGATTAAAACTAGTTTCAACCAATCAAATGGCCTGAATCTAGTTTTAAGTAATGCTTGAGTATTGAGTGACGTTCTGTAATAAGGAAACTCAAGCACTGATCTTTGTTTAAATTTAGATTAAAACTAGTTTCAACCAATCAAATGGCCTGAATCTAGTTTTAAGTAATGCTTGAGTATTGAGTGACGTTCTGTAATACGGACCTAAGTGTGGAAACCAAATCCTTAACATAGAACATAGTGTACGAACCGTTCAGGGTGGTTAACACCATTTGGAGCATTTTGAGCATTTATATTTTTTTTAAATAGCCCAATTTCTGGCAGTTAATTTCCAACAGTGCCCCAGTTAAATCTGGACACTTTTGAGGTCGCAGAAAACTTTAAAATTAAAAAACTTAAAAACACAGAAATTGACTAAAAACAAAACTTAAGAAGCCGGCGAAGGCCGCTCGCAAATGCAATTCGAGGCCACGGTAAAATTCGTTCGGAATACTGCTATCTCTGTTTCACAAAAGTAGGCGAGTGAGGGACACGGTGCGCAGCCGTGTGTGAGTCATATTAGAATAATTATCTCGAAATTTAGGGCTTGTAGAAAAAATGAAGTAGATACGTCATACACAAGATACTTGACAGCTTTTTCAATTATCCTAAATCTTTATACTAAGAACACATTGACTACTTGATTAAGCGATGAAAATTTCAATAGTTGCTCCTAATTATTATGCTTAGTAGTGCTATTATTGATCGAAGTTAGTAGGCAAACGCGCAATACTCGCGCGGAGGTAATGAGTAAGGGCGTTTATGGCCTGGCGGCAGCGGCAAGCGGCGCGGTGTCTTATTTGGCCGCTGCCCATTGACTTCTTGTTATATCAATGCCGCTGCCTCGAATTTTGCGGGCAGCGGGGCGGCGCAGCGGCGCGGGCGCGGGAGCTGTCAACGGCAGCGGCAGCTTAGCGCGGGTCGGCGACCTTTAGGCGCGATTGGTCCAATTCACCTTATTCGCGATTGGTCCAATTCGCAGTTGGTCCAAAAAGTATTTCCAAAATTAAACAAAGCAAGCCATTTTTAACCGACTTCTGAAAAAAGGAGGAGGTTATCAATTCGGATGTTTCTATTTTTTTTTATGTATGTTCGGGGCATAACTTCGTCATATACAACATTAGTTTTTGTTTATAATAAACCTCTTAAGGGGTCATTGTACTCATCATTATGAACAACTTTTACTATGGGACCAAACCTGAAATCCCTAAAAAAAAACAGCTGTTCAGTACATTTATCTACATCAAACTCGTCAAAATGTACTGAACGGCTGATTTTTTTCGCGATTTCAAGGTTGGTCCCATAGAAAAAGTTGTTCATAATGATGAGTACAATGACCCCTTAAGAGGTTTAGTATAAACAAAAACTAATGTTGTATAGATTTGCAAAATTATTTTTTTGTTTGAAAGGGTATACTCTCGAGGTGGTCCCATTGTCACCAAGTCAGAATCTGATGAGGGCATCCTACGGAAATCGAGGGAAACCCTCAAATTTTATAGGCGCACCTATAGCGATTTAGGTATTTTTTATAGTAAACTCGTGCATTTGCTCTTGGAAAGCATCATTTGGTGAAGTGGAACTGATTATGAAGAACACAGATGGCCATCGGAACTACTCAATTATACCTAAGTATTTCAAGGGTTGCGATTCGATTACTTTAATATGGTTGCTAAGTAATTTATGCTCGTCAAAATACGTAATGGTGATGATGACTTCACCATGGAGCTCCAGTTCTCCTGGTTCTTACTAGGAGAACTCCTCAACACTTAACGTCCGTGCATCGGGAAAAGCAATAATTTGTAAAAGGTGATGAGCAGTTGACATTGGGCTATTGTAACTTAGATTAATTAGAAACCGACCCACTAAAAAGTGAAAAATAAAATCATTTTTACAAAAAAAAACCGACTTCCATTAAAAACACTACAAAGTGAAAATTAACTTTAATTTTGGAAGTCGGTGTCTTTGGATCTGTATTTCAGTTTTTTGCCACCGACTTCCAAAATTAAAGTTATATTTTTCACTTTGTAATGTTTTATTTGGTAGTCTGTTGTTTTTTTTTTTGTAAAAAAAAATATTTTTCACTTTTTAGTGGGTCAGTTTGTAATTTGTCTAAGTTACAATATCCCAATGTCAACTGCTCATCACCTTTTACAAATTATTGCTTTTCCCGATGCTGGGACGTTAAGTGTTGAGGAGTTCTCCTAGTTACTACAAAAAAGAATACCCAAATTGCTATAGGTGTGCCGATAAAATTTTAGGGTTTCCCTCGATTTCCATGGGATCACCTCATCAGATTCTGACTTGGTGACAATGGGACCACCTCGAGGGTATACCATTTCAAACCAAAAAAGAATTTTGCAAATCTGTCTATATATGAAGAAGTTATGCCCGAACATTAAAAAAAAAACAGCCGAATTGATAACCTCCTCCGTTTTTTGGAAGTCAATTAATAAAATGGGTTGCTTTGTTTAATTTTGGAAATACTTTATATTGGACCAACTGCGAATTGGACCAATCGCGAATTGGACCAACTGCGATTTGGACATTTTTTTGAACATTGGACTAATCGCGAATTGGACCAATCGCGCCTTAAGGCTAGCAGCCTCGGCCACGATAGTAACGCTACGCTAGAGGCGTCAATTCGCTACAAGCGGTGGCGCCGCCGCAGTCACGGCATAATGTGTAAAGGGCATAAGAGGAGCGTTTCGGCCGTGTATATAATTTAAACGTTTTACTGCCCCTTTTTGCTTGTACTGTAGTATCTTAGTAATAGGTAGGTACTTACTGTGAGATATATTCCAACGTTCGGAGTCCATGTCGGCAACCAAACCAAATCGTAAATAATTATATTCAAGTCCGTAAAGAAAACAAAGGTCGTACGAATGTAGGTTACTTGATACCAAATCACAAGGCAAATCTAAATCCAAGTCCGTAGCATAGGTCAATAGTGTCAGAAATATTACAATATACCTAATTATCCAAACAAATAAGGACGCACGCCAGACCAACGCCTTGACTCGTGCCTTCGTGCACGGGTCACGGCATTATGCTGAGCGTTAGCCGTTTCGCGCGTTAGTGACGCTTAATTAAGTATTTGTTGTTTTTCTTTTTAAGTTTGAAATTTAGCTACCTAATTGTTTTTTTATTTTTTAGGATTATGTAAAAAATGTAAGTATGTGCGTCATTTTTCGCGGTAATAAATAGTTTTTCTTTCTTTTCACAAAGTAATCGACTAACACTGACATCAAACAAAAGTCCCGAACGAACCCCACCGCCCCGCGCGGGGTGTCGCGTGTCGGTGTCGGCGAGTACATGCACACACGCTAGCGCATCGTGAGTGAACAGTGCCGCCCCGCGTACTCATAATAAATTGCTTGACGCGAAAGTACTCAATCCGTAATACTAAAAATGTTGAATGAAAACGTAATATTTTTCTATTTTTTTTTTTTTATAATTTGTAACTTGATTATGTTAGCTATGTTTTCGCTCGAACAATATTACAAATATTTTTGTTTTTAATACAGAAAAAATAAGCAGAAAACATGTAGTTTACGCTGTCAATATGTGCGAAATGCAATTCGTTTAAATTTCATTTTGGACAAGTATTTTGAAAAAAAAATAGTCAAGAACTTAGATATTTTACTGTGTAAATCCGAATATCAGCATAATATGGTGGTAATATGCTCGAATTGCAAATGATTTAAGAACTACGTTTGTATGGAGAATTCATTCTCCGCCGGCCCCTTAAGCTTGCAGTTTAAAATTTAAAAATATATATTTTTCGTTTAGGACATGCATAAACATGTGTGGACATGTTTAATTATAGCTCCAAATGTTATCAAGTCGACTATCATCCCCTTAAGGAGGATGCGCTAAGGTAGCCCGCGAAATTCAAATTTTCTTACGTTTTTTGCAATTTGCAGGTCAGTGTCAGGTTGTATGTTGATTAAGATATGATTCGCGGCCCTAACTAATATGGCTTTACAAAATTATAATCATTAGAATCAGCAACACAACTCCATAAGTTAGAATTGGCCTCGAATATCATGATTTCATGAAATCGCTAGATTTGAGGTCCAAGTTTTGATGCAAAATTATGATAGTAGTAGTATTTGCTTGGTAAGGTCAACTAAATGGATATTTTTCGCAATGAGTACCCTCATGTGTGCTAAACTATTGATATTGCATCATTTTTATCAGTTTGAAAACAAAACTTGGTAAAACGTGAAGAACTTTGAGGTACATTGGTAATATATAAAAATGGTACGCTTTTTCTGTTCGTATTCATTCTAATTACAAAGGGCCCTGCTGGAAAGAGAAAACTTTCATGCTGAATTTCTCCTGTTCTATCAAAAATTCCCAAAATTGAATACATGAATCGAGAGGTACATTAGGAGCAGATGCAATCAATTTTTATGTATTACGAGTGCAGTATAGCCGAGGGCCCCGCTGGATAGATGAGGCGATCGTGATTTCTATCAAAATGATCGAGGTACATTGGTTTTAAGCAATGTAGATAAATTGTCGATTACAAACTAAGTATGATAAATCGATGTGACTCGAGAATCGGTTTTTAAAGCAGCCGATTTTTTTTCTCCATCACTACACAAAGTATTTTGACAGCTGTCCAAACGGACTTCTTAGGTTGCGTTGATTATAGCTATCAGTATCACTAATAGTTGGCGTTCCCATTGAGGGCCACATTTGAATTTTGAGCTTTTGAATGCGTCAGCTTTTAGTAAAAGTTCTCAAACAATTGTAAATTCAGTCTCTAGTTTGTAAAAGTAGCCACTCAAAAGATACAATCGGTTAAAGGTGGTCCCTCAATCGTGCCTGCCAGGCATCCATATCTCAAAACCTAGTTAAAATTTACAACTGCTATAAATGACTACTCTTAGTAAAAGATTTGTAAAACTGATTTATTGAATATCAACTCTTCCTTTTCACAGAATAAAAAGATCTAGCAAAGGAAAGGTGGTCCCTCAATCGATCACCATAAGGTTCAGTTTGAGCGGAGATCACAATGGAATTTGAAATTTACATGGGTCTAGCGTTAGTAAAAGTACATAATACGATTATGAATTCAACCTCTAGTTTGTAAAAGAAGCCATTCAAAAGTTACAATCGATTTAAGGTGGTCCCTCAATTGAAACGTTTGTTTTTAAGAAAAATCAATTTACGTAGCATTCAGAAGGTAAATTGACCACTGCTACAGTCTATCCTTTAGTAAAAATTTTTACTAACGATTACTTTACTAAAAAGTATCAAAATATATACCGTTTTATTTCAAATAATCATTGAAATCCTGGGAAGAAATACTAAGATAGAAGTGACCACACAATAGGATTTTTTTGAATAAGTAAAAACTAGTGACTGTTTGTTTATATTATTTTTTTATGAATATTTGTCATCATTTAGCTAATTAAAAACACCGAAAGAAAATAATGCTTATAATAATAAAAAAAACTAAAAAAACATTATTTTTTATTAATATTTGTCACTACTTAGCTAAGTAAAAACACAGAAAGAAAATAATGCTGCAGATATAGAGTTTATTTTTATTCTTCAGAAAAGAGCCATCAGAGCAATATATGGCCTCCGCAGGCGCGATTCTCTAGGGGAACTGTTTAAAAATATTAACATCATGACGGTACCTTGTCAATATATCTACGAAAATATCATGTACGTAAGGAAAAATCTAAATCTTTTTGGTAAAATAGGTGAAAGACACAATTATAGCACTAGAAATAGAGACCATTTAGTTCAACCAGGTTTCAGACTAGCTAAAGTAGACTCATTCTTCATGGGGTACTGTTTAAAATGTTATAATAAAATACCTCCGCACATTAGTACTACAGCTGAATGAAACGAAATTTAAATCATGTATAAAACGCACACTATGCAGCCATGCATATTATAAGTTGGGAGATTACATCGCTGACAAAAATGCTTGGCTAAATGCTGGTCCTGCTCCACAAGGACGCTTAAACTAATCGATTAGCATTCGAAAATATTGTTGGAGCTGCTGAGAAAATTTTCTTTGCATTGTTTAAATTCAATCTCTTAGTATTGTATAATTGCATAGCACATGTGTGAGCACTATGTAGCTAATATAAAGCTACCTTTTACTGGGTTCGTCTTTCACTGACTTGAATGTGCCCTGGCGGTTGAGAGTATATCATGCTCACTCAAATGTCTCGCTGGTGGTGGCGTGTGTGTTGGATCATTAAGTTCCCTTCAAAATGGTTGAGCTAATTGGTGCTGATCCATGCGTCATGTTCGTGAACGGGCGCCATCAGTTGGGACTGGTCGTCTCTTAGCCGCCACGGCTTATTTTTATTTTTTTATTTAGTTGTTTTTAGTTTTAATCTTTTTATTACGGACGCTTTTAACGTGCACGTCTTTCTACATTGTTCTCACATGTATATTTTCTATATGAACGATGTAACCAATATTTTGTAAAATATTTGGTTTAAAAGAGTGTCATTTGATTGAGGATATTAATAATTTTTTTAATTCATTTCGGGTTGAGTTACTAGTCATTGAGCTAATATTTTTTTAAGTATGTTCAGTTGTTCACGTATTTTCCACGATGATCAGAAACTTTTTAAGGTTGATGCGCTAAGGTAGCCCGCGAAATTCAAATTTTCTTACGTTTTTTGCAATTTGCAGGTCAGTGTCAGGTTGTTTGTTGATTAGAATATGATTCGCGGCCGTAACTAACATGGCTTTCCAGAATTATAATCAATATAATCTGCAATACAACTCCATAAGTTAGAGTTTACCTCAAACCCCATGATTTCATGAAATCGCTAGATTTGAAGTCAATTCTAACTTATGGAGTTGTATTTTTGATTCTAATGATTATAATTCTGTAAAGCCATGTTAGTTACAGCCGCGAATCACATTTTAATCAACATACAACCTGATAATGACCTGTAAATTGCAAAAAACGTAAGAAAATTTGAATTTCGCGGGCTACCCTGGCGATTTTGCCTTAATCGACGAAAACCAAAAGGTTGTCAAGGCGACGCATATATTTTATTATTAATAAAAATTAGTCTATGAACAAACAGTCTCTAGAAAAATCCTGCTGTGTGGTCACCTCTATCTTAGTATTTCTTCCCAGGATTTCAATGATTATTTGAAATAAAACGGTATGTATTTTGATACTTTTTAGTAAAGTAATCGTTAGTAAAAATTTTTACTAAAGGATAGGTGGTCAATTTACCTTCTGAATGCTACGTAAATTGATTTTTCTTAAAAACAAACGTTTCAATTGAGGGACCACCTTAAATCGATTGTAACTTTTGAATGGCTTCTTTTACAAACTAGAGGTTGAATTCATAATCGTATTATGTACTTTTACTAACGCTAGACCCATGTAAATTTCAAATTCCATTGTGATCTCCACTCAAACTGAACCAATAAATCAGTTTTACAAATCTTTTACTAAGAGTAGTCATTTATAGCAGTTGTAAATTTTAACTAGGTTTTGAGATATGGATGCCTGGCAGGCACGATTGAGGGACCACCTTTAACCGATTGTATCTTTTGAGTGGCTACTTTTACAAACTAGAGGCTTAATTTACAATTGTTTGAGAACTTTTACTAAAAGCTGACACATTCAACAGCTCAAAATTCAAATGTGGTCCCTCAATGGGAACGCCAACTCACTAATATCATCATCGTTGTCTGTCTGTAGTTACAAGAAGCGAATATTGTTCTTTTACTGTTTTTAGGGTTCCGTACCTCAAAAGGAAAAAACGGAACCCTTATAGGATCACTCGTGTGTCTGTCTTCCTGTCCGTCTGTTACAATTTGCTCCGAATGTAATGGACCGATTAAGTTTTGTTTGGTACATATGGATTTCTGTGACCCAAACACGTTCGGCTTAAGTAAATAAATGAATTTTTAATATAGGGGGCAAATAAGAAAATTAAAAAAAAAGTTTTGCAAACTGTACCGTGTAGTCCAGTAGACAAAAGAATATGCCCTTCGATAATTCCAAAGTTTTTTATTTTCGCGGAGTGGATTACTTTCGTGAATTCATTGCTATGTACAAAAATGCTAACAGTTTAGAGTTACGCTATAGGTATTAAGTAGGTATTTCCTATTATTTCGTGTTATAACAATAATATAAAATTTAAATTAAAATACTACACTGTTTCTTAATTAGTACTATCTAAAGTATATATTACTAAAAATGCTAACAGATAGGTACTGTGGAACAATGGAAATCTGAAAATGTCCTTTAACTCATTCAATAAAAAATTTAAGTTTTTCAAATCATTTCCTATACACTTAAAGGGATTAGTTATACCTTACAACAAAAGTTCTAACAGCTAAGTAATATGCTTCACAAGTAATTGTATTTTTACTTTGCAATTAGCGAAATATTGAATTTAAGTTTATAAATTTGCGCCCACATATTCGTGATAATAAGCTCTGCTACCATACAAAAGTTTCAACTTGTACGTGCTATGCCTTTTTGTTTAATAAATAAAATACAATTTGGATATTGTGGCGCGCGGTGTAGGTACGACAATTCGTGCAGCGCGACGCGGTGACAATCAGACCCACAGTCACTGCAAACGTGCACGCGGCTACACATCAAGCTATGCATGTCCAGTTTACACTGACCTCTCATTGTAAGGTAATCTTATACAATGCGAGATCAGCTTATACTGGATATGTATAGCTTGATCTGTAGCCGTGCGTACCTAACTCTATTGAATGAGGCGCAAAATCATTTCATTACAGTCACATCTCACAAATGACTAATACAGTACAGTCAGCGTCAAAAATATCGGAACGAACAGACTGTTCAAAATGATCTCAAAAACTAAGAAAATTAAACTACTCAATTGGGTAAAGCTCTTGTCAGAATTACAGTGTAATATTATCGTATACCGTCTTCATTCTGAAAACAGTCTGTTCGTCCCGATATTATTGACGCTGATCCAATACAGTCAGTTATTTTTTCTGTTCCATTCCGTGACCGTGACTTCGCTCGCGCGTAATTATCAACAATTGTCAAAAATAGTCAAAATCCCGGATTCCGGGATTCACAGATTTAGAGTTCTGATTATAGGATCGAATGTATATTTATGTATTGATCGTCAAAATGTCGTGATTCCGGAATTGATAAATTAAGTATTTTTTTTACCATTACTGGGTAACTTGTTTATCACTAAATTTTCACAGGGGATCATCTACTATGAACAACTTTCACTATGGCATCAACACGTAAATCACGAAAAATAAATCAGCAGGTCGAGTAGGTATTGAGCTTTTGTATCAAACATCGTAATTTTTTTCGTGATTTCAGAGTTGGTCCCATAATGAAAGCTGCTGAAACTGTAAATCCAAGATGGCGGCTGCGAATATTTTCAAATGTTTCGTCATGGGTGTCGTTTTCATTGGTTTCGAGGGTGTTAAGGCCGATAGTGACACTAAAATGTAAATCCAAGATGGCGGCTGCGAATATTTTCTAATTTTTCGTCATGGGTGTCGTTTTTTTGGTTTTCGATAGTGTTACAGCCGATAGTGATACTAAAATGTAAATCCAAGATGGTGGATGCGAATATTTTCTAATTTTTCGTTATGGGTGTCGTTTTCATTGTTTTCGGTGGTGTTAAAGCTGATAGTAACATTAAAATGTAAATCCAAGATGGCGGCTGCGAACATTATTAAATTTTTCGTCATGGGTGTCGTTTTCATGCTTTTCGAGGGTGTTAAAGCCAATAGTGACATTAAAATATAAATCCAAGATGGCCGGTGCGAACATTTTCAAATTTTTCGTCATAGGTGTCGTTTTCATGCTTTTCGAGAGTGTTAAAGCCGATAGTGACACTAAAATGTAAAGCCAAGATGGTGGATGCGAATATATTCTAATTTTTCGTCAAAGGTGTCGTTTTCATGGTTTTGGGGGCTGTTAAAGCCGATAGTGATGTTAAAATGTAAATACATGATGGCGGCTGCGAACATTTTTAAAATTTTCGTCACGGGTGTCGTTTTCATGATTTTCGAGGGTGTTAAAGCCGATAGTGACACTAAAATGTAAATGCAAGATAGCGCCTGCTTTAAAAATGTTGATGGTTTTTTAATTACTATCACACGTGTTTTCAGGTTGTAACGCGATACGCTGCACTGCCGCAGGGTTAGTTAAGTTTTTCAAAAAAAACTTGCCGGAGCTGACGGCACTGCGCGAGGCGTGCGTCGCCGCGCGACGCCTGTACACCAGGCACCGCAGGCTCCGTATCCGCCCTCCGGATACGGAAGCCATTCAGGCGGAGCTGTACGAGGGGTACAGAGCGGCGAAGACCGCCCTCCGAGCGGAGATCTTGCGGTCCAGGGATCTGGGCCGCGAGGAGTCGCTGGAGACTCTGAACAGAGACCCATGGGGGCGCCCCTACAAGATGGTGCGGGAGAAACTCCGCCCATGGGCGCCCCCGCTGACGCAGAGTCTCCGGCCCGAGCTCGTGGAGGACGTGGTGAGCGCTCTGTTCCCTTCGCGAGGGGAACATACTCTCCCGCCTATGGCTCCGCCTCATGCGGTGCCCGCTGCGGACCACGACACCGACGACGACGTTGATGCTCCGGAAGTGACCGAGGTAGAGTTGAGAGCGGCGGTACGTAGGCTCAGTGCCAAAAATACCGCCCCAGGACCCGACGGCTTACCTGGAAGAGCCTGGGTTCTGGCCTTTGGGGCTCTCGGGCCTCGACTAGGGGGGCTCCTAAGCGCATGCTTGGAGAGGGGCCAGTTCCCACTTCGCTGGAAGACGGGGAAACTGGTCCTCATTAAGAAGCCGGGGCGCCCTGCGGACTCTCCGTCCGCTTACCGGCCCATCGTGCTGCTCGACGAGGTGGGCAAGCTCTTTGAAAGAGTAATTGCAGACCGCCTCGTCGGGTGGCTGGTGCAGGAGGGGCCGGATTTGGCGGAGAGCCAGTTTGGTTTCCGCAAGGGGCGCTCTACGGTGGACGCCATCATGCGCGTGCGAGCCCTCACGACGGGGGATGCAGTGGCCCGGGGTGGGGTCGTCTTGGCGGTGTCCCTAGACATCGCCAACGCCTTTAATACCCTGCCCTGGAGTTGCATCAGGGAGGCATTGCGGTATCACCGGATGCCGACCTACCTCTGTCGGGTGGTCGAGGCCTATCTGACGGACAGGGCCGTCATCTACCCCGGTCATCAGGGAGAGTGGAACCGGCGAGAGATGTCGTGCGGTGTCCCACAGGGATCGGTCTTGGGGCCGCATCTGTGGGACATCGGTTACGACTGGGTGCTGCGCGCCGACCTCCCTAGCGGCGTCAGCGTAGTATGTTACGCTGACGACACGCTGGTCCTGGCGCAGGGGAGGTCGCACCAGGCGGCGGCTGAACTAGCGACACGCGGGGTTGCGATAGTCGTGGAGAGGATCCGGCAGTTGGGACTCGAGGTGGCCTTGCACAAGTCTGAGGCCATGTGTTTTCATGGTCCTCGGAATGCGCCACCGTCGGGTTCCGAAATAACGGTGGGAGGGGTTCACATCGGAGTCGGGTCGACGATGAAGTACCTGGGACTCGTCCTCGACAGCCGGTGGAACTTCGTGGAGCACTTCCGACGTTTGGCTCCCAGACTGGCACGGGCTGGGGCTGCCTTGAGGCGGCTCCTGCCCAATCTGGGGGGTCCAAACGCCTCCTGCCGGAGGCTCTACGCGGGGGTCGTGCGGTCCATGGCCCTTTACGGAGCACCGGTGTGGGCGCGTTCCCTAAGGCTGGGACCAGCCGGCAGGTTGAACGCGTCCCAGAGGGTCATGGCCATCCGGCTAGTCCGGGGATACCGCACGGTCTCCCGGGAGGCGGCGAGCCTCCTTGCCGGATTGCCGCCGTGGGATCTGGAGGCAAAGGTCCTCGCGCACGTGTGGGAGTGGCGCGAGGAGGCGAAGCGCCGGGGCGTAACTCCGCTGCCGCGAGAAATCACGGTACAGCGGACAGAGCTCCGGCGGGATCTCATGGCGGCATGGAGAGCGCGACTGTCGCAACCCAGCGCTGGGCACGCCACAATTGCGGCGATAAGTCCCCTCTTTGAGGAGTGGTTAGAGAGGCGCCACGGCGTCCTCACCTTCCGCCTGACGCAGGTCCTCACCGGACATGGTTGTTTCGGGAGGTACCTGTTTCGCATAAGGCGGGAGGAAACGCCCGGGTGTTATCATTGTGTGGATCGCCCGGAGGACACGGTGGAGCATACAGTGGAGGTCTGCCCGGCTTGGGCAGAGCACCGCCGTGTTCTCACGGAGGCGATCGGCGGCGGCGATCTCTCGCGTCCGAGCCTGGTCCAGGCCATGGTGCGGAGCGAGAGTGCATGGGAGGCCGTCACCTCCTTCTGCGAAGCAGTGATGCTCGCGAAGGAGGAGGCGGAACGCGTGAGGGAGAGGCAGCCTCACGCCCTCAGTCGCCGCAGGAGACGCCCTGGGCGGCGGGAATCGCGGGGCGATTTCCGGCCACCGTAGGCGCGGGCCTGCGGACGGTGAGCAGCGGGTAGCTCGCCGTCCGGTAAGGACCAGGCCCGAGTCGACGGCGCGTTGTGTTCCACGCGCGCCTCAAAGAGATGTCAGCAAGTGACGGGGTCCAATAGGGCCGACGCCGCTGGGGTCGCGGATTGTCCGAAGGGGTTACCGCGGCCCTGGCATAGGCAACTGAAGGAACACGGGTGGGTTTTAGTCAGTAAAAGTCTGACACGCCCTTCCGCTCCACCCAGAGCGGGAGAAGTTATTTGATGATTTCCCACCCTCAAAAAAAAAAAAAAAAAAAAAAAAAAAAAAAAAAAAAAAAAAAAAAAAAAAAAAAAGGGTTAGTTAAGTAGGCATCAGCCAAGCGTCACGCATTTTGACTCCTCTATCGGCTTTAGCACACTCTAAAACCATGACGGAAAATTTTCGCAGCCGCCATCTTGGATTTACATTTTAACGTCATTATCGGCTTTAACACCCTCGAAAACCATTAAAACGACACCCATGACGAAAAGTTTGAAAATTTTGCAGCCACCGTCTTGGATTTACATTTTAACGTGGCGTTAAAATGTAAATCGCCTTTGAAACCCTCGAAAAGCATGAAAACGACACCCATGACGAAAAATTTAATAATGTTCGCAGCCGCCATCTTGGATTTACATTTTAATGTTACTAACAGCTTTAACACCACCGAAAACCATGAAAACGACACTCATTGAGAAAAATTAGAAAATATTCGCATCCACCATCTTGGATTTACATTTTAGCGTCACTATCGGCTTTAACAGTCTCGAAAACCAAGAAAACGACACCCATGACGAAAAATTAGAAAAGATAGAAAATATTCGCAGCCGCCATCTTGGATTTACATTTTATTGTCACTATCGGCCTTAACACCCTCGAAAGCCATAAAAACGACACCCATGATAAAACATTTGAAAATATTCGCAGCCGCCATCTTGGATTTACAGTTTCAGCAGCTTTCACTATGGGACCAACTCTGAAATCACGAAAAAAATTACGATGTTTGATACAAAAGTTCAATACCTACTCGACCAGCTGATTTATTTTTCGTGATTTACGTGTTGATGCCATAGTGAAAGTTGTTCATGAGTAGAACATTCCCTGTGAAAATTTACTGATAAAAAGTTATCCTCTAATACTCGTAGTAAAAAAATACTTAATTCATCAATTCGGAATTGAACGGCATCCCGACATTTTGACGATCAATACAAAAGTAGGTACATTCCATATTAGCCAAAGCCTAAACGTAAGTAAATATACATTCGATTCTATAATCAGAACTTAAAAATTGTCGCTCCGGAATCCCGGGATTTTTTCGATACATAAGTGCAATCCATATTAACTAACATCTGCACTTAAGTAAATTATACATTCGATTCTATGATCAGAAGTCAAAATTTGTGAATCCCGGATTTTTTTTGATACAAAAGTGCAATCCATATTAGCCAACACCTGAACGCAAGTACCTAACTAAACATTCGATTCCAAAATAAGAACTTAAAAAGTGTCGTTCCGGAATCCCGGCATTTTCTCGATGTATAAGTGCAATCCATACTAACTAACATCTGAACTTAAGTACTTAAAACATTCGATTCTATAATTAGAACTCAAAATTTGCCGATACCAGAATTCTGGGATCTTTCGATCCAAAAGCCCACTCCATACTTAGCCAACACCTCACCTTTAGGTTAATACGCATCCGATTATCCGATCTCTAGTAATAATGTAATGTCCCAAAACCCGGGAGATTAATTATAAAAAAATAAAAAATAAAAATAAAAAAGCCTTTTATTTCCAGTAAATTTACATTCCTTAAAATCTATGTATGTGTTAGTTTTGTTTAGTTCATTCTATGTTATTTATTTGTCTCTTACTTAGTATAATTTTATGTGTATCCTATGTATTATATCATAGTATTTATAGTTAGGTACTTCATTTTTTTATTTAATCTACAGGAACCCCAGAATGGGTGAAGGCCTCCTCCAGTGATGCCCATTTGACTTTGTCTTCAGCTACTTTTCTCCAGTTTGGACCAGCTATTGCTTTTATATCATCTTCCCATCTTGTAATAGGTCTACCTCTTGTTCTTTTGCCTAGTAGGCCATTCCAGAATGTTACTCTTTTGGGAGATTAATTATCCCGGAAAAAATGTTGTCCTAAAGAAGTCTCCACTGTTTGTCTCCGTTCCTCGAAGTTCTATTCCGTTCTTTATTTATTACCAGAGATCGTATGTTCGGACGCATATTTACCTAAAGTTGAGGTGTTGGCTCTATAGAGGAAAAATAGAATGGATTAGATGGGGTATAGGATATTGATAGTAGGAATTATAAATACAACTAGAACTTACTTGTTGGCTCCAATCGTCGTTATGTATTCCGGCAGCCCATAATATGGTCTCTTGTGTCTCTGATCGTCTAACTACAGAAACCTTTATTCGTTTGTCAGAGGAATATTTTTGTTGCGACTGGAACGTATGTCCTACTGGTGCGGTCATTTGTTTCTACGAGTATCTCAGATTGACTTACGCGGCTTGTTATGGAAAATAGTTATTCGCAATTTAAACAAAAGCCATAGCACGTATATGTTGAAACTTTTGTATGGTAGCAGAGCTTATTGTCTCGAATGTTCAGTCGAAAATTTACAAACTTAAATTCAATATTTCGCTAATCGCAAAGTAAAAATACAATTACTTGTGAAGCCTGAACATTCTTGTGAAGCCTTGTGTTGTACTTAGCTGTTAGAACTTTTGTTGTAAGGTATAACTAATCCCTTTAAGTATATAGGAAATGATTTGAAAAACTTAAATTTTTTATTGAATGAGTTAAGGGACATTTTCAGATTTCCATTGTTCCACAGTACCTATCTGTTAGCATTTTCAGTAATATATTGTTTTTAGATAGTATTAATTAAGAAACAGTGTAGTATTTTAATTTAAATTTTATATTATTGTTATAACACGAAATAATAGGAAATACCTACTTAATACCTATAGCATAACTCTAAACTGTTAGCATTTTTGTACATACTAGAGTAAAATTAGAAAATATTCGCAGCCGCCATCTTGGATTTACATTTTAGTGTCACTATCGGCCTTAACACCCTCGAAACCAATGAAAACGACACCCATGACGAAACATTTGAAAATATTCGCAGCCGCCATCTTGGATTTACAGTTTCAGCAGCTTTCATTATGGGACCAACTCTGAAATCACGAAAAAAATTACGATGTTTGATACAAAAGCTCAATACCTACTCGACCAGCTGATTTATTTTTCGTGATTTACGTGTTGATGCCATGGTGAAAGTTGTTCATAGTAGATGATCCCCTGTGAAAATTTAGTGATAAACAAGTTACCCAGTAATGGTAAAAAAAATACTTAATTTATCAATTCCGGAATCACGACATTTTGACGATCAATACATAAATATATTATACATTCGATCCTATAATCAGAACTCTAAATCTGTGAATCCCGGAATCCGGGATTTTGACTATTTTTGACAATTGTTGATAATTACGCGCGGGCGAAGTCACGGTCACGGAATGGAACAGAAAAAATAACTGACTGGATTGGATCAGCGTCAATAATATCGGGACGAACAGACTGTTTTCAGAATGAAGACAGTATACGATAATATTACACTGTAATTCTGACAAGAGCTTTACCCAATTGAGTAGTTTAATTTTCTTAGTTTTTGAGATCATTTTGAACAGTCTGTTCGTTCCGATATTTTTGACGCTGACTGTACTCGTATTAGTCATTTGTGAGATGTGACTGTAATGAAATGATTTTGCGCCTCATTCAATAGAGGTAGGTACACACGGCTACAGATCAAGCTATACATATCCAGTATAAGCTGATCTCGCATTGTATAAGATTACCTTACAATGAGAGGTCAGTGTAAACTGGACATGCATAGCTTGATGTGTAGCCGCGTGCACGTTTGCAGTGAGTGTGGGTCTGATTGTCACCGCGTCGCGCTGCACGAATTGTCGTACCTACACCGCGCGCCACAATATCCAAATTGTATTTTATTTATTAAACAAAAAGGCATAGTACGTACAAGTTGAAACTTTTGTATGGTAGCAGAGCTTATTATCACGAATATGTGGGCGCAAATTTATAAACTTAAATTCAATATTTCGCTAATTGCAAAGTAAAAATACAATTACTTGTGAAGCATATTACTTAGCTGTTAGAACTTTTGTTGTAAGGTATAACTAATCCCTTTAAGTGTATAGGAAATGATTTGAAAAACTTAAATTTTTTATTGAATGAGTTAAAGGACATTTTCAGATTTCCATTGTTCCACAGTACCTATCTGTTAGCATTTTCAGTAATATATACTTTAGACAGTACTAATTAAGAAACAGTGTAGTATTTTAATTTAAATTTTATATCATTGTTATAACACGAAATAATAGGAAATACCTACTTAATATCTATAGCATAACTCTAAACTGTTAGCATTTTTGTACATAGCAATGAATTCACTATAGTTATCCACTCAGCGAAAATAAAAAACTTTAGAATTATCGAAGGGTAAATGGAAAAAATATTATATCTCTACTGGACTACGTGTGACATATCAAAGGAAAGGGTGAGGGTCTCAAATATATATTTTTTTTTATAATTTTAAAATAAATCGTTTTAAAGTTATTTAAGAAAATACAAGAAAATTGACCATTGAAAATAGTTATATACTTGTAGATTAGAAGAAAACCTATAAGAAGTTTGTAGTCTTCAAATAATTTGTAAATCTCTCAATATTGTGAGTACAAACTTACTGTTTGTTGTTTACTGTTGGATTATATGTGAGAACATGTTTTTCAACTACAATGTTAAGTTTGTTCATCCCAACTACGGAACCCAACTACGGAACAACTATGGAACGCACTTGGCCGGTTTTTTATTCCATTTAGCCTTATAAAATTAATATTTTAGTTATATGTGCATTGAATGCACAGAACAAACAATATTTACATTGTCATATAGTTTACTTGATCTCATTCTCTTTCACATTTTTTGTTATTTTATGTTTTATGTTCTCTCCGCCGACTCTTAGATACCTATAACTCACAATCCATCGATTTTGATATTTTCGCGCTGTCGCAATCTAAATTTAAAAGACTAGTTTCACAATCTCTTGCAAGTCGCCAATAAGACGGATGCTTATGTGATCCGCTTCCTTCGATTCGTCGGTTTATAGTGTTTTTTCTTTTAAAATGTGTACTTTTTTTTTTTGCTTCTCATTTAGCATGCGTTCGTTTATCATACTCAAATGACATTTCGTGGACAATAGTGTGGGTTATACGTTTTCTCGGCTGTTAAATTACTACTTTGTAAATGCTGTACTGTATAACTGTTTTTTGTCCCAAATAAATAAAAATAAAATAAAATGTTATATCCAAAAAATTCTAGCCATACAAATCTATATAATAAAAGTTGTTTGTTATCATGAGCCCAATTATGTGTTTAGGTATAGGTCACTAAAAACCAGTCACCCTATATAGGGTGACTGGTAATTAGTGACCAATACCTAAACACATGATTGTGCTCATGATAACAAACAACTTTTACTATGGGACCAAATCTGAAATCGCGAAAAAAAAATCAGCTGCCCCATACATTCATGTTCGCATAAAGGCTCTTACAGACAGAGGCGATATCGCGGTCACGACGCGATATTTCGATATTATATCCGTAGAAAAATATCGCGTCGCGACGCGATATCGCCTCTGTCTGTAAGAGCCTTAACTCGTCAAAATGTAGGGAGCAGCTGATTTTTTTTTCGCGATTTCAGGTTTGGTCCAATAGTAAAAATTGTTTGTTATCATGAGCACAATCATGTGTTTAGGTATCGGTCACTAATTACCAGTCACCCTATTTATATAAAAGAAAGTCGAGTTAGTTTCACTATTTATAAGTCAAGAACAGCTGAACCGATTTGGCTGAAAATTGGTGGAGAGGTAGCTTAGAACCAGGAGACGGACATAGGATACTTTTATATGCAGGGTGCGACATCGACGCACAAACGTGTAGGTATTGCACTTTTGTAGGAAACTGCAGATTTTTGTTTTATTAAGCGATGAAAAATTTATATGGGGGGGGGGGGGGGCGGCTCAGAATGATGTACTGAATACGTGGTAACCGTTTGTGCGTCTATGTCCCTTCCATCTATATTTATAAAAATCAATGCCACTTTTCATTGTAATTTTATAACTCAAGAACGGCTGGGCCGATTTAGCTGATTTCGGTTTTGAAATGTTTGACGTAGAGCAGGGAAAGTTTAAACAATGACAAAAATTTAAAAAGTTGGCGGGAAAATTGGAAAATTCTGGAAAACTGAAAGTGGATTTTATATGGGAATATTGTAATTGGGACAAGACAACGTCTGTCGGGTCAGCTAGTTCTGTATATAATTCTTCTGTACGTGTGTTTGTCACCTAACTCCTCCTGAACGGCTGGACCGATTTGGATGAACATTTGTGTGTATATTTCAATTGGTTCCTGGATGGTTTGAAAACACAATTGAACCTGGTATGTGGCGCTGCAGTCGTGTTCTAGGATCGTTCAGACAGGACATCCGTCTGTCGGGACGCACGAGTGTCTTGTGCGCACGAGTTTCTTCGGATGATGCAAAACGAGCAAAGAAATATGAAAAAAGAAACGCTGTTTCAAAGTATCAATACTTACCAATGGTGCTCGTGTAAAATTAACTTTTTGTTGAGCGAGAGACAACTTGATAGCGCAAAGTTCTCTCGCTGCCGGTCCCCAGCGGCTGAACAGTCGCGAAATGTATTGGTTCGTAACATCGAACCTCATTTCGTCATGCACTCGAAACGGTGGCTTCCAACCATGAGGGGGCACCACCTTACAGATGCCATATCGAACTGCTTCTGGCCAGATCTTCTCATAGTAGCGAAGTGGATCCTGGAAGTTGTTTATTAAATTGCATTACATCATACTATAATGAATCTGCACTCTAATTGCGTAACACACAATCAATCGGAATTTGATTAATTTTGAAATAGAATGGCTAATCCATTGCTTCATATGTTCGAAAAATTTGTCTGCTCGAAAACGGAAATAACGCAATGAATTTTGTTGAACCGTCAAAATGAAACCAACTCCGATTGAGAATGTGTTACGCAATTAGGGTGCAGGTCTCGTCTCAAACTTGCAATCGTTTTTTATATAGGAAGAAAAAAAAACTATTGAATTTTCCTAAGTGTTGTCATAAGCTCGTGACATTTAAAAGTAATCAAGACAGATACAAAAGTTAGGTTAGGTAATACTTACACGAAATTCTTCTTCGCTAGGGTAGTATACAGGAGCGTCTACTAGCAATCCGCCATTCGATGTCAGCAAGGAGGAGCTGGTGCCAGGCGCATCTTGATCTGAAAGTTCTTCCGAATCCATTTTCTTGGCATCCTTTTCTTTGGCAAGGTTCGCCGCCATGCTGTCGACTTCAGCGCACATACGGCGCCTAGCCTTAATTTTAGATATCACTTCTGCTCTGATCTCCACCTTGAGGCGAGCAGCATCTCTTTTCTTCTGTTGCGCCATCTGGGCTAACCGCTCATGGCAGCGGGACATCTCCGCGACAACGACATTATTCTCTTCCTCGAGCCGGGCAATCTCTTTTTCCTTTTCCTTTCTGATGCGGTCGTGCATAAGCTCTGCTTCTGCTAACTTCTTTTTAACAGCTAACCGATGGAGTTTTCTTTTCTCGGTTGGGAAGCGGTTTGAAGTCTCTTGATCATAACTTGTAGCATCGCTCATCTCAACAGTGCTGTCGGATGATATGCTTATGCTTCGACCCTCGAAAACGTTGTTTTGCCCCTCCAAAGTGTCACTTCGACCCTCTGTATTCTCCAGGGTCTTGATAAAATGGTCAAGTAAATGTTCTCCTTCTTCAAGTGAGAACTCCGGTTTGTTTTCCTCATCTCTCGACCCCCAACAAACCCCCATTAACTCTTTGCCGAGTACCATGTTGTTTCTTAATTTCAGCATTAGAGGATGGTTTGGTATTCGCAAGTAAACATAACCTTGGTCATCGTTCATCGAATCCGCGTCTTCGTTGTCCATTTCAACGTCTTCTATCTCACCTTCTCTTTCCGTTGGTTCGTTCTCTAGAACCGCGGCATTGTTTTCCTGTCTCTTTCTCGTTAATTCTATTTGAGATTTTAGTAAAGTCGAAACTTTCAACAGTTTTCTAATCCTGGTGCAGGGCTTACACTCTTTGCAGCGTGAGTCCAGTAATTCCTGAGATGCGTTTATGATGTCCACGTCAGTGCGCAACTCTTCCGCGACGCAAGACGTCGGTACCTCGAACTGAACATTTGGAGCACACTCAAGATTGGCTGTTGTATTTTGCAACATTCGGTGATCACTGTAGGTCGCGTCGTGCATGCCGCTTGGTCCAGGTTCTGGAACGTGAATGAATGCAAATTAACAAACTGGTTACGCTTTCACAAGGGTTGATTTTTCATACAAGCTTTTCAAAACTACCTGACTTTTAAACATCTGCCTCACAGGAGATTTCTAACTGCAGCAAAATATAGGGATTTGGTTTAAATTCAATATATTTATTATTACACGACTTTCCAAAAAGGAGTGTAATGTATTCAGGGTTGATGTATGTTTGTATGTATGTATGTTTCTTTATTCCACCATAACTTTTAAATGCCTGAACCGATTTGGATGTATGGGGTATCGTTAGAAACCTTACATCACCACGAGTGAAATAGGCTATATTTAAAAAAAAAAATCAATATGGCTCCATTTTGAAATGTGAAAAAAAAATTCTTCAATTCTTACAATATGGGTATCAAATTGAAGGCCTTGAACAGCACATTCCAAAAAATATAATTTAATGGCATCAACCACGTTTCATACATTTTGGTCCAAATGTTAAAGTGCCAAACAAAAATTGTGCTACATTCTATTAGAACTGACTGAGCATTTAATCGGGCTTTAGTAAGACTGCGAATATCTACGTTGTCACTAAAATGTATAAAATAAAAATAAATAATTCAAAAATTCAAAAACACGACTGCCCTGCCAAAATACTAACTAAAAAGTAAAAAACAAGTCATATTCTCTGACTAAACAAATAAATAAAATTGTCATTGCAGTCGGGGGACCTCTTAATGGTCCCCCGACTGCAATGACAATTTTATTTATCTGTTTTTGGTTTTTACTTTTTAGTTCGTATTTTGGCAGGGGCAGTCGTGCTTTTTAATTTTTTTAATTATTTATTTTTATTTTTTCAAATGAAATTAAATTTATCATACACATAAAACAGGCTCATGTGATGGCACGACAGGGGGCTTCAATGGTGAGTCTTACATGGAAAACCTACGTCGGGGGAGATATATAATGACATGAAAGTATCGAGACAAAGATTTAAGAATAAGTTGCGATGGTGTCAGAACAATGGAAGCCAGATTAAAATGGAACAACAACTCTTGGAACAAGTCTCCTAGTCTGTTCAGAACATCTGTGAAGGATCCCCGGATCCTTCACAGATGTTCTGAACAGACTAGGAGACTTGATTGACTTCTGGAGTGAGGTGGGCTGGTTTGAATAACGTCCCGACGGCCGATATGGCCCACGCACAATGGTCCACATGAAGGACTAAGTGCGGAAACCATACCCTCTAACATAGAACATTAGGCTAAGGCTATACTAACACTATATGGATATGTATGGTCCCTAATAAATAATTTGAATTAACCTTCCGGAATGAATTCTCTGAATGATGATTCATCAAAATTCTTTGTGGAGTGTAGAAAAACAACGCGGTCACACAGACAGACACGAAAAGAAGAAAATTGCTGAAAATACTACTAACCTGGAGAAGCTGCTATTAGCCTCGCAGTAGCTGGATCCATCACGTTTATCTTTATCATTACATCATCATTCATCATGACATCTGGGTCATCCATGTCCCCTGGAACTTCATCAATCGCCATCGGTGGTTTATCACCCGGGATCTCCAGAACATGATCGTTGATTATTGGTTTATCATCCGAGATCTCCAGAAGATCATCCTTGACCTCCAGAAGATCATTGTTGTCCATCAGTATATCACCTGGGACTTCCGGAACTTGCAAAAAAATTGGTTTACTATACTCCGAGATACCAATACACTCCTCCATGAACACCTCATCCAATTCCGCGAGAACTTCATCCAAACCAGCGCTTTTCTCATCATTATCAAGCATCATCGGAACATGCGAGACATCCTGCGTAACCGGGACGGGCGGGACGACTGGGTCATCCGTGGCGACTGGGACACTTGGGGCAACGAGGCAATCCAGGGCATCTGAGCTTAGCGGGTCAATCGGGACGACTACGATAATAGAATTAACTGGAGTGTCCTTTTCATCCGTGGAGTCTTCTGTTACGTGTTCTGTAAAGGGGGGCTCGAACGTCTTTGAAATGATCTTGTTTGTTGTAATCTTATGTGTAGTGGTATCGTTTATGGTGATCTCCTCTGTTAAGGTCTGTACAGGAGTGACCATTTCATCCGTGGAGTCTTCTGTTACGTGCAAATCAGTAAAGGTTACATTTTTTGTAGTGGTATCGCTTATGGTGATCTCCTTTGTCTCTTGTGTGGTGATCTTTTTAGTTATCTTCTTGCAAGGTTTCTTTTTAGATTTCTTCTTGGGACGGGGTTTAAGAGTTTTCTCCTTGGGAGCACTCTCCCTTGCAGAGGTCTGTTCTGAAGTGCTCAGTTGTTTTGCTGTCTGCTTTTGGCGAGTTTTGTGGAAAATGAGCGGTTCATCCTCGTCAGAAGAGTTCTCCTGGCGCTTCGAGGCCACCTTTCTCAGTGGAGTACAACTTTCCCCTATAAGGTTGTTTAATTCAAGCTTGCCCTGGTGCTGAAATCTTAACGACATATGATGTACTCGTTTATTTTCCTTCTTTTTTTTAATAGTCTGCAACTTTGGTGGATCAGCAGGGATCTTGGTTGTGGCCACATTATTATTTACACGTTCATGAGGGTATTCCTGTTGCACAATGATAATAATCATGGAATTAGTACATACATTCGACATTCAAAAAGTGCTGATTCTCAGCCTAATTTGAATAAATGACTTTTAATTTGATAATTGATAGTATGTAAGTTAAGTACTATATTCAACACGCGTATACGGTTCCGCGTTTTCGTTTACTAGCGGACCCCGACAGACGTTGTCCTGTCTGAATGATCCTAGAACCCGACTGCAAAGAGTGCGTGAGCTGCGACGTAAACGATTTCTTCAGAAAGTTGTTCAGGGTGCTTAGGGAGTAACCATACTAAAAGTCCCCGCGTCTAGGAGGTGAGCCGGAGTCGAGGCGGGGATAAACGTTCCCACTTTTGAGTTTTTCGCTAATATCTTTAAAACGGTGCGTCGCGCGTCGTAGAAAAAAAAAATCTTAAATGAAAGCTCATAATTTTCTTTACAACTTTTATCTTATACCGGTTGTAAAAAGACACTTGCCGAAGCCGAAAGCTACATATTCTACACATTGTTTGGATCGTTTGTTTCCACTAGACCATACCTGGGAATCCACTGGTTCTGGAGATATTGAAGGTCAAAGTCGCACTTTTTTGTTACTAAAACGTATTCCAAGTGTTATTACTACACTTTTTCCGTCAAGTACCTACGCGTACCGTAGAATGAAGGGGCGGGGCTTAACTCCTAGTCCGCGTTACATTGCGCGTGAAAAAAAAATTGCTGTTTTTATACCTAAAAAAATGTCAATCTGGAAGTATACCCTTTCAAATAAAAAAAGAATTTTCCGAATCTTCAATAATCGTTCATAAATGACGGAGTACTGAGGTAACAAACATACAAAAAAAAAAATACAACAGAATTGAGAACGAAATGACTTTTATTTTTAACCGACTTCAAAAAAAGGAGGAGGCTTTTTTTGAAGTCGGTTAAAAATAAAAGTCGTTTCCCAGCAATAATTTTTGCGCAAAGCAGTATTTAGATGTACAGTATACATAGTTGACGGCTTTGCGATGTGTCTTTTTACACCATGTATACTTTTTCGAACTCCTAGACATTTTCGTTCCGGAAAAGTGAAAATTATCGAAAAAAACTACTTTTTATCAAATAATAGCTGTTGCCTGCTACTTCGTTCGGGTTATATCGGGATACTTTTCTATTCCATAGATGTACCCACGCAACTCGAAAGGGTGGCCCCTTTCGAGTTGCGTGGGTACATCTCAGTGCTATTATATGAGGGTATTTCTATCAATGTTACCATCCCATCCCTCTTTGGACAAGTACCGTCAGCAAGTCTAGCACTTAGCATAATAATTATATTAGGTCGGGGAAAAAGTTCCTTCGTATTTTATATACAAATTCAAGACATTTTTTTTCATAGTTTATTATTTAGTTATGTGTCATTTGCCAAATGGGTCAAAACTGTTTTGTGGTCAACCCCTAACTCTTCAACTATGTCGTAACTATAATATGCCAATCTTGCTCCACTTTTCCAAAAATGGCATCGGCCATATCCGTAACAGGGCAACCAGAGGCGACTAGAGCGAGCTGCATCTTTGACATCAAAATTCCCGGACTGAAAACGCTTGAACCAACTTTGTGCTACTCTTACTGACAATGCGTTAAGTCCATAAACGTCACAATTTTTTTTCGTGGTTTGTCTTGCATTTTCCCTTTTTTGTAATAAGACTTCAAAATGTATCGAATTTGTTCGTTAGATGCACTCATTTTGGCGGGCAGAAAAACAATTGAAAAATGGCGGGAAATCGTTTTTACTTTTTATTTTTCTTTTCTAAAGTCTCATCTATTTAATGGTATCAAAACTAGCCAGATACAAACAGTAGAGCCAAAGAGATTTTATTACAACTTTAACCTATAAAATACGAAAAAACTTTTTCCCCGACCTATTATTTAGATACATTAGGCGCCATACTATGATATTATTGTTCTTGTAGGAAAAATAACTATAGGTTACCTGTGTGCATGTAATATGCAGTGTGGTACTTCGAGCTGGACACGTTATAACAATGTTAGTGTTCCAGCTCTATTTTTGGATAAGTAACATATTTCTGGAAGAATAAAATAAAGGTTTAAGGGGCCGGCGGCGGATGAAGTCTCCATACAAACGTAGTTCTTAAATCATTTGCAATTCGAGCATATTTCCACCATATTATGCTGATATTCGGATTTACACAGTATTTATCTAGGTTCTTGACTATTTTTTTTTTCAATATACTTGTCCAAAATGAAATTGAAACGAATTGCATTTCGCACATATTGACAGCGTAAACTACATGTTTTCAGCTTATTTTTTCTGTATTAAAAACAACAATATTTGTAATATTGATCGAGCGGAAACATAGCTAACATAATCAAGTTACAAATTATAAAAAAAAAAAAAAAAAAATATTAAGTTTTCATTCAACATTTTTAGGATTACGGATTGAGTACTTTCGCGATATGCGTGTGGTGTGAGGGCCACTTTATTGAAACTCTTTGAAAATATGCTTAGGATTTAGTGAACATTCCCAAACAATTGTGAAAGTTGGAATCAGATTTTGTGAAAGTCAACTTTGCGAGATATGGACTGTAAAGTGGGGCCCTCAGTTCTCACATAGAGGATTGAGGGCCCGCCTGTACCTGACAAACTATGGACACTACAGATAAAGTCTTTATGCCAAAATCTAAGCTTATACCAAACAAAATTTGTGAAAACAAGATATTATCGCAAAACACTGTCCTACTTGGTATATCTTCGTTCAAAATGGGCCCTCAATCCTCACACACGTAAAAGTTTATCACGCAAATACAATGAAACCATTAACTTATAGCTATTGTTTGTAATCCTATAAGATACTAAATAAATTGTGAAAATTTGTGAAAGCAAGAGCAGGTCACCATTTCTTGTTGTTTGAAAGTTATGACCTTGACAAAATCCGGGCCCTCAATCCTCCATTTATTTTGTTTTCCGTTTGAATACGCTTATCGTATGAAAGATTAGACAAATACAAAATAGTCTCTTTTTGTGAAAAAAAATGTGCAACAAATTCGATACTAGAAAACAATTAAAAGACCCTTTATTGTAAATAAAAATCGAGTTTTATTTTTGTTCCCTGAATTAGGAAATAGGGTGACCACGATACGGTATTTTACTCTATATGAGAAAAAATCTTAAAATATATGATTTAGATAGATTAGGCAAAAAGCAGTCGGAAAATATTAGTTTTAGTTCAATAACAATATAAATTTTAAAATTAAATTCAAAGTTTTCAGGTTTTTTTAATGTTAAAAAAAAAACCCCATGGCGTTAAAAAAAAAAACTATGCCAACATTTTGTAACCGTTAGCGCGGGGAGCAATGAAAAGCGGACTGTATCAAATAAGGCTGGTATATTGCCGTCTAATATAACAATATATAACTTCCCGGGCAAACAATTAATAATCGTTGAGTTTAAAAGAGGAGTGTCGTCCGTCGCGGTGGAGTCCGTGGACGCGAGTGGTCATCGGGCCGAGCGGTGTCGCCGCCGCGCCGCGCCTCAGCTTGCCGATGACGCGACGATCACGCTGCCAGCGCGTGTAGACCGCACGCAGAGTGCTTTGTTGGGTGCGATTCCCAACAGTAACAATTTGTAAAAGTTTACTCCCAAAACCACAAATTTGTCAAAGCTATGGTTAAAAAGTTAGAAGGGTTTGAACGTGGCCGCGCCATCGAAACGTGGAGAACCGCGCGGCCACGGAGATCTCAGGAACTAAGCGTTGCACAGACCTGAAATTTTGGTAAATAACAGATTCAATTTGTGAAAAATTTGTAAAAATATAGAAAAAAATCCTAGGTTAATATTTTAGGAGCTGTGAGACTAAAACCCCGTGGCCGCGCCATCGAAACGGTGACAAAAACGTGATAGCCGATATCTCGCTGAAAAAGCATCGCAGACGTCTAGAGTTTTTTGTAAAACCCAGATTTGAATTTGTCAAAACTTACAAAAATGCAACAAAAAATACTAGGTTTATATTTCAGGAGCTGTAAGACTAGAACCTCATGGCCGCGCCATTGAAACGGTGAAAAATACGTTATCACCGATATCTCGCTGAAAAAGCATCGCAGAGGTCTGAAGTTTTTTGTAAAACCTAGATTTGAATTTGTCAAAACTTGTAAAAATACAACAAAAATCCTAGGTTCACATTTCAGGACCCGCGCCATAGAAACGGTGAAAAACACGTTATCGCCGATATCTCACTGAAAAAGCATCGCAGAGGTCTGAAATTGTTTGTAAAATCTAGATTTGAATTTGTCAAAATTTGTAAAAATATAACGAATAATCCTAGGTTAATATTTCAGGAGCCGCGCTAGTTTTGACAAATTCAAATCTAGGTTTTACAAAAAACTTCAGACCTCTGCAATGCTTTTTCAGCGAGATATCGGTGATAACGTATTTTTCACCGTTTCAATGGCGCGGCCATGAGGTTCTAGTCTTACAGCTCCAGAAATATAAACCTAGTATTTTTTGTTGCATTTTTGTAAGTTTTGACAAATTCAAATCTGGGTTTTACAAAAAACTCTAGACGTCTGCGATGCTTTTTCAGCGAGATATCGGCTATCACGTTTTTGTCACCGTTTCGATGGCGCGGCCACGGGGTTTTAGTCTCACAGCTCCTAAAATATTAACCTAGGATTTTTTTCTATATTTTTACAAATTGTTTACAAATTGAATCTGTTATTTACCAAAATTTCAGATCTGTGCAACGCTTAGTTTCTGAGATGTCCGCGGCCGCGCGGTTCTCCGCGTTTCGATGGCGCGGCCACGTTCAAACCCTTCTAACTTTTTAACCATAGCTTTGACAAATTTGTGGTTTTGTGAGTCAACTTTTACAAATTGTTACAAAATGTTGGCAGTTTTTTTTTTAACGCCATGGCCGCGCGGTTGAAACGAACACGCGTCGCGTCGGTCGGTAGGGCGGTTTGCCTCTAAGATCACGCGCGATAACGATATATTGCCAATTGGACCATACATTCCTTATCAGTTACATGTAGGTACATTATTGATACCACAAAAAAAAAACTTTTTATTAAAAAAAAAAAAAAAAATATTACATAGTTTTGTTTAATCACACATCGCTTGATCAAGTACCTAGTCAATGTGTTCTTAGTATAAAGATTTAGGATAATTGAAAAAGCTGTCAAGTATTTTGTGTATGACGTATCTACTACATTTTTTCTAGAAGCCCTAAATTTCGAGATAATTATTCTAATATGTTGAGATATTGGCATTGTAAAGAAATTTCCAAAAAACGCATTACTAGTCTGTACATTCACTAACGATTCCCCAAAGTAGTCAACAAAAATAAAGCAAACAATGAACATATCTAATTATAATTACCTACCTACTAATAAATAGAAATGCTTTGCAGTGCCTTGAATGAATACACTCACACACGGCTGCGCACGCCTACTTTTGTGAAACAGAGATAGCAGTATTCCGAACGAATTTTGCCGTCGCCTCGAATTGCATTTGCGAGCGGCCATCGCCGGCTTCTTAAGGAATAATCGTTCTTTTATTTATTGTACCTAGTGTAGCTGTATACAGGGTGAAATTGAATAGATGCGACAAAATTTAGGGGGGTGTTCTACGCATCAATATGAACAACTTTTACTATGGGACCAAACCTGAAATCGCGAAAAAAAAATCAGCTGTTCAGTACATTTTGACGAATTATGCGAACATAAATGTTCTGAACAGCTGATTTTTTTTTAGCGATTTCAGGTTTGGTCCCATAGTAAAAGTTGTTCACAATGAGCAGTACACATCCGCGGTCAGCTCAATTCCTCTATCTAATGTTTCCAGTCCTGATCCACCTTATTGACTCTAAAATACATCTCCAACCTTTCCACGTACAAAGTCCAATTTCCGAACGCCACATCGAAGTCTCTTATCTTTCCGATTTTTCCACTCGACATTTTGTTAAGTATTATACAACACGGAACCGAATATGCACAATTTATTTTAGGGAGGCACTATCCCATCCTCGTCGCCACTGATAAGTATGTCGGTATTCGGCAAATAAAAGACGTGGGTCGATAGCAAGCGTATAATGCGAACTGACTGGATACAAGTGTCACCTCTTATATAGTACTGCTGGATGATCATCTATAAATGTGGGTAACCAAATATATTACAGACCCCTTAAGAGGTTTTGCGCATTTAACGTTACACGTTGTATACCGCCGCCCGCTATGTCCATGCATTTTAAATCTGTAATATCTTCGAAAATATTCATTTAAATTACATGCTGTAAAGGGCCGTATTGATCTATAGTAAATGCACAATTTATTTAAGGTACTTAATTGGATAAGGATTAATGCTGTATTGCTTAAAATCGCTTCGTAAATAAGCCATTATTTCTCGTAAAAAGTAAAGGATAAAAAATGGTTATTGTGGGTTATCCCTAAGAGATAGACATAATACCATCGCGCACTTTTTTGCAGACCTTTTTAATTTTATCGCGCTCTGGATTTTCAACTTTCGGTTTTGAGCCGATCTTCGAGAATCCAACCTAACAACAACAGAGCGCATCGCAGCGCGACGAAAACACTGTTGGATTTTTAACTCTCAGCGCTAAGCAGAGCGCTGAAAATGCAGTGCGCTAAAAAAATCGCCGCGATATTTTTACGCCCGTGCGAACGTCGGCTAGACAATAATTATCTTCTCGCACTGCTTATATAGTACTCGAGGAGCAGCGCGCAGATTGATTTAAGATTGCTGGAGGATAATAAATCTTAAAACCAAACAATACTAAACGGAAAATTACCAACTTGCATGCCTTTGAAAGCAACTTCAAAGTATAAATCCTCTTTATTCCCTATCCCGTGGGAATTAAAAAAATATTAAGACTAAGCCCACGTTCAATCCTGCCGCGATTTTTTTACGTCCGTGGGAACGTCGGCTAATTGTTACTTCAAGATACAAACTACCCAATCCCTTAAATCTCTTAAAAAGTGGTACTTACACAAACATTTTAATAGTATTTGTGAATTTTAAAATCAACCCCTACTTTACCCTCTTAGGGGATAATTTTTTCATAAATCAAAACCATAATGTGATGTGATGTGATGATAGTTGTATGTGTGTTTTAAATAAATAAAATAAAATAAAAAATAAATTTGAATTTTCATATCCCTAACTTAAGAAATGCTGGGATTCTCATAAAACTTTCACCCCCTGTAGGATTATTTTTTAAGACAAAAAATAGGTTATGTCCTTCCCCAGGATGGCATCTATAGTCTTGCCAAACTTTAGCGATACCCGTGCAGTTTTGTGAATTTTAAAATTATACCCGTCTTTACCACCTTAGGGGATGATTTTTCAGAATCGCTGGACCACACATTTCTTTATTTTCTACCAAAAGTGTCGGGGTACGAAGCTAGGTGTCGGCGTTTTCGAGGAGAAACTAAGTTTATGTTGATCACTATTTAATGTCTCACTCTCAAACTGTCCTTAATAGTAAAATGTTAATGAAAATGTTGATGAATACACCCGGCTAAGGCGGTAGACAAAAGTGCACTGAATCTAACATGAATAAAAATAAGTAATAAGTAATGAAATTAGGTCAACGCGCTGCCGATATTGCAAACGAAGATGTTCGGTGAAAACACCGAACAAAAAGCATAAAGTACTATCATAGCCCTAACTCAAGAAATGCTAGGTTTCCCTTACAAACTTTCATCACCCATTTCACCTCCTGTAGGATAATTGTTTAAGATAAAAAAATAGGCTGTGTCCTTCCCCAGGATGCCAAATTGTATCGATATCCGTGCAGTTTTGTAGATTTTAAAATAACCCCTATTTTAACCCCATAGGGGATGATTTTCCAAAAATGCTGAACCACTTATTTCATTATTTCCTACCAAAAGCATAAATTTTAATTTTCATATCCCTAACTTAAGAAATGCTGGGTTTCCCATACAAACTTTCATCCCCTTTATCACCCCCTGTAGGGTAATTTTTGAGACAAAAAGTAGCTTAAGTCCTTCCCTAGGCTAACACCTTATAGCCTTGCCAAATTTTATTAAAATCTGTTCGGTGGTTTAGGCGTGAAAAGGTTACAGACAGAGTTATTTTCGAATTCATAATATTAGTATGGATAATTGTTATTTTCCTCGCTAGAGAGCATAAAGTGCTATAGGGTGAAGCGCGGGCTTTCGAAGCGCTATTTATACAACGTGTAACGTTAAATGCGCAAAACCTCTTAAGGGGTCATTGTACTGCTCATTGTGAACAACTTTTACTATGGGACCAAACCTGAAATCGCGAAAAAAAAATCAGCTGTTCAGTACATTTTGACGAATTATGCGAACATAAATGTTCTGAACAGCTGATTTTTTTTTAGCGATTTCAGGTTTGGTCCCATAGTAAAAGTTGTTCACAATGAGCAGTACACATCCGCGGTCAGCTCAATTCCTCTATCTAATGTTTCCAGTCCTGATCCACCTTATTGACTCTAAAATACATCTCCAACCTTTCCACGTACAAAGTCCAATTTCCGAACGCCACATCGAAGTCTCTTATCTTTCCGATTTTTCCACTCGACATTTTGTTAAGTATTATACAACACGGAACCGAATATGCACAATTTATTTTAGGGAGGCACTATCCCATCCTCGTCGCCACTGATAAGTATGTCGGTATTCGGCAAATGAAAGACGTGGGTCGATAGCAAGCGTATAATGCGAACTGACTGGATACAAGTGTCACCTCTTATATAGTACTGCTGGATGATCATCTATAAATGTGGGTAACCAAATATATTACAGACCCCTTAAGAGGTTTTGCGCATTTAACGTTACACGTTGTATACCGCCGCCCGCTATGTCCATGCATTTTAAATCTGTAATATCTTCGAAAATATTCATTTAAATTACATGCTGTAAAGGGCCGTATTGATCTATAGTAAATGCACAATTTATTTAAAGTACTTAATTGGATAAGGATTAATGCTGTATTGCTTAAAATCGCTTCGTAAATAAGCCATTATTTCTCGTAAAAAGTAAAGGATAAAAAATGGTTATTGTGGGTTATCCCTAAGAGATAGACATAATACCATCGCGCACTTTTTTGCAGACCTTTTTAATTTTATCGCGCTCTGGATTTTCAACTTTCGGTTTTGAGCCGATCTTCGAGAATCCAACCTAACAACAACAGAGCGCATCGCAGCGCGACGAAAACACTGTTGGATTTTTAACTCTCAGCGCTAAGCAGAGCGCTGAAAATGCAGTGCGCTAAAAAAATCGCCGCGATATTTTTACGCCCGTGCGAACGTCGGCTAGACAATAATTATCTTCTCGCACTGCTTATATAGTACTCGAGGAGCAGCGCGCAGATTGATATCTGATTGCTGGAGGATAATAAATTATAAAACCAAACAATAGTAAACGGAAAATTACCAACATGCATGCCTTTGAAAGCAACTTTAAAGCGAAAATATAAATCCTCTTTATTCCCTATCCCGTGGGAATTAAAAAAATATTAAGACTAAATGTTACTTCAAGATACGAATTACCCAATCCCATAAAACTCTTAAAAAGAGGTAAATTTTCCTAAATCAAAACCATAAATTTGAATTTTCATATCCCTAACTTAAGAAATGCTGGGATTCTCATAAAACTTTCACCCCCTGTAGGATTATTTTTTAAGACAAAAAGTAGGCTATGTCATTCCCCAGGATGCCATCTTAGTCTTGCCAAATTTTATCGATATCCGTGCAGTTTTGTGAATTTTAAAATCACCTATTTTACGCCCTTAGGGGATGATTTTTCAAAAACGCTGGACCACATATTTCTTTATTTCCTACCAAAAGCATAAATTTGAATTTTCATATCCTTAACTTAAGAAATGCTGGGTTTCCCATACAAACTTTCAACCTCTGTAGGGTTATTTTTGAGACAAAAAGTAGCATAAGTCCTTCCCTAGGATACCACCCTAAAGCCTTGCCAAATTTTATCAAAATCGGTTTAGGCGTGAAAAGGTAGACACAGACAGACAGACAGAGTTACTTTCGAATTTATAAATCAGTATGGATAATTGTTTTTCCTCGCTAGAGAGCTCCGATAAACGCGTGCGATCTCTGCTAATCATAAAGTGCTATAGGGCGAAGCGCGGCCTTAGACGCGCTATTTATGTACCGCCGCCCGCTATGTCCCTGAATTTTTAACCGACTTCTAAAAAAGGAGGAGGTTCTCAATTCGGTTGTATTTTTTTGTATGTTTTTACCTTATTACTCCGTCATTTATGAACCGATTAGGAAAATTCTTTTTTTATTTCAAAGGGTATACTTCCAGATTGATCCCATTTTTATCAAAATCCAATTCTGATGATGGGATCCATGAGGAATCGAGGGAACTCTTCAAATATTATAGGTATACATATAGCGATTTTGGTATTTTCATCAACAAATTAAGCGTTTGCATTCAGAAAGTATCATCTAGTGAAGTGGAACTGATGAAGAATCCACAGATGGCCACGGGAACTCCTCAACGACGATAAGTATCTATTTCACGGGTGGCGATAAGATAATCTCGATTAAAATATTTAAGCGACTATGACGAAATGGTTCTGATGAAAATGGTACCATCGAACCGATCTGATGAAGAAGCCGGAAGGTAGGCATCGGAACTCAGTAATAAAACAATGTATCCTAATTCCTAGCCGTGTTTGGGCTTATTGGAATTGTCATAAGGTGCACTCTGGCTATAAATGATTTAATGGTAACTATATGCCGCTTCAAATTCCGCTACTTGAGTTGTATGTTATGTCTGGCCTTGATTGTCAGAAGGCAGATTATTTAAACAATGTATAATAAGATTAATAATTCATAAAATCCATAACCTACCTACTGATTGTGAGAAGACACTGGCTCCTGTAACACAGGTGTTGCTACCTAGCACAGTAGTCAGGGCTTTAATTTACTTGTGCACCTTTTTTTATGGCAATAAAGAATTTTATTATTATTATTTTTTTATTTATACCAAACTTCTGACACTACTCTATCGCGACGTATTTGCCTTTTTGCAAAGTTTTTATTTGAAATGGTATACTCCTGAGACTGTCTCATAAAAATATCTTCAAGTTCTGATGAGTGGCTTTTGAGTTAGATTCAATAATTTCATAGGTACGTATTTTTCCCATTTAGTCTATGTGGAGGATGCTTTAATTTATTTTGCAGAGTGGTATTCAGATTTGTGTGGGATAGGTACCACTAAAAAGTGAAAAATAAAAACTTTTTACAAATAAAAAAACAACCGACTTCCAAAAAAACACTACAAAGTGAAAAATAACTTTAATTTCGGAAGTCGGTGGCAAAAAAAACGAAAATAAATAAAAAACCAAAGACACCGACTTCCGAAATTAAAGTTATTTTTCACTTTGTAGTGTTTTTTTGGAAGTCGGTTGTTTTTTTTTTTGTAAAAAGTTTTTAAATCTGTAATATCTTCGAAAATATTCATTTAAATTACATGCTGTAAAGGGCCATATTGATCTATAGTAAATGCACAATGTATTTAAGGTACTTAATTGGATAAGGATTAATGCTGTATTGCTTAAAATCGCTTCGTAATTAAGCCATTATTTCTCGTAAAAAGTAAAGGATAAAAAATGGTTATTGTGGGTTATCCCTGAGAGATAGACATATACCATCGCGGACTTTTTTGCAGACCTTTTTAAGGTGTAAATACTGTAGTACATTATTTTGATCTATCTCGTAGGGTTCAGCCAGCGTTTGCAATGTAAGCGCAAAAAAATGTGTTTATTTACGACATCACATTAGAATCCTCTAAAATTATCAGTGTTTCTCTACTATATTATGTATGTATTATACATATAAACCTTCCTGTTAAATCTCTCTATCTATTAAAAAAAACCGCATCAAAATCCGTTGCGTGGTTTTAAAGATCTAAGCATACATAGGGACAGACAGACAGCGGAGCGACTTTGTTTTATAATATGTAGTGATAGTGATGATGACAATACCATAATTAACTGAAGTCTGTCCTGTTCTAATAAGGTAATCAATAGCTAGATAACTATAACAGTAGGACACAATGGAAAAGTTAACTAATTTCGAGCTTACAAAACCCTAGTATCCATAAAATGTGTATTTTATGATTTTATTTTCTAAATAATTGTATTTAAATTTTTAATGACTTGACTCAAGTCACTAAAAATTTAATAATGAGATGGGTCGAGGGCAAAAACAAATATGGACAAAATGGGCATAAACTTGGCATATTGGGCATAAATGAGTTTACGCCCAAATAAATGCCCGATCACTGGGCATAAAAATGAATAACTTTGTTTTGTAAAAAATAAAGCAGGAACTTAGCTTAAACTGAAACTTAACGTCAATAGGTATTTTGTAAATTAAAATTTTAATGAAATATTCAGTCATAGGATAATCAGTCTTGTTAAAAAAAAAATCACAGTTGAAAATTCGAATACGTAATTATAGAAAATATAATTTTAACTCTCGTAAAATGAAAAATGAAGTGAAGTTTTGTAATTGGCTTTGATACTACAATAATCATAAGTAAGTAATATAGTATGTATGTTCGTAAGCTGTAAGACTTCCAAATAAAATAAATGTTTGTCAATTTTTACCATCATCGTGGTCCTAATTATAATTTTGGCTTGATTTTGATGTCTATTACGTAAACTAATAATAGGTAATGAAATCGCTCAATACAATGTAGATAGCTTCAGTCATCATCATCATCACTAAAGTTGATATTAGATGCAACATCAACAAATTCTAGGTTTCGGTTTGTTGAAGTGGATGTTGATGGGCGGGAATCAAAATCCTTAGGCGTATTGAATTGAATCGAGTTAGATTCATCTTCATGACTGTCATAATCATCGCTTAAAAAATCGTCGATTTCCGTATCAAAATCGTTAACATTGGACAATTGGATACTTTTAGATGGATCATTATTTTCCTTTAAGGCGCAGATTTCCTGAAATGATCAAACAGGTGGTTTTTTAAAGCTGTGTATCTCATAAACCGTAAATAATTTTGACATGTAAAAAAAATATTATATTTTCAAGTCCTTTTCGCATACCTACAGTGATGGAAGCCAAAACATAATTAAACATTCTTTAATGCACCAAAAAAATCTTTAAACATACCTCTTAATAATCTTTAAAAGCTGTTTATCCCTTCATTAGCAATTATAATTAAAAATATACCAGGAAATGTCAAATTCCAAACTGGTGATTACTTTTTATTAAATAGTTAATTTCTAATTTTATACGATTTTATTTGCACTTTTACGACATAATTCCGGTGCCCGTGAGAATCTTCTATCTCGTGCGTCAAACTAGACAGCCATAAGCCATTTCACTTACACACCGAGCTAAACCAAGCTTGGAACCAGGGCCTTAAATTCCAATTGTATGCCAAAGGCCCCATTCACATAGGAAACGCGGGCGCGGTGGCGGGCGCGGTCGCGAAATATCAAACATATGGCGTAATATCCAAGTGTTCACATACGAAACGCACGTAGCGGTCAAGCTAAGCTAAGCTAAAGTCACCGCGCCCGCACCCGCCGCCGCGCCCGCGCTTCCTATGTGAATGGAGCCAAAGATGTGATTTGAGCTGCTCTTTCTGTAGTAAGGCGATTTCGTTTAGTACTGTGAATGAAACGCTCGCTTAAGATGATTGCGCTGTGTAGCTCGCGAAATTCGATTTTTTTTGGGTTTTTTGCAATTTGCAGGTCCGTGTCAGGTTGTATCTTGATCAAAGTATGATACGCGGAAATAAAACGTATGTATTTATATAATTTTAACCACAAAAATCATCAATACATCTCTCTAAGTTAGATTTCGTGCAGAGTCGTCAAACGAACGAAATCTAACGACTCATACATTGATCAAGATACAACCTGACACGGACCTGTAAATTGCAAAAACCCCAAAAAAAAATTGAATTTCGCGGGCTACCACTGCGCATCTTCCTTAACAGGTAAAGCATACTTAACCTTATTATATCAATTTCTGGTTTATTGCAATATATTAGCTAATTAGCTATAATCCAATATGTTTTTGTGAATTTACTTTTTCCGCACACTCAAATATACATATCTGAATGAAAAATTTAATTAGTTCTGTTAAAGTTTTTGCCCAGGCAAAAGGCATTTATTGGGCGTTTATGGGCATTTATCCGGCGTTTATTCAATGCGCCCAATATGCCAGGGCATTAACCCATCTTTGAGGCTTTTTTTTAGTGCTACCTGGGTCTGCTCTGGACCTGTTACACACTTTTTCGGGTCAGCATGATTCGGCGGGTGTACATCATAGTTGCGAAGTTCATTACCGCGATGTACGTTACTGCGAAAGTTCATTGCCGCGATGTACGTTACTGCGAAAGTTCATTACCGCGATGTACGTTACTGCGAAAGTTTACTATCGCGACGTTCGTTGTTGCGAAAGTTCTTTACTGCGATGATTGCAGTTTCGATAACACGCTTTTCCGACGTAGGTTATGTTAGGTGACGTTCCTTGCGGTAACTTACTAAGTTCAGCGCCATCTATCCAGCGACTAGGGAAGAGTTTAAAAACAAAATCCCCCATTGGACCAAAAGATAACAATCAACATAGGTAAACAAAATTCGTGTACATTCATTTTTACAAGAATTATCTTGCGTTGGATGCGACGAAAATTTGGATTTCCTCAGAATAAAAAAAACATTTGTGAGATTGACATTTATGAAAAACCTCAAATATGAAGTTTTAAACTACCGTCAGAAAGTATTTATTAAACACAAATAACACTCTAGCTACTTTTACGAGCCTACTAATTCAAGAAAATAATATGCTACTACATAAAATTATTTCAATATACAACTAAGACTAACTCAGAACTAATTCATATTAGTAATTTTATAAAATGGAAGATAAATAAGTAGTATTATAAACATGAGCATGAACAGAGCAATATTTTGCATATTTTATATGTGATTGCTATCAATTTAACAGTAGCCGGCAGAGAGAAAACTATTACGTTTTTATGTGTTACTTATGTAGATTAAGTAAACTCCTTTGCAAAAAAAACGGGCACCTTACAGTCATTGGCTTTTCTTTGGATAGTATTTATATTTTTAGTATGTGATTAGTAGCACAAATGACTAGAAATTTCTTATTATCATTGAGAATATAGTTTTTAACCCTTAGATCCTGGAATCGGTGTTTTATTCAATGTAAACAGAGAGTCGTATTAAAATGGAAATTTTTAGGGTTTAGTTAAATTATGACTACGAGTATTTTCATGGTATTTTAATTTAAAAAATACATTACAAAATAAAAATTCATAACGAGTATGACCTCCCTTTGCAGCGATTACGGCATGTAATCGTCTTGGCATGCTTTCCACCAGGCTTTTGATGGTGTCCTGTGGAATGTGTTCCCACTCCGCCGAAATCACACGTTTAAGCTCCCTGATGTTTTGTGGAAGGGGTTGGACAGATCGTACTCGCCTTTTTAGGAGGTCCCAGACGTGCTCAATGGGGTTAAGGTCGAGGCTCCGCACTAGCCAATCCAGGCGACGAATACCGACCTCTTGCATATGGCATCTACGTCGCCAGAACGGTGGTCCCGAGCATTATCGTCCATGTAAATGGCATCTTCACCAATTACAGTCAGTGCGGGCTGTGCATGTTGACAAATTATTCCTGTTATGTACCTTTGCGCATTTAGTGAGCCATTTTCAATGAACACTATCTCGGTACGATAGCTGGAAGTTACGCCCGCCCAAAACATAACGGACCTTCCACCATAAGGGGTGATTTCTTCAAAACACACGTCGGCATAGCGTTCCCCTGGTCTTCGTAACACTCGCCGACGTCGGTCCTCACCATTCAGACAAATTCGAGCCTCATCGGAGAAGAGTACGCTACTCCAGTTACCTAGTGTCCAAGATAGACAATTTCTAGTGAACCTCAGTCGAGCAATCCGGTGCTCACAGAGTAACTTGGGGACCCGCGCTGGTCGTCGACTGCGTATATCAACCGCTAAAAGCCTCCTCCTCACTGTCCATAGGCTATTGTGCTCCTAGACCCTCTTCAAGGTTTCTTTTGAGGTCTATGTAACTGCATTTGCGGTTCCTCAGCGCCCGAGTCACTAAAAAGCGGTCGTCTCGTGGTTGTGTGCAACGTTTTCTCCCAGAACCTTGACTTCTTTGAACGGAACCTGTCTCTTGGTATCGAGTCCAGGTTCTTTGGACGGTGGAACGACCCACGTTTAACCGCTGTGAGCGGCTACACCCCACTTCCCGCAGCGCTATAATTTTACTAGCTCTTATTGCTTTTTCTGCCATTACAATCGACACAAAGATATCTGTTTTAAGTCACAATTAGGCAGGATTATGCGACAAACATAAATTATTCTAATAAAAATAACGAGAAGTTAGTTTTAGTTGCCTGATAACCTTTTAACCGCAAACCCGCGAATAGCAAGTAAATAGTCATAAACTGAAAAATGGATTATTATTTTTAAAAACAACAGTTTCGAATTTGAAATTAGCTTTTATTTCATACCCAGACTTTTTATTAAGTGCCAGTAACATAGTTTGGCTATTAAAACATTTTTAGAACTAAATGATTACCAATAATGTAGAAAAATCCAAACCACCCGTTTTTTTTGCAAAGGAGTGTAGTTGTGTGCGATATACTTAGATAGTTGCTTACAATTTTTGTTAATTTATTGTCATGTCCAACAATATAATACATATTTCCACTATCATCAGTATCAGCATTCTTCCTACATGACCTACGTCGCAATAGCGTGTTATCGAAACTGCAATCATCGCAGTAAAGAACTTTCGCAACAACGAACGTCGCGATAGTAAACTTTCACAGTAACGCATATCGCGGTAATGAACTTTCGCAGTAACGTACATCGCGGCAATGAACTTTCGCAGTAACGTACATCGCGGTAATGAACTTCGCAACTATGATGTACACCCTGATTCGGCATCAAATGGGGATTATGCATTTTGTTAGTCAGGATCAGGATCCATTATTTTACAAATAATAATCACATGTAAACAAAAATGCACAAGTTACGAAATAAATAGCTTTTCACTTACCCCATGTCGTGGTTCAACAGTCTCGCTCTGCGAGGGCGGCGGCACGTCGCGGGTCGGGTTCCTGCCGCGCAGCCTCTCAATGATCACTACAGGTTGTGAAGTCAAATGGGAGTGACCTAAATGAGTATAAGTAACTAATACATTAAAATGGCTAGCTAAAGAATGTATTAAATAAGGCATTATTTGCTGAAATCGGTCGTATAAAGTGGTGTATCTGAAATCTTGTGATTTTCATATTTTATCATTTATATGCATATTTTTGTCAATCCTGATATTTACTATTCCTCTACGTTTAAGCAGAGCTCAGTTGATAATAAAAACATACATTTTATACCTACTATTATCCTTAACCACTACCATTGTTATGAGATGAGGGATCCAAAATAACTCGAAAACTACAAAAAATCGTAGAACATACATGGGGGTTAATCGACAGGTATGGTACTCTGCTACCAGCTCGCACTGGCAAGACACCTTAAAAGAAACACCCTGTATATACCGTGCGACGTAACTAGACACCTCGCTGGAATGCGGCCCCGTACTTTACTGAACATTGTACGAGTGATGTCACATCGCCAGGGGGGCTTTACTATGAGCTCTTATAGCAGGGCAGAAGAGAGAGAGAGAGAGAGAGACGAAGCTATATACGACCTATAGCACCGTCACTATCGCTCATTGGAAACGTTCTACTTCTGCCCTGCTATAAGAGCGAGAGAGAGAGAGAGAGAGAGAGAGACGAAGCTATATACGACCTATAGCACCGTCACTATCGCTCATTGGAAACGTTCAACTTCTGCCCTGCTATAAGAGCTCATAGCCCCCAGGTGTCTAGTCCAAACATCTTCAAAAACTTTCAAATTTATAATATTAGTAGGATATATGCAACATGCACGCCAAGTTTCGTGGTTTCTTCCGGATGGGACCGTATTTTCAGCTAAGAATCTGTACTACATTTCTATCTGGCGAACTAGCAGCACCTACGGGTAAACACAGAATAGGCAATTAGATTATTTTATGGGAAATTTTTAATTAATTTTCTAAAACTTATTGATCTTCTAATGATGATCGCCATTTTTAACCGACTTCAAAAAAAAAGAGTAGGTTATCATAAATGAACGTCTTTGTAACTTTCTGGCTTTTTGGAAGTTTTTTGCTTGCTGCTTAGCAAAGATCGCCTGGAAAAATTCACAAAAAAACAACGCAATTGATATCCTTGTTAATTATGTAATAGCTAAGAATAAATAAAATGAACTTACTCTGTAGAGACACGGAGTCCAATAAGCCCGTAGCCGATATGTTGTTTATGGTCACGTTTCTTGCATCTTGCGCGGTGTCCCGCCGGTTGTCGGCAGCAGCCACGGCGACAACACTCGGCGGCACGTAAGCGCCCTGCGCGAACTTGCGCTGCGCTTGGACGCGGCGAGACCGTGCCCTGAAACCTCATGCATTGTAAATATCTACATCAACAACTAACATTGCTTCAGCGCGCTCTACACATGTTAAATATATGCGAGCATTTTCGCAGAGGAAGCAAATGTACGCAGGCACCGAAGCTTCGTGTCCTAATCTGCCTTACTGCAGTTTTACACATAACTTTGCGATCACTTTTAGGGTTCCGTACCAAAATGGTAAAAAGGAACCCTTATGGTGCGATTCAGTCTCTGTCTGTCCGTCTGTCACAGCTGGATATCTCAAGAACTACTAATAGACTAAGAGGTCACAGGATTTTTCATAACGATCATGGATACGGTTAGATTTACTTCGATGGGTTTTAGAGTAGTCCCCTAATGTGAATGACGTCGGTCTGCCTGCTCTCAGTGGTTGCAACTTCGAGTTATAGCGCTTACAAGAGGCTTCATTGTTGCGAAAAAAAAAAAAAAAAACGATCAGAGAAATGGTCAGTTTTAGTACACATTCAAAGTATGACATCTCCGCAGATGAAACAAGTTGGTCTGCCGGCTCTCAGTGGTTGCATTTCAGAGCTATGATGCGCGCAAGTGACTGCATTGCTTGTTGCGAAAAAAAAAAACGATAAGAGAAATGGTCAGTTTTAGTACCTATTCGAAGTATGGTGTCTCCATAGGTGAAAGGAGTTGGTCTGCCGTATCCATGATCGTTATAAAAAAATCCTGTCACCTTAATGCAATCAACTTGAAATTTGGAACAGTTTTAGATGACGTTTTGCCCAACTGTTTTGAAAATAAGAAATAAAAATATTTTTTTTTTTTTTTACAACAGGTTGAAAGGGCGTCTTAAAAATTCTAACTGGGGCGACTAGGGCATGTGGGCATCATATGAAAGAGCGCTGTTTGCACATTCTCAAATCGCTTCTCCGTAAACACTCTCATAGAATGTTTGAATTTAGTGCGCGCCGCGCCGCACCACGCGACGCCCCGCGTAAATGAGGCCTAATATTTTTTTTCTTTTTTTAGGCCGCATAATATGTGATAGAAGTGTAAGTAATGACTACAGGAAAAATAAAACGATGTCTTTAAATAGCACACTTCCAGAAATCAGAAAGGAACCCTCGGTGCGCGAGTCCAACTCGCTCTTGACCGGTTTTTTTAATTAGGAAATCTATTCGAGACCTGGGTGGGACTAGATATGGGACCTAATTATCGGTTAGCGATATTAGAGTGATCATATCTACCAATATACACATAACTAAGATTCAGCACAGCAGACAAGTCAATATTCCTGAAAATAATATTAATACGTAGCATTAGCATGTCATCCCCAACAGCTGCATTCAGAACTTAGCCATCAAAATAGATTTAAACTTCAGCATAAAAAAACCTAAAACCACCTAATAATGGCGGACTTACAAAGAAAAAAATCAATGTCGTAAAATACTAAATAGGCTATTCATAACGCATACAAATCATCAAAGAGAGGGGCGATTTAAATGGTTTGTCCAGTGTTAATATTTTTAATACTTTATAAAAGAATCCCTCAGACTCGCCGCTCCCCTAGCCTAGCCTTGAAAACGGATTTCGGTTGAAATCTAGTATGGTATGGCAGGAAGAGGGGGGTGGGGGTGGGTACCCTAAGCTAAGCGCCCCTTACCACTCCCATGAAAAGGTAGTGCATCTTTCTTGAAAACTAACCTCTAAACACTTAAGTTGAAAGTGCAGCCCCTTCGCCCTTACTTACTTTTAGGGGGGGAGCAGAGACGATGTCAATAATTACAGACCTATTTCAGTGTTACCAGCTATATCTAAAATTATAGAAAAATTAACAAATACGAGACTAGTTAACTATTTGAACAGATTCAAAATATATCATCTTCGCAATTTGGATTTAGACATGGAGTATCTACTGAAGATGCAATTGACGCTCTTAGCTCGTTAGTAACTGAACATCTTGACGCAGGAAAGAAATGCTTAACGATATTCCTTGATCTTAAAAAAGCTTTCGACACCGTTTCTGTTCCAGCCCTTGTAGCAAAGCTGGAGGGAATTGGAATAAAGGGAACTCCCCTAAATTTTTTCAAAGATTATTTATCCAACAGGAAACAGAGAGTTAAGATAGGATCACATATTAGTGAGGATGCTGACGTACTATATGGCGTACCACAGGGTAGTGTGTTAGGCCCCACATTATTCCTTACTTATATCAATGACCTCTGTAACCTAAATGAAAAAAACGCAAATATTTTTTCGTATGCTGATGATACTGCTGTGGTTTTTTCCGGAAACAATTGGTCAGATGTAAAACTCAAAGCCGAAATGGGTATGGTCCAAATTGACAATTGGCTCAGAGACAATTTACTGTCACTAAACACAACAAAAACGAACTATATATGTTTCTCAATCTCTAATCATTCTCAAGATGTAGCCTTTGACATTAAAGTACACTCATGCAATACAACCTCAGATAAAAACTGCAAGTGCCCTATAATTGACAAAGTTTCGCAGACAAAATACACTCATGGACAAATTTAGAGGAACGCAAAAAAAAGGTCAAGTTTTTCCTGTTGTAGTTATCCTGCGTACTTGTCACTAACATTAGTAAATGGTATTTAAAAAAATAAAGTTTTGTAATGTTTTTTTTTTTCGAATTTCATTTGTTTTTATGTAATTATTGCGTAATGCTTTCTTTCATACTGCGAAAAATTTTGCCAACTTTTGAATTTGAGTTTAATTTTAGGTCTTGTTTAAATGTTTGCCTTGACTGCCTTGTTTATCATGTTAAGCGTGAATTGTTACTGCAAATAAACTGAGAATGCCAGATCTAAACGCCACTCAAGTTGCTAGTGCTCTTACTTTAATTGGGAATGGGCAAACCTAAAAACATGTGTCCCAAACATTACAAGTATCAAAATCTGTGGTACACCGAGTTGTCAAGAGGTATCGGCAGACCAGACAGTATACGAGACTCGCAGGACGGGGACTAAAACGGAAAACTGAGACCAGAGATGACCGGTTCATCGTTAGCAGCGTGCTTAGAAACCGGACCTTAACTTCTTCTGAGGTAAGAACGAAGCTCCAAGAAGTTCGAGGGGTTACAATAAGCACAAAAACTGTGAGAAGAAGACTAAAATCGTCCGGAATAAGTTCACACTTGCCTGCCAGAGACCCCCTGTTTGCTACATCCCATCGAGTAGTTCGAGCTAATTTTGCTCGCATTTACGAAAATTGGAATAACGAAGCTTGGAGTCAAGTTCAATTCAATTCAAATTCTTTATTGCAATCCATAATGTACATAAGGTGTTAAAATACATTAGAAGAAACAATTATGGACCCTGAGTTCTATTCACAGATGAGTTCAGATTTTGTCTGAAGCCAGATGTTGGAAGGATTAAAGTGTGGAGACGCGCGGGAGTAAGGTACACTCAGTGCAACATCATTGGAAAAGAGGCATATGGTGGAGGGTCAGCTATGGTATAGGGGGGTATTTGTAAGGGGCCACGTACGGAACTCCGCGTCATTGAAAATGGGTCACTAATAGCGGGACGATATGTATCTGAGACTTTGGAAGAAATTGCAATGCCATTTGCCCCTTATAAAGGAGATAGACTTGTTTTTATGCATGATAATGCACTCCCCTATATTGCGCCCGTAGTTGTCGAATACCTTCGAGACGTAGAAATCAATGTTTTCAAGTGGCCAACGCGCTCGCCCGACTTAACCCCATAGAGGATGCATGGGATAAGCTTGGAAGACAAATTAGGAAAAGACATCCTGCCCCCGCTAATTAGAGAGCTCTTAAAAACGCATTACAGGAAGAATGTTACGCAACCTCTAAAGGTTTTATTGATAAGTTGATTAGGAGTATGCCAAGGCCACTGGGAGCAGTTCGAAGAGTTAGAAGGGGCAACACTAAGTACTAATTATAGCCTACGTTATAGCCTTTCCTAAGCCCTTATGAAAAAAATAATAAAAACAATGAGTTACAAAAATGTTACTTTCATGTAAAATTTTCTTTTTTTCTAAATTTGGTTAATTTTTGTCATTTGGTCATTTGTTTTTCGACGTTTGCAATTTTAAATTAACGACTAATAAGCAATATCCAAATTAATAAACTTAATTGTCACAAATATCCATGATATTTGGTGTTCATGGTGTTTTAAACACACTTTTTTTTGCGTTCCTCTAAATTTGTCCATGAGTGTACTTAGGCGTCATAATTGATCAAAAATTGTCCTGGTATTCCCATATTGAGCATGTTGCTGCGAGAGTTAGGAAACTGGGTTGGATATTCAAATCTCTAAGACATATACTTCCAAAAAATACAAAAGGAAACCCCGTGTCTCCTAGGAATCTCCTAAATGAAATCTATATATCACTTGCTCAATCTGTCATAGATTACTGCATACCTATATGGGGTGGCGCGGTTAAACAATGAATTTTAAAAGGTTGACATATCCTACTGAAAAGCTATACGAAATTAGTGATCTACTTTCAGTTAGGAAATTATATATCATATCCACTGTCCTAAAAAAACATAAAACTCTTTCATATGATCCAAAAGTAATGTCGAAAAGGCGAAATGACCTGATTGCACAAGTACCACCGACTAAAACGAAATTCGCGGATATGCAATATCAACATCGATCTGCTCAACTGTATAATAGGGTTAACAAACAAATATACATTATATCCTAACCAACTATATGAATGTAAAAAAAAAACTAACAGACTGGATGCCCAGGATGGAAAGCCCTTTACATACACATATACTGAGTCACTCCTACAACACATGAACAACCCCCCCCCAAACACACACCCTCACACCCCCCCCACACCACTCACAGCCACACCACTCATGAAGGTCAGTCACTTTCACATCACACCACTCACATCACACCACTCACATCACACCACTCTCACACTTACACCCCCACACCTCTCCTACTTCACAAGCGAACACACATACCTACCATTTTTTGTAAAATGTTGTCTTAAGATGTTTTTTGTTTTTTTTTTTATCATCTTTTATCCTACCTAAGAAAGAGCGGCGTCTTCTAACACAGGCATTATCTGATTAAAAGGAGACGCCATTCACCAACAAAATGTTAACAATTAATGGTAATGAAATAAACATTTTTGTATTTTTGTATTTACTTAACAAACGACAGGCACCCATAACCTAACCTTTGTTACAGCGGGCGGGGGTTACTCTCCCTTCGCGCCTACAGGTTTTTATATACACTAGTATATAATAGCAGCCAAAAAAAAGACGTAAAGTCGGGGTGCCCCGATTCGGTTTTGAGACAGATTCGATCTATTTTAACTATAATGCCCACATTATAGTTAAAATAGATCGAATCTGTGCACACTAACTTCCTTCTAAGCAGAATTTCAGAGTTGCAATATGAAATTCAGTACAACATTAAAGCACCCGTTTGGATGCTATTATGGTTACCATGGTTACTATGACAATGGCTGTTTTAATGTTGGCAATAAACTAACTGTTTCAGAAGCTTTTATAGAGAATTTATAGCATGGGTGTAGATAAAGATCTTAATACAATAAATATCTCGACAGCGGGAAGCAGCGGTAAAGGGTAAACGTCTCGTTAAAAAAAAAACCCTTAAAATATTCTATCTTAAACTATATTGGTTAATTTTATTTTTTTAAACAAATATATATAATATTAATTATGAAATGATAAAAGGAGATTATAAGCATTCCAAAAATGTATAACACTTGTACATTTACATCAAAAACTTTCGAGTAATGTGGCGTTAAACTGTAGTAACGTTTAAAACCCTTCAATTTGATATCCCACTCGATGGTATTAGAAGAAAAAAAAAAATTTAACTCCACAATATGGCACCCCAAATCCGCCATTTTACTTTGTTTTTTATTTTAATGTAGCCAGTGACACTCGCGCTACCAAGACAAACCTAAAGACGTATAATTCATCCAAATCCGTTCATTCGTTTAGGAGTTACGAGGGAACAAAGAAACGGACATACATACATACAGGTCAAATACATAACCCTCCTTTTGGGCTTCGCCGCAGTAGGTTAAAAAAGGCCAATGTAGTGTGCTTAAGTTGTTAATATTTTCCAAAATAACATTTTTCTTTTAAATTAGAATTTAATTCATAAATCTACCTAAAAACATAAATCAAATAAAAATAAAATATTTTTGCCATATTACAATATAACACCTAAAATAATAACTATGTATGCTGATTCATTGTTATAACGCTCATTACTGAAAATAATGATTATTGATATTTGCCCTATTAGCACCAGGCCAATATGGGTCAATTTGTCGACTCTCAGTTTATAAACTGTGATTATTTTAGCTTGAGAACTTTCTAACAACAAGTTAATTTCCGATTCTGCAATTATTAACTTTCCTTCGAGTTGACATATTTTGCTCTTCAGTTCATTCACATAGTCATTTGATAATTTGATTTTAAATATAAGTCGGTACAGCTACGGTTTAACTCTCTAAGAGGCCATCGAAGAGAGTGATCTATATTCTTCCTCTTTTTCTGATAATTCAAATGAGCTGTTAGAAGTAACTGTCTTAAATTCTTTTCATCTCCATTCTCATTTTTCTCTAACTTCAGAGCTGGCTCCATTGGTGTAGACACGGGTTTACATTCCCCCATGTTGAATCTTTCTATCAAATTATCAATATATGTTTCTTGGGATAGCGTTATCTCTCCCCCTACATGGGTGAATCGTATACCCAAGCAATGATGAAGAGAACCCATATCTCTCAAATCAAATGCTTTTTCCAATTTGGATTTTACTTCCTTCAATAAATTTTCCGATTTGTATGCCAGAATCAAATCATCAACATAGATGTTGGCAAACAGTTTTTCGCCACCTTTTTCAAATATGTACAAACAAGGATCCGCTGTGGCATTTCTAAAACCAATTTCCAATAATTTTCTGTGCAATTTTAAATACCACTGTCTTCCTGCCTGTTTCAATCCATATATTGCTTTCTTTAGTTGACATATTCCATCATTTTTATATTTATTTATATCCATTAGCATTTCTCTTGCCTTTCTCATCAACTCTTTGTCTTTTCCGTGTGATACAATCATTTTTAAATATTTATCCAGATTTTTTGGCTTCTTCATATAAATTTGTTTGTCTATATCACCATTTAAAAATGCTGTACAGACATCCAGCTGACTTAGTTTCATATTATTTTCTATCGCATATGCAATCAATAGTCTTATTGTACTCATTTTTGCTACTGGTGCAAATGTTTCATTATAGTCTATTCCTTCTCTCTGGTTGAACCCACGAGCTACTAGTCGCGCCTTTCGTCTGTCTATTTCTCCAAGTGCATTGTATTTGTACTTTAGAATCATTTTATTATCAATCAAATTTTTACTTTCATTCTTGTGTACAATTTTCCAAGTATTATTTTTTAGGTGAGATTCAATTTCGCTTAGTATTGCGTCTTCCCATTCATCACTATTCTCATCTATATCACAGAGGAATGATTGTTCAGCATCCATCTCATAATCCTTCTGCCAAACTGGTGGTTTTCTCTGTCGCTTTTCATTACCTGAAGTAGTCGCTTCAATTTCATTATCTGTACACATTTCTTGCATGTCTTCATTATTTATTTCGTCTGTTTCTGTAGTTGCATCAACAAATATATCTAATTCTTTTTCTGATTCATTAATTTCATGTCCATTCCAGTCTTTATTTTCTTCTTCTGGAAAAAGTACAACTTCTATTTCATTGTTATCAACTACATCTTCTTTTCGTTCTTCTTTTGTCTCATTTTCGTAGAACATTTTATCCAGTACTTTGACATCTCTACTTATCATCACCTTGTCTGATTTTGGATTAAAGATACGGTACGCTTTGTGATTTTCCGAATACCCTACAAATATACCAGCAGTCGATCTGGCTTCAAATTTTCCGTTTCGTTTTCCCTTTTTTAGAATGAACGCCTTAGTCCCAAATATGTGAAAATGCCTTACAGATGGAACTCTATTTACCCACTTTTCAAATGGAGTCACATTATTAATACTGCTGCAAGGACTACGGTTTGCCAAGTAGTTAGCTGTATTAATGGCTTCGGCCCAAAAAACTTCTTTCATATTAGCGTCAATTAACATACATCTAGCTTTATCTAGTAATGTTCTATTTATTCTCTCTGCCAACCCGTTCTGTTCAGGTGTATATGGTGCAGATAGCCTTCTTTTGATGCCGTTGTCTTTTAGGTATTTATCAAACCCATGGTTTATGTATTCCGTCCCATTGTCACTTTGTAAACAAAGTATCTTTTGTTTGGTAAACCTTTCTGCCTCGTTTTTAAATTCTTTAAATTTTGATAGGGCTTCATCCTTAGTTTTCATTGTATATACTCGTGTATATCTTGAATAATCATCCGTAAATGTGATGAAGTACTTAGAACCGGCTTTCGATAACTGTCTCATGGGACCACATAATCTGTATGCACTATTTGTAGTTTTTCATTTGTTCTTTCTTCATTTTTGGGTGTATTAAATGGTAGTTTTGTTGCTTTGCCTTTAGCACACACTTTAACTGTGTCATTTTTATTAAATTCCAATCCTTCCATGTTCTTTTTATCTAGAGCTATTCGCATTTGGCCCTCATTGAGATGAGCTAGTTTTCTATGCCATTCCTGCATTTTATTTGCTTCGCAGAATCTAGCTTTCTCTTTCTTTAACATAATATAAACCATCTTCACTTCTTTCTGCTCTTAATAGTATTTGACCATTATACTTTATAGTTGCGTTTTTCTGTTTAAATAAAACTGTTGCACCCTTGTCTGTAATTTTTCCTACTGACATTAGGTTTGTAGTTAGTGATGGTACATACAAAGCTTCGGTTAGTTGAAGATCAGGTCTTTCCTTGATGTTAAGTTTTGCTGAGCCACAGCCTTCAATTTGTGCTGTACAGTTCTCTGATGCTAACTTTAAGGATTTGCTGTCATCATTATCAAGATTTCGGAATCTTTCTAATTCATGTGTCATATGTGACGTGCAACCACAGTCAAGACACCACTTATTTAGTTTTTCTTTACTATCATTTGTATTTAGACACGTTTCTTCAGAACAATATAGATTTGAAATATTTTTATTATCTTTTACTACTTTTGACCAGCATTCATTAGCTTTATGTCCTTTCTTTTTACATTTATAACATTCAACAGTAAAATTTTTGTTTCTTCTGCGCTGTCTACTATAAAGCGCTTCTTGTTCAGATTTTTGTTCACTCGTACTAGCCATATTTCTTCTTGCTTCAGCTTCTTCAATAATTTTTATTTTAAAGTTTTCGGGATCTGGTAGATTATCCCTGGATTCTATAGCAATCCGAAAGTTTTCAAAAGATTGAGACAAACTATAGAGCATCATAATGCTAAGTAGATCTTTATTAATTTCTATTTCCATATCTGCAAGCTTATCGACGATGTCCATAAACTTGTTCAAGTGGTCAGCAATATTATCTCCTTCTTTCATTTTTCTTAAAATCAATTCTTTCAAAAGACTTGCCTTTCGTGCAGGACCTTTGCTATAGAAAATTCCCTCAAGTGTATCCCAGACATCTTTGCTGGTTTGGCAGTTCTTCACTTGTTTTAATTTGCTGGGTGAAATTATCAGAAATAATTCTGCTAGCGCCAAGATATCTTTTTCTAAATATTTATTTAGGTCGTCACCTTCACTAGTTGGCTTTTTTATACTTTGCGAAACGTAATTCCATAAGCCTTTTTTTATTAGAAGGGCTTTTGCGTGTATCCGCCATGTGTCATAGTTTTCCCTTTTGAGTGGTTCAATATGAATATTCATTTTCACTCACGTTTAATCTATACCCCTGGCTTGCTGCCTGGGCCCATAACCTATTATATAACGACTACTATTTTACTGAAACATTTATTTAATTAATATTTTACATACGACAATATCTGTTGTTTTACGTAGACACTTCATGACACAAACATGACAATAGCTTTTTTTTATTCTTCTAGAGGTCGAGCATATGCAACCTCATTATATATATAACAGAAACCAAAGCGATGATTAATTCTCAGCCGCTTAAATACAAATAAAAGTCTGAAGTCGCCATTGTTGTTTACGCAAACTTTGTAATTATTCGGATATCAACAAATAATGTTGAATTTACGTTATTATTATACCTAATAAATGAGTCAAAATAGTACTAGGGCAATTGCCTCTGATGTTATTAAATTCAATTGAGTTTATATTTTAAAAATAGCCAAAGAAAAGAAAATACAAAATGGCAGGAGCGTCCTTAATTAAAAAGCCGCGGGTAAAATATACAAAATCTGTAAAAATCCCTGTAATAGCTGCTGTGAATTATATGAAACATAATATAAACGAAAATAGTAATACTTACGGCGGCATCTCCTTGAATATTTCTTATTATATTTTTATTTTGCAAACTGAGATCGGAGAAAAAGGACAATACAATACTGAATAATACAACATACAACCAACAACCCAACAACTAACCAACCAGTGTGACCATAGATAATACACTATATATATTTTTTTTTAATATTTTTATTCATGACCATAGATACAAGTCTTTCAGTCGCATACATAAATGGTAATATTACAATACAATGGTAATAATAAGGCACGAGTTTCACTTCAGTAAATAACATTAACATATTAATCAGTTGAGAGAATGATTTGTACTACATGAGATTTGACGAAGTAGAAAAGGCCAACGCAGTAGAAGAAGATACAAATATTATGAAGTGGCACAAGAAACTCGGACATTTAAATGAATCTGACCTGAAAGCAGCATCCAAGAAAGAACTAATAAAAGGATTAGAAATTAAAGAAAAGGAAAAGCTGGGAGACGGAGACGTAACGAGCCCGTGTTTTAATTTTTTTTTAAATGTCAGTCTGTGCTGTGAAATCGTGCAAAAATTACACTACAAAAAAAGAAAAGCGCACTAACATCTCATTTCATACGTAAGTATTCAATTTCACCGTGTATTTCATAATTAAATTCGAAAACGAAAAAATAAGAGTGTGACATTGATTTTGACACAATAACTGTTAAGTAAGAGGAGCTCGTGGCTAAGTAATAACAGCCGCACGGGTTGATCCATGAGGTTAAGCTACGCTTGCCGGGGTTGGTCAGTGGATGGGTGACCATCTTTACATACCGAGACTTCTCCGTGCCTCGGAAAGCACGTTAAGCCGTTGGTCCCGGCTGTCATTCGTGGATCTTTGACAGTCGTTACGGGTCGTCAGAAGCCCGAAAGTCTGACAACCAGTCTTACCAAGGGGTATCGTATTACCCAGTTACTGGGTTGTGGAGGTCAGACAGGCAGTCGCTCCATGTAAAATACTGGTATTCAGCTGCATCCGGTTAGACTGGAAGCCGACCCCAACATAGTTGGGAAAAGGCTAGGCAGATTGATTGAACTGTTAAGTGTTGCCTAGGGCATGAAAAATTTACCCAAATTTTCAACACCTCACGAAAAAAACGAGGGATGACTAAGGAGTTTCATTTTCATTAACATGCATGGACGATGATTTTTTTTGTGAGTGTTAGTTTGTTTCTTCAACCGTATGGTTCGGAAGCGCTCCCAATTGGACCCAAATACACGAATCTCCGTCAGCTCATTAGTGGAGTAGACATACGACACCCTAAATTGATTATGTAAAATGTATTATGCTACCCATCAAATCTTTTTAACGTGGGTTAATTAAGAGAGTTGCATAAAACTCATTTCTTAACTGCATTGAATCTGTCTTTAGCACACAAGTTTATTAATTTACCTCTATAAAATCCAAGTCTGTAAATGCGATAATAGTGTGTTTTGACATTTTTACTTTTTACAAATATCACACACATAGGTACTTGTGAGTACGATTTAAAATGTGAAAAGTATTATTCAAAATATTATAAATAAACCACAAGAAAATACCCTAATCTTAACTTGTTTCGATGGACTCGAGTAATTAATATGACGAATATCAGAAATCGATACTTGGAAATTGAAATAAAATTGTTTTATCCTTTAAAATGTAATAAACATTGTTTTTTTTAAATAGCAATTTACACTTTTCTATTGCAAGTTTAACGTTTTTAGGATATTATTGTAGACTCTGTACTCTTACAGATAGTCTAGTAATATGAAAAAGTAACTATTATTCAGGTTCATGGCTTTTAAAATAAGGTTTTAGAAATAATAGACACATGTTAATGTACTTACATAGTGTATTTTCCAAACACACAAATTCAAATATACTTTCACAATCACCACTAGGTATCTTTTAAACCACAGCTAAAGATTAGCACTCGTATTTTTGACGTCTTATCGTCGACTAAGTTCGTAGCAGTGGCGTCGACAACCCAAGATGGCGTTTTCCCACCATTATTATTCCCGCCTTTTTGCGATACGCTGTGATTGGTTTGTCGTGCCATCTACAAACTTGGTCGGTACTAAAATATTCAATTTAATACTTTTAATATTAGAACTGATAATTTAACATAGCTAATTGTATAAAATACGATATAATTTATTAATAATAACATTATTGATAACAGTCGGCCATCCAAGGTACATTTAAACGTCCTCGTGTAAAGAAAGCATAAAAAAATACTAACAAAACAGTCAAAATTATAGCTGAAATGTTATCAATGACACAAATAATTATAACATAAAACCAATAGCACATCATTACTGTGGAGTACTTTTTACAAAAAGTGTAAAGAAAATAAATGTAGAGATTTATTAAACAATTGTGTATCAACATTGACTATTATTTGAATTTTGGGCATTATTTCATGGCCCATTTTAAGTATCTGGCATTATTTCATAGCCAGAGATAGGTATTCATTTATTTATTTAAATCTCCCTTACAACTATCAATATACAGAATTCTCAACACAATTTTACTATTAAACACTATTAACCAATATTAATATTATTTCAGTTGATCTCAGTAGACATTATTTCATGGTCTTACTCTCTATGGGTCTGAAAAGATTGTATATTAATTTTGGGCATTATTTCATGGCCCACTACAGTTAATAACGAGCGTTGTTTCATGGCTCGATGTACTTATACGGGCATTATTTCATGGCCCATTTTAAGTATCTGGCACTATTTCATGGCCAGAGTTGACCTCAGTAGACATTATTTCATGGTCTAAGGGTCTGAAAAGATTGGGTATTAATTTTGGGCATTATTTCATGGCCCACTACCATTAATAACGAGCGTTGTTTCATGGCTCGCTGTACTTACACGGGCATTATTTCATGGCCCATTTTAAGTATCTGGCATTATTTCATAGCCAAAGTTGACCTCAGTAGACATTATTTCATGGTCCAAGGGTCTGAAGAGATTGTGTGATTGTGTATTGTGATTGTGTGATTGTGGGTTGTGATTTTTGTGTACTGTGTAGAGATTGTGTGGGCATTATTACATGGCCCACTACAGTTACAATCAGAATCAGAATATTTATTTGTAAAACTTTTAATAACGAGTAGTAACGAGCGTTGTTTCATGGCTCGATGTACTTATACGGGCATTATTTCATGGCCCATTTTAAGTATCTGGCATTATTTCATAGCCAGTGTTGACCTCAGTAGACATTATTTCATGGTCTAAGGGTCTGAAGAGATTGTGTATTGTTGTGTTGTGATTGTGTGTTGTGATTGTGTGATTGTGGGTTGTGATTGTTGTGTATTGTGTATTGTGTAGAGATTGTGTGTTGTGATTGTGTGTTATGATTGTGTGATTGTGGGTTGTGATATTTGTGTATTGTGTGGGCATTATTTTATGGCCCACTACAGTTAATAACGAGCGTTGTTTCATGGCTCGATGTACTTATACGGGCATTATTATATGGCCCATTTTAAGTATCTGGCATTATTTCATAGCCAGAGTTGACCTCAGTAGACATTATTTCATGGTCTAAAAGGTAAACCTGTAGGTTAAACTGAAATATACAAAGGTTTGTTAAACTCAAATTGAATAACAATATTGACATTTTAGGTTATTCGCTGTCATTGCCAGACGATTTGAGAGAGGCTATCAGAAGAGATGTCACAGAAAAACTGTTATCCCATGTCTCAGCGAGTCCATCTAGCAATATATAGCAAAATCAGCCAAGTTTGATCAGATACACTCTTACCGACACTAACCGTCAGATAGTTTGACTTATCTAATAAAGTACTTACGAGATTTGCAATATCGTAATGCGTAACTGTGCATATTTTCTTAGAAAATATTTTACTTCTGGTGGATACGAATGCGACTTAACATGCAGACGTAGGTATAACACCTAGTCTGAGCGACTTCTACCCACTAGGACCTATTTATCGGATTACGATTTTGTTCGCTATGCCTCGTTTATTGTTAAGTAAATAATTGAATGGCTAGTAGTGCTAAAAGTCAACCAGGGCAAAAAAGAGAAAAATGTGTAGGCGAGAACGAGATGGAATGAGGGGTTGTTGAATTTCGTATAATTATAAATATTTTATTGTGTCGACTTGTTAGCGGATAAATTAATTTTTATTTTGTATTCTTTTGCATTTGATTATTTATAACCATTTTAGAATCAATTTTAATAGGCTGTTTTTCAGAAATAAAACTACTAATCGATAATACCTATTATAGTTTTATTTCTGTAAAACATTTATAATTTTGTTTGTACTACTTTACCATAGATGATGAATAACTTAATGAGGTGTTAAATTTTGATGTTATCTAAGGGTATAAGAGAACTGAACAATTTTTTTTTTTTTTTTTTTTTGGTTTGCCTGTTAAGCTATATTTTGATTGACACTAAGTATAAGTTGAACCTATATTTCGTAATGCTGACAGTGTAATTATTGAGCGTCGACTTCCAAAATCTATAAACGTTATGACTAAACTGTTTATCGACAACGGGGTAGTTTTTTTTTTTTTTTTTTTTTTAACCGCGCCTACATCATTCATGACGCATAAAACTGTAAGAATGTAGGTAATTCATAACTTTGTCTTTATTTGTAACATTCGGTCAGATCACCGACATAGGTAACATTGTTTTTTTTCAGCGACATTATTAGATTTATTTTTATTTATTTATTTTGGTTTGAATTGTATAAGAAATGAGATAATGTTGTTACAACAAATTACCTTGTGATATATTGCAATTAACCCGTCGCGCGCCAATTAGCAGACACAATAGAAATGTTATTGTTATACGCACACATGGTGTGCAATCGACATTTTAAGAATTGTGTGTAAGTAAATTTAAAACTCATTAAAAGTACACTGAATAAACAAGCTTATTACAAATTAGAGTATTTATATCCAAGATAAGAATGCTTGGAACAACTGGTTGCTAATCTATTTTAATGTTCACTAACTCAACGGCACTATAGGAGCTCGTGGCTAAGTAACAACGGCCGTACGAGTTGATACATCAGGTTAAGCTACGCTTGCCGGGGTTGGTCAGTGATGGGTGACCATCTTTACATACCGAGACTCCTCCGTGCCTCAAAAAGCACGTTAAGCCGTTGGTCTAAGCTGGTAGTCGTTCCGGGTCGTCAGAAGCCCGAAAGTCTGACAACCAGTCCTACCAAGTCGTATTACCCAGCTACTGGGTTGTGGAGGTCAGATAGGCAGTCGCTCCATATAAAATACTGATATTCAGCTGAATCCGGTTAGACTGGCAGCCGACCCCAACATAGTTGGGAAAAGTCTAGGCAGATTTATTAACTCAACAGCAAACCAACTTTGTGCTTTGCAGTGTCCTGACAGTTAATGTATTGTAAAATATGTAATGTGCATGAGAGCAAATAAATAAATAAGAATACATACGCTCGTTGTTGAATTTTGTATTGCGAGCATTACATATATACGAAAGGAGTTGGTTAGGGTTATCAAACAGCTGCCGCAGCACCTAATCTAGCCGACCTTTCGTCGATGCTATGCAAAATGAACTCGACTGTCCTTTTCTTCCGTACACCGCATTCTTATGAATTTTTCAGCATTATGCCATAATTTTCTTCTTATATAAGCAGCCAAAAGTTTCTCCTGCCATTCAGCCCAAGTAAACAGGACGGACGTAAGGCCCTCGTACCAATATTCCCATTAGTTTTGGTAATGCCAAATGAATTACTTGCTTCTTCGACCACGTATACAGGTTGCGCACTCATAGACTTTGTGACTAGGCTTGCCAGGTGTCCGGCTTTAGCCGGACATGTTAGGCTTTTTGCGGTCGCGTCCGGCCAAATATGTACGTGTTCGGCCTGTCCGGCTTTTGTCAGGCTTTTTGTCAGAGTGGCGAAAGCCACGGGAACTCCTCAACGATGATAAGTATTTCACGGGTGGCGATAAGATATCTCGACTAATAGTTAAGCGACTATGACGAAGCTTTAAATAAATGGTTCTGATGAAAATGGTGCCATCGAAGCGATCTGATGAAGAAGCCGGAAGGTAGGCATCGGAACTCAGTAATAAAACAATGTATCCTTGCCGTGTTTGGGCTTATTGGAATCGTCATGATGTGCACTCTGGCTATAAATGATTCAAATTGCGCTAGGTACTTGAGTTGTCAACTAAAACTACGCCTACCAAACTTCTGACACGACTTAGCTCGACGTATTTGCTTTTTGCAAAGTTTTTATTTGAAATGGTATACTCCTGAGATGGTCGCATAAAAATATCTTCAAGTTCTGATGAGTGGCTTTTGAGTTAGCTTCAATAATTTAATACGTATTTTTCCCATTTAGTCTATGTGGATGATCTCTAATTTATTTTGCAGAGTGGTGTTCAGATTTGTGTGGGGTAGGCAGTCCACTAAAAAGTGAAAAATAAAAAATTTTTACAAAAAAAAAACAACCGACTTCCAAAAAAACACTACAAAGTGAAAAATAACTTTAATTTCGGAAGTCGGTGGCAAAAAAAACGAAAGTAAATAAAAAACCAAAGACACCGACTTCCGAAATTAAAGTTATTTTTCACTTTGTAGTGTTTTTTTGGAAGTCGGTTGTTTTTTTTTTTTGTAAAATTTTTTTTTATTATAAATATTATGTCCATCTTTAAATAAATATCGAATATGCATATATCTGGCACACACACTCCATCTTCGATCTCATTCTCACTTTACATCACGTATAAATTCTTTTTTTAACAGCCCAGCTGTAAAAACATTATATTTGGCAATAAAAAAAACATGTCCGGCTTTTAGGGCAAAATGTCCGGCCTTATATAGTGCGCAGTCCGGCCTTTGCATTTTATGGCCTGGCAACCCTATTTGTGACTCACATGTCATTGTCTATTCCCGTTTACTTGGGTCAAACTCGGGAATAGTGTTGTTTAGGAAACATATCTGCGCTATCATTATAAGTTTGAAAACATTAACAAGTTCCGAAAGAGTAATATAATCCTACTAAAGAAGTCGACTCACCTGTGGTCTTATCTTCAACTACTAAGCTACGCGAACGGCAGCTCTTGTGGCTTCTTGGCGAGTTGTAACTCGACGGCCAGAAGAGACATGTCCTCATGCTCGGCAGGGCAGTCCGCACGGCTCGATGCTCAATGGTGCGCCGACTCGATGCTCGACGGTGCGCCCCCGCTCGATGATCGACGGTGCGCCGGCTCGAGACTCGACGGTGCGCCGGCTCGAGGCTCGACGGTGCGCCAGCTCGATGCTCGACGGTGCGCTGGCTCGATGCTCGACGGTGCGCCGGCTCGATGATCGAAGGTGCGCCGGCTCGATGCTCGACGGTGCGCCGGCTCGATGCTCGACGGTGCGCCGGCTCGATGCTCGACGGTGCGCCGGCTCGATGCTCGACGGTGCGCCGGCTCGATGCTCGACGGTGCGCCGGCTCGATGCTCGACGGTGCGCCGGCTCGATGCTCGACGGTGCGCCGGCTCGATGCTCGACGGTGCGCCGGCTCGATGCTCGAAGGTGCGCCGGCTCGATGCTCGACGGTGCGCCGGCTCGATGCTCGACGGTGCACCGGCTCGATGCTCGACGGTGCGCCGCCCGGCTCGATGCTCGGCGTCCCGCAGGCCTCGAAGCTCTGTGGTCCGCCTGGCTCGACGCTCGGCGGTCCGCGGTAGCGTGCAAGAAACAATAATAGTAATGAGTACCAAATAACGCCAATACTAAAACATCCACCTATTAGTACAACTCATGGTTGTACAGAATGAAACTTTATGGTGGTTAAATAAAATTAAAAACGAACCATTTCCTAATGTATGTATGTATTTGCGTATTAACCTGTTGAAGGGTACTGAACGAGACCATATAATTGTTGTTATTACGTCTGGGGACGTTTAGTGTAGTGTGTAATAAGTGTTAAGAAAACTAATAGCATAGTTACTTAAGCAGCGTTTCATTACAACAATAAAAGCAGCATTCAATATTATTTTTATTTTAGATAAGAATTTCAATGTAATTTTACAGCCAAGAACCAAAACAATTGTTAATGCAGGTAGGTAGGTAGCAGTATTTTTTTTTTTACAAATAAAATATCACAATGGTTTAATACTCTCAGGTATGATAGGTAAATAATTAAGCATAAGTACAAGGAAAAAAAAAAATTTAACTGGCCAAAACAGGAATCATCCCACTTCTGAGATGTAGACTCTGTACTCTTACAGATAGTCTAGTAATATGAAAAAGTAACTATTATTCAGGTTCATGGCTTTTAAAATAAGGTTTTAGAAATAATAGACACATGTTAATGTACTTACATAGTGTATTTTCCAAACACACAAATTCAAATATACTTTCACAATCACCACTAGGTATCTTTTAAACCACAGCTAAAGATTAGCACTCGTATTTTTGACGTCTTATCGTCGACTAAGTTCGTAGCAGTCGACAACCCAAGATGGCGTTTTCCCACCATTATTATTCCCGCCTTTTTGCGATACGCTGTGATTGGTTTGTCGTGCCATCTACAAACTTGGTCGGTACTAAAATATTCAATTTAATACTTTTAATATTAGAACTGATAATTTAACATAGCTAATTGTATAAAATACGATATAATTTATTAATAATAACATTATTGATAACATTATATTAAAACCAAGTCAACTGACAGGACCTATTTATTACCACTGGTACTTGGTACCTCATATATTGAATTTCACGCTGAGTTGTTTCTATAATTGAATTTAAATTTGGAATGCGCTCGCTCTTCAAAATTATTTTAATTTATTGTACAATTATTTATTGTGGATTTTATTTTTGATAGGTACTTTCTGATAGTTTGCTACAGAATGCCCAGTATACATTTTAAGGTAGGCTTTTAGTGTTTGGGAATTGGATGAAATGGGAGTAAGTCGGACCAAAACGGAGTATCTGTTTTGTGTTTGGCGGCCTCTCGGGTCCTGTGCCCATGTCTCTTGCCGGAACGCCCTTACCGATCTGCTCCGATTTTCGGTACCTCGGGTCGCTTGTCCAAGGGGATGGCGAAGTAGACCGAGACGTAACGCACCGGATCAACTCAGGATGGATGAAGTGGCGACAGGTTACAGGAACAACTTGCGACCCACGGACCCCCTCAAGTTAAAGGGACAATTTTACAAGTCCGTGATAAGGCCTGTCGCAGTTTATGGATCGGAATGCTGGGCAGTGAAGAAGACGGATGAAAAAAGATTGCATGCAGCGGAGATAAGAATGTTGATATGGATGTGTGGAGTGACGAGAATGGATAAAGTAAGAAATGAGTATATAAGAGGAAGTTTGAAAGTGGCGCCAGTGACAGAAAAGTTAAAAGGAAATCGTTTGTGTTGGTATGGGCATGTGATGAGGAGAGACGAAACGCATGTGACTAAAAGAGTGATGAATATATATGTTGATGGATGGAGAGGCAGAGCAAGGCCAAATAAAAGATGGATGGATTGTGTGAGGAATGATATGAAAGAGAAGGGAGTGAATGATAACGTGACGGTTGACAGGGGAGAATGGAAGAAGAAAACGTGTTGCGCCGACCCCAAGTAACATGGGATAAGGGCAGGAAGATGATGATGATTAGTGTTTGGGAATTGATGATGATTAGAGATCGGATAACCGGATGCATATATACCTTAAGTTAATATACCTTAAGTTAATATTTGGCTAACAAACTGTAGAAGCGGCTTCTTAGTATTTTTTTTCTTAATATAAATCCCGGGATTCCAGAAAATGCGGGAATGCACAATTAATCAGATACATGGTATGGAAACAACTTCTTATATTATGTGGTTTTATTCATTTTGATCCGTGGATGGTTGAACATCTTTACATACCGGGTCTTCTCCGTGCCTCGGACGTTAAGCCCCCGGACATGGTTAAGTATATCGGTGGGGTAGTTTTCATGGGTTTCGAGGGTGTTAAAAGCCGATAGTGACGTTAAAATGTTAATCCCAGATGACGGCTGCAATCATTTTATTTTTTCGTTATCGTCGGCTTTCACACCCTAGAAAAGCATGAAAACGACACCCATGACGAAAAATTTTAAAATTTTCGTAGCCGGATTTTAATTTTGACCAAATTCACACTTTTTTCTTTTATTTTTTAAGTTCCTTTTCAATGTTCCTTTTATATTTAAATTTTCCCACTATTTTAGGGTAATCTCTATGCGCTGGTATTACTCGCGTGTTGCACACATACGCAAATGCGTTATGTAGTACACGGCGCTCACTCACACACGTATAAAAATTGGCTTCACGTTTTAAGTTACGTTTTGTACTGAACACGGAATCTGGACATTTCATAATCTAAGTCAGACGGTATAAAGACAAGAGAACCACTGGAAATTATACATACTGACGTGTGTGGACCCATGCAAGTCGGAACTCATGCTGGATCAAGATACTTCGTGACTTTTATTGATGATTTTACAAGATATTGCTGTGTATATTTCATGAAAAATAAAAGCGAGGTATTCCAGATATTCACAGAATACAAAAACATGGTTGAAAATGCATTAAAGCATAAAATAAAATACCTACAATCGGACAATGGTACCGAGTACATAAACAAAAATTTTAATGATTATTTAATGCAGCATGGAATACAACGCAGATTAACATCACCCTATACACCTCAAAGTAATGGACTTGCAGAGCGTAAAAATCGAACATTAGTCGAGAAAGCGAGATGTCTAATGCTTGAATCAAGTGTTCCAGAGGAGCTGTGGGCAAATGCCATTCATACAGCAAATTATATAACGAATAGATGCCCAACTAAAGCCCTGAATGGACAGACACCTTTTCAAAAATGGATTGGTCGTGAACCATCTGCAAGACACCTACGTATATTCGGTCAGAAAGCGTTTGTTTTAAGAAAAGGACCTAAAAGAGGATGGAAATTTGCTCCTCGAGCCACCGAAGGCGTATTTGTTGGATATGCAAAATGTGCCAGAGGGTACCGAATCTTCGTCCCTAATTCAAAAGAATTCATAATAAGCAGAGACGTGAAATTTGTAAATACCATGTTTTACGGAAAGGACTATGCAAATTTTGAAGAAACAAGGGAGAATAGAAGAGATATAAATAAAAGAAATTCTGATCAGACAGTAAAACCTAAAAATTCCGGTGTTATTGTTACTTCCTTGTCTTTTATTTCTGCTATAAAAAGCATCTTCAGTATTATCTGTATTGTTGCTGTTCTTTCTGGCTTCACTTTCTTCAACAATTTTAATTTTTAAATTATCTGGACTTGGCAAACTGTCTCTAGTTTCGATGGCAATCCTGAAATTTTCGAAACTTTGTGGCAGGCTATACAGCATCATAATGCTTAATAGTTCTGGATGGATTTCCACACCCATTGTTGCTAGTTTATCAACCACATCCATAAAATTGCTTAAGTGATCTTGCACATCGTCTTTTTCAGCCATTTTCTTCAGAACAAGCTGTTTAAGCAAAGTTGCTTTTCGTGCAGGTCCCGAACTTTGATGAACAGACTTTAACTTGTCCCAAACCTCTTTAGATGTTTTACAGCCAGTTATCTGCTTAAGCTGAGGTGGAGACATCAATAGCATGATCTCCGCACGAGCCATCGTGTCCCTTTTCAGGAACTTATTTGTCTCTTCTGCAGTCGCGCTCACGGATAATTTTGTGGCTCCGCTCGCGTATTCCCATAGCTCATTTTTTATTAGGATGGCCTCAGCCTGTATGCACCAGGTATCATAGTTAGTTTTACTAAGTGGTTCTTTGATACGATGATGACATCGTTCCTCGAACTAACCACGCTCTGCTACCAATTGATAGTTTGGTACCTGGTGAGGTACAGTCAGTTGTAAATTGTGGAAGTTATCAGTAATGGAAAGAAAGACTTGGAGTATTTTAGAATAATAGAATATAATTTAATAAACCGTACAGAGACGTATATGATAACAGGAGAGAAGAACAGAAGGTCAGGATGACATATTATATCTTCATAAAAAACATATTTGTCTATTAAGAAGTAAACCTACTTTTATTGAAATAACAACACAGTCTAGGGTGCTAATGAGAACGTGATTGAACACACATTATATAGTTAAATAGTATAATAGTTAATATGAGTTAATAGATGTTACCATTGAGTTATATAACTAGAGAAGCAAACCTCATTAAAATGTGTAAAAAAAGTCTAGCCACTATTTCAACGCGACGACGTAGCTTTGAAACCACTAAACATTTAAAAGTAAACATATATCTTTCTCACTTACACAAGTCGCAAGAACAATACTGTCGCTTAGATTAGACAAAGATCGCAATATAAACATGCAATGGCGGTGAATGGCGGGGTGGGGTTGCCTACCCATGCGAAATTTTACCCAAGTTTTTAAACGTTGAAAAAAAAACGTAACGTTTAAACGTTAAACGTTAAGTTATTTTTTAAATATGTGAATTATGTATTTCTTATTAGATGTGTAATAAAAGTTTATAACTAATGAAAATAATCAAGACATTTTCATTTTGAACATTTTTTATTTCCTTTAGTACATTTCCATACATATAATTTACATTTATAAATATTAGAATATAAAAACATTTAAGAATATAAAAAATAGTAGCCCACCGGCATCGGGAACAGGGTCCAGGGTACCGGTGGTCAGGGCTGCTGAGAGAGGAACCTCCTAACGATACGCGCCGTGTCCAGAAGTAACGCTTTCTGGAGCAATCTTCCTTAATCCAGCTGCCTAACGAGAGCCTCTTCAGGTGTTGATCGAGGCTCTTGGCTATTATGGCATTGGCCGTCACGACTATCGGCACAACGATTGCTGTATCGACATCCCACATGTCGACAACCTCGCGAGCCAGGTCAAGATACTTAATCTGCTTATCTTTTTCAGCTTTCACGAGGTTCTCGTCATGCGGGACCGCTATTTCAATAATCATTGGGCGACGCTCTAATCGATCTATCACCACTATGTTTGTCTTATTGGCAACAATAGTCCTGTCAGTGATGATAGATCGATACCAATACAACGTGATATTGCCATTTTCGAGAACTGGGTCGGGCATATACCTATAGTACGGTACTTCCAATTCCACAAGACTGTATTTCAGAGTAAGTTGCTGGTGGATAATCCTGGCTACAAGGTTGTGCCTCTGCAAGTAGTCTCCGTTAGCCAGACGAGAACAGCCAGAAATAATTGACGGACTGATTCCCTCGGACGGTGGAATGCCCGACAGATGTCAACCGTGCCGTCCTTCACAATATATTTCCAGTAGTTGTTCGTCATCATAACTTCGTCCATAATCGCAAAGACAAAACCTTCGGTTTCCCCAAAGAGTCAGTTTTCTATAAGTCCTTTTCTTTTTGAAGGTTTTTTAATTATTCCATGAATTGCACTGTTTTATCATTTACATTTAGCTGCATTTCGTCTTCTTCGCTCAACTCAGTTCCTCTAATAACATCGTTTATTTTTTTTATTTCTAGTCTTTTATTTTTTTGTGATATTTTTTTTTTGTTAGTCTTTTAGCCGATACATTTTTCAACCGGTGAATTATTTTCCTCATTTTGTGCTTTCGGGGCGTTTCAGTTAATTCGTCTATCTCTTCGTCGGTTTCCACAGCATCCACATCCATATTTTCTTCTTCTGAAAGCTCCACCTGCTATTAGAATAACGGTTGTCCTGAAAAATATACAATTTACTGTAGGCAAAACAACTCTTTATAACCTAAAAACTAAGTTGAAAAAAACATTCAACAATGTAGTTTGAGTCGATATAAACTAATTTGTTGCTGTGGGAGTTTAATGAGAAGGCATTTTTTGTTGACATTACCTATAATTTGATAATATTAATTGCCGCAAAAAATCATTACTTTTACAATAAGCATTAGAATTCCTTGATTGCACAAATAAACACGGCCACATTCGCTTTTTGGTCCTATTTTATCTTGATCACGGAAGTGCTTCGAACAAATGACAGTAGATTTAGTAGGTAGCCAGTCAGTATCTTTTCTCAGCAATCGGATTATTGATTGAGAAGCATCTTTAGGTAGTCTGGAACATTGTTAATCATTATTAAAAAATATTTAAAATCGCTTATTCCATAAATTAAAAACTCCCACAAATGTGGGAAACTAAAACATAGTTTTTAGTTGTAACACTGATCATAATTAAAAAAAAATCTACATTTTATTTATTTTCCTGCGTTTTTACGATGATATAAACACAGAAACAATAAACTTACGTGTGGAAAGTAATTCCGGTAGTTTTTGTGATCTAGAATCGCATTCTTTCATTACGCATTTACCCATTTTGGCGATATTTTTTGTCGCGTGTCACTCGGTTCACTTCGGCTGCCGTCGTAAAGAGCACTGAACTGACGTTAGTTACGCATACGGCCGTGGCCGTATGTTCAGTGGCAACGCCTTGGCGCGGCAATTGCTAATCTAGTGTAACATATATATCAATGGATGTTACACAATACGATAGTTACAGGGAATGACAAGACTGTTAGGAAAAACTATGTCCGTAAGGATTGAGTCGCCACATTTCGTATCTTAATGAAATTTAATACTTATTTAGTAGTAAGTTTAAAAATTTTGTAGGTTCGATCCTCGATTTTGTAGGTATAATACTTCAAAAGATATATGAACATAAAGGTGGCACCTCAATCTAAATATTTGGATTGAGTCGCCTCGTCAGAACTAGGTACATGATGGATGAATGTTTATCATTATTTGGTATGATTTAGTAGTAGTTGTGTATAGTACCTACTAAAAATCTGAGTCCTGTACTGTTGATATTGAAGAATATACAATACTTTTAATGTGGCTCCTCAATCCATCAATCAATCAATCATAAGAACGTGAATTTCCGTGAAAGTAATTAGTCAATTTATATTCCACTCCAAAGAACATTTAGTAGTAAGTGTGTTCGAATTTGTAGCATATAGAGAAAGTAGTAAAACTGAGTGAATTTAGTAAATAAACGCATTTTATTTGGCTCCTCAGTCCTGACGTTCTGCAAATAAATAATTGATTGTATCTACCTGAGATCACAACGGAATCAATAACCAGAGACACTAACATTTTGTATAAATGTCTACAAAATACTTATGTACAAATCAACATTGTATATATTCGGTATCTGAAAAAAAAAATACTTTTCGATATTCATTAAGAATTCGCTATTGAGGGTGACCATGTTGTTTGTGTACCTGGGACAAACGGTCAAACTAGGTAAGTCCAGGTTCGTTAAGTTAGGGAAGCTACGGAAGATCTTCTTGTCCAAAATATCGCAGTGTCTCGAAACAAAAGTCTTTGACCAGTGTGTGTTGCCAGTTATGATTTACGGCCCTAAGACGTAGCGTTTTACAATGGGCCTCATAAGAAAGCTCAAGGTCACCCAAAAGCCAAAGAAGAGGGTTATGCTCGGTGTTTTTCTGCGAGATCGAGTTAAGAATGAGGTCCCTTTTGGGGGGAGCAGTGGACGTCTTTCGGCTGAAATGATGATGATGATGATGTTAAATGAAACCAGGATGACTAGTTTTTGAAATTTATTTTTTTAATAAAATCCCTACTTATTTCTAACAGAATTGTATTATTCACTTCGTAAAGGAGAAAAATAATAAAGTGTTCTTCCTATACGTTCTAAATAATTGCCATTTAAATACTAAGTTACCTAATAAATAAACACATTAATACTAATTGTAAAAAACTATTCAAACTGCCCATTGATACCTCTGATGTTATGGTAAGCGTTTATAACTACGATTTTGTATCGAAGCGCTTTTGTGTTTTAAAACAAATCACAATTGAAATCAAGATGTGCCAACAAAGATAATTATGCAAATTACATATAATAACAATGTTACAAAACCGGTCAAGAGCGAGTCGGACTCGCGCACCGAGGGTTCCGTTCCGATTTCTGAAAAAGTGTGCTATTTAGAGACATCGTTTTATTTTTCCTGTAATCTTTACATAAACTTCTATCATACAGAATATTTGCAGATTTTTCGCTTTGCAAACTTCGGAGATAAGGGGGGGAATGGTATTTTTTTTTACATTTTTCATCAAAAGTCGAAAACTATGCGGCCTATAAAAAAGAAAAAAAATGTTTGAGAATGTGCAAATAGCGTTCTTTCATATCATACCCCATATGCCATAGTAAACCCACTTTGAATTTTTAAGACCCCCTTTCAATCAATGTTGCAAAAAAAGTATAAATATTTCTATTTCTTTCTTATTTGCAAAATAGTTGGGTAAACATCATCTAAAACTGTTCCATATTTCAAGTTGATAGCATTAGTAGTTCTTGAGATATCCAGCTGTGACAGACAGACAGACAGACAGACTGAGTCACACCATAAGGGTTCCTTTTTTACCATTTTGGTACGGAACCCTAAAAAGGAACTATCCCTATACTATATGTTTTAAAAAACAGCACATAATAAGTGGCAGGTCCACTAATCGAATCGCAACCCGCGAAATACAATAATTGAGTAGTCCCGATGCCCATCTGTGGTCTCCGAGAGCAAATGCGCGAGTTAGAGTCAGCTCACACCGAGACGCGACGCGACGCGATGTTGCGCGCACATTTTAAAAGAGCGACTCAAAATATAACTTTATTTTCTACACGAAAATATACACATTTCATTGTGAGAATTTAGAATACGTTGCACCATGCAGCGCTGCGCCTCGTGATGCCTCGCAGCGTATAGCGATGCATCGCGACGCAGCGGTGCTTCGCCGGTACGCGCGTTGTGCAAGAGCGGTGCTGCACTTCACGAAGCCGCGCGACTACTCTACTACAGTCTCTACTATTTCCGTCCAGACTTCGTGTAGAATTGATGCAGTTTGGTCGAGTGCTCGAGTGAAATTATAATGATAGACTGGGATCTTGTTATAATCGGACTTCTTGCAGAAGAGGAAGAGGAAGAAGAATACAAAAATAAAATTAAAAACACGCAGTGCGGGGCGGGAGCACGTGGCGAATGTAGACACGTTCCGCTGCGCCGCGCGGCGTCGGCTTGAAATGGCGGCTGCGAAAATTTTTGCAGCCGTCATCTTGGATATCCATTTTGACCTCATGAACGTTTTAGGTGTTTAATCCAAAAAAAATAGGCTTGGTAGTGTCGTTAATTGGAAACGACACTACTGGTAGTGCGGCTGGTAGTGTCGTTGCCAATAAACGAAAATTCTCAAGGATCTCTTCATCAGATTCTGACTTGGTGACAATGGGTGGTCCCATTGTTCCCTCGAGAGCATAACCTTTCAAACAAAAAAATAATTGTGCAAATCCGACTATACAGGCTGACTTTGAAAACATGCGACAAAATAGATTTTGTTTCTATAAGCCACGAAACGTACATTTTCTTTTTAAATCACGTATTCATGGTCACCCCACAAAAAAATTTCATAAGAAATTAAAGAATAGCTAATAACTTTGTAAATATGTACTTTTTTTTGTATTTTTTTATACGTGCATTTAGTAGAAATTTATACAAAATATTGGCGTTTTTTGTTCCAAATTTCGTCACATGATTATGTAGATTAGAGGCAAATCTATTTACCGAAGCATCTGAATTGAGGAGCCACATTAAATATGCTATATCTCCCATTTCTTTCTTTTGTGATTGCCGACTCTTATCCTACAAATCTAATATTTTTACTACTAAATGATGTTGAAATTGCACATTAATTGAACTACTGCTTCTTTGAAAAATGACCAGTCGTATGTGTATGGTCTGAGGAGCCACACATAATGTATTGTAACTTTTTTAATTTTAACACTACCGAGCTCAGATTTTGTCTACTAAATACTCTCAAATACTACTAAATCATACCAAATTATGATAAACATTCATCCATGATGTTCTTAGTTCTGACGTGGCGACTCAATCCAAATATTTAGATTGAGGTGCCACCTTTATGTTCATATATCTTTTGAAGTATTATACCTACAAAATCGAGGATCGAACCTACAAAATTTTTAAACTTACTACTAAATAAGTATTAAATTTCATTAAGATACGAAATTTGGCGACTCAATCCTTACGGACATGAAAAACTCCATAGCATCGCTACATAGAGATTATGCTCTGTGATGCATACAACCTCCAACAATTATTGACAAATGCGTGCACCACTGACCTCTATTGTACAAGTACGCTGGACTAAAGATACTATAGGAAATGACAGTTGATTTTTGTGCCGATTTGAAGCGCTACCTCGAGGATCTCAGGAACTAAAATTGACATGTACCCATCGATGACGCATGTACCCTGTTAACCCTTTAGTGCATGAATTATCTAGGAAAGCAGAAAAATAATATTTTGTTGTTTTATGGTGTTTTATTTGGGGTAATAGAAAATACAAAGTGTAAAAAAAATATATACTTTGATTAGTTTGGAAAATAATTTTCGAAAAAATGGCTTAACGATTTAATGGCTTGGCTTTATTAACGACTGTATGCAAATGCCATTTGCGGATGCAAATGTAATAATTTTACGAAATCATAACATTTGAGGGCTTTGTGAACTTATGGAGGTGGAAAGCGATAAACGCAACGAGAGAGATGGATGCTCGATAGTTTCCTCTGTCTCTGTCTCGCTGAGCTGCGATGGGCTCTCGTGGGCTGGGTATGGTTTTAATCGTGATACAGGCGGGAGATTAGAAAACATGCAAACGATTACCGATTACGATATACGATTAACGATTACGATTAGTATGTAATTCAAGGTTCCAAACTTCATAACTCAAAAAGTTCTTAAATCGCAATCATTTAGATACCTGGTAAATTACGTAAACTTATGTTAGAATCAGTGGGAAGAATGAACATTAATAAGATTAGAATAATAATCTAACTTACGTGCATAAACGTGTAAAAAAAGGAGGACTCCGCGCCACGCATATCGAAAGTGAAGCACAGTAAGTATGCCGGGACCGTTTGTACAAGCACGCCTCACGCACACATTTACATCATAGTATGCCGATCGGCCGCCAGTACGTGACACGAGCGACGGCGTCTTTGCAGGTACAAGTCACGCACACATAAATCGGCACGGTGCTTCACTTTCGATATGCGTGGCGCGGAGTCCTCCTTTTTTAGTCTATGATTTTACATTTATAATAAACTTTTTTACTCACATTTCATCACATAGTGTAATTACAGCTCAGTTTTTATTATCTCTTTAAAATATCGATGGCACACCATACTATGTGCTGATAACAATAAAAATCTAATGTGTCTAGTAATTTGCGTGCGGCGCGCGGCGGGTTAATAACAAAATACAATCGTATGAATATACATGTAGGGTTGCGAATGTTCCATTATCGATAATGTGTCGATTGATATTTTTCTTCCAATATTGAGTCATTCCTGTTCTGTCGACTCGACGTATACTACGCACGTACACTATTGCAGGTCCGTGTCAATTTCTATTTTATCTATTCTTGTTTGATTTAAGGACGCTGTTACAAATGGGTAGTCAAATCATTACTTTTTTACACAAAAGTGTGTTTATTAAATAAAATGCTTTGCTTTCTTAAAATGTTTTTTGGTTAAATTGTTGATAAATGTGCATGGTACGATTCTGAACCATAAATATAATTTTAGATAGGTTCAGTTTCACAATAATGGTACCGAAGTGATTTTTTTTACTTCGGTACCGTTATTGAGAAGCTGTACATGTCTAAAATTACGTTTATAGTACAGAATCGTATCATGCACACTTATCAACAATTTAACCAAAAAACATTTTAAGAAAGCAAAGCATTTTATTTAAAAAACACACTTTTATGTAAAAAAGTAATGATTTGACTACCCATTTGTAACAGCGTCCTTAAGGCGAAAGCGCCAGGGTAGCCCGCGAAATTCAAAATTTCTTACGTTTTTTGCAATTTGTAGGTCAGTGTGAGCTTGTATGTTGATTAAAATATGATTCGCGGGCGTAGCTTATATGGCTTTATAGAATTATAATCATTAGAATCAGCAATACAACTCCATAAGTTAGCATTTACCTCAAACCTCATGATTTCATGAAATCGCTAGATTTGAGATAAATGCTAACGTATGGAGTTGTATTGCTGATTCTAATGATTATAATTCTGTAAAGCCATATTAGCTACGGCCGCGAATCATATTTTAATCAACATACAAGCTCACACTGACCTACAAATTGCAAAAAACGTAAGAAATTTTGAATTTCGCGGGCTACCTTGGCGCATCAACCTTAAGGCGAAAGCGCCAGGTTAGCCAGCGAATTTCAAAATTTCTTACATTTTTTGCAATTTGTAGGTCAGTGTGAGCTTGTATGCTGATTAAAATATGATTCGCGGCTGTAGCTAATATGGCTTTACAGAATTATAATCATTCGAATCAGCAATACAACTCCATAAGTTAGCATTTACCTCAAACCTCATGATTTCATGAAATCGCTAGATTTGAGGTAAATGCTAACTTATGGTGTTGTATTGCTGATTCTAATGATTATAATTCTGTACAGCCATATTAGCTACGGCCGCGAATCATATTTTAATCAACATACAAGCTCACACTGACCTACAAATTGCAAAAAACGTAAGAAATTTTGAAATTCGCGGGCTACCCTGGCGCATCAACCTTAAGGTGTCTGCGCTGTGTAGCCCGCGAAATTCAATTTTTTTTTTGGGTTTTTTGCAATTTGCAGGTCCGTGTCAAGTTGTATCTTAATCAAAGTATGATACGCGGCAAAAAAACACACGAATTTATATAATTTCAACCATAACAATCATCAATACATCTCTCTAAGTTAGATTTCGTGCAGATTCGTTCGATTTCATTCGTTTGACGAATCTGCACGAAATCTAACTTAGAGAGATATGTTGACGATTTTTATGGTTAAAATTATGTAAATTCATATATTTTATTGCCGCGTATCATATTTTGATCAAGATACAATCTGACACAGAGCTGCAAATTGCAAAAAAAACAAAAAAAGAATTGAATTTCGCGGGCTACCACTGCGCATCATTCTTAAGCAAAACCAAAGAATAAACGATTTTGCATGGAAGTTTCTTTTAGCTATGTATTTGTAAGTACTGTAGTATTATAAATAAATACCTACAGGACAAATAACTTCAAGTCTTATTTTATTTTATTACTTTTACCGACGAGAGTAGAGAATTATTAATAACAACTGCTAAAAGTAATGAATTTTAATTTTATATTCACATTTACCAAATCATGAGGTAATTATTAATAATTTTCAATTAATCACATTAACCGTAACATATTATATACTAATTACAGGCTTAGAGCATTTAACTATGGAGATGGCACAAGCAGCGAATCACCGAACAACATTTTCTGCCACTTTATGCGGGGGGCGAGGAAAACACATACAGCACACTACGAAAATTTGACAGTGCTAGTGATGTGACACAAACAATGAGTGATATTTCATTACATGAATGAATGAATAAATGTTCATTCATTTTAATTTCTTGTATGTATACGCACGGCTACAGATCACGCTATACAGGGTTATTGGTAAAACACCAGCAACCTCTTTAGGGGTCATTGTACTCATCATTATGAACAACTTTTAATGAGGGACCAAACCTGAAATCGTGAAAAAAAATCAGCTGCTCCCTACATTTTGACGAGTTTGATGTAGATAAAATTGTACTGAACAGCTGATTTTTTTTTTTTCGCGATTTCGTGTTTGGGCCCATAGTAAAACTTGTTTATAATGATGAATACAATGACCCTTTAAGAGGTTGCTGGTGTTTTACCAATAACCCTGTATATTTCCAGTATAAGCTGATCTCGCATTGTATAGGATTTCCTTATAATTAGAGATCAGTGTAAACTGGAAATGTATATAGCTTGGTGTGTAGTCGTGTGTACCTACACAAAAATACGCAATATGATTAATGCCTGCGAAACTACGTAGGTAGCCAGTAATGACCAAAAAATTTATAGTGCTTTAGAAAAAGAACGATTGTATTTATTTATAGAGTCAAATATTTTTTCAAATAACATATTGCTGGACCAGCCGGTCGATTCAGTAAAAATCTCACCGTGAAAACTTAGGTGAAGTGAGTTTGTTTTTGCTAGGAATTGACACTATTGACAGCTCACTCCACGCTCACTTCACCTAAGTTTTCACGGTGAGATGGTTACAGAATCGCACTGCAGTGCCTTTCCCTATCATTCTGCATTTAGGGTCGGCAATTCGGGATACATACTGAGCCCCGTTTTATAATGCGGGCTTATTGTAGGTATACGTGTCAAAAAAGTAGGAAGTGTAGAATATAAATAATAAAACAACACAGCCAATTTTATTATTTCGTTAAAAATAACACTTTTATTTTTATTTATTTATTATTTATTAAAACTTTATGCACAAGTAAAAAAATACTGTACAAAGGCGAACTTAATGCCTGAGGCATTTTCTACCAGTCAACCTTAGGGAGATGCAGAGACAAAACATGGTAGGTGCAACACAAGGGATAGATAACTGGCAAAAGAATAAATACTAATAAATACACGTCTTTTACCCGTTCGGTTTCTTTTTTTTACAACTATTTGAGTTCGGTGTTTACTAGCTAACTAATTAAATAAACTAAATGAGGTGTTTGATATTTTAGTAGGAAAACATGCGGGTGTTTCATAGCCATAGTCTAGTTCATAGCGGCTTCATAGCCATGGGCTAGTTCATAGTGGCTTCATAGCCATAGTCTACTTCAATGACATTAAACATCTAGACGTTGCCATGATTACAGTGTGAAGCGCGGAAGTGAGACACATATATACGAAATTTTATTATTATCTCCTCACCGCTGTCACTGTGGCGAAGTTGTCAACAGCCTCGGACACCACGGCCTGTCTTGCAGCCGAATTGCGGGTCGCTTAGCGCGGCACGCTAACGTCAATGACATCATCCGACGAGCCCTTGTCACCGTCGGCGTTCCAGCTGTATTAGAACCCAATGGCTTGGCACGCGACGATGGCAAGAGACCGGACGGCATGTCATTATTTCCATGGAAGGTGGGTAGGCCTTTAGTGTGGGACGCTACGTGTGTCGATACTCTTGCGCCATCCCACCTTCATGGCTCGGCGTGCTGTGCTGACACTGCTGCTGCGGCTGCGGAAAACCTCAAGCGGCGGAAGTATAATAACCTTATCGGTAATTATATTTTTGAGCGGTTTGGGGTTTGAAAGCGGTGGAATAATTATTAAATTATTCCACCGCGGATTATTTTTTTTTCAAATTGCATGAGCTGCAAAAACTCACATTCGAAACGAACTAACTGTTATTTTTTAATAGCCTAAGCCTACAAAAGAAAAGAATTTAAATCGACTCACAAAGAACTGAAATTAATATTTTATAAATAATATTTTTTTTAAATGTTTACTGAACATACTGACTGAAAATAGTAGATTATGCACCGAGGGGCTAAAGTTGTGTCTTATGTCACGGGCGTCATATTGAATCTCGAGCGCAATGAAGGATTCGGGATTTAACTCCCGAGCGCAGCGAGGGAGTTAAGAGTGTAACTCACGAGCGAAGCGAGGGAGTTAATACAAGAATCCTGAATGCAGCGAGGGATTCAAGCTAGCCCAAGGCAAAGACACCTTTAGCCCAGAGGAGGATACTCTACTTTTTACACCTACTGTGAGAAAATAATAGCCATAGTACGAAAAACAAAGTATTTATTAAATAAACAAACAGTAAGAATAACATATTTAGAACTAGTTAGTTATATGCACTTACATATTAATTGAAGTTAATGGTAACATTTGAGGCATTAGTCCAGTTGTGCAAATATAAAGTTAAGTTTTTATTTGGTACGTTTATAGATGTTGATGTGGAATTAAAAAAAAAAACAAAAAAAAAAAAAAAAAATGGTTCGTACTTATCTAATTATTCTTACAATATTATGTCTTCGAAAACATGGCAACGATATGAAGAAGCAGTCGTTATGATTTTGTAGGAAATCGAGAATATCATCCACGCGTATTAAGGGTTTCGAGAATAGCTTTCCTCTTTCAGGCACCAAAGGGTGTTTGTTAGTACTATACTGCCAATGTAGCTGAGCATGTGAGATTCCAAATTCAAATCACATTATTGACCAGCGGGTCATAATGAAATCCAGTACAACATTATTGACCGGCTGTGCCCCCGGCCACTAATGACTCACTTTAGGTTAAGGTTGCTTGACATATAATTTGACATTTTCGAGCAGGTGGTGTGAAAAATCATTTATTGTATCAATCATTCATTCACGTTGTCCCTGCACTATGCAAATTCCTTTAATTCCTTCCTGTACTACGTTTGCGCTACCAACGTACCACTGTATTTTTCTAACGTAATGTCAACAACGATTATTTCGACATTGTACTTAAATAAAAGTATTTGAATGTATTATTTATACTAACATGTGGTAAGAAACACCATGGTTTCGCAAATTTGAAGTGGCAGATCGCTTTTCGCACGAGGAAACTGCACAATTCACCATTTTTGGGAGCACTTTCTTGCGACACAATACGATACACAATATAAAACACTATCGAAACGGGTCTTATCGCGATATTCTTTTTAACGAGGTAAACAGCCGGTCGATTCTGTAAAAATCTCACCGTGAAAACTTAGGTGAAGTGAGTTTGTTTTTGCTAGGAATTGACACTATTGACAGCTCACTCCACGCTCACTTCACCTAAGTTTTCACGGTGAGATGGTTACAGAATCGCACTGCAGGTACCTACTTGTTTCCCGACGTTTCGACCGCCTTGCAGCGATCGTGGTCACGGGAGGACTGATGACAGCTCAGCGACGTCTTCGTAAAGTGCGGGTATGTGCATCTACCCTCACTTGGTCTTCACAATTTTTATAAATGTCACTGTCGGTACTTCTACACACAACACTAAGGACGTCTACACACTGGCGGACCTCGTCGGACGACCGGCGTTACACAATGACAGCTGTCGCCAAATGAATTAGTTTTATATAACGTGCATGGCCATATGGCCAGTCGACTTTGGCAGAGGGGTTCGCTCAGCTATGCCATCTCCATAGGTTAAATGCTCTAAGATTACAGGTGTACACGACACGTTGGCCGTAGGTGTAGCCTAGCCACCACTAACCGCGATAATTTGATGAATCTTGACCGAATTTAACTACGCGATGTTTAAGGCCTCAGGACACTTATAACACCCGACGCCACGCTACGCGTGTTCATTGGGCAAATGACGAAGCTGTGCGTCACTAGATGAAATGTGGCCAATGAGCACGTAATATTACCGTCGCGTGGCGTCGTGTTATAAGTCTGTTTCTGCCTTTTTGGCTATGATGGGCATTGACGTTGACGTTAGTGTGGCCCTGGCGTAAAAAGTAAAAATAAAAAAAACGTCAGTGGCAATTGGTGGCAATGGTCGTGGTCGTGGTCGTGATAGAAGGGGAGTGTTTTTAATTTTTAGTGATTTTCAGGTCAGTATAGTTGTAATATACCACGGTTTGATGAAATCGTGTATTATTTTAACAATACATTATGTGCACAAAGTATACGAGTAGTGTAACGATGATTTGGTAACGAAGATGGACAGTGTGTATTTTATTTCTGATCGGATTTTTAGAAATAAAGTGTCGAGTACCGAAAAACAATTACTCATTTTGAAGACCTTTAACGAGGTAAGTTTCCTATTAATGAAGATGTGGTCGGGGATTTTGATTAATCCGTCTTTATTGTGTTAAGTCGAAGCCATCTATTGTTGTATTTATTTTTTCTAATTTTACTCTGCGCGTTCTTAGCGTATGTGTAACACTTTCTGAACTCTGTTTCGGTTGTCCTGAATACAAATTTAGATACCTATAAGCGATTATTTCTTTCACTAGCATACTAAGTATTGTCAGTCAGGGTAAGTGATACCAGTTTGATTTTATTTGTATTTGTTTTGTGACAGTTTTGTGACAAATATGTGTAACTAGACAAAATTGTTTTAAACTCGAAAGATTCTAAATGAACCTTTCCTATAGATTTCCTATCGAAATAAAATAGCTGTTACCAATCAAACATGATGGGTAGTTCCAGTTTATGAACTAAACATGTTTGATGTAACTTTCGGTTATATCTACGCCATATATACAGGGTGTCCCGTAAATAATGGATAATCTCTTAAGGGGTCGTTGTACTCATAATTATGAACAACTTTTACTATGGGACCAAACCTGAAATCGCGAAAAAAAATCAGCTGACCAGTACATTTATCTACATCAAACTCGTCAAAATGTAGGGAGCAGCTGATTTTTTTTTCGCGATTCCAGGTTTGGTCCCATAGTAAAAGTTGTTCATAATGATGAGTACGATGACCCCTTAAGAGATTATCCATTATTTACGGGACACCCTGTATACGCCTACAAGGTTCATAGTCATAGTATGTAAAACAGTGAGTTTTCAATACTGACGCAGTTTGATCTTCATAACTTTGATCACGGACCTAGGCGTAATAAAATAACAGTATATATTCGCTTGGTAAGGTAAGGTCAACAGAACAACTAAGCTAAATGAAACAACAGTTTTATTGTAAGGAACAATGTTTTAATTACATAAACTAAGCACATCTCAGTTCATAAAAAATATCCATTTTTTTGACCTTACCTTACCTAGCGAATACTACCTACTATTTACTATTATCATAATTTTGTATCAAAACTTGGTAAAAGGTGAAGAACTTTGAGGTACATTGGTAATACTTTTAAATGGTATGCTTTTTCTGTTCGTATACATTCTAATTACAAAGAGCCCTGCTTGAAAGACAAAACTTTTGTGCTTAATTTCTCCCGTTCTATCAAAAAATCCTTTAATTTAATACATTAATCGAGAGATACATTGGGATTAGATGCGATTAATATATTTTTACGTATTATGAGTGCAATGCAGCGGAGGGCCCCGCTGGATAGATGAGGCGATTTGTTGTGATTTCTATCAAAATGATCGAGGTACATTGGATCTTGTTGATAAATTCATGAGGTACATTGAACAAACAAAGCATCGCTACTAGTTCTATGAGCCTAGCTCGCGGGGCCCAGCTGGATAGAAACACATTCTCCTGTTTTACTTCCTTCAGTGGAATGCATTCAGGCTTTGTTGTGTAAAAAACAAATAAGTATACAACCCAATTTATGTTAGTTGTACATACTTATATGTAGATAGCTTTGAGACATAAAACATTTATAAATTACTTAATAACCAAAGAGAAGTGAGGAACTTTGTTATTTGTACATAATAATTTACAACTCTATTTAGATTCATACAGGGGTATTACTTTCAAACAGTTTCTCAGTGTGTTAAATTTTCTTTGCTGTATGGTTCATAATTAGACATCAAATAATGGGATGCATGTTTACCTAAAGTAAATTTTTGGACAAGATTTTTTTTTTTTTTTCTTAATGTAGTTAAATCCCGGGAAAATCCGGCAATGCACAACTAATCAAATGCGTGGTATGGAAACAACTTCTTATATAAGTGGTATTATATATTTAAAAAATACTGGGACACCGGGATTACATAACTATTTGCATGCTTGGTTACTTGGAAATTCATTTTTAACCCTGGTTGCAAATATACAATTTGGCAACCTAATTTACATCTACTTTACAACATTAGCTAGTATTTGATTCTAAAGTCAAAGAGTACTAAATTTATCAATACCGGAATCGCAAGTTTTGCACGATAGATACAAAAGTGGATTCTATATTAGCCAACACCTGAATGTAAGTAAATATACATTCGATTCTATAATGTGTGAACTCTAAATGAGAATCTGCAAAAATGTATGGAAGCTGGTCTAGGTACCAATAACAACCACACATAATGTCACTTGATATTGATAGGTATTTTAATATAATACAATAAATACTACTGCGTCTTGGAGAGCTTGTGTCTAAGTAATAACAGCCCCTCGGGCCGATCCATCAGGTTAAGCTACGTTTGCTGGGGTTGGTCCGTGGATGGGTGACCATTTTTACATACCGAGATGCCTCCGTATCTCAGAAAGCATGTTAAGCCGTTGATCCTGGCTGTCATTTGTGGATCTTTGACATTTGTTATGGGTCATCAGAAGCTCGAAAATCTGACAACCAGTCTTACCAAGGGGTATTGTATCACCCCGTTACTGGGTTGTCGAGGCCAGGGGGGCTAAAACGGCCACTTTGGCAGAATCACAATAGGATAATCTATATATTATGAATCATATTTGAAATCGTAAAACCAATGACGTATTTTATATCATTGCGTAAAACGGTCATCACAAACTGACAATTCATAGCACGCAATTCATCTGTTTGACGTTTTGTATGGAGATTCGTAAAATGGTCCACGAATTATGAGTTGCTTTATTGAAGTTTAATGTCAAATAGCACAATCATAATAAATTGCAGGGAATTCAGGAAATAAATCGCTTTTAGAGGAATTGCTTAATGTGGCCGTTTTAGGCCTGCAGGTCGGCAGTTGCTTCATCTAAAATACTGGTATTCAGCCAATTATTCAGCTGCATCCAGTTAGACTAGAAGCCGACCCCAACATAGTCTGGAAAAGGCTAGGCAGATTGATTTAATTGATTGATTGATTTATATTACACTTGTTTGATTTTTAGTTCTTTCCTGTTCTAAAATGTCTTTGGGAAAGCATACTGTTGCATAGGTGTTGGTAGGGAAGTTTTTATTATTTCTCAGAGTTTCCATTTACTCCACGCAAGTATGAGTAAATTTACGAGAATGGCCCTTTTTCCCCTTAAAATTTTATTCCAAGCCCGTGTGCATCGCTTATTTCCCATTTGTCGAAGTTTTCTAATCCACCCAGATCTACCTACTTTTCCTGCGTTTTTTAGAGTCAGTGTTAATCTTCTCGTCTTCTCCATGAAGCAAAATGTTGTTTTTCCTCGACTCCCGCTCTGGACCACAGACCTTGTTCTTCAGTGTCTTTATTTCGTTATTTAGCTATAGGTTTTCCTGCACTAAGGGTTTTAATACTAACGGTCTTGTCTGTGTATTGGTGATGCAAGCTCGTCCTCCATGTCGCTCTGCCACGCTGCCAGACACTGATGCGGTAACGTGTCCAAAGTCGACATATTCCTTAGTGCCCAGAGCGATGCCACAGCACGTTGCCGAGAACTAGCTTCCAACATTCTCACGGCTCTGATCATTTCTTCTCAAATGACGTCTTTTCTCCATAATACCGTTCTTTTGTATTGATTCCACTCAGAAGTATGGCAGAAATTTTACTGATTTGGCCTCAAACCCGTTCCAGGGATTATACAGGGTTATTGGAAACATGTCACGACCTTTAAGGGGTGATAGTAGAGGTCATTTTCACTTTCATCACCTTCGAAATTTTATTTTTTCAAATACAATAGACATGTTTGATTGATTTTTCTTTCCTAATAAATCTGGTTTATTCAGTAATTTTTCAATGTATCGAAAATGTTTTTATGTCGTTAGGTAAGTAGATGATAAAGCGTAGATGTTTATGAAATAGTACCTAGCCGTTAAAGCGCGTAATTTTATGTAGTATACTTGTAATTAGTTCCGAAAGACAAACAATACGAAACATGTTACGATTTTGGGGTCATTATTTAAGTATGGTACAAGATTTCTTTTATTTTATGAATTATTGTTATAGGCATGAACAAGGACTAATTAAAAAACAAAAAAAAAAACACTATTTCGTTTTTTTTAATCAATTTTCAAATTACCGGTACCTAACGTAAGCCGGTAACCGTATCTAAGGCTCGTATTTATAATCAAAGTAATTTCTTGAGTAATTACTTGCTACTAAGTAATTTCAAACTTGAGGAGTTGAGGGTAGAATTCTTAAGTAAAGAAAATGGTGACTATTACTTGGCTAAGAATTCTAAGCTTTGACAGTTCTAACTTCAAGCAATCACTAAACTGTAGAAAGAAAATCATTGCTTGAGCAATTACTTTTACTCAAGTAATTACTTTTACTTGACTATAAATACGAGTGTAAGAATACGACTTGACAGATGATTTTTATCTTTTGACCGAAATTCCAAAACTATTCCCTTTTGAAATGACTTTTATTAAAAAGTATCCGTAGGATTACAAAAAAAAAATTATAATTAAAAAACCAGATTTTTAGTAAGTAACTAGCAAAAACGTGCTTGATAATACCAGACACTCGATGTGTGCAGTATTGCAGGTGTGACGGTGTATAGGGGCTGGGGCACTGTCCACGTATTGTTCTCAATATCGCAAGGGGCTTGGCAGAGAGCCAAGTTGCTCGTTCACAGTTCGCGCAGTTGCACATAAAATTTCATATTTTTGAGGTGCTTGCTTACTGTTGTTCTATATTTAATTGAGTTCATTGTACTAACGTCGCGAAAATAAATAAGAGATAGAAAACTAGAGAAATAGTAGGTACACTAAGGCCTGGCGAGCTGGCGAGTCTGAACATAGGCTCTCCGAACTGTCGCGCATTTTCTCTCACTTACACTCGCTTCATGTCACCATTTGGTTCCTAAAAAAACCAGCCAAGTGCGTGTTGGACTACGCACAATGAAGGGTTCCGTAGTTGGGATGAAATGAAATTATCCCAAGAACAAACTTAACATTATACGTATAGTTGAAAAACATGTTCTCCCATACATTCCTACAGTAAATGTAAGTTGGCACTCACAATATTGAGAGATTTACCATCTTATTTTAAGACCACAAACTTCTTATAGGTTTTCCTGTAATTTACGTGTACAGAACTATCTTCTGTATTTTTTTCCAAATTTTAGGCTCAGTAGTTTCGGAGAGAATGGGGGGAATGGTCAACTTTCGTCTATTTTTTTAAATAATTTTAAAACGATTTATTTTAAAATTATAAAAAATATATATTTGAGACCGTCGTCCAGTAAGTCTTTTCATTCGATATGTCACACGGTACAGTTTGCAAAACTTTTTTTTTGAATTTTCTTATTTGCCCCCTAAAAGTGACCCCCATATTCAAAATTCATTTATTTACTTTAGCCGTACTTACGTGTTTCGATCACAGAAATCCATGTGTACCAAATTTTATCTTAATCGGTTCATTACATTGAGAGCAAATTGGCTGTGACAGACAGTCAGACACACGAGTGATCCTATAAGGGTTCCGTTTTTTCCTTTTGAGGTACGGAACCCTAAAAATTTGACTGCGCATCCTTCCGCGCGAAGTTCGGACTGGCCAAGACAAGTTGGCCGTACTGTATGTACAATACGGCCAACTTGTCCTGGCCAGCAACATTATTCTTGTAGCTGTAGCATTAGTGATATACCACTTGAACTAAGTAGTAGGTAAGTTAAGAGTGACTTCACTATATTAACGCACGTGGATTCCGAAGTCACGGTTGCATGTCTATTTTAATTATTACCGGAAACAGATACACTGAGTTCAATCTTTATCAAATGTTAAACCTGCAACAGAACAGAATCATTAAATTAACAATCAAAGATGACACGGTCGGTCGGGCAAAACCATATTATTTCCGTGTAATAAATTCTTATACCTAATGGCAAAATCAACAACTACTAATTGTGATTTTTGTACCAATTCCGTTGATGATGTTTATCACATATTAACCGAGTGTGTCCGCAACGAGGAATTTAGGAATAGCTTAGATTGTAGGATTAGAGAGATAGGTTACTGTAATAGTGTTCTAGCTGCGCCACTTTCTGATGCAGCTAGAGTACTTTACAAAGTAGCTATGCTAAGAGTACGTTAAATAGTTATTAGTATGATTTTGTTAAGCCAACCAGGGCGGCATAATCGCATGTGCGACAAAGCCCTTTCAATTTGAATAAAAAAAAAAAAACGTTATTCTACTGGAAACTAATGGCTATTTATAATGCCCAAATTCATCGTAAGAATCAGATTTATTAATTTGCCCGAATAGAAAGTCGATAACCTAATTTTACCCAACTGCAAAGAAGGGTTATGTTTTTAATGTAATCATAACAACGTGAGTAGGTGCTGCTTAAGAAACGGTCTAGGCTAATTCAGTCAGCTGGCTTGCATTTGCCAGATCCCCGATCTATTTCTAATTCAATCGATAAGATTTGTTCTTAACTACCTATGCCCCCGCCCGATTGGGCAGGTGGGCTAATATCTACTAAAATACTAATGTATCTTAGCTAGAACCATAGACTTATAAAATATGGCTAGAACATTATCTACGAATTAAAATAAGTAATCAACAATAATAGTGGATATCGTTCTCGAGTAGTAAGCAAAATAAGAAAAACTTTTTACAAAAAAAAAAAAAAAAAACAACCGACTCACAAAAAAACACTAGGCAAAGTGAAAAATAACTTTAATTTCGAAAGTCGGTGTCTTTGGTTTTTTATTTACTTTCGTTTTTTTCGCCACCGACTTCCGAAATTAAAGTTATTTTTCACTTTGTAGTGTTTTTTTGGGAGTCGCTGTTTTTTTTTTTGTAAAAAGTTTTTATTTTTCACTTTTTATTGGTGCCTACCCCACACAAATCTGAATACCACTCTAGAAAATAAATTAGAGCATAATCCACATAGACTAAATGGGAAAAATACGTATTAAATTATTGAAGCTAACTCAAAAGCCACTCCTCAAACTTGAAGATATTTTTATGCGACCATCTCAGGAGTATACCATTTCAAATAAAAACTTTGCAAAAAGGCAAATACGTCGCGCTAAGTCGTGTCAGAAGTTTGGTAGGCGTAGTTTTAGTTGACGGAGATAACGAGGCTACGAAATCTGCCTTCGGACAATCAAGGCCACACATAACATACAACTCAAGTCAATCTGCCTAGCCTTTTCCCAACTATGTTGGGGTCGGCTTCCAGTCTAACCGGATGCAGCTGAATACCAGTATTTTACATGGAGCGACTGCCTGTCTGACCTCCACAACCCAGTAACTGGGTAATACGATACCCCTTGGTAAGACTGGTTGTCAGACTTTCGGGCTTCTGACGACCCGTAACGACTGTCAAAGATCCACGAATGACAGCCGGGACCAACGGCTTAACGTGCTTTCCGAGGCACGGAGGAGTCTCGGTATGTAAAGATGGTCACCCATCCACTGACCAACCCCGGCAAGCGTAGCTTAACCTCATGGATCGACCCGTGCGGCTGTTATTACTTAGCCACGAGCTCCTCATACAACTCACAACAACATACAACTCAAGTACCTAGCGCAATTTGAAGCGGCATATAGTAAGCATTAAATCATTTATAGCTAGAGTGCACCTCATGACAATTGCAATAAGCCGAAACACTGCTAGGATACATTTTTTTATTACTGAGTTCAGAGGTCTACCTTCCGGCTTCTTCATCAGATCGGTTCGATGGTACCATTTTCATCAGAACCATTTATTTAAAGCTTCGTCATAACTATTAATCTTATCGCCACCCGTGAAATACTTATCATCGTTGAGGAGTTCCCGTGGCTCTCTGTAGTCTTCTTCGTCAGTTCCTCTTCACCAGATGATACTTTCTGAATGCAAAAGCTTGATTTGTTGATGAAAATACCAACATAGTATATGTATGCCTATAATATTTGAGGAGTTCCCTCGATGCCTCATGGATCCCATCATCAGAACTGGATTTTGATAAAAATGGCACCAATCTGGAAGTATACCCATTCGAATAAAAAAAGAATTTTCTGAATCGGTTCATAAATGACGGAGTACTGAGGTAACAAACATACAAAAAAACAAAAAAAAAAAAAACAACCGAATTGAGAACCTCCTCCTTTTTTTGAAGTCGGTTAAAAAGAATAGACAGACAGCAAGATTTTGCGTTTTATAATTATAATTATAATTAATATAGTATAAGAGCTCAGAAAAACAAGGTAAAAGATTAATATAATATTTAATTAAAAATAGACATAACGCAGTACAACAAGATGTTAGATAGATGTTAAGCCGTCGGAGTCCGCGAGTGAAAAGGGGCGAACGCCTCGGTGCGCTATCCCAGCTAGGCGCACCGCCCGCGCGTTGCTAACTTCGCAGTTGTCAACTTCATGACGGTTCTCGAGCACCATCTCCCTTACAGTCGGCCTTCCTGATACAGCTGCGCGCCCCGCGTAGCTCTCGCTCCTTGGTGCAGATGACGGCCCAGCTCGTTCACGAACTCACGATGCAGCGACGACACTGTGGGATTGGCATCTTAATGCCAACTTGAACTGGCGTCTGAATGCCAGTGCGATTGACGTCTTAGTGTCAACTTGAACTGACGTCTAAATGTCAGTGAGATTGACGTCTTAATGTCAACTTGAACTGACGTCTGAATGTCAGTGTGATTGACGTCTTAATGTCAACTTGAATTGACATCTGATTGTCAGTGTGATTGAAATCTTAGTGTCAACTTGAACTGACATCTGAATGTTAGTGCGATTGGCTTCTGAATGCCAACTTCAACTGACTTCTTAATGTCAGTATAACACAATCTGAACAAAAACCGATTGTGGATAATAAATGAGATTGGCTTCTGAATGCCAACATCAACTGACTTCTTAATGTCAGTATAACACAATCTAAACAAAAACCGATTGTGTTTAATAAATGAGATTGGCTTCTGAATGCCAACTTCAACTGACTTCTTAATGTCAGTATAACACAATCTAAACAAAAACCGATTGTGTTTAATAATGATGGCTTACCCTTCAGGGCTCACATCATAAATGTCGTGTCATAACAGCCTCCTAAGGCATTGTCTTCCTCTTAAGGAACGACACACGACTAACCTCTTAAGGCTAAATGCATTATAATCAACGCCTCTGAAGGCTAGCGCTATAGAAACAAAGATCGATCATAAAATTATTGTTAATATTAACAATGACTAAAATTGATCCATTTAACAATTTTTAAGTGTGCACACATCAAATGAAATAAATTGTACTATTCCTTTACTCGGAATTAGAGTTATCAGACTCATCGGAATGATCACATTGGGAAAACTTTAATTTCTCCCTGGCCAAGACATTTTCATAAAGTCGACCATGGTTACGTGTACTCTTAATCACGTACCGACCATGAGGCAGGACCTTTACAATAATTTTACAAAAGTTTACCACTGCGTAAACCCTTACGGCAAGAACTAGATCACCTATCTTAACAGGAGCTTCTTAACGCCGTTTTTGTCATACTTTGCCTGCTGAGACAATTTAGCTGATCTCGTGACAGCGATTTCTGTCAAAAATCAAAATCAAAATACGGTGACTTATCAAGCACAACTATATCGGGTTGAAACCCATAGAGAACTTCCAATGGAGTACCCGTACTAGTTTAATCCTAACTGTACCAGAGGCAAGTATATCTCCCAGTCATTTTGGTCATCATCAATGTATGTTATAAAGGCGTCAAGTATTGTCTCATTTAAATGTTAAACCTGCCCATTCGCTCTTGGGCTAGAACATGAAAAGATATGTTTTATATGCCTTTGAATGCAATAATCTTTGAAATCTTTGCAGCTAAAAGCTTTGCCACAGTCGCTTATTATACGACTTGAAACAACAAAACTTTAAATAATTTGTCAAACATCTGAACGTCTGCAACACATTTACAATTGACGTCTCAAAGAGATTGGTCCCATATAAAAACCTCGTGAAGGGTCCCATATAAAAACCTCGTGAAGGCATTATTGCTAGATTTTGCCTGATGGAATTTTACAGAATGGGCCAAGATGGTCTACATGAACTATGTGAATAGGTACGGTCACCTTTTCAATTGGATGTAACAAGCCCGCACGACGGCCAGTTGGTATTTTAACATATTGACATGGTATACAACCACGAGTGTACTTTTGGATAAACCGACGCATACCGTGAAACCAGTACTTTGACCTTATGGCACTAAGTTTCATTAAAATTGTGACCATTATTATCATGTAAACTTTGAACGAGAGACCAACATGACATTCGTGGAACGACTACATTTTGACGCAACGCAATGATTCGTTATCCTGCTGCACACATTCAATTAGGGCTTTTTCAACACATAGCATTACTGAATCCACATGATTACGACTCAGCGCGTCCACGTGAGCCATGGATTTGCCGGCACGATACTCGACAGTAAATCAAACCCTTGAACTTCAAGCGACCACCACCGGGCGATACGGGAGACAATACACGTTTGGTCCATGTCCAGCGTAATGCGCTACAATCGGTCAGTAGAACAAATTTTAAACCTGACAGATCTACTTTAAACTTTTTCAGGCTAATGACAATAGCCAACGTCTCTAGTTCGAAATTGTGACAGTTTTATTCGACAGACGTAGTCTGTCTACTCGCATGCGACTGGGTTTTCACGCTACGTCCGGCTGCTTGTGGAGCAACATTCCACCTAAACTTAATTTGAACGCGTCTGTATGAATTTGGTTTAATATAATCCAGATTAAACAACGACAACACGGGTAGTTTTACAAAAATCGATATAATGCGATGGAATTCAAAAGACTGTTCGTCACCCCATACCCATGGTTGGTCCTTTTTGGTGAGTATAGTGATATAGGACGAGCGAGGCTAGCAAAATTAGGCATACACTTCCTAGAATAATTTGCCAGGTCCATAAAACTAACGTATCTGATTTAAGTTTCTAGGCACAGCAAGACATGAACTCAATCAATTTGCCTAGCCATTTCCCAACTATGTTGGGGTCGGTTTCCAGTCTAACCCATTGAAGCTGAATACCAGTATTTTACATGGAGCGACTGCCAATCTGACCTCCACAACCCAGTTACTGGATAATACTGGTAAGACGGGTTGTCAGACTTTCGGGCTTCTGACGACCCGTAACGACTGTCAAAGACCCACGAATGACAGCCGGGACAAACGGCTTAACGTGCTTTCCGAGGCACGGAGGAGTCTCGGTATGTAAAGATGGTCACCCATCCATGGACCAACCCCGGCAAGCGTAGCTTAACCTGGTAGATCGACCCATGCGGCTATACTTAGCCACGAGCTCCTCAGCAAAATCATGAACTGCAGTGAGCTTATACTTGGACGGCCTGACTTCGCCATCACACACCTCATGCCGTAAAGACCACTTGCCTAACCTGAGCATCACATTAGCATCATAATTATGAGGAATTTGATTCCTCCACAATTCCTTTACTCAATAAGTCTGATACGATATAAACATCCAATACTGATGGTAATAAATAGGCTCCGTGTTAGTTAATTCAATGTGCATTTGCACTGAACATTTTCCAATTTTATTTTCACTACCCGAAAAACAATCGGAATAATCGTGCAGTAAAAATTCAAGATCAGTCACGACATTTGGTTCCAGGAAATCACATATTATTATCGTCCAGAATCGTAACTCGCGCCACGCATCGGTTGCGGGGTAGTTTTATGACCTCATTACTAATATTAATTACTTTTAAGACAACTTTGCTATCCATAATCTCGGTATCGCATTCGGGAATAATGCACTGCCCTCGGCATATTACATTCAGTAGCACGCAGTGTAATCGAACCAAAATCAAAATTAACACAAGATAATAGTATTTTATTTACACCGGGTTGCAACCGAACGCGCTCAACTTTACCTATACATGTACCAGGCAGTTCGAGAAATTGATTTGCATTAAATATCCTTAGAGATGTCGGTGTTTTAATCACCTAAATACGGTAGAAAACTCTGTCAAAGGCTGGCCTATTATAGTGCCATTATCTTGTGCAAAGTCAGGTACTATAATAAAAGCCTACAATCACAAGTAGCCTCGCAAATTTACTGGAATCTTTACAACTACTACCAGACCGATCAGATTGGTTTTTGAGCCACCAAAACCGGACAAAACAATATTTTCGCAAGGACTCCTTCTAATTTTAATCGACTAGATACTGATTGTTACACAGAGAAATCATTATTTTTTACGGTCATGTAATATTTCGAACTACCCGACGCATCAGTAATATGATAACGCGCACAGTATGTCATTGTTTGTCATTTTCTTTGTTAGAAATTGTACGACGATTTTTAAGTTTCTTCTATTTAATGACCTGTTTTGCCATAGTTACTACATTTTTAATTTTTATTAATCAAAAAAATTAGTTTCGTGATGTCCGCGCTTGCTACAGAATACACACACCAAAGTCATTCCGTCTTGCTTCCGAGATTTACTGTTACACTTATTTGCAGTATTAAATATAACACTAATTGGTTGTCATAATGACTATTGTACTTTTTATTGCGATCAACATTTACGCCTGCGGGGTGCGTAAACGATGACAAGTAAGCTAATTGGGTCACGACATCTCGCGGAAATACCTTACTTCTACTAAGTCATTTAATCGTACGTAAGATGGGCTCAATGATTAATTAGGGAGTCTGGTATTCCACATGCTTTACCCATCACCAATTTACCGTAGTAAAATTGAATGTAATCTCTTTCAGGACGACGTACCTCGTTTACAAGATCACGCATCACATTGTTTTCAATCTAACCAATTGAATTGACTTCGTTTAGTTGACCATACTACCGCCACGCATGGCCTTTTAGTTTAGAAACTGACAATTAAATTACAACCGTACATTTTTGAAATACCCTCAACTTTTCTTATCCATTGTTCCATTATAATTAAAGAAATATGAGGATCTAATTACGGTATTGGGTCGCTACGGCCGACATAATAACGATGGATGAATATTATGGTGGCAATGTGGTGGACTTGTAGTGGTAGCTTCTAACGATGCGACTATCACCGATGTTTCAGAATGTACCTCACGAGAGGTATCTCCAACGCTGAGATCCTTTGCTACAGTGTGTGGTATCGGGGCTCTGTCTTCAGAATGCGGTAACGGAATTTCGTTAGGTACCGGTGTCAATAGGTTCACGAAGGGTACCGCGGGTAGTGACGGCGGCGTATAGGGACGCTGACCATGCACCTTGATTTATCACATTCGACGCGGCGCCAGAACTACCCCCCAATGCTGGTGTTATGATAACCCTGCCTTGCAAGACTTGATTTTTCAACATGACTACGCGTTCTAGTACCTAATCTAGGTGTATTAATTAACATCTTTGACTAAACGGCGACGCAAAGATTTATGATTGTCACTGTCGTGTCGTCGTTATTTTTACATAAATTACTTTTTTTTATGGTGTCCCATTATTATAGAATAATCACACGAAGCAATAAATAGGGTACACAGTCAAGTGAAATGCAAGTGTAAATTAAAGTCAAGCAATAGTCAAACACGGTACTTGATCAGGATGTAACACGATACACTAATAGTTATTATTTTTAAACACTTACGTGGGCCGCAAAAGTTCTATCCCGCTTCTGAGCTATAAGAGCTCAGAAAAACAAGGTAAAAGATTAATATAATATTTAATTAAAAATAGACATAACGCAGTACAACAAGATGTTAGATAGATGTTAAGCCGTCGGAGTCCGCGAGTGAAAAGGGGCGAACGCCTCGGTGCGCTATCCCAGCTAGGCGCACCGCCCGCGCGTTGCTAACTTCGCAGTTGTCAACTTCATGACGGTTCTCGAGCACCATCTCCCTTACAATAGCTATAAATTAAATATAGATTTCGTTATCACCCCGAACTTAAACACTAAACACTCCAAAGTAAAGCCTCGTATTGTTGAAACTGTTCCTTGTATCGACTGTGCGACAAGGAACAGTCTCAACAATGTCGCGGCGATGTCGTCCGACGTCGCCCGACATCGCCCGATGTCTCCAGGGACACATGTCGCTCGACAAATGTTCCTAGTGGGGACGAGGCTTTAAGGTGACATAAAAGTTTCGTAGATGATCTGCGTAAGTCTAGAAATGTAACGAGTGAACGTTATATTTCTAGACTTACACAGATCATCTATGAAACTTATTATGTCATCTTAACTTTTAACTGACGTCCAAAAAGGAGGAGGTTCTCTATTCGACTGTATGTTTTTTGTTTAAATTTTTGTGTTTGTTTGTTACGCGATTTCTCCGTCTATTGAGGACCGATTTTGAAAAAAAATTTTTTGTGAGAAAGGGTATGCTCTTTAAGTGGTCACATTGTCACCAAGTCGAATCTGAATGAAATCCCATGAAAATCGAGGGAAACCCTCGAAATTTTATAGGCACATCTATAGCGATTTGGGTATTTTTTATAGTAACTCGTACATTTGCTCTCGGAAAGCACCATTTCGTGAAGTGGAACTGATGATGAAGACCACAGATGGCCATCGGAACTACTCAATTATGCCCAAGTATTTCACAGATTGCGATTCGATTACTTTATTAAGCTTGCTAAGCAATTTATGCTCATCACAATGCCTAAGGTGATGTGGAGATGATGGTGAAGTCACCATAAGCTCCAGTTCTCCCGGTTCTTACTAGGAGAACTCCTCAACAATAAACGCCCCTGCATCGGGAAAAGCAATATTTATATAAAAGATTATGAGCATTTGACATTAGGCTATTCTAACTTAGATAAATTACAAACAGATCCACGAAAAAGTAAAAACAACCGACTTCCGAAAAAAACAATACAAAGTGACAAATAACTTAATTTCGGAAGTCGGTGGCAAAAAACTAAAATACATCGTAAGTTATTTTTCACTTTGTAGTGTTTTTTTCGGAAGTCGGTTGTTTTCTTAATTTTGTCTTTGACACAGTTGCCGCCATTATCGTAGTCCAATTCAATCTGCCTAGCCTTTTCCCAACTATGTTGGGATCGGCTTCCAGTCTAACCGGATGCAGCTGAATACCAGTATTTTACATGGAGCGACTGCCTGTCTGACCTCCACAACCCAGTAACTGGGTAATACGATACCCCTGGGTAAGACTGGTTGTCAGACTTTCGGGCTTCTGACGACCCGTAACGACTGTCAAAGATGCACGAATGACAGCCGGGACCAACTGCTTAACGTGCTTTCCGAGGCACGGAGGAGTCTCGGTATGTAAAGATGGTCACCCATCCACTGACCAACCCCGGTAAGCGTAGCTTAACCCGATGGATCGACCCGTGCGGCTGTAATTACTTAGCCACGAGCTCCTCATCGTAGTCTAATTCTGATGGTATATTTATTTCTGTTAAATCTATTATAAAGCATTTTCAGAGTTCGACAATCCCGACCATGACTCAATGGGCAGCCTTGACGCCCAATCTCTGTTCAACGTCAAACATATTATTGGTGTTTTCACTACGGACTACTGTAAGCTATAGGCTCGGCTCAAGGCCAAATACATTCCAGCCCAAAGAAGGCCACTCAACACAATTTCTATAAAATTAACAATAAACTGTTCGTTGGAGTATTTAAATGCCTGTTATAAAATGATACCGTCATTGTCACCCTCCTGACATTATTCTAAAGGCACGATTTGAAGAGTCAAGGTTCGCGGTTGTTACTACATACTTCCTTCCAAATTACAGCTTGGTTTCCATTATTGCGCTTCGACCCTAGTTCTATGTTCAAGTAATCATACCGTCATACATACGTCTATGAATTCATAGGCCGCACCTGTTTAGTAGAAGTTCTACTAAACAGGTGCGGCCTTAGTTAAAACTGGATGTCCAATGTTTTCCGCAGGCCCCGCGCAAACTTCAAGGACGTTAAAGAACACACGGGCATTGCATCTCAAGTACATACTTAGAACATAAAATGCGCGTGCAAGACGCATCTCATTCTCACATCAGTTAGGGTGAACTGGAGATTACACACTTCCTCCTTATTGAACACCGACAAGTACTTGAGCGTCAAGTTAACAAGAAAATTGGCGACACACTTTCTGTGTTAGCGCTTTATTAAATCATCATGAGTAATCATCCGTCCTGAGTTCCTGACGGGATCTGGAGGTACTTGGGTCAGCGAGTCTTTGTTATGCAGGGATCAGAATATTTCACAAACGTGTCGATATTAATAATTGGCGACACACTTTGTGTTAGCGCTTTATTAAATCATCATGAGTACTCATCCGTCCTGAGTTCCCGACGGGATCATGAGATGCTTGGGTCAGTGAGCCTTTGTTATGTAGGGAGCAGAATATTTCAAAAACATGTCGATATTTCTATATTAATTGGCGACACACTTTCTGTGTTAGCGCTTTATTAAATTATCATGAGTAATCATCCGTCCTGAGTTCCTGACGGGATCGGGAGATACTTGGGTCAGCGAGTCTTTGTTATGTAGGGAGCAGAATATTTCACAAACGTGTCGATATTAATAATTGGCGACACACTTTGTGTTAGCGCTTTATTAAATCATCATGAGTACTCATCCGTCCTGAGTTCCCGACGGGATCGTGAGATACTTGGGTCAGTGTGCCTTTGTTATGTAGGGAGCAGAATATTTCACAAACATGTCGATATTTCTATATTAATTGGCGACACACTTTCTGTGTTAGCATTTTATTAAATTATCATGAGTAATCATCCGTCCTGAGTTCCTGACGGGATCGGGAGATACTTGGGTCAGCGAGTCTTTGTTATGTAGGGAGCAGAATATTTCACAAACGTGTCGATATTAATAATTGGCGACACACTGTGTGTTAGCGCTTTATTAAATCATCATGAGTACTCATCCGTCCTGAGTTCCCGACGGGATCGTGAGATACTTGGGTCAGTGTGCCTTTGTTATGTAGGGAGCAGAATATTTCACAAACATGTCGATATTTCTATATTAATTGGCGACACACTTTCTGTGTTAGCGCTTTATTAAATTATCATGAGTAATCATCCGTCCTGAGTTCCTGACGGGATCGGGAGATACTTGGGTCCGCGAGTCTTTGTTATGCAGGGAGCAGAATATTTCACAAACGTGTCGATATTAATTGGCGACACACTTTCTGTGTTAGCGCTTTATTAAATCATCATGAGTACTCATCCGTCCTGAGTTCCCGACGGGATCGTGAGATACTTGGGTCAGTGAGTCTTTGTTATGTAGGGAGCAGAATATTTCACAATTCTGTCGATATTAATTGGCGACACACTTTCTGTGTTAGCGATTTATTAAATTATCATGAGTAATCATCCGTCCTGAGTTCCTGACGGGATCGTGAGATACTTGGGTCAGTGAGTCTTTGTTATGTAGGGAGCAGAATATTTCACAAACGTGTCGATATTAATTGGCGACACACTTTCTGTGTTAGCGCTTTATTAAATCATCATGAGTAATCATCCGTCGTGAGTTCCTGACGGGATCGGGAGATACTTGGGTGAGCAAGTCTTTGTTATGCAGGGAGCAGAATATTTCACCAACGCATTGACAGTTTTTTTTAAATGTTTTGGTGGGAATTCATGAAATGACTTCTCCCGCCCTGGGTGGAGCGGGAGGGCGTGTCAGACATTTACTGACTAGAACCCACCCGTGTTCCTTCCTGCCTGTGCCAGGGCCACGGTACCTCTTTCGGTCAACCCGCGACACTGGCAGGCGTATGCCCTATCGAACCCCATCACTGCTGACGTCTCTTTGAGGCGCGCGTGGGATACAACGCGCCGTGGACCTGGGCCTGGTCCTTACCACTTACCTTAGTCTTTGTTATATTTTAATTTAATTTATTTAACTCAGACAAAGTCCATTATTTGTTAGTCACAATTTATTTATTTTAGTTATGCAGGGAGCAGAAATATTTCACAAACGTATCGCTATAATTTAGGTGGCCATATTCACGTTGCGATATTTACCCGTGCCTACATTCGGCTGCTATTACTGCTCTCGCTTCATGCCTCACCCCAGGGGGTCTACTCCCTAAGTCCGTCCGTCCGTCCGCCGCCGCCGGTCTGACATAACGATCCATCAAAACAAGTGTAAAAGTTAAACTTTTCGGACGGGTAAAAACACGTCAGGAGTAGGGACAACTGTCAAATCGTGTTGTCATTCATACTTCGTTCGGGTTCCGAACCAATCATCTATCCGTAGGTGATACGGAGTAGGAAACGCCCGTAACGAAGGCCGAAACTACGGACTTCGTGCTTAGGAGTAGAGCCCCAGATCCCATGACACGCTGGCACGCGCTTCCGAATCGTGCGCCTGGAGAATAGAGCTCCTTCTGTCGAAGATGATTGTTGACGCGCGCCAATAACGCTTTTCAGCTTCACGTCATGGGATGGCACTCATTCACGGAACTTGGAAACCATCGTTCATTAACGCCAGTTACACACACAGGCTTTATTATTCGCATATGCCAATAGCCGCCCGTCCTTCCTCATAATAGCGCGATAATAATGTGAACGCATTCTTTGTTTGTTTATACGGAGCTGTGTGAATTTATCTTTATCTTGGGTTAAGTAATTAATTAATTAATTTTGAAAAACATGTAGGTACATACACCATGAGTAAGTCTATTGTACTTATTAGGCCCTTGTATTTTTTTTGTTTGTGTGATCAATGTAGTAATCATATTACACATACGAAGACTGTATTATGTCGTAGTCGGGTTTTGTGTCCCAAAATATTACGAATTGTCAATCAATGAACTCGGCTCTCAGCCCATCAGTCGGTGGAGTGTCCTTATTTATTTCATTACTAGCTTTTGCCCGCGACTTCGTCCGCGTTTTCGTCGTTTTTCGTAAAAAAGTACCATATGTCCTTCCTCACGGTTCAGTGGTTTTGATGTAACAGACAGATTAACTTTCGTATTTTAGTAGGGAAATATAATATGTCAATCCACAATACTGTTGAAAAATATCGCACTATGGAACCGCAGACTATTATTATTAATAGCTGTGCCCGCGACTATCGGGAGTTACACGTGTTATTGTGAGTCAACCATAAAAGATAGACATATGCTGTTGTAGGATATTTTTTAGATAATTTTATGTAGAACATTTCCGTCATAAATGATTTCTATGTAGCTTAAACCATTAAGGCTGCACACGCGCCGTAAGCTTAAAAAATGGAGCAACTTCTCCCGTTTTCCCAACATTTCCCTTCACTGCTCTGCTCCTATTAATTGTAGCGCGATGAAAAGTATACTATAACCTCCCCAGGAGTATGAAGAATAATTGTACCAAGTTTCGTTAAAATCCGTCGAGTAGTTTTTGTTTCTATAAGGAACATACAGACAGACAGACAGACAGACAGACAGACAGACAGACAGACAGACAGACAAAAATTTTACTGATTGCATTTTTGGCATCAGTATCGATCAGTAATCACCCCCTGATAGTTATTTTGAAAATATATATCACTAGCTTTTGCCCGCGGCTTCGCCCGCGTGGATGTCGGAAAATATCCCATGGGAACGTTCATGTGGAAAACATATCATATCCCTAACTTAAGAAATGCTGGGTTTCCCTTACAAACTTTCATCCCCTATATCACACCCTGTAGTATTGTTTTTGAAAGTATCCTATGTCCTTTCCCAGGATGCTATATAAATATAAAGCCTTGCCAAATTTTGTAGAAATCCGTGCAGTTTTGTAAATTTTAAAATCAACCCCTATTTTACCCCCTTAGGGGATGATTTTTCAAAAACGCTGAACTGCATATTTATATATTTCCTATCAAAAGCATACATTTTAATTTTCACATCCCTAACTTAAGAAATACTGAGTTTCCCATACAAACTTTTATCCCCTATATCACCCCCTGAAGGATTATTTTTTAAGACCAAAAGTAGCCTGTGTCCTTCCCCAGGATGCTATATAAAGCCTTGCCAAATTTGATCGAAATCCGTACAGTTTTGTAAATTTTAAAATCAACCCCTTTACCCCCTTAGGCGATGATTTTTCAAAAATGCTGAACCGCATATTTCTTAATTTCCTACCAATAGCATAAATTTGTTATCCCTAACTTAAGAAATACTGGGTTTCCCTTACAAACTTTCATCCCCTATATCACCCCCTGTAGTATTGTTTTTGAAAGTATCATATGTTCTTTCTCAGGATGCTATATAAAGCCTTGCCAAATTTTGTCGAAATCCGTGCAGTTTTGTAAATTTTAAAATCAACCCCTATTTTACCCCCTTAGGGGATGATTTTTCAAAAACGTTGAACCGCATATTTCTTTATTTCCTATCAAAAGCATACATTTTAATTTTCACATCCCTAACTTAAGAAATACTGAGTTTCCCATACAAACTTTCATCCCCTATATCAACCCCTGTAGGATTATTTTTTAAGACCAAAAGTAGCCTGTGTCCTTCCCCAGGATGCTATATAAAGCCTTGCCAAATTTGATCGAAATCCGTACAGATTTGTAAATTTTAAAATCAACCCCTATTTTACCCCCTTAGGCGATGATTTTTCAAAAATGCTGAACCGCATATTTCTTAATTTCCTACCAATAGCATAAATTTGTTATCCCTAACTTAAGAAATACTGGGTTTCCCTTACAAACTTTCATCCCCTATATCACCCCCTGTAGTATTGTTTTTGAAAGTATCCTATGTTCTTTCTCAGGATGCTATATAAAGAAAGCCTTGCCAAATTTTGTCGAAATCCGTGCAGTTTTGTAAATTTTAAAATCAACCCCTATTTTACCCCCTTAGGCGATGATTTTTCAAAAACTCTGAACCGCATATTTCTTTATTTCCTATCAAAAGCATACATTTTAATTTTCACATCCCTAACTAAAGAAATACCGAGTTTCCCATACAAACTTTCATCCCCTATATTATCACCCCCTGTGGGATTATTTTTGAAAAAAAAAGTAGCCTATGTCCGTCCCCAGGATACCATCTATAGCCTTGCCAAATTTTATCGAAATCCGTTCAGTGGTTTAGGCGTGAAAAGGTAACAGACAGACAGACAGACAGACAGACAGAGTTACTTTCGAATTTATAATATTAGTATGGATGTACAGAATTGACCTCTCTACAGATTTATTATAAGTATAGATAATATTTTGTTTATTAACCAAATAATGATACATTTCCTTAAAACTAATACAAAAATTACCATAAACGAGAATTAAATTAAGGAAACATAATTTTAATAAATTTACTAGTATTTTTCCTTTGTAATATAAATTATATAAAATTTATAATCTAGATTGTTACTTATCGATCATGCAAAACTATAATAGTAAAGTCTACCAGTAGTAAGACCTACTTGGTCCTATAACGACAATACCTAAATACCATATAAAGTACCTGAGATACGTACTTAATAAGTACGTATCTCAGGTACTTTATATGGTATTTAGGTATTGTATATTATCTGTATTATCTGTTTATATAAAAATGAATACCTGTTTCCCTTGGTCATCGCATCACGCGTGAACGGATGGAACAATTTCGCTAATTCTTTTTTTGTTGTGTTTATTATTGTCAGGAGAAGGTTCTTATGAAAGAAAAAATTAAGAAAATTTCGCAGAAAATTGGAAAATTTCAGAAAACTTAACGACTATTTTAACTTCGCGCGTTTACATTAAAATATGCATAGTCAAGACAGGACAACGTCAGACAGCTAGTAAAGAATATTAATACCTTCCCTGCCAAAGAAAGTTATTGAAAACCATATTGTAATTCCATACGGATCGTGGCATGGCTTATGCAAAGAAATTGCCCTAAGTTTTCGAACTATTAAGAATTCTACTCGTTTACTTTCCGGATGAACATCAAGAGCGTCGCTACTCGTTATCAACTGACCCTTGTAGAATGTCTTCATACCTTCATTTATAACTATACAAGTTAAATGAATACAACTAGTGAATTCTTATTTGAGAAAGTAACTTCATACTACGCCACAGTAATGACGTACCGAAGCCTGCTCATCGCCCGAGAGGAAAGTAACCTATTTCTCTTGATTAAAGGTTATAACTCGCTGTGGCAACATGCACTGTGCCACAATTTGATCCCAGTGGCTCATTTGGCTCGCTCGGCGACCCCAATAGCGCAGCGGCCAGCTTGTCTGGGCTCTGGGGGGTTTGATTCCAGAGATATGGATCTGAAGATTGGAGTATTTAAAACCACGTGTCTCCAGACAGATCGCGTCAAAACATAGTAATATTCCGCGATTTCTGTCAGTGGGCATTGTGGAGACTTGTCTCGAAGCAAAGTCTGGAGATATACAGCGATCATCAGAAACGTAGCGCAATCTCCATTACCTTCAATTAAAATGAGTCACTGGCCAGTTGCCGCCCTAATGAGTACGAGTACTGAGAACTGCCACAAATACTTACAAGCAAACTTTGCACAAAAGTCTCTCATTTTCTTTGTGACCGAATCAACATTAACTCATTTTTACGAGGAGTTCGTAGTGGAGCAAAGTTACTGGTAAGTATATTAGATCATTCGGAGAAAAGTTAGAGATAAAAAGTGTGACAAAAGTGCTTTAAGGCGATATAGCATGTCAATACATAATGTTCCTTTGCAAAAACATTGAGAAAGTACAATGACGCTCGCCATTCATTCTATTATAACATAAACTTTGTTCTCATCTTTATTTCCCGAAAGTAAGAGTCGTTGAAGGGACTATGATGATCAAATGCGACTCTTACTTTCGGGAAATAGGGTATTCAAATACTGGTTTTTTTTCAATACAAGTTATATTGATACGGCATTGAGCGGTATCAGTGTGATCAATACCGTGATCACGGGATTACGGTATTGAACACAAGTTCAATAAGGACGTTAATAAAACCATTAAAATAAGTTTTTTTTATTTTTAACAATATTATGCTTAGTATCAAATACCTTTTATAAGTCAATCTGCCTAGCCTTTTCCCAACTATGTTGGGGTCGGCTTCCAGTCTAACCGGATGCAGCTGAATACCAGTATTTTACATGGAGCGACTGCCTATCTGACCTCTACAACTCAGTAACTGGGTAATATGATACCCTTTGGTAAGACTGATTGTCAGACAGAAAAAAAGAAGGGTAGCAATGACCCCGAAGTCGTTTCAAAAACTTCCACGGACCCTCAACTTTCCAAACAATACAAGTAATAAGTACTTTCCGGGACAATTGTAAGGTTGGGTTCGAATGTCGTAAGTAAGGTGAAAAACAAACAATAGTTTTTACCGACTTCACAAAAAGGAGGATGTACTATGTTCGGCTAATTGTATGTTTTTTTTTGTATGTTTGTTCATCGAATACTCCGCCAATTGTCGACGGATTTTCAAAATTCTTTTTTTGTTTGAAAGGGTATACTCTCGAGGTGGTCCCATTGTCACCAAATCAGAATCTGATCAGGGGATCCCATAGAAATCGAGGGGAACCCTCAAATTTTTATAGGCACAACTATAGCGATTTGGGTATTTTTTATAGTAACTCGTGCATTTGCTCTCGGAAAACACCATTTGGTGAAGTGGAACTGATAATGAAGACCACAGATGGCCATCGGAACTACTCAATTTATAAGTATTTCACGGGTTGCGATTCGATTACTTTAATATGGTTGCTAAGTAATTTATGCTCGTCAAAATGCATAATGGTGATGATGACTTCACCATGAAGCTCCAGTTCTCCTGGTTCTTACTAAGAGAACTCCTCAACAATTAACGTCCCTGCATCGGGAAAAGCAATATTTTGTAAAAAGTGATGAGCAGTTGCCACTGGGCTATTGTAACTTAGATAAATTACAAACTGACACACTAAAACAACTGACTTCCAAAAAAACACTACAAAGTTAAAAATAACTTTAATTTTGGAAGTCGGTGGCAATAAACTAAAATACAGATCCAAAGACACCGACTTTTTTGGAAGTCAGTTGTTTTTTTTTTGTAAAAAAGTTTTTGTCATACTTGGTACTTAGTACCTACTAAAGTACTGTATGTGTTTCCGCTTGGAGTAATCCATTTTTCCTGTATACTTCCTTACAACCGATAAATCTGAAAAAGAGCTGAGATAACAGCGGGGCGCTTGCTCTGTAGAAAACAAGTGTGAGATCATCATGATTTATGATGTGATGATGATGCATCATCATCACATCATAAATCATTTGTCTCATAATTAAATTTCCTTCTACTACAAATCGCGATAATATAATTTAATGTGTAAGTAATACCATAATCACTGTATTGGCTCGTTAATACGGGTATTGAAAAAGGCCAATATAATTCCATGATTAAAGTATTACGGGATCCTGGAATACCGGTATTGAAAGCCCTCATCCAATTTTGACTATTGACGCTTATCAGCTGCGCAGCGGGTATGCGATGGCTGAAAAGCAAACCACTGAAAGAAAAACTTAATATTCCGATATCGATATAAATATTAGCCCGTCGATTACTGTCGAATCGCTAAACAGGAAGTTTCGCAACACCGTATAATTAATAATTATGTACGTTCTCAGCGGCAGCTTATAGCATGAGTGTGTAGTTACATAATGTGAAAATATAGTGAAACACGGAATGAACGGGCAGATGCGCGACTGCATATTTTCGAACTTGATAGATTATTCTAATTATAGATATTGCTATTATCATGAGTAATCCTTTCATTGTTAAAACATGATGTTTTGCATAACCTAAAACTTGTAACAAGTATGTAATACCTAATTTAAATTTCAACAATTCTTTCATTATTTCAGTATGTCTGTAAATGTAGATTAGTTAAAATACTAAAGAATAATGTAGTAAAACATAGGATATATTCCAAATGGAAATCCACCTTTTATGTCGTTGATATTTTGGATGACGGTAGATTGAAAAGTCAGTTGTTTGTTCACGACTATAAAAGATCTGCCTAGCCTTTTCCCAACTATGTTGGGGTCGGCTTCTAGTCTAATCGGATGCAGCTGAATACCAGTATTTTACCCAGTAACTGGGTAATACGATACCCCTTGGTAAGACTGGTTGTCAGACTTTCGGGCTTCTGACGACCCGTAACGACTGTCAAAGATTTATATTATTTATTTTTATTTATATCATTATTTTCAAAATAAATGTAATTATAACTTCCAAATTGCTACATAATGCGATGCGTCGCAGTGCTTCGATATACCTAATCTGTCAAAACGCAATTTTGTGATAGGTCTGATGTGTAGTATTTCCTATTATATACATCTATAACATTGCGATCTTTTAGATTTTTATTTTTTAAATAGGTATACTATTTCACTGTATCTTCTATGTGTTAGCAACCCAATATGTCTTGTTTTAGAGATCACAGAATAAGGAACAGCTCTGTTTCTTATACAGAAAAGTTCCACACATATTCACTAGGTTTTCCTGAAAGGGTAAGTGAATTAGGTAGACTAATTATTGCAGCTTTGGGGCTATTGGCTAGCGGCGGATTGGTAATTATAATTATTTCAGTTCGCCGTTCATAGAATTAGGTATATGATTTTAGTGACTTTTAAATCTGTTAATACGGCTTCAAAATAATGCAAGTAAGTTATGCAAAAGATGCGTGTTAAACCGCGTACACATCAATTTTATATGTGAATATTTAATGCGTGTTAAACCGCGTACACATCAATTTTATATGTGAATATTTAATGCGTGTTAAACCGCGTACACATCAATTTTATATGTGAATATTTAATGCGTGTTAAACCGCGTACCCATCAATTTTATATGTGAATATTTAATCCGTGTTAAACCGCGTACACATCAATTTTATATGTGAATATTTAATGCGTGTTAAACCGCGTACACATCAATTTTATAAGTGAATATTTAATAAAATACTTTAATAATAATAATTAAACAAATTCAGGACGTGTCTACTCAAAATCAATCAATCTGCCTAGCCTTTTCCCAACTATGTTGGGGTCGGCTTCCAGTCTAACCGGATGCAATGAATACAGCTGAATACCAGTATTTTACATGGAGCGACTGCCTGTCTGACCTCCACAACCCAGTAACTGGGTAATACGATACCCCTTGGTAAGACTGGTTGTCAGACTTTCGGGCTTCTGACGACCCGTAACGACTGTCAAAGATCCACGAATAACAGCCGGGACCAACGGCTTAACGTGCTTTCCGAGGCACGGAGGAATCTCGATATGTAAAGATGGTCACCCATCCACTGACCAACCCCGGCAAGCGTAGCTTAACCTGACGGATCGACCCGTGCGGCTGTTATTACTTAGCCACGAGCTCCTCGTGTCTACTCAAAATATAAAAACTATATTACTTTCAAACTACTTAAGATATTTTCATGATTTTTTTTTTGTATGAACAGACTATTTTATTATCTATTCTACTCTGTGTTTTTTTTCCAATATTCATACATCCGTTACTAAAAATAAATATTTCCCTACTAGCCAACCTGCCAGGCGTTGTCGTGTCAAAATTTCAATTTATTTTTTTTTCCTATTTTTTTTTAAACCACCCCAGTAAAGAGGAGTATAAAACAAATACAATTCAAATCGGTCCGTTCTCAAGGTATGTCGTGACCAAGGGAAATAGGGATTAATTTTTTATGTAATACATAATATAGATGAAGCCGAACGGAATTGCATGCGGCGAAAACGCACTGCCCAGTCGCACAAGGTCACCAGACCAACACTCCTATCATATGACAAGTTTAAATTTAAATACCAACTTAATCAGGTCATAATACACTACTATTATGACCTGATTAAGTTGGTACTTAAATTGTTAGAAGTACTAAGAATTAAGATCATTTTACTTTATTATGTGACTGTTAATTGTAACAGAGGAGAAGATCCGTCTTAACGAGCGTAGATTAAAGAGACCCGTTGATTCTTCTTGTCCACCGCACCGGGAAGCGTATATAGAAATGCTATAGTATAGTTAAAATCTCGCTGCAGACTCGGTCATAAATCATTCGAGTGTTTCGCTCTCTTTCCCACTCACGGGCCTTATGGGCAGGCCACGCCCACACGTAGTCCTGTGCATTACTGCAGTCGATGAGTGATATCGATAGTTTTATATTTTATATATTTATAAATGGGTGATAGAAATAAATACACATTTTTTTTTATTTTATTACCAAATTTACTACAAAGCATATTAAATATATAAACAAAAGGACGTATATATAAAACTAAAAATAGAAAATTAAAATTCTTCGTCTGAGTCATCGTCATCATCATCCAAATGAATGATGAACTCTTCGCATAAATGTGCTTTTCTTAAGTCTTCATCTTGCAGCAATTCTGCATGTTCCACACATTTTTGCCCATTAACCTGCATACTTAATGAAAGCAGTATGTTTACGTGATAACCTTAATGATTCTGTTATCGATAATGGCCTTGAGCGCGCGCAACTAGCGCACATCCTTACTCCGATTATGATTTATGATCAAGTCTGCAGCGAGATTTTAAATATACTATACTTCAAAACGACCCCTCAGACGGAGACGATAGAGTCATTTCCAGGCGTTAAACACACGTAAATGCTAGTAAATGCTAATTCCGCGTAAAAGCTACTGAATACTAGCATTTACGTGTGTTTAACGCCTGGAAATGACCTAACTCTAGGTATTCGTCTCCGCCTGAGGGGACGTATTGAATTAGCATTTCTATATACGCCACCGGGAACGGGACGTCAACGAGAAAACAGCTGACGGCGAAGTAGCGACAGTATGCATTTACTATGGCGCCATCATCTGTTTTCTCGTTGACTTCCCGTTCCCGGTGCGGTGGACAAATCCTCTAAACATTCCTATAAAAACATCGGTTATGTCTATCTGTACATTCAGAATTTCAAACTCGCCAATTGCTGGATGAAGTTTGATACAGTTTTAGACGCACTTTAAACGCGGAGGGAATCATACAATAACAATAACATCTGCGGGTCTGTTCTGAAGTAGACGGAAACATTATTTTTGGATTTAGGCCAAGTTTTTTTTGTTTTTGACATAAATATTCGAATAATTCGATTGAAATGATTAAAGCTCTTGTTGGAGGGTTTCTATGTCTCTACACTGGTACATAATGAGATAGATAAGTAGGTAATAAGCATGTAATAAGTAATATATAACACGTTATTTGCGTGTAACCTTTATTTTCAAACTTATGTTAAAGAAGTTAAAAAAACCGGCCAAGTGTTCGGTGTTGTGATTAGGGTTCCGTACCAAATATGATTTATCAATATATTGGTATTTTTGTTAGTAAAATATACGCAAACATTTTCACCAAATTTTAACAAGTTAAAAAATTCTTCGGAACAAAATTTTGTAAAAAAAATGTGACGGTGGCTTCTCATTCCTTTCTTTTCCAATACTTTTTAAAACAAAAAAATACAGTATTTATCTACTGAACGAGTTCTAAACAACGATAACTCACAGGTAGGTCAATTTTTTTTCGCGCCCCCCTTTATCTGTATGGGAGGCCCAATAAAAACATTAAAAATATTTTTTGACAATTTGTATGGCTTTGGGTCAACAAGATGCTGTGAAAATTTGAGGACTAGCTCCGACCGTTTGGCTGTAAAACCTGTGTGACTGACGACGTCTGTCGGTCAGACGGACACCTGAGTGACAGCAATAGGGCTCCGTTTGGACCCTTCGGGTACGGAACCCTAAAAAAGAGATTTTCTTTCTCAACTTCATGTTGACAGAGACCAAAAAAATTGTATAGTAAGGATATTTAGTAATACATAAATATTAAAGCTATTAGTGGCCTTTTCGCAATTAGAAGATACACACGTGGGTGCGCCTACGCCGACGCAAAAATGCGTGAATCATTTTTACACTCATTTGTATTCGTTCGCTATAGTCCGTCCGTCATAGGTCCATCTATTTTTAAGATAAGTAATGAAATACGAATATTATAATCTGTATAAATAAAAATGAATCCCTATTTCCCTTGGTCATCGCATCACGCGTGAACGGATGGAACAATTTCGCTTATTTTTTTTTTGTTGTGTTTATTATTGTCAGGAGAAGGTTCTTAGGAAAGAAAAAAATAGGAAAATTTTGCAGAAAACTGGAAAATTTCAGAAAACTTAACGACTATTATTAACTTCACACGTTTACATTAGAATATTCATTGCTAAGACAGGACAACGTATGTCGGGTCAGCTAGTATAAAATATAATACCCGCCGCAATTATTTAGTGTCTTTAGCATTCAAGCTAAGGTTGCCATATTAATAAAAACTAAAATTTTTGAGGATTTTTTTTGATATTTGGTGAAATGAGTTCAATACTCGCCAGTATTCCAAGTAGTCATTAATATTTAAAGTTTAACGTGTTACTCTGCTCAGAACATAAAAATAGACTAGTTTGGTGACCCCACGCGGCTGTATTTGCGTGGACGTATTAAAATACCGTGGCAATCTGTACGCACGGCTACAGATGAAGCTATACATTTCCAGTATAAGCTGATCTCGTATTGTATAGGATTTCCTTACAATGAGAGGTCAGTGTAAATTGGAAATGTATAGCTTGATGTGTAGCCGTGTGTACAAAGAACTGTTCCATGTGAGATTACCGTGTATATCAATCGGATAACATATTTTTGTATCAATGTTCCATATACCTACTAACACACTTAATAAGGACTTGGTATTGTTATAAACTTGATCATATTTTAATTGTTTTTTTTTTGCAAATTATTATAATCATCCAGATCAAGTAGTATATTAATAGCGTTTACGAGAAAAAGTAAATGTTTTCTTATTTTTAACCGACGAAAAAAAAGGAGGAGGTTCTCAAGTCAAGAAGAATATATACCTATTTTTTTTTATACAGGCCGTCCCACGGATATGCCACATGGAGGCAAAGTATCTTGAATATTGTAGATGGAACATTTTACTGGAAGAAGACATTATTTGAATTTAAAAAAAACAATTTAAACTGCATTCATAGATATTTAAATAATTACATTGTTGAACCGGAAATCAAACCCTTTACATGAGAAAAATAATGACCCTGTAGCATTTTCATACCGATCGAAAGTCTTCATCATAAGGATAATTTTTTGCTAAATAACATAGTGTCACAAATAAAAGGAAGACCATGAATTTTAACATTTTTAATACAAAATTAATCAATTTATCAAATGCTCAAAATGAGTCCCTTCCTGTTAAACACAAAAGTCGCACTCTTTTGATTATTTCGCTCGCTAAAAATGTTAAAATTCATGGTCTTCCTTTTATTTGTGACACTATTTTAATTAGCAAAAAATAATCCTTATGATGATCCATTGTACAGTGGCAAAAATGATTAAATAAAAGACTCGGCGTTAACCAACGACCCGCGCGCCCGCACGATCTCTCGGTCCTTATGTTTCCGCACTAATCCAATCACTCGCTGAAAAGTAAAACGTGTGAATAATAACCTGAAGAACACATAACTTTACGGTGCGCAGTCGAGTAAAAAATGGCCGTTAACACTTTCTCCTGGTAATGCAGATATCATAACAACGTGTAGCTGGTTTGTTCAGCGGTTTTTGTGATTATGGCCAACAGGAAGAAACAATTAATATGATCAAGAAAATCGTCTGACATCTTCTTTGTTTCATTAAAAAGAAAAACAATTTTTCTAAAAGGCTATTTGTCTTCAAAAACAAAAATTTTTCTTATTCATTTTCATGTTAAAAATTTAAGATTTTCTATAATAAATAATGAATCAGCCTATAATGTTCCCACTGCTGGGACACAGGCCTCCTCTCTTCGAGAGCCAGTGGGCTGTAATCTACCACGCGAGCCGTGCGGGTTGGTAGATGTCACACGTCTTTGAATTTTTGGTTCTAGGACATGCCGGTTTCCTCACGGTATTTTCCTTCACCATTTTGTGAGCGGCGATGAAATTATTTTCACAAAGTAAAGCGATTGTCTGGGTTGGAACCCACGACCTACAACTCGTAAGTCGTGGCCGTCAGCAGGACAAAACACGATTAACACAATTTGGCTCGATACAAAAAATCGCAGTTTCCTCAAAATAAGCATTTTTCATACGAAAAAACTGTTTTATTCGATTGTAATTAAAGCAATTTCAATAAAATTTCGTCTACACGCTCACCATTGAAGACATAAGGGGCTAATGGGTTCATCATCATCATCATTCCAGCCGAAAGACGTCCACTACTGGACATAACCTCCCTCAAGCACCGCCACTTCGACCGGTTCTGTGCTTCAATAGTGATTTTGGGTTATTTAGAATTAAAAAAAGAAATATTTTTAAGATTCTAATATGCTCCGATTGGCCATACCAATGCTCCAAACCCCATAATGATACCATTTCACCGAGCATTTTACATGACAGCCGAGACCAACGGCTTAACGTACTTGCAGAGGCACGGGAAGTTCTCGATATTTAATGGATGGACCAATCCTTCAATCGACCATGTGGCTGTTATTATTTAGCCGCTGTTAACTTAAATAAAGAAGTTTAAAACAAGACAAGGATTGACAAAACTCATCAGCATATTCGCGGAAATTTTTGAAAATTCTCGTTTTTTATATGCGAACGTTGACTTAGTTCATGGACTCATTTTCATAGCGAATAATTCATAGATAGCGAAAAAAAAAACAATTTTATCGGAGAATATTTTAGCTACGGATCTTAAAATAAAAAAGATGGTAATTCAAACAGAAAGCATGGTGAAAGCTTTGCATTAGACTCTTAATTTTATACGATTGGCTTGTAAATACGTACTTGTAATCCGTGCCCAACACGCCACATTTGAATTTAAATGTGTGAAATTCATCACGATGTTCTAATATATTGGCGATGTTAGATGTTATGTCGAGATATGGTGATATGTTTCTTAGAATTAACGTTCTTAATTCTTACTGAACAAGTGATCCAGCAGATAATATGTTCTGCCTTTTAATTAATAAATCTATTGTTTCTGACACAAAAGTGTTTAGCGGTCCCACGAGCTGTCCTTCATTCCATGCAATGAACTTCCTCTTACACATTATTATAATCTTAGTTTGCGTTTTATCTGATGTAGATATTGCAGAAGTGTCCGCTCTGCTGCAATACACCTGTATTTGGATGCCATGGCAAAAGTGCTGAATGTACACTCAAGACTGTGAAGGATAATTCCCTCTTGCACTAGGGATAAATAAATCTGAGCCGCTCGCGTAATTCCGCCCCATCCATCGTGGGAAGTTCAAATGTCTCGAGAGTACCACATTGGTTTGGACAAAAAAAGCTCGCTTTTGGTACCATCCCCGATCAGTGGAATAGCGCACGAGAACTTACGCCTCTTGTTTCTGCACAGATTTGTCTCTAGCTTTTGAGAACCTCAACCATTCGAGAATCGAGCTCTCATTATTGATAGCTAACTATTTTCAGCTCAAGAAGTGCTATGAAATTACTTCAACATAAATGTAAGTCCTCCTACTTCACTTTCCACCTGAAATGAGTCTTACTTCCATAAATAATTGGGTTGTCTCGTGGGCAGCGATAATGTGAAGATGCTAACTCACACTCTCATCCGGTGCACATAAAATGCAACGCGTATGTTTACATCTCATATATGAGTAGTTTTATTGTTGTGACTTTGAACTTTACTTGGTTGTTCTGCCAGCTTCAGGCCCAAGTTGCTTGAGGTTGGAGCAATATTTGACCCTGACAGCGACTCAGAGGCTAACTTTTTCATCTTTTCTTTGGTCTCACTCTGCCCTTCATCTATGGTCTAATGAGTGATTAATCTTTTGAGGTGTCACGTTCTTCTCCTTTATTCATTATGAAAGGTTCCGTATGAAGCTGGTGCATTGTTCTCTTGGTTCTTCAAGTATAGTTTCCCTTCTATCGTTTTTGTCGAATTTTTGAAGTTTCTTCAAGGCGATTTCTTTCATCTCAAAAAAACTTAATATCCGACAAGTATTATCCAATTTTATGTGACTACCACATGCATCTTTCATGTATTCTTATTTGCAAATTATGAACTCAATTATATACCATCTATGTGTATAATGTAGACGCGTCATTTTCTTCAGCACGCTAAGCATCCAATAATAATCCTATAGCGTCTCATAATATCTACTAAATTCACTGACAGGTAACACACAGACTAAACCATTGGGTCTCACGAGTCCCTTTATAATGAAGCGAGCACTAAGGTTGTGTTTTTGAAAATTCATCACCTAAAAACAGGGAATTAAAATGTGTATGAAAGTTCGACATTCGCTTATATTATGGGGAATCCAATCGGGCACACGGCTTGTGCGTCAATAATTTATTTAATTACTCAGGATATTATGTGATTATTTTTATGATAATTATCTTCATTTACGCTCCTAGCTAAGGAATTTTTTGTACCTACATCAATACTGGCAGGTGCTTAGTTGGTCATCAAGACCGCCATGTCAATTAGTTTAATTAACGACACAATTATTTTTATCACAAAGATGCTTGTTTAGGAATGATGCATAAATACTGTGAAGTCAATCATCTCGATCGAGAACAATGGTGCTGGTGACGTTGTTGCAGTTATTTTTATCAGTTTGATCTAATAATATGGCTAAGGGCGGAGTTCACCGACTTTTACAACTGCTGTTTACATATTATTTAATTTAGTTCTTCTCCAACAAATTGTTTTAATACTTAACCAGAGTGGTTTGAATGTTGGTGAACACAGGTGTAGTGCTGACTTCACGTTGTGACGATGCATAAGGGAAATCGCCCACTCGAAGTGTTCGCAATCAGTATCAGCACGGGCCGAGACGCCGCGTCGCTGCGGTGACCGATTGTGAGTAGGCGGCCACCGATACTGCCTCATGCCGTCATGCCATTTACATTTGATTATTTTGATACTAAGATTAGACAAGATGCAAAACTTGTAATAACACCTAAAGAAACCTTATACTGTTTGGTTTACGCAAGGCTTTTCATTCGTTGAATAATTGTTGGAGGTCGCAAAATGCACCGCTAGGGTGAAAAATCATTGGTGATAATTGGCATCCCTTAAGAGGGAACAGGGCCTGTGATTCTCCATACAAATGTATTCCCCGTTTTTCTTCCTGAATAATACCTCTAGAACAGTATTTTTTTTCATAAAATCAAGGTCTGCTGTAGACACGTCTCTGTCATTTCCTTTTTTTCAGCAACTAATTAGTAAAGAAAATATGATCTTCCGAAAATTCCAAAAAATGCCCCATTTTTACCGCCATGATTGGAGAACTACCAGAGAAATTCCAAAAGTTTTTAACATAAAAGAAAATTATAGGAAGACTCTCTCTCTTTCTTAAAATTTTAATGTAAAAAATAATTTTATCGGCTCAGTTTTCGAGGAGCAAAAAGGGGAATACGAAACATCGCGTCAATCTCGTCAAAATTTTCGTGATATCATAGGTTTGAGCTGCAGCTGTCTCTATCGCTCTCTTATCACTGTTCGTTCGGACGACAATAGTTTTTTCAAATACTTATTTTTTAAATTGTTCAGAGGCCCTGTTACCTCTTAAGCCCTTTCACAGTCATGGTAACCGCGTACGTTGGCAGCACGGCGTGTCTTCAACCAATCGTGTGTAACAAAGCACTCACGTCTAGTAGTGACTGATTGCTCTATCATCAACATTGTCAGACGATATAAATTGACGATACGAGCGCTTACTGTAATGTATGATGTGAATGCGTTCTCGACTCTGCGCCTGCGGTGCTTGCTTGTCATCCGTTTCACTCAGTTGATTTTACGAACGAGACGTTCTCGGGATGGTAAGACGCTGATATATCTTCATGTTTTTTTTTAAATTGAATCACAAACGTTCCTCTTGACTATCACTACATTTTTTATGGTACTTAAACATGATGTTTGAAATCTGTTTGTTATGCTATTTATCACAATATTACTTATTAGCAAACGGAAAATATAATCTAGGTAATCCCTTATTCATAAAAAAAACTATAACGCTCTACAAACCTTATTTAATTAAAATAGTGTTTTGTCTTCTTCTTTTCCATACGTGACGTAAAGGAACGAATTTTTGAACAGGAGAGTTGTCTAACATTAAAGTACCTACAAATGTTATGTAATGCCGAAGGAACGAATTTTTGAACAGGAGAGTTGTCTAACATTAAAGTACCTACAAATGTTATGTAATGCCGCAACTTTCGCCATTTCCTTCCACAATACTTTCTTAAAAATTACACTCCGTAATAATATGTGTACATGTTAATTGAACTCAAAAAACTCAATTACAAGTTTTTGAATGCAAATATCATATTGCACCTTACTAGAACACTCCAAACTAAAATGGTACTAATTCCGTGCAAGTGTGGGTACAATTTAGAATGTTAGTTGTTCTACTAATAAGCCCAGTGTAACGGTCGGCGCACATTATACGGTTAATTACTGCGTTTTGCATAATCATATTAATATAACGATTCAATTTCTCTAAATCGCAATAATTTTTTTTCCACCTTACGTGTATTTGGATGGGTCATACTTTCAATACTTACGCGAGACTTTTTCTACAAGGATTATTAGCTTCTGCTTAGCGTGCCGATGCTGAACAAAACCACGTGTCTACATTATACATAGGTATATATGTATAATTAAGTTCATGATTTGCAAGTATGAATACTTCAGGTTATAGATGAAAGATGCATATGGTAGTGCATAAGGTAGTCACGTGTGTGATTAAAAAATTTAAAAATAAACAGACGCCATCATGAATAATATACTTACATAGATAAGAGCTAAGATTAACAAGAAACGTTATTTTTGTGTCTAATGTATGACGAATGTAATTTGGTTTCTACAAAGTATTTACCTCAGCATTCTGAAGCATCTTCAAAGACCTACATATCTTAAAAGTCTTCCGGTATCGGCGAAAAGGACATACTGCGTGATGGATGTTCTCTTAGCTTAACTCCATTTCACAGATGATGCACCGGAGAAAATTAAAAAATTTTCACGTTTCGTGATGCGTAAAAATAGTGAATGTAAACGACAATTCAAAAGCCTCCCCCCAGTACACTTGGGAAGTAGTTCGTTGCTTCGAGTTGCAGATAATCTTGAGTGTGTGCATCATTTTACAGAGTGCTAACCTATGTAGGAGCCGAGGGCTCAGTAGGTGTATTGTTCAATTACTGTATCCGGACAGAGGTCGCGGTGTCGATGACATATAAGACTTTATCGTGTCAGCGAGTCTTTTTTTAATTTTATGTTGTCCTGTTGAACAGAACCACGATGTGTTTGGTCCAGACGATTACGAGTGTCTCCAGCAGAAGCGTATTTACCTTGCGTTTTCTTGAAAGGAGTTTTTTGCTTATTGACAGTACCAAAAGCGTAATTTTCTTACTTTTGACGCAGCTTGTTTATGTGTGTAAAAGTGTAATCAAATCAAATCTTTATTGGCCGTAATCGTGTAATGTGTAGTGCACCTAAGTCCCGTGGTTTGGCACGTAATGTTCTAGCTATCAAAAATAGAAAGGGTGATTTTAGTGGCTCAGTGGGGGCTCGGGTTCACTGATTTCAGACGCAGTTTAGATTTACACGCCTTAATTTAGATGCTACGAGTACGTAGATGTTTTGAAGTTGTACAGGTATTAATAGTAACGGTGTCAGGAATTTCATTGCGTTTTCAGTCCGGAGCAAATTCAATACAATTTTCAATCAGAATAAATGACGTGATTCCTTATTATTATTATTATTTTATTTTATTTATTTTATTATAACATTTTACAAACAAAACCTTAAGCTAAGAACTATGCCCCGCAAAACCGTTTTCACGGTTTGTCTGTGGGAACGGTACAAACGGTATTACAAAAAAAAAAAAAAGTTTTAGTGAGGACACTTAATTTTTATTTAATACCAAATTACTCATTTGCCCTCCCCCCAAAGGTATGCAAACCACTTTCCTAAGAAAATAGCCTACAAACCCCAGAAAAAGAACAACTTAAGCAATTTGGCAAATTTACGTTTATTTCCCTGATTCCTTAAATCAGCAGGCAACTGGTTGAGAAGGTATGGTACTCTTTTATCAAGCGTTCGGTAGCCAAAATAATTTCTTATTCTAGGTACATTAAATTTACTGCCGATACCATCCTAGTTCCGTGGTTATAGGAAACTAACGAGTGACGCTCCCAGTTGCCATGACTGTTAACCAGAAGTAGGTATTTATGTTTTACGCTGATAGGAAGAATTTTGCAAATTTTAAATAACTTATAATAATCATCATTACATTTGTTTTTAGTTTTCTTACTTACTAATAATTCCCACCACTCGTTGTTCTCAACGGTTTTTGACCACTTCTTCGTTTCCTCCTAAGAATAATGGAATAAAGCCAGAGAATGGGTTACTCTTGTGACCATTATAATCTAATTATCTATAATTAGCTTTTATTAAATGTATAACCTTTTTTTTAACTTTTATTTTTGTATCGCTCAACTCGTCAACGCATAGTATGTGTAATTAGACGTCTAAATGTGGAAGCTTGTCATTAGCAATTTTTCCGACCTACGAAATATTGTAAATTTTAGCTATTAGTCTGTAAGCTTTCTGTAAAATAAAATTAAAAAAAAAAAAATATTGCGATCTGAAGAAAGGTTGCTTTTGCTGTTTTTATGACACCCTCTAGAGTTTTATTACTTTGAAAACCACGTCACGACTGGCAATATCCTATATGTAAATATTTATTTCTAGATCAATAATGTTTCGGTGATTGTCACCATAGCTACTGATATCTTAAATCTTTAATCTGTATGTACACTAACAAGATTAGACCAGAGAATCCATTTCTCTCGCGAAACTGGCTAAATTAAAGACATTGCGTATACAGCCTTATCTTTGAGTATCTGGAATACGAGTATGTTGCTTTGACTAGAGAAACTGCGCGTATACATTCGTACAATCAGGACATCAGGAGCCGTCCATACACATGTCATAACGTTTCTTCCTCCTTGTTAGAGAATGGAGACAAATGACCAATATCGTCAAGTTACTATGATTACCCCTCTCACACCTTCATAACATCTTTACTTCCTGAATGAACGATCCCACAGTAAAAAAACTCACGCGCATCCATCTCATTTTATCCAGTTTTCCTACCGGCAGCGTAATTAAATTATTTCATGACCAGTGAATAAATAATTTCATTTGTAAACGAGTGTCGGCTAAGTCTCAAGTCAGTGCAACCCTGATAAATGTTTCAGGTTACCAATGTGCAGACACAAGCGGCTTCTTTATCTACCTGATAATACCTAATGACTTACGTACTCGTCACTTACGACATTCGCAAGAAATATATGCGTATGTGATTAATATGACATCCGGATACCGCACATTTCTTTTCTCTGTATCATAATGTTTTACTTATAATAATATAGCATACATATAACAATGTCATTCAATGATTATAGGACTTCTGTTTTTAGTTGTTTCTTTATCGTCATTTCGCTGAAATACTTCCGCTGCTGGTCATAGGCCTACCTCAAACACTGCTACAACCACCTGTCCTGCGCTTGCCGCATCTAGCGGATTCCCGCGACCTTCACGTGGTCAGGGGTTGTAACTTCTCCAGCCACGTAGATTTTAAATTAAAACTCATTCAATATAATCAATCAGTGGTGGCCTAATGGTAACGGCCGCGACTTACGGGTTAAGGTCGTAGGTTGAACCCCGACAGGCGATTTACTTTTTGTAAATTATTTCATCATCACTGCTATCAAAATGGTGAAGAAAAACATCGTCAGGAAACCGGCATGTCCTAGAACCAAAAATTCGAAGACATGTGACGTCTACCAACCCGCACTGGGCCCGCGTGGTGGTTTACGGCCCGCTCTCTCACCGAGAGGCCTGTGCCCCAGCAGTGGGAACATTATAGGCTGATTATGTGTAATCCAGCAGTTACTGAGATTAACACATAAGGGGCCGTATACGAAATTTTGCCGGGTTGTTTTTAATGGCAAATGTTTTTAATTTTTTGCATTTTTTTTTTCAGGAAATGGATTGACTTTGAATTGAAGTTTATTTCTGTTGTTTTCATTTTATGAGCGATAGTTCCAAGTAGCCGTAATCAAAAGCAATTCTTTGCCAATTTTCTCAAAAATTTGACTATGTTGAATATTTTTTTACTCAAAAATTTTATATGAATGTTGTAAAAAGTGATTCATACATTGTATATACAACTTTCACAAGAATACATTGTAATTTTTGCATACGCTTTAGACGTCAAAATGATTCGTAAATATGAGATATTATAAACCTCTTAGAGCAAAAATTCACAAAACAGTACCGGTTTAGGTAGATTAATCAAAATTAAACAATAAAAATAGAAAAGTAGCTCATACATTAGATCATAATTGAAATGATCTTTCATGTTTTGCATTAAAACTTATACAAATACTTTATTATAACTGTAAAATCTCGTCTGTAAAATCATGTAAATCAGCGAAACCGGCAAAATTACGTCTACGGCCTCTTAAAAGCGTTGCATATGCATACCTTATGTATCAGCAATCAGTACAGTAACGCAACCACGGGTCGTTGATATGTGAACGAACCCAATATATTAACATTGCACTTTGCACTATTATGAGCTTATAATAACTAATTATAGGCCATGCGTCCACTAGCGTATTACTCATGATACAATTATATAGTATACGTGATATACTGCGTTAGTGCATCTAGCGTTACGTTATCGCTATGTTGCCTCTGAATGAACCCTAAGGGTGATATTACTATGTCAGTGTACCTACTTGGTCTTCGACGGGTGTTCGGAACTGTTGTTTTGTGCTGAACTAGTTCATTTATTATCAAGTGTTGTGTGTTTATTATCAAAGGTGTTATTGATGTTTTCTTCTTCTTTCTGGGTCGATTGGGCAAATGTAAAAATATTTTATGATGTTAGATGGGTGACCTTGTGACGGCCGCTGGAATCCGCTGTATGCGGGAAGCACAGAACCGGTTGAAGTGGCGGTGCTTGGGGAAGGCCATCTCCAGCAGTGGACGACTTTCGGCTGAAATGATGATGATGATGTTAGATGAGTTGGGTCCAGAAAGTGGTGACGCCAATCGTGGTGTCAATGGGGTTTTTTACGGTTCTCAGTAGTGCAGGTGTATGTTTGGAAGTGCAGGTTTGGTCAGGCGCACCGCATTCGCACATGTGTGTGACATTTCTGCTGAAAATCGAACTAACTGACTCAAGATTCGTATTTGTTCTGACGTTTCTACTGAGATAATGTCGCATTTCTTATCTTTTCATTGGATAAGTAGCCGGTTTGTGTAGGAGCATTCACGTACGAATCATGCGTCAGGTTATAGCGACTTCCGTTTTCCAGATTCGTTTAGTGCACTGGTGGTTGATGTTTTATGTTTTGTACCTAATCTTTCAAAATAAAGTAGACCAGTGTGTGTTGTTGTGCCGTTGGTCCCTGCTGACATTTGTGGGTTTTTGACAGTCGATACGGGGCATCAGGAGCCCGATGTCTGACAACCAGTCTTACTAAGGGGTATAGTATTACCGGGGATGAGAGGTTGTATGGTACTTCATCATTTTTGAAGGTGGAAACGTGAAAGTTAGCACTGTGGGGAACGGAAGGTCCGTCACTTTCTTGGTATCTAGAATTAAAAACGAGAGTTGGGTAGGATTAGGATAACGTTTACAAATAACTGTAATATGCAAATCAAAGTACTTACCCTTTTTAAAAATTTGTTACAAATTCCGTAATGCAATAAAGTATACTTTATAAATTATAACTAAACGTATTGCCCTGAAATTCTCAAATATGCTTGAGGAAGGCTAATCAGTATCTTGTTTATCCATTACTAGCTGCGCCCCGTGGTTTCACCCGCGTAGACCGGGATAAAAAGTGGCCTATCCAGGGTGTCAGCTACCTCTTATACCAAATTTTATCCACATTGGTCCAGCCGTTTGAGCGTGAAGAAGTAAAAAACATACAAACACACATAAACACACTCGCAAACTTTCCCCTTTATAATATTAGTGTGATTACCTACTTTTCAATATCTAGCTTATCGGCCATCCGCCGACTCACTGACGTCTGTTTTTTTCTTCAGAACAAAACTCTAATCCTTTCGATTCAACAGTAGTTCTTGTCTTACTAGAATAATCGAATGCCAGCCAGCATGGCATGCCGCCGGTGTCGCGGGTTGTTCGAAAGAGATACCGTGGCCCTGGCATAGGCAACTGAAGGAACACGGGTGGGTTTTAGTCAGTAAAAGTCTGGTACACGCCTTCTCGCTCCGCCCAGAGCGGGAGAAGACATTTGATGATTTCCCATCCACAAAAAAAAAGCCAGCATCGCATAAGGTTGCCCTTTACATAAAACCTTTACAATACTTATAGACTTTGTTTAGTACCTTCAAAAGACATTGTACTTGATAGAGGAAAGAATTTGAATACTGATGAAGATTTGAAAGACTTGCCTGTACTAACATAACCTTTTCTTCTTTACAGCCCCTTCAAGATGAATAGGGGCACCCGCGTGGAGCCGACGCCGCCTGAATGCGCGCTGGCGGCCGAAATGTTCGACCACTTCTGTTCGGCCGGCACTATGAAGCAGATCCTCGCGTTACACCGGGAGATCTGCAACACGCTCAACCTCAAGCCCAACAGACTTCCAGACTTCTACCCCAAGCTCAAGGTACGTATCCGGATCAACGATCAGTTGAACCACGAGAAGCCACTTATAGGCTTGGCTTGACTATGGGTACCTTTTACAACCTTATGTTTCTTTCTACCACAGCGCAGCGTCGTCCGATTTGAAAAAAAAAAAAATGTTGTTCGAGAGGGTGTACCTCAAAGTTGGTCCCATATAAAATGAATTAACTTTGCTTAGGTAGTCTTTGAGTTAGCTTCAATAATACGTATTTTTAACCGACTTCTAAAAAAGGAGGAGGTTCTCAATTCGGATGTTTGTATTTTTTTTTTTTTTTAATGTTTGTTCGCGCATAACTCCGTTTGCCAACCGATTTGAAAAATTATTTTTTTTGTTGGAAAGGGTATACTTTCCAAATGGTCCCATTTTTGTCAAAATCCAGTTCTGATGATGGGATCCTGGAGAAATCGAAGGAACTCTTCAAATATTATAGGCACACCTATAGCGATGTGGGTATTTTTTATAGTAGCTCGTGCATTTGCTCTCGGAAAGCACCACTTGGTGAAGTGGAACTGATGATGAAGACCACAGATGGCTACCGGAACTACTCAATGATAAATATTTCACGAGTTGCGATTCGATTACTTTAATATGGTTGCTAAGCAATTTCCGCTCGTCACACAATGCGTGTGGTGAGTGGTTATTGAGGAGTTCTCCTGGGTCTTACCAGCAGAACTCCTCAACAATTAACGTCCCAGCATCGGGAAAAGCAATATTTTGTAACATGTGATGAGCAATTGACATTAGACTATTGTAACTTATACAAATTATAAAGACCCACTAAAAAGCGAGAAATAAAAACTTTTTAACAAAAAAACAAAACCGACTTCCAAAAATCACTACAAAGTGAAAAATAACTTTGATTTCGGAAGTCGGTGGCAAAAAAAAAGAAAGTAAATAAAAAACGAAAGACACCGACTTCCGAAATCAAAGTTATTTTTCACTTTGTAGTGATTTTTGGAAGTCGGTTTTGTTTTTTTGTTAAAAAGTTTTTTCCCCCACTTTTTATGTGGATGATGTTCTCAATTTATTTTGCAGGTAAGTAGTAGTAATACCACTGTATTAGAACTTGTGTGGGGTAGGTATTAGGTACCACAGGAGGAGCTCGTGGCTAAGTAATAACAGCCGCACGGGTCGATCCATCAGGTTAAGCTACGCTTGCCGGGGTTGGTCAGTGGATGGGTGACCATCTTAACATACTGAGACTCCTCCGTGCCTCGGAAAGCACGTTTAGCCGTTGGTCCCGGCTGTCATTCGTGGATCTTTGACAGTCGTTTCGGGCCGTCAGAAGCCCAAAAGTCTGACAACCAGTCTAACCAAGGGGTATTGTATTACCCAGTTACTGGGTTGTGGAGGTCAGATAGGCAGTCGCTCCATGTAAAATACTGGGGTTCAGCTGCATTCGGTTAGACTAGAAGCCGACTCCAACATAGTTGGGAAAAGGCTAGGCAGATTGAGGTATTACCACAGCTAAAAAGTGAAGAATAAAAACTTTTTTACATAAATATACAACCGACTTCCGAAGTTAAAGTTATTTTTTACTTTGTAGTGTTGTTTTTGGAAGTCGGTTGAATTTTTGTAAAAAAGTTTTTATACACAGCGTTAGAGATGAACTGCCGTAGGTGAGTAGTGTAAGTTCTAGACTCAATAAAAGTTCGCATGTCGCACATATCTGATAGCTATTGTGGGAATGTTGGGATGAAGTCCCATTTTCCAACACACGTTTCTACTTTCAATATTCTAGCTATAGCTTAAAACTATTTCTGTAAACGTATTGATCCGCAGTTCTGTACTTAGTCCGCCGCTCTCAAAGGAAATGCTATTTCAATTCCAACGGAATTCAGACATACAGTACTAACTCAGAATTTCAATATATCATAGCAGTTTGAAAATTAAATACCAATGCTGAGCAATCTTCAACCTTATTCTCAAGAAGTAAAGCTTATATTTGTTGGCTGTTAATATTTCGCAATGCACTTTTAACTTAGAAAGTGATATTTTAATAATATTGTAGACGAAAGTTTACCAGACCGCGACGTTTGCGAAGCGTGGAGTTACTTTGGTACTTACATCGTAGGTACTGGTCACACTGCTTTCCATTGCGGTATAGGCAGCGGCCAGAGATAGTGTTTCTTGTGTACTTAGACGAGATAAAATGACCGCATAAGTTGCAAGTGGCTGCGAAGATGAATAAACAAATTATTACATTAAGGTTGATGCGCCAGGGTAGCCCGCGAAATTCAAAATTTCTTACGTTTTTTGCAATTTGTAGGTCAGTGTGAACTTGTATGTTGATTAAAATATGATTCGCGGCCGTAGCTAATATGGCTTTACAGAATTATAATCATTAGAATCAGCAATACAACTCCATAAGTTAGCATTTACCTCAAATCTAGCGATTTCATGAAATCATGAGGTTTGAAGTAAATGCTAACTTATGGAGCTGTATTGCTGATTCTAATGATTATAATTCTGTAAAGCCATATTAGCTACGGCCGCGAATCATATTTTAATCAACATACAAGCTCACACTGACCTACAAATTGCAAAAAACGTAAGAAATTTTGAATTTCGCGGGCTACCCTGGCGCTTTCGCCTTAAGTACCTATAGGCATTCGTTTTGAAAAACTTGCAGAAATTATTTATTTAAAAGAATGTTATTTCAGTTCAATTCGTAGCAAAATCTTACCGGTTTAATGATCAGGCAAGCCTTCAGATCTTCCAAAACCAAACAAAGTGAGATTCACTAGAATAGAATATAATATATTGACTATCGTATGCCTGGAACCGTGCTTACCCTAAAACTGTCAAAGTAACACAACGCCACGTGACACCCAATTTAACACTTAGTACGTAGAATTTTATCTAGAACGTCCGTGTTTCCATGGCACGATGCCAAAACGTATGCAACTCACCGTTCCCGTTTATTACTCTTTCCACCCAGGAATTCGTATATTGTACCGGGAAACCGAGAAATACGACGCAAAATAAAGCTTACCATCACTAAGTTCTAAGCTATTGTATAGGATAAGCGAATCTGAATCTAGTGTTAATATATTCTTCCTACTTGATGCTATAGCTGGCTGATGCTCTACATAACCAACAACATTTTTGGTGGTCATCCACCAAAAATGTTGTTCGTTGTATGTAAATAATTAATACTCAGTATAAGCATGTGTATAAACATGTGGCTTAGTAATAACAGCCGCATGGGTCGATCGATCAGGTTAAGCTAGGCTTACTGCGATCGGTCCGTTGATGGGTGACCATCTTTATGTACCGAGACCTCCCCGTGCTTCGGAAAGCACATTAAGCCGTAGCCGTTGGTCCCCGCTGTGATTCTTGGATCTTTGAGAGTCGTTACGGGTCGTCAGAAGCCCGAAAGTCTGACAACCAGATGTGGGCAGATAGGCTAACGGGCCTCTGCGAGTTGGCTTCGGCACCTCGTACGCTGTCTAAAGGTCCGGGACCCAGGGTCCCGAGAATTGTCAAGGGACATCAATATAATTATATAGATGTATGCAACAAGAAAACATGTTGCGCCGTCCTTAAACAAATCGGAATAAAGAAAAAAACCGGTCAAGAGTGAGTCGGACTCGCGCACCGAGGGTTCCGTTCCGATTTATGAAATGAAAGTGTGCTATTTAGAGACATCGTTTTATTTTTCCTGTAATCTTTACATAAACTTCTATCACATAGAATAATTTCAGATTTTTCTCTTTGCAAACTTCGGAGAAAAGGGGGGGGGGGAACGGTATTGTTTTTAGATTTTTCATCAGAAGTCGATAACTATGCGGCCTAAAAAAATAAAAAAAATGTTTGAGAATGTGCAAACAGCGTGCTTTCATATGATACCCCACATGCCCTAGTAGCCCCACTTTGATTTTTTAAGACCCACTTTCAGTCCCTGTTGCAAAAAAAAAAAAAATTTTTAATTTCTTTCTTATTTGCAAAATAGTTGGGTGAACGTCATGTAAAACTATTCTAAATTTCAATTTGATAGCGTTAGTAGTTCTTGAGATATCCAGCTGTGACAGACAGACAGACAGACTGAGTGACACCATAAGGGTTCCTTTTTTACCATTTTGGTACGGAACCCGAAAAAGAAGATGGTAACAAAAACATCATTACCAATTTAACAAGACCACTGATCTTTTTGAACAGGCTTATTGAAACGTGAGGAGCTAGCAGTTATTATGGCACCTCCCAATGCTACGTTTCACAACACTTGGAGCGGTGGAGCGAGGAAACGAAGACATTTCGGAAAGTTTATTGAACATAATTCTAAAGTAATGCCGACCAATGCATTAAGTGGTTATTAGACCCTGAAGTGAAGTAGAACGGAGGGAAAATACCTAAAAAAAGATAGACTATCTATCCTGTTTCTCATTGCAGGTCCATGTTTGCAAACCAATAAATGATTTGATTTGATTTTCCACACACTTCTATTTGCTAATGTGGGCTAGTCTATCTAGAAAACTACATAATAATATCATCTCCTGAAGTACAAAAGTCCTTGGCCTGTAGATGTCTCCATTTAATTTCAACGCGTCCGAATTTGAAGTGTGTCGACATTGCCGACTCAGAGTTTGCCCCTTGGGTCAAACATCTTAATCCAATGACACGATCCTGCAGCCAAATACAATGACCTGTAATTACAATAAAACCAACCAAGACTTGGGTACCGAAATAATGAAAATAAAAACAAAATAATGTATTTGCCTCATCTTGCGTGGGTGCAATGTTCTTACACCAAACTTGTAACCCCTTATAAAATGTTTGGTGTAAACAAAGGGTTTTGGTGGGATCTGTTATCAAGTTTATTGGATAGAGAAAATAGTGGATTACTGTAAATTACTTTGAGTTGTTGTTGACGACAGATTAATGGCAACAGGACTGACATAGCTGAGATATCTTTGTCTGACAGAGGAGGTTGATCTGAAAGTACTAATGACCATCTTCAATCAACAGCACATTTTTACTACCAGGGCATTATGCTTCTTCGTTGGTATACCAGTCAACCCGGTTCTGTGGTTGATGTCGTCATTCCATCTTATTGGTGGACCACCAACATTCTCTCAGCCACTTTTCATCATCCTGTATCAGGAGTATAGTCTTAATGAAATGTCAGGTGACTAGCGCTTTGATACCGTATGTGTGCCCAACCTCACAGCGTTAAGAGAGCGTGAAGATAAGATGCGTTTGATAACACGAACAATGTCAAGTGCTTATCTTAGTGAGGAAGTTAGTCGAGTAGCGGACGTTTAAGAGTAACTTACAGTCATGCTTTGGTAGTTTCAGCTAAAACGATGTAACCAATGTAACTTTGTAAATATAGGACTTGGGGGAGGCCTATGTGATTTATGGATAAAGTACGAAAGCAAGGTTTCCAATGGCCTATTGCCTCTAGAATCTGTTACACATGAAGACGTTCGTGAAAAGAAGACCTATCCTGTTTAAAATCCCGTTTACTGTGTCCTTCTATTTTTCTGAACATCGATATCTAGCATGTATTAGTAAATGCCCGATGTATACTCCAGCAGTAATTCCGCATACTTCATTCGTTTCGATTTATATGTAAACTACGAACATACGTCAGAATCGATTTTATTTTCGGTACGGTTGCTCTGCTGAATCTATGTTATCGAAATCTAGAAATAAGTGTTGCGTGAACAATAGCGTGGAGTTAGTTCGTTTAGAAATATGCCTCATCTCTTCTTAGGAAGATTCCATAGTAACCACCTGATACATGGTCCTCTGAATTATTTTAGAAGACAGAGAGATAGAGATGATGATATAGATTATTTGTTTGTCAGAAACATGCGTATGCACACACAAAGCATGCAAATGTTAACATAGCAGAGCAAATTCGACTATATTGTGTTGGGAACCAATTTTCATGCCCCGTCGCTTCAATCCCCCGATCAAAATTGCTAATTTACGGACGTCTTTTTCGTTAAGTTACCAAGAATTATCGAAAAATGTCAATGAAGTGTAGTGGTTGTAGTGCGGTCATATTACCTGACAGACCATATATGAAGTGTTCTAAAGAAAACTGTAATAAAGTGTACGAGTTGGATTGCCTTGGAATGCATTTGAAAAATTTTGATGCATTCTCACTGGAAGAAAGGAATCAATGGGTATGTCCTGAGTGTCTTTCCTCTAAACATAAGCCTAAACGAGATGCTGATACTCCGATCCGTAGGATATCTGGAATGGATGAAACTTTTACGACGATCAGTAACGTAAATACTCAGCGCGGCAGTCGTATCAAGATACCAGAAAAACAGTGCCCGGTAGTTGAAAGCGAATACAAGTTGTTGGCTGAGATTAAAGATTTCCGATCAGAGGTAATAGCACGCTTAGATAAACAGGAGAAGACAATTAAACTTGTTCATGAAGTATGTTGCAGTACGAAAACCGAGTTGCGAGAGTTACAAAAATGCATGACGGTACTTGAACAAAAAGTCGCGAAGGTAGATGCACTAGAAAACCAACTAAAAGAGCTAATTACTCGTAATCAACATTTGGAAAACTCGATTAATAATTTAAAAACTTCAGGACCCTCGGATAGAACAGTAAACACCTCACAAAACCATACAACATTTGCTGAGGCGGTACTTAAAAATCAGATATTTGCAAACATAGTTAACGAAAGTCAAACGGAGGTAATCAGTAACATTGTACCAATGAAGGAATGTGTGGCCACGAAATCGGCCGACAAAGTAATTACCGGAAAAAAACAAGAAACATTTATTGAGAGGAGTTTAAATAAATCTGTTATAGAAAAGGAAAATGAAGATTCGGGAAAAGAGGAAAGATGGACATTAGTAAATAGGAAAAAAAACAGGTATCCAAATAGCGAGGTGAGGAAAGGAGGTGGCACGGGTTCAACTGAAATTAAGGGAACTGAGAAAAAGAAATATTTGCATGTATGGCGTCTGCAGAAGGAAACGACTGTGGAAAATTTAGAAAAACACGTGGAGAAGCTATATGGAGAGGTAATACCGGTTAAAATAGAGAAAATAAAACATAAGACCGAAAGAGATTATGCTTCCTTCATTATTGGAGTCCCGGAAAGCAAATATGAACTATTATGTCAACCAGAAAGTTGGGCAGTAAATATTGAGTTTTGCGAATGGGTGTGGTTTCGGAGACAAACCAATAAACCAAAACCCCCGGAGTAAATTGGTGGAGATATTTTACCAAAATGTAAGGGGCCTCCGCACTAAATTACAGGACTTTTACATAGGAGTTTTGTCTTCAAGCTCAAACTTATTTGCCATTACAGAAACAGGCTGCAATGAATCTATTCATGACGCAGAATTAATTCCACCCGGATACTCCATTATACGATGTGACCGAGCAGATGGGCGTAAACACGGAGGCGCGTGTCTCGTGGCCACACCGCGTTTTGAGCTGCGACAAGTGTCCCTACCGAGTGACGTCAACATCGATAATCAGGTGTTTGAACTAGTTTGTGCATCAGTGTACCAACGTAATAGATTATTATTTTTGTTATGTGTTGTTTACATCCCACCTAGCAGTAACGAAAACGAATACATGGTATTATTTAGGACTAGCTTTTGCCCGCGACTTCGTCCGCGTTTCCGTAGTTTTTCGTAAAAAAGTACCATATGTCCTTCCTCACGGTTCAGTGGTTTTGATGTAACAGACAGATTAGCTTTCGTATTTTAGTAGGGAAATATAATATGTCAATCCACACTACTGTTGAAAAATATCGCAAATGCCGTTCGCGGTCAGCTGTAAGCCGTAATTCTCGTTGTGAAACAGTTTCAGCTTCTCGGTATAACGCATGTTGTTCTCGGTCAATAGTACGCCTTAGCTCTCATTGAGAAGAGCTTTGAGACGCCCGTGATGTAGCTCGTCTCGCTCTGTCAGCTGCTAATCGCATCTCTCTCTCTGGAGAGCTTTCATTGGCTCGAGAAGTTGAGGCACTAACTCTCATAGAGTTTAACCGATGTGCTCTTTCCTCTGCCGATTCTTGAGAACGCTTAATTCTCATTCTCTTAGCTTTACTCGAAGTTCGAGATAAAGATAATCGTTTTTAGGTGGCATTGTGTAATTTATTTTTAATCGACGGTAACGGAAAGGCTGTCAGTTACCTAACAAAATAACCTACGTTAGAGGTCCTAACTATAGCTACCTTACACTTAAAATCTAAGTGCCTATTTAAACTAAAATATTCTAATAGAATTATACCCAGAAATATGTACAACTTACAACAAAAAAAGAAATGAAAATAAAGCTGAAACGCCTGTGCAATACTATCTACCTATACCTACTTCACTTAAAAATAAATACCTATAACTACTATAATTAATAAAAGTATCTAAGCTTTTACCTACTTAATACAAAAATAAAATTGAACATAAATTAGCCAAAACTTACCTATCGGTATCTAAAAATCTATGCGTAGTACTTCTACTTCTACTACTACTTCACCTAAAAAGAATTAAAATGCAAACTATTAATAATTTGTAATTTAATAAATAATAGGTCTTTACCTATGAAATTGCCGTTTTGTATGAGAATTTTTTTCATGTATTTTTTATTTGTATTAATCGAAGTAATCACCCATGCAATCAATGCATCTTTGCCAACGCAGTGGCAGTTTATTGATGCCCTTCTTAAACAAATCAGCTGGTCGGGAGGCAACAAATTCTTCAAAGGCATTTTGTACTGCCTCTCGGGTATTGAATTTTTTTCCCGCCAAGAAGTTATCCAAATTCTGGAAAATGTAGTAGTCTATAGGCGCAAGGTCTGGTGAGTAGGGCGGATGACGGAGAGCTTCCAACCCCAGTTCTTGCAACTTGGAAACCGTCTGCTGTGCAGTATGGGGTAAGTTTTCGTTTAGGGCATTGTTTAGGTGCTGAACCAGGATCCAACCAACTTGCTGAGCGCTTGCGGTTATCAAACAGAAACCATTTTTCATCGCAGGTAACAATGCGGTTCAAAATTGTGAATGACCATTCATTTGTGTGTCTGTTGAGCAGTGCAAGGCACATCTCGACGCGTACTTCGCGCTGGCGATCATTGAGTTCGTGGGGCACCCATTTGTCAAGCTTTTTTACCTTACCAATTTGACGCAAATGGACCAATATTGTTTTGACGCTAACGTCGAAAGCTGCTGCTAATTCAGCCGTAGATTGTGTATCATCAGCTTCCACAATCGCCTTTAATTCGTAATTGTCGACCAAAGTCTTCGGACGACCGCGAGGTTCATTTTTCAGGTCGAAATTTCCAGAACGGAAGCGAGCAAACCAATAACAGGTGGTGCGTTGGTCTGTAGTGTTAGCTCCGTAAACGTCGTTGATGTTGCGTGCCGCTTGTGCCGCGTTGCTGCCACGACGGTACTCATATTCCATAATTACTCGAATTTTTAACGTATCCATGATGACGAAAAAGATTGAAATGCGATGAAAATGTAACACTAATCAATAAACAAATGACTACTTTTGGAAAAAAAATCCATGTTTTTAAAATAAAATTAATTTGAAATTAGAATTCTTAGCCAAACAAAAATTATTTTGATTTGAAATGGCCAGTACTGCAGAACGGCAATTTCATAGGTAAAGACCTAATATTTAAACACTACCAAAACAACTAATACCTATTTTATAAAATAACAACAAAAGAAATTCAAATAAACTATTTAAAGACTAAAAGTCGCGCTGATAAGCACAGTTTGTTAATATCAATTATTGTCTGTCAATAAGGTCGAACGCTCTGAACGCATCAACAGCCAAATGTTGGACCTCCCGCCTTTTTATAACCTACCGCCACGACCCGCGTCGAGCGCGGCAACCGTTACGCAAAAATAATCCTTATGGCATGATTCAGTATTCACGCGCGACGGCGCGATGGCTTATTAGCGTATTTCATGTATAAGTTTGGTGTTTCTATACCGATTACTATGATTCTTTTTTTATTGAATAGGTACTAATATTAACTTCTTTTAATTAGGGATGAGTTAGAGTATTATAAACGTAAGTGTAAACAAATATAATCAGAAAGCTCCGAACTGCTAAGCTATCGGGAGTTACACGTGTTATTGTAAGTCAACCATAAAAGATAGACATATGCTGTTGTGGGATATTTTTTAGATAATTTTATGAAGAACATTTCCGTCATAAATGATTTCTATGTAGCTTTAACCATTAAGGCTGCACACGCGACGGAAGCTTAAAAAATGGAGCAACTTCTCCCGTTTTCCCAACATTTCCCTTCACTGCTCTGCTCCTATTGATTGTAGCGTGATGAAAAGTATACTATAACCTCCCCAGAAGTATGAAGAATAATTGTACCAAGTTTCGTTAAAATCCGTCGAGTAGTTTTTGTTTCTATAAGGAACATACAGACAGACAGACAGACAGACAGACAGACAGACAGACAGACAAAAATTTCACTGATTGCATTTTTGGCATCAGTATCGATCACTAATTATCCCCTGATAGTTATTTTGAAAATATATATCATGTACAGAATTGACCTCTCTACAGATTTATTATAAGTATAGATATAGATTATTGAACAGCTGTGTAAATGTTACAATGACACGATAGTAATAGGTGACTTTAACTTGCATTCTTGTCCTGCAAACGTTCTTAATTATTTTCAATGTTTTCAAACTTATTGTGGATTTACTCAGAGTAACAAGGTAGACAATTGCAATGGTCGACAATTAGATCTAGTGTTGAGTACATTCGCGGAGGAAGGGAGTGTGAGCGTGCGCGCGGCAGAGGCGCCGCTCGTGCCGGTGGACGCGTATCACCCGCCGCTCGATGTGTCGGTGAGTCTGCGCGTGCGCCAGAGCCTGCGCGCGGGCTCGGCAGCACTGACTGCGGATACACATGAACCGGTAGGCTGGAATTTCAATAAAGCCGATTTTTTTTTATTGTACTCATCAATTGCGGCCGTGGATTGGGCTCCAATGTATGAGTTAGATTTGTCATTAAGTTTAAATTATTTCTACAATACTATTAATTCGATTTTTGATGACTGCGTTCCAAAGAAAAAGCGAAGTCGTGTAAGCTCAAGGTATGTTTATCCTGAGTGGTACACTGTTGAAGTAATTCGCAACATAAAATTAAAGGCTCTTCTACACAAACGGTACAAAACAAGTGGGCTAAGGACTGATTACGAAGCGTTTGCTCAGTGTAGAACTATAGTTAAAAAATTAATTTTAGGCGCTCGGGAACAGCATGAACACCGTGTTGAAAATCAAATGCTGGATGACCCGAAGTCGTTTTGGAATTATGCAAAATCTAGAAGAGGTAGTAGGAAACAGCAAAAGATTTTAAAGAATGGCGAGGCGTTGACTGACGAACAGTGTGCTCAGGAGTTTGCTGAGTACTTCTATTCGGTGTACAGTACAGAGCAGGCTGAGTTAGATGTCAGGACGGCTATGACAGAAGCGGGTGGGGAGAACGGAGCGGCGCGGGTACATCTTGATCACTTACAACTGTCGGACGTATGTTGCGCGCTCCAACAGCTTAAACCGAAAAAGTCTTCTGGGCCGGACGGCATTCCGCCTTACATCTTTAAGGATTGTCGGTCGGCGCTAGCAAAACCGCTGCAATACATTTATAATAAGTGTCTGGATGGAGCTATGTTTCCGGAGAAGTGGAAGATTACCCGCGTCGTTCCGGTGCCAAAAGGAGGGTCAGGGATGTCGGTGGATGGTTACAGGCCTGTCGCAGTGCTGTCGACTCCAGCGAAGGTTTTTGAAGCGGCTATACATAAGAGCCTATTTCAACAGGTCAGTGGCCAGCTTTCAGACGTCCAGCATGGGTTTCGACCAGCAAGAAGCACTACGAGCAATCTCCTGAGCTACATGGCTAATATAGTGCCAACAGTGGACAGTGGGGGGCAAACCGACGCCGCTTACTTCGATTTCAAAAAAGCATTCGATCTAGTAAATAATGATGTTTTGCTCAAAAAGTTAGCGGCCGTTGGTTTCACTCCACATCTGCTAAAGTTTTTTGCAAGTTACTTAAGCGGTAGGCAACAGTATGTAGAATATGCGGGACACAGGTCAGAGCCATATTTTACCAGGTCGGGGGTGAGTCAGGGCAGTAACCTTGGCCCTTTGCAGTTCATTCTGGTGATAAATGATTTGCCAGAAGTTGTTAAAGACGCCAAATGTTTACTGTTTGCTGATGACCTCAAGCTGTCGCTGGAGATTAGTAAATTGGAGGACTGTGACAGGCTTCAAAGAGACATAGACAGAGTGGTGACCTGGAGCAAGGATAACATGTTGCAGTTCAACATTTCAAAGTGCGTAACGATCACTTTCTCTCGCGCGCGCACTCCTATTCTATATAATTATAACATAGACGGGTTGCCAATGGCTAGGGCTACGGAAGTTAGGGACCTTGGGGTGAAATTCAACACTGGGCTAACGTTTCGGGATCATGTCACAAGCTGCTGCAGAAAAGCTTACCGTAACTTAGGTTTTATGCTGCGTATGGTGCGTAGTTTTACTAACATTAAAGCGGTTATCGCCTTATACAATGCTTTAGTTAGAAGTCAATTAGAATGTAACGCAGTCATTTGGTCCCCACATGAATCTAAATATAGGCTCATGTTGGAGAGAGTACAAAACAAGTTTGTGAGGCACTTGTACTTGCGCTTGTATGGTGTATACCCATTTTATCCGCTTATGTACCCAACTTTATTTATTTTGGGTATGGTTGGATACAACGAACTGAGAGTCAGGAGGGATCTCGCACTCACCTCGTACATATTCAAAGTACTTAGAGGGAAGGTACATAATGCGGACATATTAGGGCACATATGTTTATGTGTCCCCGACAGGTACGTGTGGCGACGGCGACAGCCACGGCTGCTGGCGGAGCCGCGCGCTCGGACAAATCTTTTAAGTGAGTCGCCACTGCCGCGTGCACTCCGCACTCTCAACCTCATAGCTGGTGACACGGACCTATTCTGGTGTTCTCTGAGTGAGTTCACAAAGAATGCATTGTTTGTAATATGTTACAAAATTAAATTATAATAGTAAGTTAATAATAAGTTAACTTAAGAGTTTTTTTTAGATATGTACTACACTATCGCAATAGATGATGACTCTGTAATGATAGATGTAAGTTGGAAAAATAAATAAATAAATAAATAAAAAATAAAACATTGCAGAAAGGATCAGAGTCATGTTTTATATCATAGTTACATAGTGTTTTTTTTTTGATATCCCATAACTCTAGGGTATTAATGAGACCATCATTATGAACAACTTTTACTATGGGACCGAACCCAATCGCGAAAAAAAAAAATCAGCTGCTCCCTACATTTTGACGAGTTATGCGAACATAAATGTAGGGGGCAACTGATTTTTTTTTCGCGATTTTGGGTTCAGTCCCATAGTAAAAGTTGTTCATAATGATGGTCTCATTAATACCCTAGAGTTATGGGATATCAAAAAAACACTATGTATATTTGATTAGTTATTTAATTAATTGTAACTATTAATTATTTTGAGGAACTCGTGGCTAAGTAATAACAGCCGCACGGGTCGATCCATAAGGTTAAGCTACGCTTGCCAGGGTTGGTCCGTGGATGGGTGACCAACTTTACATACCGAGACTCCTCCGTGCCTCGGAAAGGTCCCGGCTGTCATTCGTGGATCTTTGACAATCGTTACGGGTCGTCAGAAGCCCGAAAGTTTGACAACCAGTCTTACCAAGGGGTATCGTATTACCCAGTTACTGGGTTGTGGAGATCAGATAGGCAGTCGCTCCATGTAAAATACTGGTATTCAGCTGCATCTGGTTAGACTGGAAGCCGACCCCAACATAGTTTGGAAAAGACTAGGCAGATTGATTGTAACTGAGTATTAATTATTTTACTATACATAAGTATAAGTATAAAAAAACTAATGAAGCCAAATAGACAGCATCATTCAGCGAATTGGTTGAGTATCATAGACAATTGGTATATACGTAAAGTAGTTCAACCTTTAAACAACTCCAATCGAAGGTCTGTCTATTTTAGCACGCGATTGATTTGTATGAAAATATATGCAGGTAATGTATGACTTGAAACTAGGTAGTAAAACACAGACAGTAGTTTACCGACCAGTGTCTACATCTAAATAGAACTCGTCTAAGAAGTGGTCTAAGTTGAAATGACGCGACCCATACTACTTAAATAGGTTTACGTACATTACGGTAAATGCGGTGGTGGTTTCACCTTAGTTAGGCGAGCTTCTACAGTAGAATGATTTGTAGTCCGCATGTGTGGTGTTGTGTACTTCGTAAATGATACATGGCTCTCGCAAAGGGTTGGGTATGCTCGAATGATTGATAGTGCACCAATGTACCATCGCTCATCCATAGTCCACGCGTGACAGTTGCTGCAAATGCTAAAAGAGCATTAACGCCAGCCATCTATTAGTCGCTCGCGTCAGTCCCCGGACTCAGCTTATTTAAAGGACCATCTCATTTAGCAATCGTGATATTTTTATTCGCTTCTTTGTAAAGTATTTGATGACAGAATTTCCTATCAACAGTCATCGATACAAACTATTAAGAATGTGTTTCAACGTCTCCATAATAATAATTTCTTTTAATACCTATCCGACTGGCTTATCCAATGCAATCATTTTGTGCGAACTCAGTCTTTATCTCGAAGACTTAAGGTTCATGCTTTGGTGTCTTAAAGTTAGCTGATTGCAGCCCATATGCGTCAATGCAATGCCCCCTTGCTAGCGTCACTTGCCTTATTATATTCAAATGATTCTGGAGCCTAACCGCGTATGTTTGTTTGTATTTGTATGCTAATCAATTGCTTTGCGAATAGTTTCTTATGCACTTGCCTTACAATACTTAGGGCCTGTTTCACCACCTACGATTAATTTACTTGGCGGATAATTTCATACAAATTCTGTTCCATTTTTGAATTTATTCGGTATGTAGTGGCTATTCGGACATCGTAAAATAGGCCCTTAGTATTATTAGCAAAGAGCTCTGCGTTGGCTGGACAGTATAATCTATGGACCGATCCTAATGAAGTTGGTAGGCGTACTCGTATCGACATTGACAAATGTTAATCACGACGCCATATATTAAATTGAGATATACAAAACCAATTATTAGGGCTTGAAACCAGCTGCGGAGTTTTGCTAGCTATTAGTTTTGGACCTGTATACTCCTGCCTCCTCCTCCGGGGAGTGCAGGTGTCATGTTGGTGGTGTGGGGTGATGGTGTTGTATGTAGTATCACCTAGCGCGTGCCAACAATCTGTAAGCCATAATAAGCCTCCCGGAAAAGCCTGAAATATTTTTAAATTGCGAGTGAAACATAAAAATCCCATCAATAAATCTACACCTATGCAATAATTGTTGTTATTTTGTTTGTACCTGTGCGTTTGTCTTTGTTTATCTATAATCATAATCACATTGCGAATTTTTTGAGACCTGTATTATGGACTAATTTGATTGTAATGCTATCGCTAATTACTGGCTTATCTGCAAGATAGCTGGCTGATACGAGTTCATTTATTGGACTCGCAAATAAGTGCGAAAGTTTTGACGTATGCGCTGGCGTGGTGAAGTATTTAACTGACAACAGTGTGTAGTGGTGACTCTTCGAAAGTCACTCATCAGTCGAATGGTGAACTGAAATAATTTTGCAAGTCTCCGTATCTTCAAGGAAGAAAATATTTGTTCATCACAATCATAGATTGGATTACCACATGAAGGCCCTTTTTTACCCGACTGCGCCAGAAGGAGAGTTATGTTTTTTAGTCTTTACTGTTTCAGAACAAAACGTTTTTGAGAAATTAATGGGACTGTCATTTTTTTAATGCATTTTTACTGACGTGTAAAAGTTGTGTAAAAGTGTTTGTACAAACCTACTTACAGAAATAAATAATTTATCATTTTATCGTTGTTCAGGTTTGCCTAAGCGCGCAGTCCCTGGCGAAAGATTTTCATGGCCCAGCCATTGTGTGTAGATTTTTTTCTTCATAATTCTGTAGCTGTGCGTAACACAATGATAATTTGCCGGTTGCATTGTATTATGTAAAAGATTCTGTTTTCTTTAAGCCTGTCCAGATGACGCGTTTTACGCGCGAGTCGAGTAGCGCGTAGCCCCAATCACGAAGCCCAAATCTTTTGTTTTTATGGATTCGTGCGTCGCGATTGGCTACGCGCTACTCGACTCGCGCGTAAAACTCGTCATCTGGACAGGCTCTTAGACATTAAAATTATAAAAAGGTAAAATTTATTTGTATATATAGGAGGGTAATCTCTGAACTACCAGCCGGATTAGGAAAATTATTTTTGCATTTGATAGCTCAATTCTTGATGAAGGTTACAGGCTATTTAGCATCACGCTATGACCCTTAGGAGACGGGTAAAAAAAACGGCGGTAAACGAACTAATAGCACGGGTGGGCGATGCGATGCGACGCGGTGGGTCGGGGGAACAATAAATTTCACGCGGCCGAAGTCCCCGGCAGAAGCTAGTTTATAATAGACTAGCTTTTGCGAGCGGCTTCGCGCGCGTGGATGTCGGAAAATATCCTATGGGAATGTACTACCGGGAATTCCTTCCTTATTCCTTGTCTACATTATAAAGAGAACCTCTGTGCAAAATTTCAGCTTTCTAGGTCCAAGGGTTTGGACTGGGCGTTCATGAGTCAGTCAGGACTTCTCATTTTATTTATGTAGATGAATGTTCTTTTGTGTCGGTCTTGTCTAGTGAATGACAGCCGGTCCAGATTTCGAAGAACATGTATTGGGATTAAAAGGTAAAAAAAAAATGTTTTCGTGGGTCTTTATTATTCCAATTAGCCGGCTCCATGGTTTCCTATTACAGTGGGATTACAAATATTCTCAGGGTATTGTGCTAGCATGTTACATCTATACGGCACAACCCCTGCCCAGACATGACCGTTACGAAAATAATTGTGATGTAAATGCAAATCTGGTTATAAGCCGACGTGAGAACACGGACGCAAAGATATCGTGGCGGGAGTTTATCGCGCACTGGATTTTCAATTCTCGTTGCCGAGCATTGAGAATACAACTTAACCACACCAAGAGTGCATTCTAGCGCGTCGAAAAACACACTGTTGGATTTTCAACTCTCGCTGCTAAGCCAGGGCGTTGAAAATCCAGTGCCGGAATTAAAATTGCAGCGATATTTTTACGTCCGTGCGAATGTCGATTAACGGAAAAACAGCACATTGAGTGTCCGGTAAGCTGCACGATTTGTGACTCAACTATCACTAAACGGACCGGTGTAGGCGACCGTCGTAAAACTGTTTAATTGCACATAAATCCTTAAGTAATTACTCTTATATAGTTCCACAACTATACTACTTTATCGTACTGTTTGTCAACAAGATTTTTATGATATCACAATGTTGATATGAATTTTGTTCTCGAACAATTATTTCGTTTCATTGGCATTGTTCTCACTAATGGCCACTGACTAACAATATAATTATCATTATACAATAGTTGGTATATTTCGGACATCAAGTGACTTTGCTTACCCTTCGCTGTTTTAGGTTGATTTAAATTAATTGTGTGAATGTACGAATTAGACGTCTGCCCTTCAGGGAGGAAAGGCGTGTCGGCAATTACTTTATTTAATTAAAACTATTCAGGCTGATGACATACTACCTGCGCCCCGCTGTTCCACCCGCGTTAAAAAAAGAACTCGTAAAAAGTAGCTTAAGTGTTAATCCAGGGTATAAGCTATCTAAGTACCAAATTTCATCCAAATCTGAGTGTGTGTGTTTGTATGTTTGTTACTTCTTCACGCTCAAACGGACTGTCGCCTTTATAATATTAGTGTGATTTCTCCAACGGCTATACAGGATGAATTTTTCAAGTGGGCGTGAATGGCCAAATTCGAAACTATGAGGTTTATTGTAATGCTGAATGCAGTACAGTCCTTGAGATGTCGAATGCAGCTATTTATTGAAAACAATGGTCATTATTTTGAACAATTAACCAGTACTAGGTTTCAATCAACTCAGCCTATCGCAGTCCACCGCTGGACATAGGCCTCTCCCAGGCTGCGACACAACACCCTGTCCTCCGCCTTCCGCATCCATTCTGTCCCAGCCACTTTCTTCAGGTCGTCGGTCCATCTAGCTGGGGGGCGTCCCACACTACGCTAACCGATACGCGGTCTCCACTCCAGGACCCGTCTGCTCCACCGGCCATCGGTCCTTCGCCAAACATGGCCAGCCCACTGCCACTTCAGTTTGCTTATTCTGCAAGCTATGGTCGGTTACTCCGGTTCTTTTCCGGTACTAGGTTTAATAGGTAGGAAAATAAAAAAAAGTATTTTTGTTAAAAATGAGCTCTTTCCTTTAGTTTGCCCAAAATTCGATCCTTATTAGCGACACAGCGACACTATCGAATGGTGTAATATTACAGTGTGTGTTTTTTTTTAAATCAACGGGTTTTATGCCTGGCTAGAAATATAGATTTTTCAAAAATCCAATGATTCAGTTTTAGTTTTCATCAAAATCGAGCCCGAGACTCCTTTGAGTACTTTTCGCTATTCCTCATTCATAGTTTCGGATTTGGCCATCCACGCCCACTTGAAAAAATCACTCAGTATAATTAATAAAAAGCAACTTTATTTTCGTCGTCAGGTGTTCGAATGGAATCAGGATTTAGTGTTCATATTTGGACACGTGCGGAAGAAAGCCGGTCCATCCAAATATGATCAGCTCAATTTGAATTGTATTAAAGACTTCCGGCCGTACAGCCCGTACAATACGTAGGAATGTATTAAGTTATGTTTCATATTTTGCCTTCTGCTACCAGATAAGTTATGCTATTAAGACGCAGATAATGATTTTAGTGAAAAAAAAAAAAATATGTTAAATCTGTTATTACGCCTTCAAAAGCAAGTTAATTATGCAAAACGTTTAAGTCAAACTAGAACGAATATACACATCAATTATATGTATAGGTGAATATTTAAATATTGTAGTAAAATACTTTATGAAATTAATCCAGGAAGTTAAAAACGATAAGTATTACTTTCAAACTACTTTATATCTTTATGAACAGGCTATTAATATATGTTTTTTTTTAATGTTCATATTTTCTTTAGGTACTCAAAATAAATATTCCCTATGAAGCCGAACGGAACGGCATGCGACGAAAACGCATCGCCAAGTCGCAAAAGGTCACCAGCACTTATCGTCACCTTAATCATTGTTTCTGATGAATACTAGTAATTAAAATTAGAAATAATTATAGGTAGCACTTGACAATATTTGCTTGCTATAGCGAGCACATTCCAGGATACAAAGGTGCAGGAAAGTACAACATACTAATTATTTATAACTCCTTTGTTCGTTTCGTATGCATAACGCATGTGCCAAAGGGGCGGTGTCGGGGGAGTATGCATAAGAAAACGGCGACTGATCGCATAATTTCGTACGCACATCGATTGGAAATGGTCTGGCTATTTTAGGAAAAACCGATGAATGCTCTGTGTGTGTAGGTGGATTTATAAGGTACTAGCTTTTACCCGCGGCTTCGCCCGCGTGGATGTCGGAAAATATCCCATGGGAACGTTTATGTGGAAAACATAGGGCCGTCCGATATAACTGTGCAAACTCAAATCGCTACGATATATCGTTACCGTGTACAGTAGGCATAAAGCTACCAGTCAGCATGATTTTTTCCGACATCTTCAAGTCTTCGTCACATTTCAGCCAATTTAAACCAAAAAATAATTAATTACATTGAATCACTCCGTTCATTGGAGAAAACCGTATGAAAATCCGTTCGGTACTTTTTGACATTATCGCATTCAAACAGACAGACTTACGCGGCTCCCTCGCGCGGCTTTCCTCGTAAAAACGTCGAATGAAATAAAGACTAAATGTTACCTCAAGATTCGAAGTATGACTACATTTCCAATCCCTTAAATCTCTTAAAAAGAGGTAGGTACACAAATATTTGTCAAACCCTATTGTACCCTTTAGGGGACGATTTTTCAAAAACTCTGTACCACATATTTCTTTATTTCCTACCAAAAGCATAAATTTGAATTTTCATATCCCTAACTTAAGAAATGCGGTGTTTCCCATACAAACTTGCATCACTTATATCACCCCTTGTAGGATTATGTTTTAAGACAAAAAGTATCCTATGTCCTTTCCCAGGATGCTATAAAAAGCCTTGCCAAATTTTGTTGAAATCCGTGCAGTTTTGTAAATTTTACGCCCTTAGGGGATGATTTTGCAAAAACGCTGAACCGCATATTTCTGTATTTCCTATCAAAAGAATACATTTTAATTTTCACATCCCTAACTTAAGAAATACCGAGTTTCCCATACAAACTTTCATCCTCTATATCACCCCCTGTTGAATTATTTTTGAAAAAAAAAGTAGCCTATGTCCGTCCCCAGGATACCTTGCCAAATTTTATCGAAATCCGTTCAGTGGTTCTGGGTTTCCCATACAAACTTTCATCCCCTATATCACCCCCTGTTGGATTATTTTTGAAAAAAAAAGTAGCCTATGTCCGTCCCCAGGATATATTGCCAAATTTTATCGAAATCCGTTCAGTGGTTCTGGGTTTCCCATAAAAACTTTCATCCCCTATATCACCCCCTGTAGCATTATTTTTTAAGACAAAAAGTAGCCTATATCCTTCCCCAGGATGCCTAAAAAATGGATAAAGCCTTGCCAAATTTTATCGAAATCCGTGCAGTTTTGTAAAATTTAAAATCAACTACCAATAGAATAAATTTGTTATCCCTAACTTAAGATATACTGGGTTTCCCTTACAAACTTTCATCCCCTATATCACACCCTGTAGTATTGTTTTTGAAAGTATCCTATGTCCTTTCCCAGGATGCTATATAAAGCCTTGCCAAGTTTTGTCGAAATCCGTGCAGTTATTTAAATTTTAAAATCAACCCCTATTTGACCCCCTTAGGGGATGATTTTTTAAAAACGCTGAACCGCATATTTCTTAATTTCCTACCAATAACATAAATTTGTTATCCCTAACTTAAGAAATACTGGGTTTCCCTTGCAAACTTTCATCCCCTATATCACCCCCTGTAGGATTATTTTTGAAAAAATAAGTAGCCTATGTCCTTCCCCAGGATGCTATATAAAGCCTTGCCAAATTATGTTGAAATCCGTGCAGTTTTGTAAATTTTAAACTCAACCCCTATTTTACCCCCTTAGGGGATGATTTTTCAAAAACGCTGAACCGCATATTTCTTTATTTCCTATCAAAAGCATACATTTTAATTTTCACTTCCCTAACTTAAGAAATACTGAATTTCCCATACAAACTTTCATCCCCTATATCACCCCCTGTAGTAATATTTATGGAAAAAATAGTATCCTATGTCCTTTACCAGGATGCTATATAAAGCCTTGCCAAATTTTGTCGCAATCCGTGCAGTTTTGTAAATTTTAAAATCAACCCCTATTTTACCCCCTTAGGGTATGATTTTTCAAAAACGCTGAACCGCATATTTCTTTATTTCCTATCAAAAGCATACATTTTAATTTTCACATCCCTAACTTAAGAAATAATGAGTTTCCCATACAAACTTTCATCCCCTATACCACCCCCTGTAGGATTATTTTTGAAAAAAAAAGTAGCCTATGTCCGTCCCCAGGATACCATCTATAGCCTTGCCAAATTTTATCGAAATCGGTTCAGTGGTTTAGGCGTGAAAAGGTAACAGACAGACAGACAGACAGACAGACAGACAGAGTTACTTTCGAATTTATAATATTAGTATGGATGGGGCTTGTTACCTCCACCGTCTAGTCGTGGGGTAATATCCGGCGGAAAAATGCAATATTGCATCTATGAGCGGTTTATTTATTTTTACCTGACTTTTGACTACGCAAAAAGGAGGGTTATGATTTATTTATTTATTTATTTTGGTTCACCAACAATTGTTTACACTAACATGTTGAGCAAAAAAGGAGCTCGTGGCTAAGTAATAACAGCCGCACGGGTCGATCCATGAGGTTAAGCTACGCTTGCCGGGGTTGGTCAGTGGATGGGTGACCATCTTTACATACCGAGACTCCTCCGTGCCTCGGAAAGCACGTTAAGCCGTTGGTCCCGGCTGTCATTCGTGGATCTTTGACAGTCGTTACGGGTCGTCAGAAGCCCGAAAGTCTGACAACCAGTCTTACCAAGGGGTATCGTATTACCCAGTTACTGGGTTGTGGAGGTCAGACAGGCAGTCGCTCCATGTAAAATACTGGTATTCAGCTGCATCCGGTTAGACTGGAAGCCGACCCCAACATAGTTGGGAAAAGGCTAGGCAGATTGATTTTTTGTTGAGCAAAAAAATTACATATCTTTAAAAACTGTAAACAGTGTAACAATTACTTTAAAGGTAAACACCACATGAGCTAAATTAATTTGTGTTAAGGGTGCATTTACGATGGATAGTCAAATAATTACTTTTTTAAACAAAAGTATGTTTATTAAATAAAATACGTTATATTCTTAAATGTATTCTTAAAATGTTTTTGCGACGAATTGTAGGTAGATGTGCAAGGTACAATTCTTAACTATATAAATATAATTTTAGATATGTCCAGTTTCTTAATAAATGTACCGAAGTGAAATTTTTACTTCGGTACATTTATTGAGAACCCGGAATTATGTACAGAAATATTTGTAGTTCAGAATCGTACCTTGCACATCTACCTACAATTTGTCGCAAAAACATTTTAAAAATACAAAGCGTTTTATTTAATAAACATACTTTTGTTTAAAAAGTAATAATTTGACTACCCACTCGTAAATGCGTCCTTAATTGTAAGCTTAGGTACAAGTGCAGTTTACAGCCAACTTAAAAGTAAAGAAAAATGTAGCCTATGTATAAATAAAGACTTAGTTATTAATTTTGTAACTACAAGTCATGAACTCATGAGGTCCGGTAGGAGCTTATTAGTTTATTAGCCAGTATCTATACTTACTAATAACTAGTTTTTGCCAGCGGTTTCCGCCCGTGTGGATGTCGGAACATATCCCACGGTTAAGTAATACCGGGAATTCCTTACTTATTCCTTGTCTACATTCTATTTCTACCTCTGTACAAAGTTTCAGCTTTCTAGGTCCAAGAGTTTGGGCTGGGCATTGATGAGTCAGTTAGTCACGCCTTCTCTTTTTATTTATTGTTTATATAATTCATACTAATAATAAACCTGAAGAGTTTGTTTGTTTGAACGCGCTAATCTCTGGAACTCCCAGTCGGATTTGATAAATTATTTCTGCATTTGATAGCACAATTCTTGAGGATGGCTATAGGCTATTTAACATCACGCTAGGACCCTTAGGTGCCGAGCAAAAAGAAAAAAGTCAGAAAGAACGCTAAGTGAAAACGAAGTAATAGCGCGGGTAGGCAATACGATGCGATGGGGTGGGTCGGGGTGACAAGAAATTTAAGGCGGAAGAAGTCGCGCGAAGAAAAAAGTCAGAAAGAACGCTAAGTGAAAACGAAGTAATAGCGCGGGTAGGCAATACGATGCGATGGGGTGGGTCGGGGTGACAAGAAATTTAAGGCGGAAGAAGTCGCGCGAAGAAAAAAGTCAGAAAGAACGCTAAGTGAAAACGAAGTAATAGCGCGGGCAGGCAATACGATGCGATGGGGTGGGTCGGGGTGACAAGAAATTTAAGGCGGAAGAAGTCGCGCGAAGAAAAAAGTCAGAAAGAACGCTAAGTGAAAACGAAGTAATAGCGCGGGTAGGCAATACGATGCGATGGGGTGGGTCGGGGTGACAAGAAATTTAAGGCGGAAGAAGTCGCGCGAAGAAAAAAGTCAGAAAGAACGCTAAGTGAAAACGAAGTAATAGCGCGGGTAGGCAATACGATGCGATTGGGTGGGTCGGGGTGACAAGAAATTTAAGGCGGAAGAAGTCGCGCGAAGAAAAAAGTCAGAAAGAACGCTAAGTGAAAACGAAGTAATAGCGCGGGTAGGCAATACGATGCGATTGGGTGGGTCGGGGTGACAAGAAATTTAAGGCGGAAGAAGTCGCGCGAAGAAAAAAGTCAGAAAGAACGCTAAGTGAAAACGAAGTAATAGCGCGGGCAGGCAATACGATGCGATGGGGTGGGTCGGGGTGACAAGAAATTTAAGGCGGAAGAAGTCGCGCGAAGAAAAAAGTCAGAAAGAACGCGAAGTGAAAACGAAGTAATAGCGCGGGCAGGCAATACGATGCGATGGGGTGGGTCGGGGTGACAAGAAATTTAAGGCGGAAGAAGTCGCGCGAAGAAAAAAGTCAGAAAGAACGCTAAGTGAAAACGAAGTAATAGCGCGGGTAGGCAATACGATGCGATGGGGTGGGTCGGGGTGACAAGAAATTTAAGGCGGAAGAAGTCGCGCGAAGAAAAAAGTCAGAAAGAACGCTAAGTGAAAACGAAGTAATAGCGCGGGCAGGCAATACGATGCGATGGGGTGGGTCGGGGTGACAAGAAATTTAAGGCGGAAGAAGTCGCGCGAAGAAAAAAGTCAGAAAGAACGCTAAGTGAAAACGAAGTAATAGCGCGGGCAGGCAATACGATGCGATGGGGTGGGTCGGGGTGACAAGAAATTTAAGGCGGAAGAAGTCGCGCGTAGAAGCTAATCTTTAATATGAAGGACAAAACAATCCGTCAGTTATAGATTTAAATGGCTATGTTGATAAATACAGATAGATCCGAGGAGAACCGGGAGTGGTGGCGCAGCCTGTGAGAGGCCTATGTCCAGAATAAAATAGAATAGAATAAAATAACGTTTATTGTCTCCAGTATTACAGCTAATAGTACTGGTACATACACAAAACTATATACCGGAAGCAAAAGGTTTAAGCGTCAGCATTATTCTTAAGTCCCCTAGCACTAAGCACTTAAGCATAATGCTGTCGCGAAATACCTACGATTATATAAGGATTACATCGAACTAGCACTAAGCTGGATTAGTCCTAGGGGATCTAAGTCTGTCTGTCTGTCACAGGTGGATATCTCAAGAACTACTAATGCCATCAACTTGAAATTTGGAACAGTTTTAGATGACCTTCACCTAACTGTTTTGCAAATAAGAAAGAAATTTTTTTTTTTTTTTTTTTGTAACAGGTGCTGAAACGGGGTCTTAAGAATTCAAAGTGGGTTTACTAGGGCATTTGGGGTATCATATGAAAGAGCCCTGTTTGCACATTCTCAAACATTTTTTTTTTTTTTTTTTTAAGTAACATAGTTTTCGACTTTTGATGAAAAATGTAAAAAAAATACCGTTCCCCCCCTTATCTCCGAAGTTTGCAAATAGAAAAATCTCAAATTATTCTATGTGATAGAAGTTTATGTAAAGATTACAGGAAAAATAAAACGATGTCTCTCAATAGCACACTTTTTCAGAAATCGGAACGGAACCCTCGGTGCGCGAGTCCGACTCGCTCTTGACCGGTTTTTTTCTCAGTGGTGGCGCTAGTTGGCAGCTCGACTCGCCTTAAACATAATTGCCGAACTGTGGGTGTACCTATGAGTACACCTCTGCCAATTCGGGAAATACAGGTGTGCGTCTATCTGACAGGCCCCAACGAGATTCATCAACAGGTGATTTTGGATTTGTAAGGTACATAATAGTATCAAGCTCCTAACACTATTGTATCATATAAAATAGTTGTATTTAAAAAGGGGCCCGCTGGCTGGACGCTTGTTTAAATAACGAATATCTTCTGAAGTATAGCTCACAGAAAGTCGAAATTTTGGATTTGTAAGGTACATAATAGTATCAAGCTCCTAACACTATTGTGCGATATGAAAGTATAATAACAATAAAAATAATCATAAGGGGCCCGCTAGCAAGACACTTCATAAAAACGTCATTTAATCAAAAACTGTCGAGGTACAAAATATATCTTATTTATTTTCTTTAGGTACAAAACAATGTCTTTATGAAAAGCTATCACCTGTTGATGAATCTCGTTGGGGCCTGTCAGATAGATGCACCCGAAATACAGACGTTATGTTACGAGTATGTACCTATGTACATATTATATTAGAGTTGTCGCCAACCCTACACAAGTAATGTCACTATGTACTTGTTCGTATTTGTAACATTAGGTGACATGAGATACGCCGCCGGACGTTCACTAAGGATTCACACTTGACTGAATATCTGAACTCCTTTTCCCGCGAGTTGCGCAATAGCATGATAGTTAACATATAAGTGACATAGGCCCGTCGTCCACAACGCTACTCAAAACTGCTACTATTTAGGGCGGACTTCACCAACGAAACTGAACGCGATCAGCACATCTAGAGCTGTCAGTTTCAAATATTATTTTGGAATATTGACACTGACTCTCTTGAACGCAGTTTAGGTGTGATGATCGCGTTCAGTTTCATTGGTGAAATTGCCACTTAGTCAATCAATCTGCCCAGCCTTTTCCCAATTATGTTGGGGTCGGCTTTCAGTCTAACCGGATGCTGCTGACTACCAGTATTTTATATGGAGCGACTGCCTATCTGACCTCCACAAACCAATTACTGGGTAATACGATACGACTTGGTAACACTGGTTGTCAGACTTTCGGGGTTCTGACGACCAATAACGACTGTCAAAGATCCACAAATGACAGCCGGGACCAACGGCTTAACGTGATTTCCGAGGCATGGAGGAGTCTCGCTATGTACAGATGGTCACCCGTACGCCTGTCATTACTTAGCCACAGCTCCTCGCCATTGCCACTTAGTCAATTAAGTTATAAATTAATTGCCACGTTAGTCGCAGGTATATGGCGCTACAATTTGTTCAAAAAATTTGTACAAATTGTGTCAGCACAGTTTTGCAGAATAGAATCGAAACCAATAGCGCGCGACTAGCACGGTCGGGTCGCGAGTGATCGAGTGGTCACATCGCACCGCGTCCCGTGAACTCTGAACCGAAGTATGAAAAGACGCGGCAGCTACATGAGCGAAGCTAAACGACCTTAGCTTCGTTACCACTGTGGCCTGCGCTTTAGTCTTGAGACCGACTGCTATCTGTGTCTGCTCTAGTTTGAATACTGAGCTCTTTGCTCGGCCTTGATCGAAATTGGCAAAATTATTAGCGACTAGCGAGGCTATTATTAGCGAGGGTGTTAATTAAGTATAGCAAGGGTTGTTAGCATTAGAGAGTATAATGTGTAGTCGACCTTGCAATTGCTTTACCACTTTTGACAAAACATTCCAGTAAACTGAGACTCACTCAGGTTAAAATTATCTAACTGCATAATCAGCCTCTAATGTTCCCAACCAACTGCTGGGACACAGGCCTCCTCAAGGTGAGAGGGAGAGGGCCGTAATACACCACGAGGGCCCTGTGCGGGTTCGTAGATGTCACATGTCTTTGAATTTGTGGTTCTAGGAAGGACATGCTGGTTTCCTCACGATGTTTTCCTTCACCGTTTTGAGAGTAGTGGTGCTGAAATTATTTTACACAAAGTAAAGCGCTTGTCTGGGTTTGAACCTCCGACCTACAACTCGTATCGTAAGTCGGGGCCGTTACCACTGGGCCACCGCTGCTCTAATCGAACTGCTTCGTAGACAGATGAACCTTGTCGTTTTACAACGTCCACATTCAAACCTTAGGGTGATAATTGAATTACGAGGTCGCATGTACATATTAAGGCAACATAGTAAGAGTAACCTAACCATGCAGGTTTAGGCTATATGTAACCATGCTGGCTTAGGCTAGATGTAACTATACTGGCTTTGGCTAGATGTAACAATGTTGGCTTAAGCTGGAATCTAGGTTCCTCGCTCCAGTTGTGGGAAGGGAACAGCGGGGTGGTTTTTAGTCAGTAAAAGTCTGACAGACACCTCTGCTCACTCCAGGGCGGGGGACATCCATGAGGATTTTCAAAACAAAAAAAAAAAAAAAGGCTGGAATCTAGTTTATAGTCATGAAACTTATAGTAAGAGTAACCATGCTGGCTTTGGCTAGTTGGTTCCGAAATAACTTCAAATTAATTGTAGTGTGTATGAAATCTTTTCAGGCGAAACTGTCAAGCTCGTGGAAAGCGCAAGCCCTGTTCAAGAAGTTCGACGCCCGAGCCAACCACAAAGTATACGCCAAGGGACGGGCGTGTGCGGGTAAAGTCCTGATCATCGGTTCAGGCCCCTGCGGACTCCGAGCAGCCATAGAATGCCAACTTCTGGGGGCCAAAGTCGTACGTATATTGCTTATCTTTTTCCTACCTCTCCGATTGCATTTTACTGAGCTTGTAGTGGAACATAATCGGCCTCTAGTTTTCCCACTGCTGGCCATAAGCCTCCTCATTGTGAGGGATATTATCAAACTCAAACCGAAACCTTTTATTTCAATTTATAGGCACTTTTGAATTTGTAAAGAGTCGGTCAGGTAGTCAGAAAATTGAAGCTAGTTACCCATTCCAAATCGTAGATCTCTATGTAGAAGAACGGGCAAGAAACTACAAGGACACTCTTTTAATTCAAAATGTTACAAAATTCTGGGTATATTATTCTTGTTGCCTTTCTATATGTGAGAACAATGTAAAAAAAAATATAAAGGAACAACTCAAATTATAAGATAAAAATAAGCCTTGGCAGTTTAGAGATGACCAGTCTCAACCGACGACGGCGCCCGTTCACGAACATGACGCGTGGATCAGCACTATCCAGCTCAACAATTTTGTATCCACCACCAAGCCACGATATGGCTTTAGCAGCCACGTCTCAAACACCCAACGCCTGGATATTAATTCTTCATTTCCTCATAGTCAGATGAGACGTGTTTAACAGTACACTGATGCAATTACTAAAAACAAATGAAAGTTACTTAAACAATTGCATAATTGTTTAGAATATTGGCTGGCATCCATTCAGACACCTTACCATTCGCAGTTCGAGTTTCTGCAAGAAAACTGATCAAACAAATTATTATGTACTTACTGTCTTATAAGTATAGGCAAAGTGAACATAATGGTCAATTCCATAAAAGAAGCATTCATTTATTACCCCATTAATTTGGTTTTAAATACGACGACACGTAAAAATATTGTAATTGTTAATACTTCATGCCTGTGAGTAAGCGGGTGAGTTTATTACGTAATTAGACAAGATTATATGAGACTTATTAAAAGGGCTTATATCCGACTAACTGCAAAAAAAAACTGGTAAAAACTATCACTAGTGAGAATAATAATTGTTTGTTATAACAATTACTATACCACTAAAGTTATTTAAAACGTGATATTTCCATGTTTTTTGTTTTTAAAAACATATGGTAATATATCTATTAATATTCGATCTAGCGGTGCACAGTAGCGCCATTTAGTGACTTTATTGTAAAACTAACATTATAATATTTGTTTTAAAGCCTCGTTTTAGACAATTCTGATAATTATTTTTAGAATTCAGTAATTTTGTGATGAGAAGGTGGTCCCAGGTGCTCCATCAATCCCTACCTAGTTCTTAAAAGGCCGATTCCACTGGTAGAAATCTAAAAGTGAGGAATTTACCGCATTTTCAGGAGCTATTCTGCTAAAGATCCTCATCAGATCTTCATCAAATTTTTATGAGACCAACTAAAAAAAAAAACGGTGAAGGAAAACATCGTGAGGAAACCCGTGCCTGAGAGATATCATATTAATTCTCGACGACATGTGAAGCCAAGTCAGAGACACCATGGGTGAGGGGCATAAATAAAAACTCGTGTCAGGTGGTCACTTGAAAAAGAAAACAACTATCTGTCAAATAAAAAAAATAACCGTCGAAATCGGATCTCTTAAGGCGGGGATATCCAGTAGCCCCCTTTTTGGTGGAAGTACCACTCCAATCAAAAATCTCCGACAGCAAAAGATAATGAAGTCGTAAAACCTATATACCAAGTTCCGTCCAGATCGGTTATAAAATACGACCTGTAGATATTAATAAATCAGGGTTCTCACAAAATTTAGAATGAATGGCATAAAAGTAAAAAGTTCTGTAATTAAATTGGCAACCGGTTTGATTTTGTCTAGACTCGAGATTGTCATATGAAGGAGGATCAGGATTTTCTCGAATCCCATGGAGTTCCGCCAGGTTACTGCAAGTCTCTTTAATCTTTCCTATAACCTTTGCCTTCAGGTGGTGATCGAGAAACGCGATCGTATGTCCCGTAACAACGTGCTGCACCTATGGCCCTTCGTCATCCAGGATCTGAGGGCCCTCGGAGCAAAGAAGTTCTTCGGCAAGTTCTGTGCCGGCTCCATAGACCACATCAGCATCCGGCAGCTTCAGTGTATACTTATGAAGGTGAGGCTATGGGAATCTGTACTGTAAGTCCATTGTTTAGGCTTCTGTTTCTATTTTAAATCAGTATTCATGTAAAATAGCTGATACAGTCTTGAGTAGATAAACGATACCTTGCACTGTGTGTTTATTGCATAGGGTTCAATTTCGATTGTAACAGAAAATATTGGTTTAATGAATAGGCGTTCTGGGTAGATAAATATGCACCTTATTAACACTGTCCAAGGATCAGTTTGCTCAGAATAAACTCAGTTTGGGCTATCAGGAACACGGGCGAGATTTTATAATTATCGTGTATTGATATTTAAGTTTTAATAGTGTTTCTAATGTCTCAGGTGGCGTTACTACTAGGAGTTGAACTACATGAAGGAGTCAGTTTCGAAGAACTCTTAGAACCCTCGGTTGCCGAAAATTCTGAAAGTAAGTGTTAATATTCAGTTTGCAATACGATACCCCTTGGTGAGACTGGTTGTCAGACTTTCGGGCTTCTGACGACCCGTAACGACTGTCAAAGATCCACAAATGACAGCCGGGACCAAGCAATGGCTTAACATGCTTTTCGAGGCACGGAGGAGTCTCGGTATGTAAAGATGGTCACTCATCCACTGACCAACCGCGGCAATCGTAGCTTAACCTGTTGGATCGACCCGTGCGGCTGTTATTAGTTAGCCACGAGCTCTTCAGAATAAGAAAAATACCTTACAAATTTAATTAAGTAGAATGATTGTGTGCTAAAAGTATCAAAATTCAACTTAGTTTTGTAAATGGTTTTGGATTAATTAATATTTTTGAGCAATAATTACGTAAAAATATAGCCATTGAACGTGACATTAAAAGCGAATCAGAGCGCGACACGTCACGATCTTCAGTCATGTGACAAAATAACATTATTTCAGGGTTCCCACCTCAGAATATTTTCCCCTAAATGTAGGAGATTTTTTAGAAAAAGTAAATTGCATTCGCATGTTTATTTATGGAACTCGTTCCTGTCCGCGACCTTGTCCGCGTGAAACTTTGGCCCCCGAATCACCCCGTCGCATCGCATCGCCTGCGCTTTTACTTCGTTTTTGCTTGGCGTTCTTTCTGACTTTTTTTAATTGCTCGGCTTATAAGGGTTCTCAAGAATTGGCCTATCAAATGCAAAAAATTTTTTTTTTAATCCGACTGGTAGTTCTAGAGATTAGCGCGTTCAAACAAACAAACTCTTGAGATTTATTATTAGTATAGATTTATTATGTATTGTTACGATAAATCAATAGAGGAGGTCGTGGCTAGGTAATAACAGCTGCACGGGTCGACCCATCGGGTTAAGCTACGCTTGCCGGGGTTGGTCCGTGGATGGATCTTTACACACCGAGACTCCTCCGTGCCTCGGAAAGCACGTTAAGCCGTTGGTCCCGGCTGTCATTAGTGGATCTTTGACAGTCATTACGGGTCGTCAGAAGCCCGAAAGTCTGACAACCAGTCTTACCAAGGGGTACCGTATTACCCAGTTACTGGGCTGTGGAGGTCGGATAGGCAGTCGCTCCATGTAAAATACTGGTATTCAGCTGCATCCGGTTAGACTGGAAGCCGACCCCGACATAGTTGGGAAAAGGCTAGGCAGATTGATTGTTACGATAAATCAATAACTCTATTTTCGTGTTCAGCTCTAGGCTGGCGCGCGCGCGTGCTTCCCTCCGACCACGTGGTATCTCAGTTCGAGTTCGACGCGCTCCTCGGAGCTGACGGCAAGCGCAACACGCTGCACGGCTTTAAGCGCAAGGAGTTCCGCGGCAAGCTCGCCATGGCCATCACTGCCAACTTTATCAACAGGCACTCCGAACAGGAGGCCTCGGTGAGTACAAGTATACTCCTCACTGGCCGCAGAAGTACGGCGACGAATTTTCGACAGGTATGTCGTATCTGTCGAAAATACGTCGCAGTAACTCTGCGGCTACGCGTACACTTATTTGGCTGCTACGACAAACCATGTCGCAAATTACGTTCGTAATTCCTGTAAAAAAATGCCAATGCTGCTAACTTGCCATGCTGTAAACTTCCGCCAGATCGCAGTTTACGCTACCCCAAAATGCGACGTAATAACGAACTGATATTTTTATTTCACGCTAATTTTAGTCCGTATTTTCCATAGATGTGTTGCAATACTCTTATTTTTTTAAGTATTCGGTAATCATTTTCTTTTACGTATATCAAGAAAATTTATCTATACTAGAAAGGTTTAGGTAGTTAAATAAAGGTAAACAATCTTGACGTGACTTTTTACACAAACACATATTAAACAAATCAACTACTGCTTAAGGTTGATGCGCCAGGCTAGCCCGCGAAATTCAAAATTTCTTACGTTTTTTGCAATTTGTAGGTCAATGTGAGCTTGTATGTTGATTAAAATATGATTCGCGGCCGTAGCTAATATGGATTTACAGAATTATAATCATTAGAATCAGCAATACAACTCCATAAGTTAGCATTTATCTCAAATCTAGCGATTTCATGAAATCATGAGGTTTGAGGTAAATGCTAACTTATGAAGTTGTATTACTGATTCTAATGATTATAATTCTGTAAAGCCATATTAGCTACGGCCGCGAATCATATTTTAATCAACATACAAGCTCACATTGACCTACAAATTGCAAAAAACGTAAGAAATTTTGAATTTCGCGGGCTAGCCTGGCGCTTTCGCCTTAAGCTAATGGTTCAATTGATTTAGTAATCATTATTGTTGTATTTACAATAGTTTTTAATTGCATTTAATTTTTAAACTGAGGTTTTAAAATAAAAAAGATAAAAGACACATACACAAGATTGTTTACCTTTATTTATCTACCTAAACCTTTCTAGTATAATTAATTACAAGTGTATCTCTGAAAACGTTCCATTTTTGTTCTTATAATGTTCAATTTCTTGAATTATATCTGTTTATTTTGTGTTACCAGGTGCCAGAAATAAGCGGCGTCGCGTTCATATTCAACCAGAAGTTCTTCAAGGAGCTGTATGAGGTGACGGGCATCGATCTGGAGAACATCGTGTACTATAAGGACGACACGCACTACTTCGTCATGACCGCTAAGAAGCACAGCTTGCTGGACAAGGGCGTGCTGCTTAATGTAAGACCCCTAAACGTAGTGTCGGCGTCTGCGACTTGTCACTGTGATGCCACAGAGTGCCTCACACACTCAGGCCATAGACAAGTAACGAGGTTACGTCGGGCGCTGACACGCGGATTACAACATATATCTGCCTGCCTAGCCTTTTCCCAACTATAGTGGAGTCGGCTTCAGTCTAACCGGATGCAGCTGAATACCAGTATTTTACATGGAGCGACGTCCACCCATCCATTGACCAACCCCGGCAAGCGCAGCTTAACCTGATGGATCGACCCGTGCGGCTGTTATTATTTAGCCACGAGCTCCTCAATATTACGCGGATTACATAAATATTGTATTTTCATTTGCTAATATTTTACATAGATATTTTATTGCTTGTAACTGGCCGTGACATCACAGTGGTCCCTATTAGAATACTAGCGCTGCGACATTTATTTTAAAATGACGCAGCATCATGCTGACATAGCTTTTTGGCCACGTAAGTAGAGATAAACCATTCTAAAAATGAACGCCCCAGTTAACCATTACAAGATCTATTGCTTCTTTATATATATCATTGCGACACAAGACTAAACTAACTAAATTCTAGCTAATCGATCCGATAAATTATCACTCCAGCGGTAGCCGATACGTTATTATTGCGGTCCGTAATGGATTTTTCTTCACAATTATCTGTCAATATTAACGGAAATTTTGAAAAATCATGTGAATGTCACAAGCTATCATAAGCTCAAGGGAATCCATTCGAGGCAGCCTCGGACCGAGCGGCTTTTACATGAACATTTCACTGACAATAAATATGTATTTCCTTAATCCACCATCGATGTTTTCGTTTCTGGCGTTGCTTCCTTTTGTGGTGGCTTATTACTAATAATGCTGCAGCGACTTTAGGGTGCGTCAACCATGGTGGTTACTGAGAAATTGAGAAAATCGTGGCTCGGGTTGAGGCTGCCGCTCGATATTATGTGGGCTCAAGTGGAGATGCAAGAACTTTCCGCAGCCCGCGGCACGCTCAGCATGAGGCAGCTCGTCACGAGGCTGCGAAAGTGGATACCCAGCTGTACAGTGCCGCCATTGTAGTTCATTTTGATATCCATTACCTTAGTTTTACTTGTGTATAAGTGTATAATGATTCCACCACTTATTCCGCAGGACTTCAACGAGGTATCCCGGCTGCTGAGCGTGGAGAACGTAGACCGCGGTGCCCTAATGCGCTACGCACAGGAAGCCGCGCGGTTCTCCACCGACGGCCGCCTGCCGCTGCGGGACTTCGCCCTCAACCACTACGGGGAGCCCGACGTCGCGCTCTTTGACTTCACCTCCATGTATGCGGCCGAGAATGCTAGCATGGTAAGTCTTCAATAGTAATATTATTCACCAAGGGGATAAAGCGCGGGTATGTCACCGGTTTTATATTAAATCCTGAGCGTCACAAAGCATTCTAGTTAAGGCCTCTGCTTCGAATCTTGCGGGCAGCGGGGCGGCGGCGGCGTGGGAGCGGCAGGATCTTATGCGTACATTTAAATGGACCAGTTCTCGAAAACAGCGGCGCGGGAGTGGGGCGGGGCAATGCGAAACGCGCCGCCGCCGCCGCCGCCCCGCTGCCCGCGAAATTCGAGGCAGAGGTCTAAGAGCCTTAGCAGACCTCCGTCACGAAACCATAGCAGCGAAACCGCAGTAGTTCAATTCAACTGACTCGCATGATGTTCAGCAGAGAAAAATGTGAAATGGGCAGATGATCATTTCTATGGAATTTTGTCGGTGTCGTGTGGACGTAGAATTAAGCAAAAATAAGCATTCAATCGAGTGAAACGTATCAGAATTGTACACAAAATATTATAAAACATTTTAAAAGAGTAAGTTTCTTGAGACTGTCATTCGTGAATCTTTGACAGTCGTTACGGGTCGTCAGAAGCCCGATAGTCTGACAACAAGTCTTACCACGGGGTTGTAGAGGTCCGATAGGCGGTTGCTACACGTGATACTGGTATTCAGCTGCATCCGGTTACACTGGAAGCCGACACCAACATAGTTTTGAAAAGGCTAGGCAGATTGAACAGTGGAGTTTCTTGCTCATTCTTCTTCAAAAGGCTAGGCAGATTGAACAGTGGAGTTTCTTGCTCATTCTTCTTCAAAAGGCTAGGCAGATTGAACAGTGGAGTTTCTTGCTCATTCTTCTTCAAAAGGCTAGGCAGATTGAACAGTGGAGTTTCTTGCTCATTCTTCTTCAAAAGGCTAGGCAGATTGAACAGTGGAGTTTCTTGCTCATTCTTCTTCAAAAGGCTAGGCAGATTGAACAGTGGAGTTTCTTGCTCATTCTTCTTCAAAAGGCTAGGCAGATTGAACAGTGGAGTTTCTTGCTCATTCTTCTTCATAATAAATTACGTTTTGGAAAGTCATCTAGAATCAATTCTATTTTCTTGTAAATGTTGATGTTTAAAAGTGCCTTCTATGTGCCGAATTGAAATAAACGATTTGATTTTGCCTAAATAAGGTCTCACACACTGCTCAAATGTGGCTGGTGTCTAAAAACCTCTCTATGATTAGTCTTAAGTACATTTTCCCTATTTCGCAGGTATACGAGCGTCACGGACGACGCCTACTCTGCCAGTTGGTCGGAGACAGTCTGCTGGAGCCCTTCTGGCCGACGGGCTCGGGATGCGCGCGCGGTTTCTTGTCCGCGCTCGACGCCGCGTGGGCCGTCCGCGCCTGGGGGCAGAGCCCTGCGCCGCACCCCCTTGAGGTCATAGCGGAGAGGGAGTCGATCTACAGGCTGTTAGGTGAGTTTGTGGCTAGATAAAAAAAAAACTGAAATTGTTTGTGGTGAACCCAAACCCAACAGCAAAAAGTTTCTGTTAATCATTCTCTTGTCCTGTTATCATCTCAATTTATTTGGGTTCATGAAAATAATTGATCTCTATCATAACGTCAAGTAAATATTTAGTATGTAGATTTTGTCTTCATCCTGAAACTAAATTGCTTTGTATAAACCTGTCTACACAAAAATAATAAGTAGGAACTGGTGAAGCCGCGGGCAAAAGCTAGTTTTAATATAATTCTGTCATCAATTAAATTACAATAAAATAATTTCATCACCACTGCTCTCAAAACGGTAACGAAAACATCGTGAGTAAACCGGCTGTCCTAGAAACAAAAATTCGAAGACATGTGACATCTACCAACCCGCACTGGGCTCGCGTGGTGGTTTACGGAGCACTCCTTCACCGAGAGGAGGCCTGTGTCCCCGCAGTGGGAGCGTCGCAACGCTGATGAATACAACTAACCCATATAAATATACATAATATTGTTTCAGCTCAAACGACTCCTGAGAACCTTCACCGTGACTTCGGCGCCTACACTCTCGACCCGGGTACCCGCTATCCGAACTTAAACCGGACCGCCGTGTCGCCGCACCGAGTGACTTCGTTCTACGACTCGGACGAGCCGCTGCCTCTAGACGCCGCGCCCACGGCTAGGAAGAGGAGAAGGGGTTTGTACTGTACTGACATAACAAAGCATACAACGCTACAGGGATTTTTGGCGCGTGCCCAAAATCAGAACTAACGCTGCCATCTTGTTATTTCTATTTCTGTGTCAATTTGACAAATAGAGTCTGGCCACGCTTACTCTGCAATAGAATAAATGGGCAACCCCCAAAAAGTTTTATATCTCATCATTTTCCCAACTATATTCTCTCGTACATTTGAAGGAAAAATATTGCTGAGGTTTACAAATTAAATTTTAAATTTTACGTGTAACAGTAGCTACAAGTAAATTACACAATGAAGTGCCACGCTTCAAACTACTTTTTTTAAATTAAATTTTTGCCTATTTTTATAAATAATAAACAAAAAATGGTTCTGGTAATGGTGCTGGTGGCCCGCGCGCCATTAGTTCATCATTTGCCCAGTGGCCCATGATCTCAATAATAAGTCTGTGCATCCCTGATTTACATGGAGCGACTGCCTATCTGAACTCCACAACCCAGTAACTGGGTAATACGATACCCCTTGGTAAGATTGGTTGTCAGACTTTCGGGCTTCTGACGACCCGTAACGACTGTCAAAGATTCACGAATGACAGCTGGGATCAATCTTTCAATCTTTTAATGACATCGCCGCCAGATTGGTTCAGGTCCAGGTTGACCGAATCTTGAATGGTGAATCTTTTGGCGGGGTTAAACTGCTTTCTCTACTCTTTATTGCTTTATTCCGATGAGTTGTTAGCAGCAGAGTATCAAGTTCGCGGTCGCCCGCTCCTCGTTGTTTATCTCCAGCTCAGACTCGGTACCAGTTTTTCTGGGGGCCTAAAACGGCCACATTAAGCAATTGCACTAAAAGCGATTAATTTCCTGAATTCCCAACAACTTATTATGATTGTGCTATTTGACGTATTTGACATTAAACTATAATAAAGCAGTTCATAATTTGTGGACCATTTTACGAATCTCCATACAAAACTGTCAAACAGATGAATTGCGTGCTATGAATTGTACGCAGATAAATTATGAATTGTCAGTTTGTGACCGTTTTACGATTTCAAATATGATTCATAATACGTATTATCCTATTATGATTCTGCCAGTGACCGTTTTAGCCGCCCTGCTATGCTGACCAAATACGCGGTATCATAAATTACTTCCGAGTTATGGATTTGTTCGAGTTGGGAAGTCTTGAGCTTCCCAACTCGAACAAATCCATAACTCGAACCCCAAAAAGCAGACAACGCAAGTTAGCAAAATATAAAGTGATATACATTATCTAATAATAATAATAATCCGTTCCTGTTCAGAAGCGGAGGTTCCGGAAGAAGCCCTCGTGTCGTGGGTGGCGTGGTCCGAGCCGGGAATCCGTGCAGCGAGCAGCCCGGCGGCGCTGACGGCGCTGCTGCGCCGCTACCGGCCCGACCTGCTGCCGGCCGCCACCGTGCCGCGCGCCGTCTACCACATACTGCAGCAGGAGTTCGGTGAGAACTATCACACTAATATTATAAAGGCAAAAGTTTGTGAGTGTGTATGTTTGTTACTTCTTCATGCTCAAACGGCTGGACCAATTTGGATGAAATTTGGTATGTAGATAGCTTATGGCCTGGATTAACACGTAGGCTACCTTTTATCCCGGTCTACGCGGGTGAAACCGCGGGGCACAGCTAGCTCTATATATATGTAACGCTAGCCCCAACAGGGGCTTGTGGCTAAGTAATAACAGCCTTTCGTGTCGATCGATCAGGTTAAGCTACGCTTGCCGCGGTGGGTCCGTGGATGGGCGACCATCTTTACATACCAAGACCCCTCCGTGCCTCGGAAAGCACGTTAAGCCGTTGGTCCCGGCTGTCATTCGTGGATTTTTGACAGTCGTTACGGGTCGTCAGAAGCCTTAAGTCTGACAACCAGTCTTACCAAGGTGTATCGTATTACCCAGTGTAACTGGATTGTGGAGGTCAGACAGGCAGTCGCTCCATGTAAAATACTGGTATTCAGCTGTACCCGGTTAGACTGGAAGCCGACCCCAAAATCGTTGGTAAAAGGCTAGGCAGATGAAGAAGTCTGACGGTGCTGACGGAACTCCTGCGCCGCTACCAGCCGCGTCGCAAAATGCTCGATATCCCTAAAAAAAATTATGTGTCAATTCTGTTTGTCCCTATATTTTGACGTTACAGAGCCCAACAAAGCTAACCCCCACCCATTCGTTCCCCAGGCATAGTCCCATTCTCATCAGGCGGCACTCTTCGCGACGTGCCCGACGCGAAGCTGCGCTCCTACCTGACGCGCGTCTACAACGCCTTCAAAGGAGAGGTGCCGCACGTGGTCCACGAGACCGACGTGTTCGATCAGGTAATAGTTGTCTATTAAGCCACCTACTGCCATATATATTTATTTCTTTATACAGGGTGGTCCAAATAGTGAAGTCAAAAAGAAAAATCGGAATTCCTCATTCCCAGGGGTATTCGAAAATAGCCCATGTATTTATATGCGATTTTTTGTAAACGAGTTGTTTTTGTAATTATTTAGTTTTCTAACGGTGGATTTAAAAAAAATCTTTTTTTTATTTTTTAGTTTTTTTTTTGTGATATGAAAGTAACATTCAAGACAATACTGTCACAAAAAAAATCTGAAAAATACCCACTGGTTTTTTTTTAAATATAACTTAGGCTAAGGGAAGTTGCAGAATAAAATATTTTTCTATAATTTTTTTTTATTTTATTATCTGAACTCTGTAAATAATAACACTACAATTTAAACACAATTACATTCTCAATGTCTTGCATAGTGCATACAAATAAATCTAGGCAAATACTTTACTTACAACGATTGGTTAAGAAACCAAAACTCTTTAGACATAAAACACACATAGTTATGGTTAGCAAAGTAGCCAGTTGAATTTAAAGTTTAAACAATATTATGTAATATTCCGCTGTATGTTATTAGATCAAACAGAGCATGCAGAAAGAGAAACACGTTCGCAACATTGAACACCCCGTCTCTGTATATTCAAGTAAGTTTTAAGGATACAGCAGACACGATATTTTTAGTATCGGCGATTAGAGATTTTCATTCGATTCCCGGTGATCGCCCGGTTTCTGGAACGGAAATCAATACAAAAACTTGCTAACAAATTGTCAAGCGCGTGTTGACTGCCAATCGGATCAACGGTAGAAGGAGCGTTGGCAGACCAATGGCCAGGGTTCCTTCAGGGTTTCCTGCGATCGCGGGGAAGACCTGGATGAGACTCGCACGGACCAGGGGGCCTAGTCCCTAAGTCCGTCCGTCTTTCCGTCCGTCCGTTCATCCGTCCGTCTGACATTACGATCCATCAAAACAAGTGTAAAATTTAAATTTTTCGGACGGGCAAAAACACATCGGGAGTAGGGACAACTGGCAAATTGTGTTGTCATTCATACTTCGTTCGGGCCCCGAATCAATCATCCATCCGTAGGTGATACGGAGTAGGAAACGCCCGTAACGAAGGCCGAAACTACGGGCTTCGTGCTTAGGGAGTAGGCCCCCAGGGAAGCTTGGCACAAAAGAGAGGAGGCCTAAATTCAGCAGTGGGTGGACCAAGGCTGCCAGTGTTGATGATGAATCGGATCACGGCTTTTAATTTTGACACGTTGATTTTCGTTCCTTCCAGAGATCGGGAGTTATCGGAAGCGCGATAGTTCGCTCTATACTAGAAAGATTTAGGTAGTAAAATAAAGGTAAACAATCTTGATGTGACTTTTTACACAAACACATATTAAACAAATAAACTACTGCTTAAACTAATGGTTCAATTGATTTAGCAATCATTATTGTTGTATTTACATTGCTTTTTAGTTACATTTTATTTTTAAACTGAGGTTTTAAAATAAAAAAGATAAAAGTCACATCAAGATTCTATCTGCCTAGCCTTTTCCCAACTATGTTGGGGTCGGCTTCCAGTCTAACCGGATGCAGCTGAATACCAGTATTTTACGTGGAGCGACTGCCTATCTGACCTCCACAACCCAGATACTGGGTAATACGATACCCCTTGGTAAGACTGGTTGTTAGACTTTCGGGCTTCTGACGACCCGTAACGACTGTCAAAGATCCACGAATAACAGCCGGGACCAACGGCTTAACGTGCTTTCCGAGGCACGGAGGAATCTCGGTATGTAAAGATGGTCACCCATCCACTGACCAACCCCGGCAAGCGTAGCTTAACCTGACGGATCGACCCGTGCGGCTGTTGTTACTTAGCCACGAGCTCCGCATCATGATTGATGACCTTTATTTAACTACCTAAACCTTTCTAGTACTTATAGGCTCCGCTACACATTCGGATGCCAGTTGCAGCTGTTAAGTGAAAAGTCTGTTGAACACGGCTCGATGCTCATTTTTTTTTTACCGCGACAGAATCAAAGAGTCGCACAATGGCCAGCGCACATATGGCGGAGCGCAGCGCAGATCATTTTCACTGTCAAACTATTATCAACGTTGCGTGCCTAAAAATAAAGTTGAGAATAAATAACCTTTCCGCTTCGACGAGCTCTCGAGTTAATGGAAGTTTATTTATTTTCAACTTTAATTCAACTGATGCAAGGTCGATATTTGTTTGGCAGTGGTGAATGCGCTGCGCAGCGACTCGCCAGATGTGCGCCGAGCCTTTACAAGATACTTACATGATTGATGCCGTCACTAAATCGGTGACGCTAAAACTATCGTGTCTGCTATGGCCCTTACATTTTATTATATTAGTCGTTTACGAGGCTTTGACATGCCTTCACTGTCGATATTGTCACAATGTCAAGGTTGCATTAAAATAGTTTCAGTTATCTAGTGCTTGATTTCGATTGAGCAATGCAACTTAGTTACTATTTGGATTTAATCAATTCGATCTAAATTAAGTCTTTTTTGGTGCAAATCAAGAGCTTGATTTTGGAATAAATTTATATTATAAGTGTTCAATCTTCTACAGACGCGGCCGACGCCGACAAATCCCACTCGAGCTACAGAAAGAAACGCCGCTCTGTGCGTTCACAAGTAAGTACTGACCCTGCCGAGTACATCCGCAAAAAGATCGGCAAACTAGACCTTAACGACATCACACAGCTCGCGCGCCTCATCGAGGGCCACGACTCAGCCGCCGACACACAGACAGACAAACAGAAAGACTTACAGGAACAGATACTAGCTCTCCTCGACCCGGACGAGTCACCTGACCCTCGGGTCCTTCGCCAGTCCTTAGCGCATCTCCTCCAAGGATCCACGAAGACGAGGGTTCAGGAACCACAGCAGTTAGCTCATTTCTTTCAAGAAGAAAAGGCCAAACCTGTGAAACCTCCGCGCCGCCTGAAGGGGCTCGATCTCAACAGCATGAGGGTTCCGGACTTCTCGGATATTTTCGACGATTCCGCCGACACAGACGCCACTGTCATCAAAGTGGAACCTAAGAAAACATTCAGCAGGTCACCGTCTACCGAAAGTGCGAAGAAACTGCTTTATCCGAGGTCTTCATCAATTGATAGTGGGAAGAAATTTAGCCGGTCTTCAGAGAGCCCGTTGCCGCAGAAGGGCAGGCGGCTGTCAGATGTTATAGACAGTCAAAGGCACTCAAGACACTCGCAGAGTCCCGAAGTAAAGCTACCGCACAAGAGATCGAATTCGATAGGATCATCTGAAGTTGCGAATACAAAGCGTATCGCTCAGCTGTTCGAGGGTCACAAACGTCGCCACACTCCGAGCCCTGAGTCACGATCCATTCGCTCCGGCTCCGTCACAAATCCCGAAATGGCTTTACGCTTGCAACGCATGACGGAGATCATCGAGGGCAAGCGACGAGACACGCCCAGCCCAGACAGATCTAAGAGAGAAATCGTAGGCAACCCCGAGATGGCAGTGCGTCGCCAGAAGGTCGTTGAACTCATCAAGCAAGGCCAAGGACTAGGCCAAGAGCACAAACAACGTCAACCTGAGGTCCATCAGCGGCGGAACAGCGACGAGATGACGTTCAGGATGCAGCGAGTGTCAGACATGATGCAGAAGAGAAATGCGGAGTCCAAGAGACCTAAAACGGGTCGTCGAAAGGCCGCGAGAGAGATAATGAAGCAGAGATTTGAGAAGAGTCTACAGATGTTGGCTGCGGAGCCTCGTTTAGACTTCGCGCCGTCGGCTGACTTGGAGAACGACTACGGGCTGCAGCAGTACCGCGCCAGTGCGCCCGACTTCGACGAGCGAGTCAAGAAGCTGGAGAAGAAACTACAGCACTATGTGAGGCGATTGCCGTGTGTGTCGCATGGAATGGTCCGTTTGAAAGGATATTGGTGTTTTGCGGTCTGAGCGGTTGAGAGCCTACTGTTGTAGTCCGTACTAGAATACATATTTAGGTTTTTTTTTCTGATATAAAATACGTTAGGGCGCATTCACACGGGATACGTCTTTGACGATTCGGTATAAAACGGTGAATGAGCTCTAATAGAGCTCATTCACCGTTTTATACCGAATCGTCAAAGACGTATCCCGTGTGAATGCGCCCTTACACTATGAGAAATCTTGCATACAATTTTGACAAAAGCTATTGCGATAAAACCACCAAAAAAGAATATTTTGAATCGAACTCTTGGCTCTTGACGCGTCTACGTGTCGCCAAACTTCTAAATAGTCGAACTACTGCGTCAAATATGAACACGTTGAAACACCATTGAGAAGTGTCGCATGAAACACCATTGGATCTTAAGGAAAAACTTTACATAATATGTATACAACGTGTAATGCTAAATGCGCAAAACCTCTTAAGGGGTCATTGTACTCATCATTATGAACAACTTTTACTATGGGGCCAAACCTGAAATCGCGAAAAAAAAATCAGCTGTTCAGTACATTTTGACGAAATTTGCGAACATAAATGTACTGAACAGCTGATTTTTTTTTCGCGATTTCAGGTTTGGCCCCATAGTAAAAGTTGTTCATAATGATGAGTACAATGACCCCTTAAGAGGTTTTGCGCATTTAGCATTACACGTTGTATAAACGTATATCGTATAAACGTAAAATACCATCATTCAATGGCTCGCGCGGGCTTTCAGTAGTTGTGAACCTAATGGGGTTCGGTTGACATTCGCGCACACATTGACATGAACCTATGGGGTTCCCCCACACTCAATGGGTTTAGTTATTCGCTCTCAATCGCTCTCGACTACTCTTCAATCAAAAATATAACACGCACGTTTATAAAAATATAACAAACAAAACATCGATGGAGATGAAAATACTACAAAAATAACGTTTTTATACTGACATAGAATAATGACTTCTAGCAAATTGTGTGTGCATGTTAAGGGTACTATATCACCAGCATTTCTCAATCTGCCTAGCCTTTTCCCAACTATGTTGGGGTCGGCTTCCAGTCTAACCGGATGCAGCTGAATACCAGTATTTTACATGGAGCGACTGCCTATCTGACCTCCACAACCCAGTAACTGGGTAATGCGATACCCCTTGGTAAGACTGGTTGTCAGACTTTCGGGCTTCTGACGACCCGTAACGACTGTCAAAGATCCACGAATGACAGCCGGGACCAACGGCTTAACGTGCTTTCCGAGGCACGGAGAAGTCTTGGTATGTAAAGATAGGTCACCCATCCACGGACCAACCCCGGCAAGCGTAGCTTAACCTAAATGATCGACCCGTGCGGCTGTTATTACTTAGCCACGAGCTCCTCCTATATCACCAGCATTTGAATTTCAAAATTTTGTACTAGGTAGGCACTTAGTTTTTGTTGTATAAACACAAAAGTACCGTTCTTACCTCTCGACTAGCGAGAAACTCCCGGTGTAAATGACGCGAGAACTGGCAAAATTCTGGTGAAATAGTACCTACCCTAAGAGTTATTTTAACTTTCCACTTGTGTTTTAAATTTACACCGTGTTTTAACTAACTGAAATGTGTTGTCGTAAGACTAATGATTTAATTTGTTACAAACTCCTGGATTCGGAATGCCTCAATCATTTATGAGCGTCAATCGAGCGCGGGCTGGCGACGTTGCATGTGTAAAGGTTTTTCATGATTATTAAATTTATTAAAATAATCACGAAAAATCTTTAGAAGTTGCCACGTTGCCAGCCCGCGTACGATTAACGCTCTTAAATAGTAAAAGTGGCTAATCTTATTAGTCTACGATATATTAAGAGTCTATATTTGAAATGACTTTCAAAATTAGGCTTGTCTGTATGATTACCTTTATCAAAGAAGTCTAAAACAATACATGCAAAAGATAACAATCGTACAAATTACGAATCTAAAACTGATTAGTAAGATTCGCAATACAGTACGGCCGCAATATCTTGGCAGTTCTGAACATAGGCACTATGAAATGTCGCGTATGTTCTCTCGCTCACGCTCGCCTCATCTCACCGTTTGGTTCCTAAAAAATTTTACTGCGCAGCTTTCTGCGCGAAGTTCGGACTTGCCAAGGTAAGTCGGCCGTTACTGTACATTTATAAAAAACAGTTACCGTTACCACAGATTAATACAGATGTGACACTCCGCAGTTTAGGTTAGGTAGGAAGGTACAAGTATACGGCGGGCCCCGTCCACGGGGCTAATTCAGTAGCACTGCCGCGCGCCGAAGGTATAAGAGTTCGCGATAGAAAGAGAGGCAATGTGCAGGTGAATATAACTGTAGGTAATTAGCGTTCTGCGAACTGAATTGCACTTTATTGTGTCGTAGCAAGAGTCGCTTTTTATTTAAATGATTTTGCGGAGTGTCCCATCTGTATTAATCTGTGCCGTTTCTTTCATCTTCTCACTAACATTCAAACCAACCAATCACAATACTACAGCTTAAAACTGTAACCAATAGGAGGAGGGCCGAATCGTCGGAGGAGGTGGCCGAACTGCTGGCGGAGGTGCCCGAGTTGCCCGCCTTGCCGCCGAGCTTAGTGGAACCACCGCCAACTCTTCGAACGCCACTCCTCGACCATCTTCCAAGCCTAAAGACCTCATGCGATCCGTCGGCAAGATAGAAAGAGATGACTGGAATATGAAGGAGATAGAACGCAAGATCCAGGAGAATCGACTAGGCAGGCCCGAGCCGAAGACTGCCGAACGAGTGCCGAAATGGGATAGAGAACAGGTGAGAGTTGACATGTCGTTATTTTATCATTTTCAAATATTTTAGATCACGGTCCGGGGGCCTAAGACGGCCACACTAAGCAATTCCTCTAAAAGCGATTCATTTCCCGAATTCCCAGCAATTGATTATGATTGTGCTATTGGAAATTAAACTTCAATAAAGCAATTCATAATTTGTGGACCATTTTACGAATCTCCATACAAAACTGTCAAACAGATGAATAGGGATGATGCCTGGGTAAAAAAAAAGAAAGTCTATTTAGTCCGTCAGTCAGATAATAAAAAAATATTAGACACGTATTTTTTGCTTTATGTAAAAAAATACTTAGTTACCACCTCAGAACAATAACAAAGCATAGAAGTAGTGTTAAAATAGCAACTGAACTCAATATATTTGTTTCATTTTGACTTATGGAGCCGCTATGATGTTAAAGAAGGACACGTATACAGAAGACGTTTCGAAATTTTGTAGGTTGTCATTCATTTTATTCTGACTAGTGATGTACCCACTAAATTTCAACGTCGATAGAATTTACAATGACATTCTTTCTTACACTGCCAAGAATAATAACCGTAGGTACACACGGCTACACATCAAGCTATACATTTCCAGTTTACACTGACCGCTCATTGTAAGGAAATCCTATACAATGGGAGATCAGCTTATACTGGAAATGTATAGCTTGATCTGTAGCCGTGCGTACCAAAAATTTTGAAGTAACTAAGCATACTTATGATACCAATACTTAATATATTCGTTCAAAATGAAACAATACTTTAAGTATGAACTAAATAGTTCGTCATCATCATCACCAAAGTCTTCCTTGGTTCTCGACAGCTCTTCATGTATTAAATCTGACCCGGCTAAACCCGAATGTATTTAGTTGCCATAATAACTGATGGGTTTATTGAAAAGAAGTGGGAGACATTCGGTTTTGCAAATGTTTTTAGCAACTTACTTTCTCATATTTATTTGAATTTTAGATTACATCATAGACTACTCAACAAAGTCTAGGGAAAAAGGGTATTCAAAGTACCTAATAATTTTTATTTTAATACTTTTTATGTAACATATATTATTGTAAATCAGTAGAAGCGTAATTTAATAGAGATTTGAATTATTTGATTAAATAAAATGGTTGTTAGTGAAAAAATAAAATTTATTATGAAAATTTAAAATGGTACCAAAGCGACAAAAACTTTTCGTACATAAAAAAATAAATAACGACCAGATAATATTTTAAATAAAAAAATAAAATGCCTAGCCACTTTAATAATCTGTTAGTCGAATTCCAGCCCACACCATAATCATTCCGCCCTGGTACGGATGAACTTCCTGAGGATTCTGGAGTCGGCTCTGGCGACCAGGAACTCGCCAGAAGCGCAGTCTTCTTGAATCAGGATGGAATCCAATTATTTCTGAATTTGTTATTGTCATCTGTGTCAAGGATTCCTAAAACAAACAGTTCTCAATAAAATTTATGTAAGATTTTTTATCAACATTTTTATTTAGGTAAATAGTTTTATTTGTATGTCTTACCTGAGATGTGAGATGATTTCACGAGATGTCAAGATCAGTGGCGATTCATTAATTTGTACCGATGTACTAGGTCCTGTTTCAACTTCCATTGCTACGGGATCCTACAATTACGTATTTTGTATTAAAAATAAATAAATAAATTTGCACTCGATTATATTTCCGACTGGGATAAGTAGAAGAATGATATCGCATCAATGATATTTTTAATATAATATCATTGTATCGCATATTTCAAGTAAACATATTTCTGAATGTTATACCTGTCTTCATGTTAGATTACTGTTGATGGTGAGCGGTTTTTTTAATTTGCAGTATTGCGCTATGTCCTTCTTCGCAGACTTCCATAAGTATTTCCTGTAATGTAATAAATCAAGTTTTAATTTGAACGGGATACTATTTATTGCCAATAAAATACCTTAATTATATCATAATATATCAAGACCATTTCATCTGTTCTATCCATAACAAATAATGTAGGAACAGCATGTACTCTAAGTGACGACTTAAATAACATGCTACATCCATTTCATAGGTTCATTACCAAATGAATACAAAGTAAAATGTTTGGAGCATATTATGTGGCTGTGCTGTTTGGAGTCCAATTTCGTCTACCAATACAATTTATCCATATTTTTTTCACATCGTCTAGGAAATCTGTAAAAGAAAAGTATCGACAACATTATTTACGTCACTATGGCTGATCAAGATAACCCCAAAACAATTTCCGAATATTCGCTAATAACTTCTATTGGAATAAATATTACGACTGGTTTCAGCTATATAGTGACACAGCAATATTTGTTATGTATTTATATTCGTTTATCAGATCTTAGGCAACAAGAAATTGAGCAAAAACTTACCGATGGAAGGTCAATATTTGTTGTTCATTTTATTTTCGCTATGAATGGGTCTTGCAGCCCCCAACCACACAAGAAATTGCTCCACAGCGTCCACACACTCACTATTTGTAGTTAAACAAAGAATTCATGCAATCTAACAGTAGAAATATTATTAAAACACCGCAAAACCATGGAATATTACGACAGACACGTAAACAATGAACACGCGAATAAGTCAGCTAGTTCAATGAACGAACTGTCAGACATTGAAACAAAGTACTATCAAATTTGGCCGCGTCATACTATAACTTTTTTAACCAAATGACAATTGATCTTGTGACCATGCCAAGAAAGTAAAACAAAGAGTAAAACATTTATCTCTTTCCCACATCCTTTATCGTACCTAATAATAGAACGGGAATAAAGGTAGTTACAGAATTCTGTTTTTAGCCTTCCTTCTATGCTTTGTTATTGTTCTGAGGTTACCACGCATTAAAGTTGGTGAGTGGGGACTCGCTACGTCACTTCCATATTTTAACTCAATGTATCGCCGTAATTTTTTGATTACGTAAAAAAAGAAAAAATACGTGTCCAATATTTTTTAATAATCTCTATGACGGACAAAAAATAAATTTTTAGTCATCATCCCTATTGCGTGCTATGAATTGTAAGCAGATAAAATTATGAATTGTCAGTTTGTGACCGTTTTACGATTTCAAATATGATTAATAAATACCTGTTATCCTATTATGATTCTTTCAAAGTTGCGGTTTTAGGCCCCTTGTGGTGCCTCTCAAGTTGGTTGCGTTCAAAGAGCTTACAAGATACTATGGTTGCTCATTTTAACATCAGAGGATGTTTTATGCTGTGTATGTTAAGAAAGTTCGTAGACGATCACTAGCGATTTGATCTTAAAAAAGTCTGTTTTTGACTCTAAGGGGTGCTATGGGGCGGGAGACTATACAATGTGTCTCAGAAAGGTGTGGTGAAAGTTAAGCGTGTGGTACAGACCATCAAATTGAACAACTTTCTCCATGAGACCAACATCGTAATCGTGCAAAAAAAAATCTTCTTATTAGATACAAAATTTCAATACCAATCGGCCCAAATGTATGGGACGACTGATATTTTTTTCTCGATTACGATGTTGGTCCCAAGGAGAAAGTTGTTCAGTTTGATGGTCTGTACCACACCCTTATGACGACACGGTTGGCGCAGTGGTTGAGCGATTGACTGCTGCCCAGCATGTCGCGGGTTCGATTCCCGCACGGAACAAATATTTGTACGACCTACAAGTATTTGTTCCGAGTCTGGGTGTTTTTCTATCTATAATATGTATGTATTTACAAAAAAAAATGTATATAAGTAGTTTATCAGCCATCTCGTTACCATAATACAAGCATTAGGTTGCTTAGCTTGGGACTAGATGGCGTTGTGTGAAATGTCCAAGGATATTTATTATTTATTATATTATTATTATTTTTTTTTTGTCTTTGACATATCTCGGGACCCTGGGGTCCCGGACCTTTGGAAGGCGTATGAGGGGCCGAAGCCAACTCGCAGAGGCCCCTTAGACAATTTTAAATGACGAGGCGGTACCAGCCGACGATTATCCCTATATGCACTATGCATGTGCACCCAAGGACAACCCCCGGTTGGTGCAGGACTATTGCAGAACATGGATACAAAACATATTGGGCTATGGATTTGGGTGGTTGTGGACTGGTTACCTAAAACTATGAACTGACTATGGCCCCTGCCGGATCAATGTTTTATAATACACGGATAAAATGGCAGGGGGTGACTTGCACACTCAATAATGGGCCCTCGAAAACGGTCGCTAGCACATAGTGTCGTAGCGGCAAGGGGGCAACATGTCCTGAGGTGCTTGTAAGGAGTGGAGAGGTATCCCACGGTTCTCAGAACAATCCCAGAGCCCGGAAGATGGTCAAGATCCCTACAAACACTTACTGGAATACTTCCTTCCTCCGAGCACGTTTGCTCTTGCGAATCTCCACTCAAGCCAGCCAATAAAGGCAAGAATGAGGTGGGAGCTCTGTTCCCGTCAGTGTTCACTCCAGCCGGCCAATAAAGGCAAGCCAGAGATGAGGAACAAGACTACTCCCGGGAGATAGGGTCCGTGGGGTCGCTACTGCCCAACAGCTCGCCACATGCTGCCCTGCGGGTTTCTGTATCTCTCTTGGTCTGGCTCTTCACCATAGACCTGTGTCGGCAAAGTGAACTCTACTGGCACAGGCCCAGAGTTCGGAGCGCGCAAGCCCCACCACGACGTCAACGTAGAGATACGGCGGTGGGGTTATTATTATTATTTTTAAGTGTCTTGACAATTCTCGGGACCCTGGGGTCCCGGACCTTTAGAAGGCATACGAGGGGCCAAAGCCAACTCGCAGAGGCCCGTTAGACGCTTTCAATGAAATGAGGCACCAACCGACGATTATCCCTGTACGCACTATGCAAGTGCACCCAAGGACAACCCCCGGTTGGTGCAGGACTATTGCAGTATATGGAAATAAAGAGATTGGACTATTGATTTGAGTGGCTAAAGTGGACTGGTTGCCTAGAACTATGAAAGGACTATGGCCCCTGCCGGATCAATGTTTTGTAATACACGGATAAAATGGCAGGGGGTGACTTGCACACTCAATAATGGGCCCCCGAAAAGGTCGCTAGCACATAGTGTCGTAGCGGCAAGGGGGCAACATGTCCTGAGGTGCTTGTGAGGAGTGGAGAGGTATCCCACGGTTCTCAGAACAATCCCAGAGCCCGGAAGATGGTCAAGATCCCTACAAACACTTACTGGAATACTTCCTTCCTCCGAGCACGTTTGCTCTTGCGAATCTCCACTCAAACCGGCCAATAAAGGCAAGAAAGAGGTGGGAGCTCTGTTCCTCAAATCAAATCAAAAATCAAAATATTTATTTGCTAGAATATGGTACATAAGGTGTTAATTTGTTTAGTTCAGCATATCCTGCCATAACATGGCGTGCAAATGTATTTAAAAAAATCATGCGATGTCAAAATTAACCTATGTTACAAATTACAGAGTCTATTGACTTGTCTTCTAAATATTCCATAATGGTGTAATATCTTTTAAATAGTAAAAATTTGAAAAGCATTTTTTTAAACATTGTCAGCGGTAAATCTTGAATAGTATTTGGTAAATGATTGTAAATAATAATCGACATGCAGTATACATTTTTCTTAAATAATTTTAGTTTTATTTGTGGCAGCCGAAGTCTGTCTTTATGCCTTGTTCGGCTGTTTGGCCTTTCAGTACTAATTTCAAATAAATTGTAATTTCTTTTAACAAAAATACAAATTTCAAAAATATATAAACACGGCAAAGGTAGAATATTAAGTTTTTGAAATAGGGGCTTACAGGTGTCTAAAAAGTGAGCTCCACAAATGGCTCGAATACATTTTTTTTGAGCTTTAAAAACTCTGTCAAAATCTACTGAGTTACCCCATATTATAATGCCGTATCTAAGTACGGACGATACATAACCATGGTAAGCCAGCGTTGCAGTGTCACGGTTTACTGTTTGCCTAATTCGTTTCAACACATAAATAAAACGATCTATTTTTACCAGAATTTTATCTATGTGTGTTTTCCAGTTGCAATTTTTATCGATGGTTATACCTAAGAATACACAATTATCGATAGTAGTCAATTGAGAATCTTTATAATTAATGTCTAGTTTATTTATGTTTGCATTGTATGTCTGAAATTGTATTATGTTTGTTTTAGTCATATTTATTTTTAAATTATTTTTTTCTAGCCAATCGATTGCATTATCCAGAGCTTGGACGATTTCTTTTTCTAAATTTTTGTTACTGTCACTCTTAATCATTATTGTAGTGTCATCCGCGAACAGTATGCAATCTTTACCTATAGCCTCTGGAATGTCGTTGATGTAAACTAGAAAGAGTAGTGGGGATACGATTCCTCCCTGTGGCGTGCCATAATTATTTTTTTTGTATTCTGACCTATAGGTTTTTTGTTCATTTTGACACGTTTTTGTTATTTCCACGCATTGTACTCTTTCAGAAAGATAACTTTTGACCCAGTCGTTGGCCTTACCCCGGATTCCATAATGCTCAAGTTTTGAGAGTAGTGTTTTATGGCAAACAAAATCAAAGGCTTTTGTCATGTCTAGAAACACGCAACTTACCTTAGATTTTTGATTTAAACTTTCAGTTATGTATTTTACTAGCACAAAACATGCCAAAGCAGTGGAACTGCCCTTCCTAAAACCGAATTGTTCTTTTTTAAGAATATCACATGATAATAAAAAGTTCTCTATTTTAATGGACATAACTTTCTCAAAGATTTTAGATAGTATTGGTACCAAAGTTATTGGGCGATAATTGCTCATGTCAGTTTTTACACCTTTCTTATAAAGAGGTTTGACAATTGACCTTTTCAGACGTGTTGGGAATACTCCTTCTGATAGAGATAGGTTTATAATGTAGGTTAATGGAGACACTAAACTCTTTGCACATATTTTTAACACTTTAGTGCTCAGGTCGTCATAACCCGTCGAGTTAGTGTTTCTTAGACTGCAAATTATTTTATAAATGTCCGATTCATCTACTGGTGTAAGGAAAATGCTTTTAGGATTTTGAGGAGTGTTTATTTTCATGTCATATTGCGAGTCCTTATGCGCAGTATTGGTCGTCTTTGTTTGGGATATGTAGTAGTCATTAAATAAGTCACATATTTGATTTGGATTGTCATAAACATTACTATTAGCATTCACTGCGTCAACTTCAGAGTTACTTGTCATATTATTTGTGTTTGTTTTAATCATGTTCCAGGCCGCTTTACTTGTATTTTTGGCCTTATTTATGTAGTGTAAGCTATTAATCTGCTGAGCCTTGTGTATGCATTTTTTCAGTATTTGAGTGTAGTCGTCATATTTCTTTTTGTTTTGTTTTTTGTTATGTTTGTAAAGATGATATTTTAAATATAATGTTCGTTTTTTAACGCAGCATCTTTTTATACCCTTGGTTAGACCTCTATTTTTCACTTGTTTACAAGTATTTTTAACTTTAACTATAGGAAAGCATAAATTGTAGAAAAGGGTAATTATATCGTGTAGTCTATCGAAGGCGTTGTTTGTTGTTTGAGCTTCGTAAACTTCGGAAAAAGATAGACTTGAGATGCAGTTATTAAATTTTATTATATTTTCGTCACTAAGCTCTCTTACATTTTTAAACCAAAAGCTATGAAAGTCTTTAACTTGAAAATCCGTTTCTAAGCTAACCGTTATTGATTGTGCCGATTCGTGGTCTGAAAGCGCTAGATAGTGAATTGCAGATTTGGCGTCGTGTATGTTACTTACTATTAAGTCCAAACATGCACTTTTTCTCGTAGGCAGTTTTATGTGGTTTAATAAATTATTATTAATAAGTATAGAATGTAAGTCCTTCGTTGTTTTATTTGTTTTCAGAGTATCAATATTCCAGTCGCCACAGATGATAATTTTTTTCTTACCTTTTTGGCATAGTTTATTGGTTAGAAGTTCCAAATTATCCAAAAAAATTGTGGCATCACGTGTAGGTGTTCTATATATGCACACTATAATTAAGTTAAATTTAATTATTTCGATGGCACAGCATTCGAATTGAAAGAGAGTGGGGAACGGTAGATTTTTTATTTCTCTGAATTGTAGGTTATTTTTTAATAATATACACGAGCCTCCCCGTCGTTGGTTAGATCGAGAGAAGAAGGATACCAGTTTATAGTTACTAAGTATAAGGTTTGGTTCACAACCACTTTTTAGGAAAGTTTCAGTTAAACATATGACATCTACGGACCCCAATTCCTTTTGTAAATTTGAAATGGCCACCTCTATTAATTCCTGTTTGTTCAGTACCCCAGCAATATTTTGATGAATTACCGTGATTGTAGTATATTTAGTTTTGTTTACGAAAAAACCCAGTTTTCGTGTCATCACCGACTTGTTTCATTTTTCCAAAGAATGCAGTAATTTTTGTTTGCGTGGTTTTTCGCGGTGTTGTATGTGTGTTTGTTCTGTTCTGTATAATGTGCTTATTTTTAAATCGATTAAGAAATTCAGTCTGATATTCCTTGAAGTCAATTCTTGTGTTCAACTTCAAACATAAATGTGATACATAGTACTGGTGGTAACTTTTAATAGACCTGTCGTTGATACTATTTATGTATCCTGAATTGTGTATTTTTATGTATCTATGTATCCTCGTCAGTGTTCACTCCCGCCGGCCAATAAAGGCAAGCGAGAGGTGAGGAACAAGACTTCTCCCGGGAGATAGGGTCCGTGGGGTCGCTACTGCCCAACAGCTCGCCACATGCTGCCCTGCGGGTTTCTGTATCTCTCTTGGTCTGGCTCCTCATCCTAGACCTGTTCCGGCAAAGTGAACTCTACCGGCACAGACCTAAAATCCGGAGCGCGCAAGCCCCACCACGACGTCAACGTAGAGATACTGCGGTGGGGTTATTATTATTATTATTATTAATTTTCGCCACACCTTTCTGAGACACACTGTACAAGTATGCAGCAAGTCTAAATGACGCCAGTCTATTTATGATGGGCTGATGGGATCACCATATTACTATTATACGACAGATGGCATTGTAGTCGAGACGTTATATTCAAACCTGTTTATTTTTTCAGTTTTTGGGTCGCCAGCGTAAACTGAAAGAGGGGGAAGGCAACGAGGAGAAGTGGGTTGAAATCGACGAGACACTGCACAAACTCGACCAGAAACTGAAGGACTCTGGCAGACCTGATCAGGGCACTAAAAAGGTTCGTATCTTTCATAATCTTGCCTGTTCTGTATTCGAATTCTTGATTCAAATTGACGTTATTTTTTTTTTTTATTTCCACTTAAATACATATCAATTTTATTAAAGTATACGTTAAGTTGATTTCATAATTATTTAAACCTGTGTATTTCAAAGTTATACTCATGTTTAGGTTGCGAATCTAGCTACGAAATTCGTGAAAAAAGAACCCGAAGCCGAACAATCGAAAATGCTGCCGAAAGAACTACCGAAGGAGGATGTATGTATATTTTTTTCTCTACTATTTTTACTCTTAGTTTTGTGTGACTGGTGTGAAATGGAAGTGGCTTAACTTCTTCATCAAAATGGATAATGGGCAAACGCCTCATTAATTATCATTTTGAAGTAGTTAAGCCACTTCCATGTTAAAACGAATGACTTACAAACAAAACGATGAAAGATCACCTCACGAAAACGTTAAACTCGTTACTTGTCAATTGACGTACGTAGTACGTCACAGTTATGACGTCGGAATTTGCTTCTGATAATATGACAAGGTGCTAAGTATTGCTAAGGTAGTCTTTCGAAGCCGAGCGGGACCGCAAACCGCAAGCGGCAACGTCTCCCAATCGCAATGATAGACAGCAGCGACACGACTGGTTTCTATGCTACTCTATGGAACTCTATGAAACGCATTCGTAGATGGTGACCATCTATAAAAGAAAGTCGTGTTAGTTACACTATTTATAACTCAAGAACGGCTGAACCGATTTGGCTGAAAATTTGTGGGGAGGTAGCTTAGAACCAGGAGACGGACATAGGATACTTTAAAAAAAATCGGATAATACGTGGTATAACAACGGCTGGACCGATTTAGATGAAATTTTGTGTGTATATTTGAATGGGTTCCTGGATGGTTTGAAAATATTATTGGACCCGGTAGGTGGCGCTGCAGTCGGGTTCTAGGATCGTTCAGACAGGACAACGTCTGTCGGGTCCGCTAGTAGAAATATAAAAAAACAGGAGAAGTGCCATGTGGGCGAATTTGTGTCCGCGCGACATGATCAGTATGAACCGTTCATAGTACAATGGCCGACTCCGCGAACTAGTGCGCTTTCGACTGTGACCGTGACAATTTATAAGAATGCCGTGTTGTCCAGTGGTTTCTTGTAAAAACCGCAAGTCAGTAGTGCCGTCACCGACTGTCATCACTAACGGAGCGGTACAACACGTATTTTTTGTTAGACAAATCAATGTCGCGAAACTGAAGAAGAGAAACGGCTCTGCCGTCGCGATTGCGATCGGTATTAAAACCGCAACTGTGTGTCGAGACACTGCGGTCTTTCATTGTGGTTTGCGGTTGCGGTCGCCTACGGAAGACATAAGTCGACCGCATCTTACGCCCTTATTTATAAAAATTTAAAATGCTCTAGAAACCTATTTTAGTTATAGAAGTGTTTTGTCAATTTCTTTCGAATTTAGATTTGAGTTTGACAGAACAATACAAAGCACTTCTTTAACTAAAATAGGTTTATAGAGCGTTTTAGTTTTTTATGAATGTTAACATGCCGTTATCTTCTATTCATTATATCCTTGGTAATGCTTATCCTTCCAGGCAAAGAAGAGCTGGCGCGGTCCCGCGTTCACAGGCATGCAGTGCGCGGCATGCGGAACACGAGTGTTCGCGGCCGAGGGCGTCACCGCCGACGGGCTGCATCTACACCGCGCCTGCTTCCGCTGCGCCGTCTGCAAGACCGTGCTCCGACCGGGGTGAGCACACTTCTCTTATATCTACAAGTGTTCGCGGCCGATGCAGGATTATGCGGCTCCTACCGACAAAGTCTCTAAACACACTATGCCGAAGTTACGCGACCGAAGTTCCGCGGCTGATGTTACGTTCCGTCGTGTTCGGCTGATATGACACACCATAAGTGCCGAACTTACGCGGCGGAAATTCAGTTGCGCAACTTTGTGTGCCTGCCTCCCGCTGCTCCCCACCCCGGATATTCTTCGGCAATCGAACCGAACTTCGGTCGCGTATAATGTGTATGTTGTCGCCGAATTGCCGCTGAACTTACGCCCGACCGAAGTTCGGCTGTACGCTAGAACGCAACGTAATTTCGGCATAGTGTGTCGTCAGTAATTCAAATAGCATTGCAGGCGTAATCGTGCCGAACTTCGGTCGCGTAACTTCGGCATAGTGTGTTTAGACACTAAGCGCCAAAACACTCATAATGAGAACACTCATTTGAGCCTCCGCAAAATACTATCAGTGTGTTCGATACCTAAGGCTGGAAATACTATCAGTGTGTTCGATACCTAAGGCTGGAAATAGTGTGACGTCAAAGACTTCGGTCAAACATAACAAATAGATCGCGTTTTGATACAGCTAGTATCAGAAAGGTGTGGCCAAATTTATTAAACAACTTTCGTCGTGGGACCAACATCTACTGAAGAAGAAATTATGTATGAAAGAAGAGAATAATATAAGAAGAATTATGAACTGTCTCATACAAAAGTATAGGGCAGTTCATAATTTTTTCGCGATTTTGATGTAGGTCCCATGTAGAAAGTTGGTCAGTTTGTCGGTCTGTATCACACCTTACAATTTTACCACACCTTTCTAAAACATGTTGTATAAATTGTATAATTTATATTATTTTGTTTCTAACAAAAGGTCGAGAGGTCCTACCTAACCTTACAAGTATGTATTGCTGATTATATTGATTATAATAGGGATGATGACTAAAAAATTATTTTTTGTCCGTCATAGAGATTATTAAAAAATATTGGACACGTATTTTTTCTTTTTTTACGTAATCAAAAAATTACGGCGATACATTGAGTTAAAATATGGCATGACGTCACGCGTAGCTAGGTTTTATACGTACAAGTGACGTAGCGAGCCCCCACTCCCCAACTTTAATGCGTGATAGCTAAGTATTTTTTTTATTAATATGATAAAGCAAAAAATACGTGTCTAATATTTTTTTATTATCTAACTGACGGACTAAATAGACTTTCTTTTTTTTTACCCAGGCATCATCCCTATTCTGTGATTCACGACGGTAGCAAATATGTAATTTGCTACGGTCGTGAATCATACTATAATCAACATAAAACCTAATACTAACATGCAAATAGCGAAAAATGTAAGAAAATGTGAATTTCGTGGGCTACTCTGGCGCCTCCCCATAAACCTTACTAAGTATAAGGTTAATGGGTATTCCTAATATTATTTTAAGATAGTAAAATTTAAAAAAAAAACCGGTCAAGAGCTCGTCGGACTCGCGCACCGAGGGTTCCGTTCAGATTTCTGAAAAAGTGTGCTATTTAGAGACATCGTTTTATTTTTCCTGTAATGTTTACATAAACTTCTACCACATAGAATAATTTCAGATTTTTGTCTATGTAAACTTCGGAGATAAGGGGCGGGGGGAACGGTATTTTTTTTTACGTTTTTCATCAAAAGTCAAAAACTATGCGCCCTAAAAAAACGACCAAAATGTTTGAGTATTTGCAAATAGCGCTCTTTCATATGATACCCGACATGTCCTAGTAGCGCCACTTCCAATTTTTAAGACCCCCATTCAGGCCCTGTTGCAAAAAAAAAACTTACACAAAGTGTAACGTTAAATGCGCAAAACCTCTTAAGGGGTCATTGTACTCATCATTATGAACAACTTTTACTATGGGACCAAATCTGAAATCATAAAAAAATAGGCGATTTCATGTTTGGTCCCATAGTAAAAGTTGTTCATAATGATGAGTACAATGACCCCTTAAGAGGTTTTGCGCATTTAACGTTACACGTTGTATATTTTTATTTCTTTCTTATTTGAAAAATAGTTGGGCAAACGTCATCTAAAACTGTTTCAAATTGCAAGTTGATAGCATTAGTAGTTCTTGAGATATGACAGCTGTGACAGACAGACAGACTGAGTCGCACCATAAGGGTTCCTTTTTACCATTTTGGTACGGAACCCTAAAACTACACAATATAAATTAAATTCGCTTTTCGTTGTTGCCTGTGCGACTGCGTTGTTCTTCTAAACTACGCAACAAATTATCATGCAGTTTTCACCATCATTTAAATAATGTATTCCGGAAGGTTTATGTGTATGATATGTATATTACATTATACAAATTAATCTTACTTATAATAAGAAATCTCGATGTTTTGTCAAGTCGTAAAAACCGTGCGAAGCAGGGGGCCTACTCCCTAAGTCCGTCCGTCTTTCCGTCCGTCCGTTTATCCGTCCGTCTGACATTACGATCCATTAAAACAAGTGTAAAAGTTAAATTTTTCGGACGGGCAACAACACATCGGGAGTAGGGACAACTGGCAAATCATGTTGTCATTCATATTATATATAATGTATATAATATGTACAATCTTCATTCTTTAATCCTTGTGTACTTATGTGTGTTACTATAATGTACAAAAATAAACATTTTTATTTATTTATTATTTTTTATTTCGTTCGGGCGCCGAACCAATCATCCATCCGTAGGTGATACGGAGTAAGAAACGCCCGTAACGAAGGCCGAAACTACGGGCTTCGTGCTTAGGGAGTAGGCCCCCAGGTGCGAGTAGCTGGTAAATTATTTACTTCTCCACAGCAATTACACAATGGAGCGCTACGGCAGCCGCCTGGTGTGCTTACGTCACTCGGGCGTGAGCGTGCCCGACGCGGTGGCGGCCGCGAGCGCGCTGGCGCAAGCGCGCGCGCCGCTGCCGCCCACGCCCGAGCGCATCAGCGTGGAGCTGTCGGACAGCGGCGCCAGGGAGATCGATGAGGACGAGTGGACCGACAGGAACTTCCTCGCGTCAGAGACCTCGTGTGCCGGTGGACTGAGGTCAGTCTTACATATATAACGTACATAACAGTACTTACTTCTGTCTAAAAGTGTGTCTAAAATGTTTGTTTCTATATCAAATACTAGCTGCGCCCTGCGGTTTCACCAGCGTAGACTGAGATAAAAAGTAGCCTATGTGTTAATCCAGGGTATAAGCTATCTACATACCAAATTTCATCCAAATCGGTCCAGCCGTTTGAGCGTGAAGAAGAACACACTCACAAACTTTCGCCTTCAAAATATTAGTGTGATAATCTAATCTATTATCTCAAGGCCTTTTAATCTTCTCCAAGTGCCAGGTATCCAAACTCTCTAACACTTACGCAGGCCGACTATGCCCACTGCTGGGCATAAGACTGTCTTTTCTTGCGCTACTCCCCACGCTCCTGTGCTCCTCATCCAGGTGTTGCCCGCGATGGCAACCATGTCACCAGCGCACGACCGACATTCGTCTGCCAGTCCTTGGACGCCACTCTGTCACAGTCTTACTCCACCTGTCATCACTGCGCCTTGCCAGGCGTCCTGCCCAACTTAATTTGAGTTCTATTATACGCTTTCCGTTATAGAACACTTCGGATCTCGACGTTTAGAACTCTTGTCTATTAACCTGATGCCAAGCATGGAACGCTCCATGGCTCTCTGAGCTTGTACACAGCCTCCTGCATGTGCGTCCTCGCTCAGCAGCTTACGTCATGGTGGGCAGAAAACACTGGATATAGAAGCGGGACATCAGACAATGTGGAATTTCAGTTCTGTACCTATTCTTCTCGATGTCTCTATTTGCCAAAGAAAGGATATGACCAGGATGGACATATCGGTCAACCATGTCCAACATGTCCAGTCTTACATGTGATTATGTGTGTGTTATTCATTTTTTTTCAGGAAGAAAACTTTCCCCATGCCGAATTTCGGTCAAGTCAAAGTAGCTAAAATTAGCCAAAAAAACTAGGCAACTATACAGGAAATGATTATGTACGAAAATAAAGATCACTTATGTACGTCACATTAAACTCGTCTTTGACGTGTCACATTTTTGACGTTGCCATTTGCTTCGTATATTATGAAATGGTTTTAAGTATGGCTAAGGTTGCTGGAAATGGTGGAAAGGTCAGGCGCAGGATTGACAGCATTTCGACGCGCTATCAAACGCACGGGGGTGTCACATAGACAACTTCCTAACTCTGAGCTACATAGAATGACTGCCTACCCTCTTGGGAAAAAGGTATGAGTTTATGTGGGTATGCTAATCTACGTGTCTCAACTTTCAGTGACGAGGAAGAATCAAGCTCGGATGAGTACACGGACGCGGCCGACAGTGATGTCGAGGCGGCCGCATGCCCTGGGCCCCAGGAGGCGGTTCCCCGGCCCCCGCGGGCCCCACACAACGAGTTGTACTTCTCCGACGACTCCTTCGGTTACGACGACTACTCGGATGACGGTGAGTGTGTAGTAATGTCACTATTGAGCCTTACGAAAAATATTGTTAAGTCGCCGATTCCGAGCCTTCTGCACTGTTGGATTATTTGGGGTAATTTGGTTAATCACTTTTAGAATGGCGTGAAACCCATTCAGCGCTAAACTGTAGTATAACATCGTCACAAACTCAAAGGATTTATTTCAAACAAACCATTACACAATACAAGATGTAGCTAGTTGCCTGTTCCAAAATGTAGGCAACTTTGGAGAAGAACAGGTAAGGAACTTCATGGACAGTGTTTAAAATCAAAATATGTTACAACTAGCATCTGCCCGTAACTCAGTCTGCGCGGAAGTCAACACTGTACCATAAAAAATAAAAAAATACAACCGAATTGAGAACCTCCTCCTTTTTTTGAAGTCGGTTCAAAATGATGAAACATGGCTATGGTTATAGTGTAGCATTCTATTAGTAAAGTAATTTTTGGAATCGGATCATTATTTCTAGAGATAGGGGAAGATTTATAACACCATGGTTAGACCAGAAGACCAATTCTCGTACTTAAAAACGTTCAAGTCGCAATCTCATGCCAGCGACAATCCAATGTCAAAAATGTAGATAAACGCTATACTTTGACATATTGAGACTGCGATGAGATTGCGAACGTTGTTAGATATACGGGATTGCCCCTCTGTCGTCTTGTATGGATCAGAATGTTGGGCCACAAAAGAAATGAATGAAAGGCAATTGCATGCAGCTGAGATGAGAGTGCTAAGTCTGAAAGTGACACCGGTGACTGAGAAGTTGTGTGTGTTGTCATGGTATGAGCATGTGATACGGAGGAATGAGGAATGAAGAAATGGAGTAGAGAACGACCAAAGAAAAGATGGGTGGAATGTGTCAAAGATGATATTGCTAGAAAGGGAGCGGCTACCGAGATGACGACAATAGAGAAGTATGGAAGAAACAGACACGTTGCGACCCCTCCGGAGCAACTGGACAGATTCGCAACTGGACAGATTCTCAGCTGGACAGTTTCGCAGCTGGACAGATTAGCAACTGGACAGAGTATAGTCGTGAAAAGATAAGTTTATAAACTATGAAACATAGGTATTAAAATTAAAAAGTGTTTATTCAAGGAAAGTCTATTTAACACAAAGGCACGACAATATAATAAGACCTGTCTTAAGCTTTATGTACGAGTACGCTCGAACACGACTCTGTAGCCGCACCGGCGCGGGGCCGTCCAAACCGTTAGTAATAGTAGGTAGTAGGGGAGGTACAGTCAGCGTCAAAAATATCGGGACGAACAGACTGTTCAAAATGATCTCAACAACTAAGAAAATTAAACGTTATCTCAATTGGATAAAGTTCTTGTCAGAATGACAGTTGTCGTGTACTGTCTTCATTATGAACCATTCCTTGTGACAAAGAGTTAATATTTCATTTTCATAGTTGTTTAGATCATTTTGAACAGTCTGTTCGTCCCGATATCATTGACGCTGACTGTACTGCTCGATTTTTGTGACCAATTTTATAGGTACCGAATAAATTTCATTTCTAGTTAACGCAGTCCGATAAATATATTTTTTTATCTACTTAACAATCAATTTCATATCAAATAAAAAAAAAACGTTAGTAATTTAAGTATGTCTAGGGTAGGTATGCTAATTTAATGGGTCTAGTTGTTCAAATCGAAGCTTGAAAAGAATCAGCCCTTACCCTCTGGAGCAAGTCGTCTACTTTCTTAATCTTGACCACTTTTTCATATCGTCCATATTCCCAACTCCACAATAACATCCACTTTAATTATGTCATGGACTGTACACGTTCTGTCCAGTTGCTAATCTGTCCAGCTGAGAAACTGTCCAGCTGAGAATCTTTCCAGTTGCGATCTTTCCAGTTGCTCCGGAGGGGTTGCGCCGACCCCAAATTAATTGGGATAAGGGGCAGGAGAATGATATGTCCTCTTTCAAACAAACAATTTGTCGCTTTGCTATATTATTTATTAAATAATCCGTCATCTTTGGATATCCGTGACTAATAATTTCAAGCTAACATTCAATGTGTGTGCGAGCCATACATCACCACAAGTTAATCCTATCCATGGTACTTTCCAGGTGCCGAGTCGTCAGGCGCCGAGTCGTGGTCACGCATGCGCGAGGCGCGCGAGGCGCGGCGACGCGAGGTGCCGGCGCCGGCGCGCGCGCCCACCGACAGCAGCGAGGTACCGCGCTGCGCAGTCGGCTAGGCGCGTAGGGAGGTGCGGTATCGACCGCCGCCGCCCCACCGCAATATACATGCATTTCATTTTAATCAAAATTACGGCTAGGATACAAACATGTAAGGCCTTTCTTCACTAACAAACTTGTGCCCAATGGTATTTCCATCGAAAAAAATTACGAACTTCCATACATACTTTTATTCCCTATAAAACCTTGAAAAATCCTTTCTTTTTTTAGTTTTTAAATATTAAATTTCGCACATATTGTAAGGAACCTTTGTGCAAAATTTCATATTTCTAGACCCAGCAGTTTAGGCTGTGCTGTGTAAAAATTTTAAATTCGTTCACTGAGAGACAATCTCTCAGTGAACGAATTTAAATTTTTTATTAAGTAAATGTTTGTTATGTAGAAAGGCCATTACAAGTTTTCATAGTAGGTCGAGAGGACAGAAAAAGTCATCCATAAATAATACGGAATTAATATGTAACAAGCTATATTTTAGTTTAGGAGATTGCGAATGCGCCCGATATTTCAAGATGTACTATGACAATTATAACGTAATGACACATATGAAACAAAGCATTAAAATGTTGACCGAGAAAACGAGTACCTATATGATAAAGAAAATTGTAATTGTTAATTTTGAAATATATTTATTTTAAATTTTAACTAGAGCTTTATTCTTGTAATAAAAAACGAAAAACTACTTAAATAATCGCTGTTTTAAGAAATGTTTTTATTAATAATTCTGATACTTACATATTTTTAAACATTTATCTACACTCTATAAAAAAAAGAGTTAAATAAATGGATTGTTATTGGTTCTTTTTTGGCCAAGCAAGCGACAGTTTCGGAATATTGTAACTTGTTACGATAGAGCGAAATGACTGGAACGTAACTTAGCCATGTTATTATTAACACAAACGGCATATGTACCATTTCAATGTTTGTCATGTCATGGACACAGTGAGTTTCGTGTGTCGGGAACAGAATCGAGTTGCGAGTGACAGTGGTAGTGGTACTGAGTGCAAAAAACGAACAAGAAAGAGAGTAGACCGATTTGTCTGCTCATTAAACACCCACCCGCAATAACTTCAGTTTATCCGTAGACGACACGGTTGGCGCAGTGGTTGAGTGATTGACTGCTGCGCAGCATGTCGCGGGTTCGATTCCCGCACGGAACAAATATTTGTACGACCTACAAGTATTTGTTCCGAGTCTGGGTATATATGTAGTTTATCAGCCATATCGTTACCATAACAAAAGCATTAGGTTGCTTAGCTTGGGACTAGATGGCGTTGTGTGAAATGTCCAAGGATATTTATAAAAAAAATAAAAATATCCGTGACCATGCCATGGTGCAACAGTGCCGAAATATCGGGAACTTGAACATAACAGTAAATATGGTAAATATCCCGTTTGTGTTAGTAATAATGTTAGTAACCATGACAGTTTAAAAACTTAGCCATGTTTTCCAGGTCAGGTTAGTCCTAGACTTAAGTGTAGGTGTAGTTGGTAGACGCATGCGTCATGTCATCATTCGCTAGATAACAGGGCGGCGGCAGAGGCGCGGTAAGCGTGTAGTTTGTCCACACTAACTTCCGTCAACGGCTTACTGTTCTATTTTGATCTATCAATTGGCTTTCATAACTTTAAAACGGAATAAATCACGGATCCCGACATTTGATATAACTCAATCAATCTGCCTAGCCTTTTCCCAACTTTGTTGGGGTCGGCTTCCAGTCTCAATACCAGTATTTTACATGGAGCGACTGCCTATCTGACCTCGACAACCCAGTAACTGGGTAATACGATGGTAAGACTGGTTGTCAGAGTTTCGGGCTTCTGACGACCCGTAACGGCTGCCAAAGATCCACGAATGACAGCCGGGACCAACGGCGTAACGTGCTTTCCGAGGCACGGAGGGGCTCGTTGATATAACTCGAGCTATTATGTATAAAGAAACAATTTGAATATGGCAGTCAAACAAAGGAGCTTATCATGCCTTTTATGGAGAAGGGTAGCCCGCGAAATTCAAATTTTCTTACGTTTTTTTACGAGTCCCATATTCACTACGGGAAACTAGTAACTATTTGGAAGTTGTACGGTTGATCTTCCTATGCTCGATCAAAATAAAATTCTCCCAAAGCAGAAGAAAAAATATTAATGTTTGATAAGTTCAAAATAAAACAGTAAGGCTGTTCAATCGATGGCGCTTTTAAATGTGTTACGTTTATGTACAATTAATATATTAATTCGTTATATTTACATATTAAACCATAATATCCTATGTGTGTATTAGCTTATTATAACATATATATATAGTTATGTATTATAGCGCACTTTATGTACATATAATATTTATATCTTATGTAAATAATGTCTGTTGTTTTTGAGTTTTTTTATATATTTATTTTTGATTTCATTCATTCATGTATCGTCTGGAAAGTATGTGACATTTATGTGGATTAAACTTTCATAATGTTGATTGTACGATTTGTAGCTCATTGTAGCGCACAAATTTACTTTTAAATCCAACAAAACTTTAGTAACTAAACAAAAACAGCTTTAGTAACTAAAAGTTATACTTTCGATTCCTTGAATATTTACAAAACTTCTACATTAAACTATAAAATAGTCATCTGTTTTGCTTTCCAAGCACACTAAGGTACTGTTAATTCTACCGTACTGTTCTGTGTCGCTGTCAGCGTGGCTCACCTCCGCTCTGCTGTTTTTTAAGCTGTACTCACATTTGATCTAGAAACAGTTACAAGAATTACGAGAACCAAGTGTCCGTACATTCCAACGATACGCATACATTGTATATACATATGTATAGTCCTCCGTGACGTAGTTCCGCGTCGTGATACCGCCATCCCCGACGGTAAGTTAGTGTGGTTTGTTTGTGCACCTTTCTACGCATCCTGGGCGCTCGCTTGTAACGCGCTAACAAGGTTCCGACACCTTGCAGGGTTTGTACTATAATGAGCTTCAACACAGGTGGAATCTGAAGAGGAGAGCGAGTCCAGCGACGAAGAGGTGTCGTCCGCCACCGAGGTGTCCACCGACAGCGAGTTCGCGCGTGAGGAGGCCGCGCCCGCGCCCGCCCCGCCGTCTATTCTCGTGACGGAGGCCGCGCCCCCCGCTCCCCCGCACGCCGCGCCCCCCGCCCCCGTCGCGCCCCCTCACGAGTACCCGCTCAGCCGCACGCGCTCAGCCGGCGGGCTCGCCACCAAGCGCGCTCTCGAACTCAAGCGACGATACCTGCTCGGCGAGCCCTCACCCCCCGCAGTCAGGAAGTCGGACTCCACCTCCCAAATAGACACCAAGTTCGAAGCCTTCAGATCTACTATTACAGAATTCCAAAAGATGCTACACCCCGCCCCCGTGCCTACGCAGCAGCCGCAGCCACAGAAACCTGTCGTCACCTTCCAATTGTCCACCGAAGACAAGAAAGCTCAGCCGATGCCCGACATCATAAAGAACCTGGTCGCCGACGCGCCGGTCGACTTGCTCACCAAAGTAGACTCTCCTCTCATCAAAGACTGGAGTTCGGAAGCGGCTAAAGATGAAAAGGATCTGGACTTAGAGTCAGACTCGCTGTCTGAAGACGACTCGTCCCACACCGAGACTGCTCCCAACCAGTCAGTACCTCGCCTCGAGGTGCACGACGAGGGAGGCGAACTGATCCAGTTGGACAGTCTCATGCTGATCAACAGCACGGAGGACGAGAAGGCGTCGGGCACGGCGACCGGCACCACTGTAGTGGCCGCTGCGGAGTCGGAGTCGTCAGAGTCGGGTCGTGACGCCACCACCCTGGCGCTGACCGAGACCGAGCTGTCGGATTGGGCGGCTGAGAGCGCCGTGCTCGACGACTGCGGCCTGGACGACAAGGACGACACGAAGCGACGCAAGAACCCGCGCACGCTCAGTGGGCCCAAGCTCATACACGATGCCAAGAACATAGCTGCCGTCGCGTCCCACGTCTGCGGCCGAACCAGCCCCCCCGAAGCAGTCGTCTACTCTAACGCGCTGGAGCACTTCGAGTTCGCCGACGAAGGGGACCAAGACCCGTCACTGGAGACCCCCGTCACACCCAGAAATGAAGGCTACATGGAGCTCGTAGACAATGACTACGACCCCTACTCGCCCGGAAACGATCGCTCCATGAACTTCATCGAGAGGAGTTTCTCCGAAACAGTCTTCAAGCCAGCCAGCCAAGAAAACAGCTACCGACAGAACTTGTGCCCCATCGACTTGGACGAGATAGAAGACATAGACGCAGATACGGAACCTTTAGATTTTAAGTCGCCTCAACCTTTGAAGTCAGTTGACAACGATACTAGTGATAAATCTCTGAGTGGTAGTTTGCAGAAAAGTGACAGTTTGCACAAAAGTGACAGTTTGCACAAAAGTGACAGCTTACAGAAAAGTGACAGTTTCCTCAGAACCGACAGCATACTGAAGACCGACAGCATACTGAAGTCCGACAGCATATTGAAGACCGACAGCATACTAAAGACCGAGACGACGAGCATTCAGAAAAGTGACACTATTCACAATGATAGCGTGCGAGTAGAAGGGAGTTCCGAGCCGAAGATAGAGAATAAAATAGAAACTTTAAGTCTATCAGAAATTTCGCCGCCATTGGAAAAGGATAAAGTGGTTGAGACTGAAAGTTCTGAGATTTCGCCGCCACTAGTACCTGATACGCCCAGAGTGAAGTACCCTCCGCCGAGCCCGTTTAGCGGGCCGTGCCCCATGCGCCTGTACTCGCCCGCCGTGTGCCGCTCCGCCAGCGACACCTTTCACCGCTCCACGTCGCGCAGCACGGACTCGCCCACCAGGAGCTTCGAGCTCTCCGTATCCCTCAACCTAAGTTCAGGCTCACTCTCCCCAGTCAGTCCGAGCCCCGCGCGGGACACCACAGACAAAGTACAAGAAATAAAGCGAGAACGAGAGGAACAGACTGAGGTTGTGAGGAGACTGGTCCTGGAGAGGTTGGGCAGCGCACCGAAAGCCGGCCGGAAGGCCAAGCCGGCAAAGAGGACGCGGGCATCGCCTGCCGCGATCCCGCCCCCGGTCCCGCCGCCACCGTGGCTTCCGGAGCCACCCCCGGCGTGGCTTCCGGAGCCGCCCCCGGTGTGGCTTCCGGAGCCGCCGCCGCCCCCGCGACCCGTACCCCCCCTCATGCCACTCCCCGTGAAGCCTTCCTTCTCAGACCCTGAGCTCGCTCGGGAGAGTCGAAGCAAGAGCATCATGAAAAGCATTTCTAGTTACCTGAACCGAAGGCTGGGACCTAGAGCCAAGGTAGGCACACACTCCAATACGTTCCACGTTATGTTGTTGCATAGTGAACAGAATGTTATTTGTGTACATCAGTCGTGGCCACTGGTAGGTATCTCATGGAATAAGTTTTACCACACCAAAATAGGAATCGCGACGTTACATTGTAGTAAGATCTCGTGAGCAAAGAAACTAACTATCAAATAATTAAATATTTAATATAGCATTAACAGTGGCTACGACTCCATATTTCATAATCATCCATCAGAACCATTTCATTTAAAATCAAAAGCCGCTATCAATACACCAACTCATGATGCGTGGCTGATAACCGCAAAGATTGCATTTTGGACAATATGTAAGCCTTTTGAGCACCACATCAAACCTATATGACTACTTGATTGGAGTCCATGGTTCAACTTAAGAACATCTCCACACCAACGGTTTTTAGTTGTACATAAAAGTCTTAAGTCTAAGAAGTCAGTTTAGTTGTCTTTATTAAAACTTTTTGATTTATTTGTATCACCGATTTCTTTAAAGAATAATTTTAGTAGTCTTTTTTTAATGAATAATTTTTTTTAAAATTACGAATTGTAATTTCTTGCTAAATTACTTATTTTATGCTACAAAATATCATTATTATGAGTTGAAAACACGTACTATATTCCTATCGTACAACAGAAAGTCGTAATTGTGTTCAAATGTCATCAAATCAATTCATATCACCTACAAAACCATGTCATCTCACAAATATGTGAATATTGTAAAAATAAAGTAGTGATTCAATCCGGGGTTGGTCGTAACATGTTTAGTAAGGGTGTCCACGATTTGGCAATATAACATGAGACACGGAAGAGGAAATAACTTGTTTTGGGCACTGTGTTTTTTTCGTGCCGGATTAAAGTGAGCAATGGGAAAATAATTCACTTAAAGTTTTAGAGAGATTGGAATATGTAAAGTAGAAAACGAAAAGTTGTTTATTATCATCATTCCGGGATTTTAAAGAAGGTATTATACTCTCTATGCTATTAACTCCCTCGAAGTTTAACTAAATATACTATCTATCTATATCTATAAAAATCAATGCCACTTTTCGTTGTAATTTTATAACTCAAGAACGGCTGGGCCGATTTAGCTGATTTTAGTTTTGAAATGTTTGACGTAGTCCTGGGAAGGTTTAAACGATGAGAAAAATTGGAAAATTCTGGAAAACTGAAAGTGGATTTTATATGGGAATATTGAAATTGGGACAGGACAACGTCTGTCGGGTCAGCTAGTACTATATGTATTCCGATTTGTCATTAGTCATTACATTGAACATTTCTTAACTGAAACTAGACTGCAACTGTGACTGGCCCATTACACAGTCGCGTCACAATGTCCATAGAAAGCATAAATTGTAGAGGAATATACAACCTCCTTTCTGTCAAATATGATACTCACTCGCATATAAAAAATAGGCGCTACGAGTTTTATTGATAAAGTTTTAAAGGGCTATTAAGATTGATCCTCTGTGGTAGCCCAATATCAAAATATCAATACATCTTAGATAGTTGAGATTCGCCGTGGTGTGGTCTGATTTCCGAAGTCCGACCAAACCACGGCAGATCTAACTCAGATAGATATACAGGCTTATTTTTCAATGACCAGCCAAATTTTCACAAGGTGTACCATGAATATTATCAACTTTCACTATGGGACCAACTTTGAAATCACGAAAAAAAACCAGCGGTTTCCTAAAGAAGTTCAATACCTACTCTATCAAAAATTCAAAATGTATGAAACAGCTGATATTTTTTTGCGATTTCAAAGTTGGTCCCATAGTGAAAGTTGTTCATATTCATGGGTAGAACCACGTGAAAATTTGGGTGGTCATTGAAAAATAACCCTGTATTGATAATTCTTATGATTATAATTATGTAAATACATGTTTGTTATTGTCGCGAATCATATTTTGATCAAGATACTCGTACAACCTGACACTGACCTGCAAATTGCAAAAAAACGCAAGAAAATTTGAATTTCGCGGGCTACCACAGAGGTTCCACTTTAAAACATCGGGGAATACAGGCGTGATGTTATTTAAAACAAAATGAGACATCATTAAATTCTAATTTATTCTATCATCTAAATCCAAAAACCCTTGCTACTTTAATCCGACACACATTAATTAAAATTTCAAAATTCCGTCGTAGCCGGACACCTGAGTAGACTAACACACGTTGAATTTTCAGTCATTCTCGGATCCGGAGCTGCCGTTGCACGTAAGCAAATATCCGTACAGTGTCGTACTCGTGAGTCGCATGCCGTGTACGTCTGTCGCACCTGATCGTGTAGTGTGCGCCCGCCCTTATTAGTGTGGCGTTGGATCTTATGCATGACTGTCAGGGTTTGTGTCAAGGATTATTATGTCTATATAATATTGGGATTAGATTCATTCATTTTCGGAATTTTTAGAGTTGCATACAAAGACAATTTATATTGTTGTCGTAGTGTGAGAACTATAATGTTTGAACGTAAGCAACTTTAGATGAAGTGGTTGTGACATGAATCTAAGTTGAACTCAAAATCACTCCAGAATCACTTGTCAAGTTAGTTTACGTTCAAAGACTCAACAAAAGACATGTTTTAAAGCAAATAAACATATTATATTCTATTCTATAATACATAGTAAACGAATTACTTTGATCCAACGTCAACGATTCATTCTGTGCCTCTGTCTGTTTACGTGAATGTTCGCTTCATCTGTCGCTCTACATTCTAGCTCGGTGGTACAATATACAGCATGATAGCGATAATGTTGGATACCGATGCCCATTTAGGTACCCATTTTATCAACTTTCTGTGAAAATATTTCGTCTAGGGTGTGGTCGTCGAATTTAAAAGATTACCAGCTACCAAGCCAGTGTCTACTGGCTTACTAACTGGTAATTTAATTGTAGATTAATTATTAATATTCTTTTTTAATTAAATCCTACCCTGAAATGATTAAAACAATTCTCAAATTCCATTAACAGAAATAGCAGTAATATCACTACCGGTCGTCGTAAAAAAAACTGATCAGCCCTGGTTTTCGCCTTTCTTTATATACTGTAACATATTCTAAGAGGTACCCAATTATTTGCTGAATATTGTACTATCGAAGCGATCAATTTCATGTAGAGGTAAATAGCGGTATTTGTGAATTTTGTATGTAAATGAATGTGCATGTTATAGCTTCTTTGTGCGTAATCTCGTAACTTTTGCTTTCTAATTTACAGTTTGAGTAATTCAGTTATAAAAGAGCTAAATAATGTTGACTTGTAAAAGTTTTAAATATTAAGTTATTGTTATTAATTTTGGTTCGTATTAAAATTGCATTAATTTACAGAATTTTTATGGTACTCAGAAAAAATATTAGCAAAAGCAAAAGTTACACCTTAATGTTAAGCTAGAGTGTCGCAATGCTTCTTGGAATGGCCTGTCTGTGCCTGCCGCTATACCGATGAAGTATACTGCCAAAGATATTAAACAGCTTTGGGAATACGTACATTTCATACTTACAAAGTTTCTATCCAAATGTACTAAGCGATTTTGATCTTTATTCCATAATAATAAGAATTCAAATGGCTCATAATGTTTGGTAGGCTGTTGAAGGTGCGTTGTTATAATACTTATAAATCCCCGATATTTACTAGAAATACAATGAAAGGTAGTTTAGATCTTTTACTTATTTAACCTGTTTTGATGGAAACTATCCTTGTAAAAAATCTTAGAATCTGTAATTAATAGTGCTGTGCACTGCAGTGTTCTACTTTTTATTAATTAATTGCAAGCTCCCTATTCAAATATTCCGACTATAACATTTTTTAAATGCGCCTATTAACGTCAATTCTTTGTAGAGTCGGGGCAAATACGAACCACACAATTTAATGTATATATCCTAATTACAAGCACAAAACATATTATTATGGTAACCCTCTATACAGGAAAAGATTTTAAGCAGTACGACAATTTTTACAGGGTGTTCTACCCATGAATAGGAACAACTTTCACTATGGGTCTACTCTGAAATCACAAAAAAAAAACAATCGCCTGTTTCATTCGTTTTGGTGGAGTAGGTATTGAGCTTTTGTATTAAACAGCAGAAAAATTTTTTTTTTCATGTGATTTCAGTGTTGGTCCATAGGGAAAGCTGTTCATATTCATGTGTAGAACATCCTGTGAAAAATTGCGCGATGCTTAAAAACTTTTCCTGTATGTAGGTACATAGTAAAAAAACTTGTATATAACTGATGGTTTCGGTCCCTTCAATCCAGACCTGACCAAAAGATGTTTTTACCAGGAGTCGCAGACTTCTGGTGCTCACAAGTCAACGAGCGCCTTACAGGAGCCGCCGCCCGTGCCTCCGCCCCCACGAATGTACACACCACCCACACCACCATCCCCGCACCGCGAGCCGCGGCAAAGACCAACGCCAGGTTAGTACTGGGGAACTTTATTATTTTGATATCGCCATGACTAAAGCCCCATTTTCACGATGCAAGTTTTTTGTCTGTGCCGTACAATAAAATTGAACAAAAAATGACTTGCATCGTCTAAACACTGTTTAGGTGGTGCAACTTTTATTGTTCAACTTAGGTCCTATTTCACGATGTCCGAATAGCCACTACTTACCGAATAAATTCAAAAATGGAACAGAATTTGTATGAAATTATCTGCCAAGTAAGTTACTAAGAACTTTATCGTAGTTGGTGAAACCAGGCCTTTATTGTATCAATCTTATTAGTCACCTATACTCTATTCACGCGGGGACGGGTTGCACGACACAAAAATGTCAAATCTCTGCCACTTTCTCATCAAAACGTAGCCGTCGACTGTGAGCGTTCAAAAACGAGTGAAAAAATAATTTCAGCCGCTAACTGACTGCCCTTTGTTTTGTTAATACACTATCAATCAGAATCGGTTTCATTTTGAAAGTTCAACAACATTCATTACGTTATTTACGTTGTTGAGCAGATAAATTTTTCGAACATAAGAAGCAATGGATTAGCAAATTGCTTCAAAATTAATCAGATTCCGATCGTTAGTGTGTTATACAATTAGGGTGAAGAATGAAATTAAAATGTCCACTGCTTAGATATCGTCTGGCAACTCAACACAACAAGCAAACAACAATAGCATTTGTGTTGTCTAGTCGCATACTTCATTCAACTTTAAAGTAACACTCATTGAAAATGTGACCTTAGACCCAGTTTCACAATGTCCGAATAACCACTACTCGCCTATATTAACAGGAACTAAACCGAAGGTGGCGAAACAAGCCCATAAGGGGTGTAAAAAGATGCTTAGGTAGCCCAAGAGTCACTTAAACTCCCCGTCATTGCGATATTTTCTTTGTACTGGACCATATCGGGAAACGTTCTATTTACGGAGATATTGAAGGTCAAAGCTCCAACTATTTAAAACTATTTTTACGAAAAGAAGTTTTAAATGTTATAACGTAACTTTAAATACCCCCACAACTCATGTACATCTTTGCATGCACCCATAAACAATGTTTACCGTGTGTTACAACAAAAATAATAGTCGTGTTCCAGCAATAATTTTTGTTCGATGTAATACGGGTTGTAAGTGTAAACAGTGGCAACCTTTTAAGGGGTCATTGTACTCATCATTATGAACAACTTTTAATAAGGGACCAAACCTGAAATCGCGAAAAAATAATCAGCTGTTCCCTATATTTTGACGAATTATGCGAACATAAATGTACTGAACAGCTGATTTTTTTTTCGCGATTTCAGGTTTGGTCCCTTATAAAAGTTGTGCATAATAATGAGATTATGTCAATAGCATTTTAAAGGAATGGTAATGGTAGTGGTAACATAAAGTAAGTAAGTAATTACATACATATTACTACTATGTTATTACTAGTTGCCGTGCCCTAACCGGGTTTCATGTTGGAACTATTTTAATTGTAACAACTAACTACATATGAATGCAATAAAGAGTTTGAGTTTGAGTGAGTTTATGAGTACAATGACCCCTTAAAAGATTGCCACTGTTTACGCTTACTACTTACACCCTGTAGTTTTAATTTACAGAACGCGTGATAATTGCTACGTGATGAGTCTTTTTACACCCTGTATGTCCACTGTGTCGTGGTTAACATCCTCATGACATCCACACGATCATCTTACTAAGCACTAACAACAGATCACGGACCGGGCAGCGCCGCGGACATGGAGCGTCGCGATGCCATGCAGCTGTGGTTCGAAGACAGGTGGGCCAGGCTTGTCGCCATGCGGAGGGCAAGGGAAGAGGAAGACCAACCCGAACCCATTGCCCGTCGCCTTTCGAGACTTGAGCGGCGCTTGACACGACCCCTATCTGGTAAATTGACTTGCAAGTTCAGTGAATAGCCGGTAGATGGCGCGGTTTTAAGAATAGTTGTAAACGATGTGGGTTTAGATCTTTTAGCCAACCGACGAGACCCCTATGAATTGAAGGAAAAGTTCAAAGCACTATCGAATTTTACCTTAGGTCTTATAAAAGAGAAGTAGATACTTACCTATATTTTTTCATGACCTCATAACGCTATACATTATTTGTTTTAGAACCCACTCATTTAACATTTGCTTCATGTTGTGTATCGAAGGCTCAAGCATAGTTCCCGTTTCACTCTAAACCGGTTAGCTTGTCCCGGGGAAAACTGAGTCATTGGTGGTGATTCTCTTGTTCAACAGCTAAAATAAAATGAGAGAATCGCTATCTTTTACTAACAAGCGGCGCGAAAAAAGGACGGCTATAGCTATGAACTAAGTTAGAAATGTCATGTTAACGCCTTGCGCTTCACCGTGTTTTTAGTCGACAGGTTTTCACGTGTCGTCTAAATTTGTACAGAAATATTAATTAAACTTAAATTGATAGCTGTAATTTACGTCCGTCTCTTATCTTGTTTTATTATAGAGATAAAATTAGCAATAGCCTAAATTAAGTTTACTTTGTGCACGACAGAATCGTCACCATTATCTCTAAAACTAACACGGGCATTTTCAGCTATTAATCCCCAGCCACAGAGGAATTCCTAAAAATTGCATTTAAACAGTGTCATTGTACACGCCAGCAAAAATAAACGTTGTATGTTCGTATGAGCGTATATTATGCTGACACTTCACTTGCCGTATTTGACGAAATATTCGCGTTACTTGGATAATACAAAATATGCCTCATACATATTTGCTAATACTTGCGCAAATACGTAAACCGCACGCGCAAATACAAAGGAGCTCGTGGCTAAGTAATAACAGCCACACGGGTCGATCGAAGGTAAAGCTACGCTTGCCGCGGTCAGTTCGTGGATGGGTGACCACCCTGTGACATAATAGGTCACATCACTATTTTGTAATTTAGTAAGTGGTGAGCACAGCACTAGCGTCACCCTCTTTGATCTTAGGACAGCCATCATGTGAGCATTGTATTATGATTATATTAAATATAATAAAACTAGATTGTGCATTTCGATTACAAAACTGTTTAATTCACACGGCCGAAAACATAAATTGACACACCCATTACATATTGGGATTGGGGCCTCTCCGTGCATCGGAGTGTGCGTTAAGCCGTTGGTCCCGGCTGTCATTCTTAGATCTTTGACAGTCGTTACGGGTAAACACAGGCCCAAAAATCTGACAACTAGTCTTACCAAGGGGTGTCTTGTTACCCAGTAATTGGGTTGTCGAGGTCAGATAAGCAGTCGCTCCATGTAAAATACTGGTATTTCAGCTGCATCCGGTTAGACTAGAACGTGGCCCCAACACAGTTGGGAAAAGGTTTATAGGTAGATAGATTTGGGCAAATACATCATCTACCTAACATTTTCCCACATGTTATGGTCGGCTTCCAGTCTAACCGGATGTTGCGCAAATACGCGAAGTGCCAGAATTATATTGTATGCGATGTTTGGCGTACGATCATGACGCTTTACGCACAATGTTTCAGCGGAGCAGCAGGCGGCGACGGTGGCAGAGCTAGTGCAGGTCACGGCGCAGCGCGAGGCACACAGGGCTATGCTGTTGGCTGATAGGTACGTACAAGCAACATTCAAATAATATTAATTGCCACTACTAATACAGCACCTTCAGGATACAGAACAAATCCGAAGGCACCTACGATTTTAATTTACTAGCTGCGCTCCGCGGTTTCAACCTTGGGAATATCGAGATAAACCCTGGACTCCACTAAACTCGACTTTGAAGCTCGATTATTCCTTAGCGTATAGTTCAGAATCACGATATCGAACCATCGAAAGGTTAAACTCCGTTTAAATACCCCAGAAATGGGGCATTAGTGATGGTGAAAATCGTCTCGCAAAAAAGAGAGGAATATATAAAGTTTCTGTTGCTTCAATTGTATAATACGTTCGCCTTTTGGTATGTTCTGTATTCAGAGACTGCGTCTAAACAATTACATTGTTTTTTAATCTCGGCCTTTCTGCCGATTAATATAATCTTCGCTTTGTAAATATATAATGTAACTGATATGTATAACATTCTAAGCACTTCAATACTAATTCAAATAAAGCACATTACAGTAACATACAGGCAAGTAAGACCAGGAAAGCACGAGCTACTTTCTCACGGCGATTATTTTTCGCGCATTGGATTTTCAACGCTCTGCTTAGCACCGAGAGTTGAAAATCTAACATTGTGTGTTTTCCATACGCTGGGATGCACTCTGTTGGATTCTCAATGCTCGGCTCAACACCGAGAGTTTAAAATCCAATGCGCCATAAAATCCCGCCGCGAAATCTTTACGTCTGTGCGAACTTGGGCTTACAGTTTTGTACTAGATCTACTTCCAAGCCGCATGATTGGCCTACACCACCAGTTACAATGGGGCAGGGTGGACAAAAGACGGCCAGTGGAAGGAACTTACTGATATTGATGATAGCCAATTTTACTTTTGTTTTTTGTTTAATGATGGCGAATGTTTACTTTGAAAACTAATAAAAACACGGAACTCAGCACACTCATCAGTCGTCGCATAAACGACAAGATCGCGGAATACGATTAGTTCCGATTTCAGCCGTGCGCAGACTTATCTTGCGCGCACTCTAGATCTTCAATTGAATGAGATGTCAAGGTAAAGCTCAATACAGCTTATAATTGCGTATAACTCAAAAGATAACTTATTCACATAATACCTTCTCTCCGCCGACCGTCTTCTCTTCCATCGTGCCTTGTCTGTGCCTTGCCAACAATTTCCTGTCTATCGCTTGCTGTGTCCTTGAAGGGTTCGGGTATTGGTATTCTTACAGGCAGCTTTGTGGCCTTGCACGAATTGTGAGAACGGCATCGCTTCCAGGGCAGCTATCCTCAGATGGCGTTGACGACATCTTCTTAAGAACAGGTGGGCCGTACGCTTGTTAGTCATAGCCATACATTCATATTCATCCACAGTAACAAGAAAAAAAAAACATTCCCCCATAATTCAACCTTGTTTTGTAAACAATGTTTATCTTTAGACCCCTTGGTCAAAAAACAACCAGTTTTATAAAGAGGCATCGTTTACCCAGTAACTGGGTTGTGCAGGTTAGATAAGCAGTCGCTCCATGAAAAATATTGGTATCCAGCGGCTTCCGGTTAGACTTGAAGCCGACCCCAACATAGTTGGGAAAAGGCTAGGCAGATTGATTGTTGAAAAATCGACGCTATTTATTTTAAAAACCCTACTGTGGTTGAAAAACTGTTCTTAATACAAACTGATAACTTACACCCGGTTCCTGAATTGATAATTTGAAGTTGAGAACTTCTCAAACACTACATTAGCATTACTAAGGTGAAAGTACGCGAAATTTCTTTGCAAAACAATAAGAAATTGTGGATTTCGTGGGCTACATTGAAGCAATACAGCAGGTCCACTCAATCTTTGTGGTTCTTTCCTCAAAAGACCATTTCAAACACCAATCTACATGGTCTTCACATGATCTGACCAAGATTATGGACTGTGGCCTCGGAGTTTGTTTCGGCATTTCTTCTCGGAGTAGTCGGATAGGAAACGTCGACCTTATCTAGTTTTAAACCGGCGAAAAAAAAGGAGGAGGTTTTTAAATCGACGTGTTTATTTAAAAGTATGATTGACGTTTAAAAGTGTTTGTACAAATTAAAAATAAAACTATTTATCAATCAATGATCACAATAAGTAATGCAAGCGTTTGAAAAGTTCTCAATTGCAAATTCTCAATTCAGAAAGCTGTTGTAGGTCCGGTACTAAGATGATACTTTTTGTGGGAATACAAAGTTCCAAATACAAACAGTGGTTCTAGGTCTAAAGATAAACCTCGTAGAAGGCTGATTGAGTTTGTTTTTGAGAATGGAATAATCTGGTTTTCAGAAGACGGAGTGCGGGCAGCAGTGCAGCGGAGTAATACAAGTGATCCGTGGGACCACGTCGGACCAACCCGGTGTCACTCCATGTAAACTCGTCGTTATATTTAATTGCGATTGACTGGCTATTAAACACGAAGTTGCTGTGTGTCTTTTCAAACAAGTCTCATGAGGTAAAGGAACAAGTAGATAGACAGTGTAGTTTCATTACTTTTGATTCAGATATGGCGTTTTTTTTAAAATAAATAACTATATAGAAGAGATGGAAAGAGAACGATGAGTTACAGTAACTTCGTGTTTCGTAAGCAGTATTCCTTGCTACGATCATTTGCATAGGTACGAATTAAATATGTATTATTCGATTCAATGAAACAAATATAAAATGGGTACTTACCAAGCGCTCCAAAATGTTGTAAAGCAAGTGAAGAAAAACAAACAGAATTATTTAGCCACGATAGTTTTATTTTGAGAGCCACCATAGAAATTTTGGTGCGCTCGGGAAGTATAATATAAAAGTTAATAAAAATTCCTTTTTTAATTTATCTATGACAAATGACGTACCAATCTTGGAAATGAAACCTTTAGTTGATTATTTTAATTTTAATTAGAACAAAGAATGTTGTGAATGGATATTGCTGCTATTTTAGGGACAAAATAATCACTTTATTTTTAGTACCAGTATGCTATAGCTTAAGTTTAACTTTTTTGTACCGTCGGCAAAATGGGCGCGGTTGCTGACTCTACGTACCGCTTCTAGCGGCTATGTTGGTTAATTAAATATAAAACAAAATGAAAAAGTTACTCAATCATGATCATAACAAGACTGTGCAGGTAGGGAAATAAACCAGCGAACACTTTTCTATTATTTTGTTTAAATAATAATTATATTCTTTAAATTTTTCTCTAGTTTCGGAGAAAATGTTTTAAGAAAAACTATAAGCAGCCTATCTTTACTTCATTTTTCGAGTAGTATTTATGTTTGATTGACCGACATAGTGTTTTCTTCGCGTATAATTGACACTTGTATTCAGAGCTTTATTTTTAATATTAGTAGAAAATTAACCTAAGGTCGGGTACCTTACTGAGATCGGTGGCAGACACGGTCACAAAATACCAAGTGCACATTTATTGTTCACTTTGCCAATAATTTAAACAGTAAAGACTTATGAAAAACGTAGTTAAATTCTCGTGATTTTAGTTAGATTCCTTTTGTTTATATTGTTGGTAAAATGAATATAAATCGAGTATAAATTATGACCCAATAAATGGGTATAAACAGTGTGCTAGATATGCCAAATGTGTTAGGTACATGGAGATATTTTTTTATTGTATAGTTACGACTAAGTACCCATAGGTGTAGATAGAAGAAGCATTTGTAAACGCTGTTTATCTGTGTTTATTGAACCAATTTATTGACTTTTGAGCATGTTATTGTAAATACTTTTTTTAAAAGATTTTGAATCACGGTTGCTTCATATTGATCAATGTGGCAGTAACATCACTTAAAATACTTTCTCATTACTTTAGGATTGAAGGTGGCCAGTTAATATAGATCGAAATACACTCTCGGACTTCCAAATCGAGAGACCGTACATTTCTCTGTCAGTTATCAAAGCCTAAAACATGAAAATAATGACGTGTCAAAGAAAACGTTTTATGCAGTTTAAAAGCAAACATTTTGGCCATGTTCATGTTGGTGTCATTTGTGTTCCAAATTTGAATTCACGACCATGTAAAAGTCAATACAAAAAAGCAGAGTGGCTCGATTTAGGAGTCCGGGAGTGTATAATGTAAAATATCTGGTGTAAAATAATGGAGATTATTTTAACGCGCTATCCAAATAATTGTTAACAATGAAACTTCAATCATATTGCATTAGCAATATTGAACTAGCCGTAACTAGAACATGACGCATCGAAAAATGACATCGGTGTCGAGCGTTCTCTCTGTCACTCGCGAGTGACTGTCTCTCTCTAAACCTTGACGTGTTATATAAACGCTCGGTCTGTACATAAACTGTTGATCCTACACACTTGCTGAATACTTCCGTCTTCACCCGTCTAATGCATTGTTAAGCGTAGTTCGTGATTTTATCGCAGTAATGACCTTGTATCGCTTTTAATATAGGAAGCAGGTTCAAATTCCCATATATTTTACTATGAGACTAAATAAGCGTTGCAGCTGTAGGAATCAATCACTTAGTACTGTCATGTTTATCATAATATGTTATACGTTTATGTGTTGTTTGACAGCTTATGGTTTTTACTCGATAGCGAAGCAATATTGCAACAAAATTAAGTTTTTTAATATACAAAATACGATTTTATAAATGTTTTTCTTTTTGACTTTCGTTTTAGGGTCAGCGCACACCAAGAGCAGAGCAGAGCAGAGCATTTTCTGAGACTATTGAAAAATTAATCTTATGACAATTCCTTACATTGCAAAATTCAATCGTCCAAACTTGATGCTCAACTACGCTCGAGCATGCTTGGCGTGTATTTAATTTTGCAATGTATGGAATTGTCATAAGATTTATTTTTCAATAGTCTCAGAAAATGCTCTGCTCTGCTCTGCTCTTGGTGTGCGCTGACCCTTAGTGTTTTAATACTGTTTTACTGAGTTATATATGTGACGTATGATAAATATGACAATTGCTAAGATCATGGAATTCTGTCGGCTTCGTCTGTTGCTATGCGGACTGTACCTCTAGCACGGACTACGTTACTCTAACTCATGTTAACAGCTGTCATTTGGCTGACTGAAGTAACAACTGCCAATGAAATCACTTGACATTTAGCAGCCTGTTCGATATTTTTTTGGTTATTTAGAAATGAGTTTATAAAGATGTAGATACTTTTGGCGATGTTACAATGCTGCAAAGTCTATAGTGACTATTACAACGTTAGAAGTCCGTGCTAAGGCATACTCTCGGCTGCCTCTCAAGCACGTAATACTCGTGCCTGTAACAAGTAAAAATATGCAAGAAGTTTGCATGCCATTCAATTTTTATGGCTCAATTGCATGCAAGCTATTTAATTTTCTATTTCCAGGCATGAGTATTGACGGCTTTATCTTTGCCTTAGACAGCTTACCAGAAGCAATACTGTATGTGTTTTGTATTATAAGTAGTTGCGAATATATAAATATATTATTTGAATGTGATGGGACTAGAATGTGTTTAAGTATTATATGAGATGGCGTCGACTTGGCACTGTTTCAACACCATTGCTAGTGGTGCCATCTATGGTGCTGCGTTTAGACTAGGGTCTCTCTAGGGACTGTCTAGGGACAAGCATTAAATTTATGTATTTTACTACTAAAATATCTTAATATTTCACACGTACCATACCGCCAGGTCGTCAAAGATCAAAATATTTTTTTACGTATTATAAAATTAGTCTTCCATGAAAGTTTTCTTATTTAATTTAAAATCTAGTTTAATTCGGAAAGCCAAGTCGACGAAGGATTTGGCCTCTTATTTAAAAATCGAGGTTTATAGTACTAGATGGTGTAGATATTTTGCTTCGCTATGTTTTGAGAAAGTTTGATCCAAGTGTTAAGCAGTCGCGCGATTGAGAACCGCGATCTTATTCTGAATAGGGTATTCGACTTGATAAGGAAAATTACACCACATAATATTTCCAGAAAATCTTTCGTGTTTTGGATAAAAATCATGTAGAAGTTTGAATAAAAATTAGTCTCGTGACAGATTTGAATCTTCTTTTACCTACGTCTATATTTGTTTTCCGACTGTAAAATTCATGTGACAAATTGCGAAACGAACCAATAGTCTCGCGATCAAACCTTACCAAAATGTATGAGCGTATCATACAAAACGTAGTCATATTATACACCAGGGTCACAAACCCTGCTGCATGTATGATTCTAGTAGAATTTGGTTTTTTTTTGGGATTTTTGGGGATATTTATATGATTCGAACTTTTAAGCAAAAGATATCGCGAGATTCGAAGCTTAGAGATTCAATCAGAATTATTACAATTTACTAATCTATAAAGGAAACTACAAAAATATGTCGCAACTTTTTTTTTTAAGTAAGTATAAGCACAATTTATTAAACACTAGCCGACTCGCCATGTTGTCCTGTATTTTTTTTTTTAAACCATCCAGTAAAGAGAATAAAACAAACAAAAAAAATATTTAAATTGGTCAAGCCGTTTTTGAGTTTTAGCGAGACTAACGGACAGCAATTGATTTTTATATATAAGAAGATTACAATTATTCAGTCAATTTCAATAATTCGTTAATTCGTCTGTCGGGTCAGCTAGTTAATAATAAAGTTCTTATATTGTCTTTAAGGCGATACCAAAATAAATTGGGGCTTTTTCGTAACTATTTATTTGACTATTACAGCAATTGTATGGATTTAATTTTTGGACATAAATGTTTATTGACTATTTGATTAATACTCTGATTGAAGGGAAACGCCCATATAAATTAAATTAAAAAAATATATTAATGGTATTAAATTCCCTCGATAGAATTTAACTCCGAAACATCCTCTCTCCTCCTCCTACATTATTTTTTTTTTCTATGATTCTAAAATCCTAAGTAAATTACTTGCAAAATTACATTCAAAATGTGCGTATTACCGTGATTGAAAACTAGCTGAAAATATGTTTGATAGATAGCTTAATTTATATTTAAACAATTTTTATTTGGTTTGGAGCTTTTATTTTGGTTCCAGCGCATTTTTGCGCTCTCTTTTTTTCCTATGTGAAAGTAATTGTCTCTGTCACTTTCTTATTCTCTTCCATTTCGCCTTTTACTTTTGATACTATATCATCTTTAGATAATACATTTCAATAATGGAAGCATCTCGATTTAATGGACCGAAGATACAAGATAAGATGAGAGAGATAAGATGGATCTTTAGTTTAAGATCAAACTTATTCTTCAAGTTTTTTTCTTTAATCCTGAAGGAATAATCTTTACAAAATTTCGATTGTTTTCTTTAGTAAAATCATACGCATTTTTTTATAGTTATCATAGTATTGTGCTAGTTTGAGAGTACCTAGGTATACATATTTTTTTATTGCTCGTCTTAGTGGCCGGGAGATTTTATAAAATACTTATCATTTTTATTTGTCATTTCTAATCTTTTGTGAATTTACACTATGCCTACTATTCTGATTGAATTATGTTCAAAATCTTGTAAAATCTACACTCGGTGGCCTACAAACAGAGCTAAACGCGGGCTTCTAAAATTATGGTCTAATACCTATTATTTTGTACTTTGATTTATTGAGATAATTTTGAGTCACTTTTACAATTTCAAACACTAGTATTACTTTTAATTACAAATCATAACAGTTACTTTTGTAAGTTTAAGCATGTAGTAAGAACGATATCCGAAATCTATTGCATTGCTCGTTCAGAACACAGTGTACATAAGGCATCTTTGTTAAATCTTGTATATTGTGCTGTGTTCGCAATATGTTAAGCTTTAATTTTATTGTATTACGAAAAATGCACTATCAATGTATCTAGGGCCTTTTGAACTATTTAAATTTGGGATGCTGCGGTTACATATGTGAATGAAGTAAACTGTTTATGCTTATGTTATAAAACGCAATGTTTGAAAAATGCGCTTATAACTCAAGAACTACTATCTATTATATGAGGCTTGTTGTTTTAATGAGGAGTCACGTCACTCCTTGCTAGATTTTATACATAGTTGTGACGTAACGAGCACCGCTACCCAACTTTAATGCGTTTTATGTTAGTATTTTTTTTAAAATTAATATGATAAAGCAAAAATACGTGTATAACATTTTTTATTACTGATGGATGACGGGCTAAATATGTTTTTTTGTTTTTACCCAGGCATATACAGCGATGGCATGATCGTTGGCTATGTTTTGTACGAGTACATCTTGTGAGTTTTAAAATATCTTTGCACTTAACCATGTTTTCAAAACAACCGCAGCATGATCAAATTTAACACTAATGTAAGAAATGATTTCTATATATACTTTATAAAAATAGTCACTCGTCTTTTGTTACAAAAAAAAATAATAAAGGAAAACTATGAATGAAACAAACACCATTTGCAAAGAGATATTTTGTAGTAAGTTAAAATTAAATATATTGTATAGCAATAGCAGATGCCTTAAAAATGGATAGTTGTAGCGTTACACCAATTAGAACATATTCCTCTAATACTGTTATTTACATAATATATATTTTGAAGTTGAGATTATATCCAATGCAAGGATTAAACACAAAGCAATGTACCTCCTTTTGTATGCGTAGTTAATTTGACAAACTAATAAAAAGTAATATATAAACATTTTGTTTTATTTAACTTTCTATAGCTTTTATTTTACTCTGATTAAAGTTTTCTCAATCCGGTGAGCCACACAAGGCCACACACACGTTGTCTACATCTTTTTTTATACCTCATGTCCCAGAATTGAATGCACAACCGGTTAAGGGGTCATTGTAGTCATCATTAGGACATCATTATGAACAACTTTTACTATGGACCAAACCTGAAATCGCGAAAAAAATCAATTGTTCCGTTCAAGAGCTAGATTGAAGAGTTTACGATAAAATCTTTGATCTAGCTCTTGGTCTATACTTAAAAATTGAACTCATTATATCTTCTAAACTAAGACCCGACTAAATCTGTGACTTGGCGAAAACTTGCGACTAAATTTGGGAGAAAACAGATCTTCGCTAGGTGGCCTAGTTTTTGAGATATAAAGGTGGCCAAGCTGGGGAGACTCTCTCCAGATCGGCCACCAATGACCCCTTATAACTTTTGAACCAGTGACCGACAAATTCTGATATTTAACGACTAAATCTTTGTGTTATCAAAAGTAAAGGCCAAGCCAGTGTCAGCCACACCCCATAGGGTGCAAACATAAAGAAGCAGGTTACCGGTAGAAGCAAATCTGTGCGGTTTCTAACCGACAAGTTTAAATCTCGCGGGCGCTCATAGTTGCCCGTTCCAGAGTTATGAGGATCAGTAAAATGAAAAAAAAAAATTCGGTGTAGAGCGAGTCGGACTCGCGCACCGAGGATTCCGTACCATCAATTATTAACAATCTGCCTATCCTTTTTCCAACTATGTAGGGTCTGGTAGTCTGCTTCCAGTCTAACCAGATGTAGCTGAATACCAGTATTTTACATGGAGCGACTGCCATCTGACCTCCACAACCCCGTAGTTACTGGGTTGTGGAGGTCAGATGGCGAGTCCGACTCGCTCTTGACCGGTTTTTTTTTAATTGTTTCAGTTTTCGTGTTCTTATTCATTAATTGATGCATCTTTTGGGGTAGTATGATTGTATGTCAGTATTATTGTCTGTTTTGAGGGGTCTGGCGCTGTATACCGAGGTACAGGACTCGTCCTAGTTCGGCTACAGATGCTCCCATGTTAATACTCCTAAGTAGCTACTAGTCTAATAAGTAGGTAGGTACCTATGTGTAAAAATCAATCTGCCTAGTCTTTTCCTGACTATGTTGGGGTTGGCTTCCAGTCTAACCGGATGCAGCTGAATACCAGTATTTTACATGGAGCGCCTGCCTATCTGACCTCCACAACCCAGTAACCTAGGGTAATACGATACCCCTTGGTAAGACTGGTTACAGACTTTTGGGCTTCTGAGGACCCGTGATGACTGTCAAAGATCCACGAATGACAGCCGAGACCAACGGCTTAACGTGCTTTCCGAGGCACGGAGGAGTCGCGATATGTAAAGATGGTCAACCAACCCCGGCAAGCGTAGCTTAACCTGATGGATCGACCCGTGCGGCTGTTATTACTTAGCCACGAGCTCCGCAATAAGTAGGTCTGTGTAATCCGTTGTAGGTATTATTGTTGGTGAAATAATTAAGTTATTAATATTAAAAAAAACAATGTGTATTATGAACTTGACTTATGAGTATGAGTTATGTAGTGTATGACAGATCTTTAGTTTTACTTATTGTTTGTGTGTGTTGTGTTTGAAGCCTGCACTACACTACTCGCGAAGTTGCTTCGACAAGTACCTACTGGTCGAAGTTGCAAGCGGTTATAACTGTTGTACGAAGCGAACCGAAGTGCCCTTCACAATATCTTCGATCAACTTCGCGAGTACAGTGATGCAGGCTTTAGGGATGAGGAACAAAAATAAAATCTTACAAATATCATGAAAATCTTTTATTTATATTGAGAGCGATCGAGGGTTAAGCATAGTTAAACAGTGATATTGATGGCTATTGTAAGCACTTAAACTTAATAATAAAAATGGGAATATAATAAAGCAAATACAGTAAAGTAGGTACATAACTAAATGGACTCGAGAACAGAAACGAACACTTGGTCTTTGTTGTGGTGACGCAGCCACAATTTACACAAATGGAACAAAAATACAATCATAGAAACACCATGAATACCTACCTACTTAGATGCAAGTGTAAAGGAAGACGTGAACTTAAACCTAATAATAAAAAAAGCAAATAAAGTACCTAAACTAAGTGTGTACCTACCTAATTAAATGGACTGGATGACTGTGGAAGGAACAAGAAATGGTTATTAGTCTTATCTAAGTAATCCTAACTAACCTAACCTAACTAATATCTTTAATCAATGCGAAAGTGAGTTTGTTTGTTATGGTGACAGCCACAATTTACACGAGTGGTTATTAGTCATAACTAATCCTAACTAGCCTAACCTAACTAATATCTTTAATCAATGCGAAAGTGAGTTTGTTTGATAAGGTGACAGCCACAATTTACACGAGTGGTTATTAGTCATAACTAATCCTAACTAGCCTAACCTAACTACTTAGAGCATTTAACCTATGGAGATGGCAAGCAGCGAATCACCGAACAACATTTTCTGCCACTTTATGCGGGAGGCGAGGAAAACACATACAGCACACTACTAAAATTTGACAACCACACACAGATACATGCTTCGTATTGCTACGAACGCACACGAAAGAATAATAGCCACACAATAAAAAAACACATACACATTGACAAAGTGCGTATCTACGCAACTGTCCTATGACAACAAACACAAAGTGCTAGTGATGGGACACAAACAATCAGTGGTATTTCATTACATGAATCAAAAATCAATCTGCCTAGCCTTTTCCCAACTATGTTGGGGTCGGCTTCCAGTCCAACCGGATGCACCTGAATACCAGTATTTTACATGGAGCGACTAGCGTATCTGACCTCCACAACCCAGTTACTTGGTAATACGATACCCATTGGTAAGACTGGTTGTCAGACTTTCGGGCTTCTGATGACCCGTAACGACTGTCAAAGAACCACGAATGACAGCCGCGACCAACGGCTCAACGTGCTTTCCGAGGCACGGAGGAGTCTCGGTATGTAAAGATGGTCACTCATTCACTGACCAACCCCGGCAAGCGTAGCTTAACCTGCTATTTCATTACATGAATGAATGAATAAATAAAATGTTCATTCGTTTTATTTTCTTGTATGTACAGGTCAAGCCACCCGAAACTGTCAAATTTTCCCAATCAACCTTGAACCTAATACTTTAGATTTGTAAAGATTGTAGTAGCTTGACTTGCTGGCGTCTATACACAAAAATACGCAATATGATTAAGAGAACTCGCCCATGGCGACTTTTTGTAGCGATGCAGTAGCGATGCTGTCGCGCGTCCGCATCGATACAGTCGCGAAGCGGTCGCTAGCTGTGTGCCCTCGCCCACGGGCCCAGATTCAGTCGCGATGCAAACGCGATACTGGCGCGCTTCTGTCGCGATGCAAACGCGATTCAGTAACGGCACAAAAATACCTGCGATCGCTACAGTTGCAAGATGGACTCCGTTGAGGCAACATTAGTCACGTTGTCTTTGGTGCTGCTTTTACGTAAGCAGCCGAAGCGTAGGCAACGAAAGCTCGGTTCTCCACTCACGCGCCACCATCCCTCTGTTCTCTCCCCGATGTCGTCCGACAGATACAGTCGCGATACTGTAGCGCGTTAGTAGCGCGTTGGCATCGCTTCTGTAGCGCGTTGCAAATGCGACTAACGCGCGTTAGTAGCGATGCAGTCGCGCATTTCGTAAACGCGCGACAGCATCGCTACAAAAAGTCGCCGTGGGCGAGGGCCCTTATGCCTGCGAAACTACGTAGGTAGCCAGTAATGACAAAACAATTAATAGTGCTTTAGAAAAAGAACGATTGTATTTATTTTTTTAATCAAATATTTTTTTCAAATAACATTATTGATATTGCTGGACCTTCCCTATCATTCTGCATTTAGAAATTCGGGAACCACTGTACAAACGCACCCGGCGATTTTATATACTAGCTACGCGTTAAGGGTCACTGTTCTAACCTAACCCAAGTGATTCACCAATGTGAAGTTTCGGAGCCGCAATTCAGGATACATACTTGAGCCCCGTTTTATAATGCGGGCTTAACGTAGGTATACGTGTCAAAAGTTGGGAAGGGTAGAATATAAATAATAAAATAACACAGCCAATTTTAATATTTTGTTAAAAATAACACTTTTACACGTCCATTTTTTGTTTTTTAGAACTATCTGAGATCGGTGTTTCCTAGCTAACTAATTAAATAAACTAAATGATGTGTTTGATCTTTTAGTAGAAAAACATGCGGGTGTGGCTTCATAGCCAAAGCCATCGTTAGTTCATATTCATATGTCTGAATAATGACGACTACAGTCTGATTTTTAATTCGACGGAATTCTGACATTTCAGAAGTGTTGCCAATAATAAAACGGTCATACTAAAATCTTTAATTTTGCTGGCGGTTCTTCCGTGCCAAGAATGTTTTTTAAAGTGGGTATCGTACCCTCAATTAGTTTCCTTCTATTATTTGCAAGTTGTTTAAAATTACACGACATAAAATGTTCTAAACAGATTGCACTAGTACGCGTGGGTCCCCAAGTTTCTGTATTACCGCAAAATATCCTCCATTTTTGTCATAGTACAGGATCTTTTGGAAATCTGTTGAAGAAAAATATAGAATAAAAGTAATCAGTTTAAATAAGTGCCAACAGAATCAAACGAAAATCATGTCTATTAATTTGATTGTGTACGTACTACGTTTTCATAACAGCCTTGAAAAAACCTACTAGTAAGTACCCACTGCCTACGGTCCGCGGTGGAATAGTTATTAAATTATTCCACTGCTGATTATTTTTTTTTCAAATTGCATGAGCTGCAAAAACTCACAATCGAAACGAACAAACTGTTATTTTTTATTAGCCTAAAACTACAAAAGAAAAGAATATAAATCGACTCACAAAAAACTGAAATTAATATTTTATAATACTTACATATATTTTTTTTTTATTTCAACCTGACTTATCCAGATACATTATAAAAAAAAACTGGTTACTGAACATACTGACTGAAAAAATCATTTATTTTATCAATCATTCATTCACGTTGTCCCTGCACTATGCAAATTCCTACTTGTATTACCGTGTACCGTGTGTTTGAGCTACCAACGTACCACTGTATTTTTCTATCGTAATGTCAACAACGATTATTTCGACATTATACTTAAATAAAACTATTTGAATTTATAATTTATACTAACATGTGGTAAGAAACACCATGGTTTCGCAAATTTGAAGTGGCAGATCGCTTTTTGCACGAGGAAACTGCACAATTAACCATTTTTTGGGAGCACTTTCTTGCGACACAATGCGATACACAATGACAGCAGTCGGCGAATGAAATAGTTTTATATAACGTGCATGGCCATATGGCCAATTGACTTTGGCAGAGGGGTTCGCTCAGCTATGCCATCTCCATAGGTTAAATGCTCTAAGCTAACCTAACTAATATCTTTAATCAATGCGAAAGTGAGTTAGTTTGTTATGGTGACAGCCACAATTTACACGAGTGGTTATTAGTCATAACTAATCCTAACTAGCCTAACCTAACTAATATCTTTAATCAATGCGAAAGTGAGTTTGTTTGTTATGGTGACAGCCACAATTTACACGAGTGGTTATTAGTCATAACTAATCCTAACTAGCCTAACCTAACTAATATCTTTAGTCAATGCGAAAGTGAGTTTGTTTGTTATGGTGACAGCCACAATTTACACGAGTGGTTATTAGTCATAACTAATCCTAACTAGCCGAACCTAACTAATATCTTTAATCAATGCGAAAGTGACTTTGTTTGTTATGGTGACAGCCACAATTTACACGAGTGGTTATTAGTCATAACTAATCCTAACTAGCCGAACCTAACTAATATCTTTAATCAATGCGAAAGTGAGTTTGTTTGTTATGGTGACAGCCACAATTTACACGAGTGGTTATTAGTCATAACTAATCCTAACTAGCCTAACCTAACTAATATCTTTAATCAATGCGAAAGTGAGTTTGTTTGTTATGGTGACAGCCACAATTTACACGAGTGGTTATTAGTCATAACTAATCCTAACTAACCTAACCTAACTAATATCTTTAATCAATGCGAAAGTGAGTTTGTTTGTTATGGTGACAGCCACAATTTACACGAGTGATTATTAGTCATAACTAATCCTAACTAACCTAACCTAACTAAAATCTTTAATCAATGTGAAAGTGAGTTTGTTTGTTGTGGTGACAGCCACAGTTTACACGAATGGAACAATCATACAACCTTAGAAACAAAAAAAACCAAGGATGACGTGAACTTAAACCTAATAATAATAAATATTTGTTGTTCCACAATTTACACGAGTGGAACAAACATACAACCTTAGAAACACCATGAAAACCTAGATATGTTTTGATGAAATAAAACAAGGTAACTTGGATTGTGAAATAAAAACCGTTGTTTGTACAGAGATAAAACTTGACAATATTAAATTGACAGTTATTTTTTCATAAAAAGTTTTTACACTTCCCCTCAAACAACATCCATCATTAGATATCCTCACATTACACCACACCAGTCATACCCAGACTCAGATCGCGCACACACTTATTAAATGCCACAAGACCTAATGGTTTTGTCAGCACATCTGCTGGGTTATCTTCCGTACACACATAATTCAGACGTACAACATTCTCAGCAATGCAATCTCTGACATAGTGCGCCCTTATATCTATATGTTTCGTCCTTCTACGCGCTACAGGATTGTACGAATGCAAATAGACCCAAGACATTCACCTCTTATAAATGCATTCAGCTGCTGCAAGTGAACTGCTTCCTTGGTTGCCTCTGAAAGAGCAATGTATTCGGCTTCCGTTGACGACAGTGCCACACAAGCTTGCTTCCGGGATTCCCAGTTAATCAACGAGTTTCCGCATCTAAAAATAAACCCAGAATAAGATTTCCTATCTTTGATGATCCCTCCCCAGTCAGCATCTACGAATCCCGTGATGTCCTGCACCGGCGACTTGAGAAATATCAAACATAGATCCCTTGTGCCCTTTAGGTATCTCAAGATATGTTTAGCAGCTTTCCAATGGCGTTCCTCACAACATGAGTTGTACTGCGCCAAAAAATTGACCGCAGCTGCAATATCCGGGCGTGTGTTACAGGCCAAATAGTTCAGCGACCCTATGAGCGCCTGATAACTACGAGAGTCTTGGCAGGATAAGAGCTCACCTCCTTCCCCTTCCACCAAGGCTTTATGGAAATTCATTTCCGTCGGAGTTTTCACTGGTTTGCAGTCAGACATACCATATTCATCCAATGTCTTTGAAATAAGTCTCTCTTGGTTCAAATATATTCCGGTGTCCGTCTTAAACAAAAGCATACCCAAAACTTGTCTCGCTTCCCCTAAATCCTTTATCTTGAAATGTTTACAAAGATTGTCTAATAAAACTTCCTTCTGCTGTTTGTCTTTGTAAAATAATAAAAAATCGTCAACATATAAAGCGATATAAAAATTATTATTTTTGTAAAGACAGCTATCAAAGTCACAGCGTTTGAAGTTCAAAGACAATAACACTTCATTTACTTTTTCATTCCAAGACCGTGAAGCTTGTTTGAGGCCGTATATCGCTTTTTCTAGTAAGCAAACTTTTTCCTTCGAGTTTTCGTCTATGCAAACCTCCGGCTGTCGCATATAAACTCTTTCATGCAAATCACCGTTCAGAAAGGCGGTGTTCACATCGAAGTGACTGATGAACAAATCCTTTTCAACAGCCAACGATAGCAGCAATCTAACTGTCGATCTTTTCACGACCGGTGAATAAGTTACGAAGTAGTCGACCCCGTAGGACTGAGTGAAACCCTTCGCCACAAGTCGAGCTTTATAGGTCTTGTTACCATCTGCATCAAACTTGTACTTAAAGATCCACTTGTTTCCCACGACTTTAGCTCCAGGTGGCTTGTTGATGAGCTTCCAGACCTTGTTCTCGTACATCGAATCCATCTCTTTCTTCATGGCTTCCTTCCAGTTATCCTTATCTTGCCGACTTAAGGCTTCCTTAACTGTCAAAGGCTCCTGCCCTTCTGTACAGCATGCAAGTCCATGAAGATTTCCTTCTCGGATTCTACTACGTAGAGGATAACGACATTCACCTTCGTTTGACTCTCCTCTATTTATAGTCTCTTCAACTTCAACATTTTCCACCACGACATTTTCTGCTCCGCTATCACCCGTTTCTCCCATCTCCACTTCCGCGTCTTCATATACTTCAGCCTCATCTGTGAAACTCGGCCCTTGAGAAGCTTCTGCACTACCAGGTGACGAACCTGACTGGCCTTCTACCTTTGCAAGTTCCCAGAATACTTCAGCACCCTTGTCACTGCTACCTACGAGCTGACTAGAATCCGCTGAAACTGCTGCTATAGAGTCCTCCAAGAAAACTACATCCCTTGCTCTAACAATGACGCGAGGATTACTGGGATTTATGAAACGATACCCTTTGGTTTCTTCACAGTAACCAACAAAGATATGTTCTACCACTTTAGGGCTCCATTTCTTCCGAGTTTCCTTGGGCACGTGCACAAACGCCTTCGTTCCAAAAACTCTGAAATGATCGAATGACTGAGCCTTCCCTGTCCACAACTCCTCAGGAATCTTACCATTATTGCCACTGTGAGGCAGCCTGTTCTTCGTATAAACAGCCGTACAACATGCCTCTGCCCACAGTCTCGCACTCAGACCCTTTTCCGCCAACATAGCACGAGCCATCTCCACAATAGTGCGGTTTGCTCGCTCCACTACGCCATTCTGCTCTGGAGTGTAGAGAACAGTCAACTGATGTTTTATACCCTTTTGGTGTAGAAACCCATCAAATTTCCTGTTCACAAATTCTGTTCCATTGTCCGTGCGTATGCACTTTACCTTTAACCCGGTTTCAATCTCTACACAAGTTAGAAAGACTTTAAAATTATCGAAAACCTGATCTTTTGATTTAAGGAAAAATACAAAAGATTTACGTGTAAAATCATCTAAAATAACTAGCATATACCGAGATCCACCATACGTGGGTTCAGACATTGGACCACAGATATCTGCGTGAACCAGTTGCAGTCTTTCGACTGCCCTCTCAGCCTCACCAACTGGAAAAGGTAAACGATGTGCCTTCCCCTTAATACAGGCGACACAAGGCTCCATTACGCTTGTTCCAAAATCCATACCCGGAAGCTTACGTAAATCTCGCTCATTTACGTGTCCAAGCCGCCGGTGCCACAACATCAAAGGATTACCTGCTTTCACTGACGCCAACGCAGTCTCATCTACAACCGCCCGACAACCTTCAAGCTTGTAGATTCCTGAAACTTCACTTGCGGTAGCCAGAAGCAGCTTTCCCTTGAAATGGCCTGGAACCAAATGGTGAATTAGCTTGCACCCATCTCTGTCAAAACTTACCTTCCATCCTTTCTCTACTAATTTAGATACTGATAACAGATTAACACGCAAACCGGGTATATACATGACATCCCTCACAGCAAGCATTCGTCCTTTCAAACTCACCATGATATCACCCTTACCCTTGCATTCAATCGTATCATTATTCGCACATGTTACATTACTCATACCAACATTCATAACCAAATCTTTGAACCAATGTTTCTGGAAAGACATATGTGAAGATGCACCGCTGTCGATGTACCACTCCCTCGGATTGAAGGAGTCCCCGGCGCTGAATGAAGACAGGCTCACGATCGCGACGTCACTCAGTTTGGAGATCGAACCTGATTTCCTTCCTTCAGGACAGTCCGGCTTCTTATGTCCACTCTTTCCACATTTAAAGCATTTAACTTTATTCATATTCAAATCTTTGTTCCCATTCCGCTTCTTACTCTTACTCACAGCCAATGCCGAGTCCGCTGAAGGCAATGTACTACAAGCTTGACGTGAATCCTCCTGCAGTAATTTCTGCCGTACGTTTTCTGAAGTCAACTTCATCCCAGAGTGTTCCAGTGCCATTCGCATAGGCCTGTACTGTACTCTTCAGGTAGTCCTCTCAATAACACGACAGCTACAAGATCATCGTCAAATCCGGTGGCAATATCCTTCAACTTTTGAGAAAGAGACATAACTGCAGCAACATATTCATGCATCGACGAGTGTCTCTCTAGCTTCTCATCCATCAACGCATTCATGAGGGTAATCCTGCGATTTACGCCTTTGTCCTCAAACGCTTTCGCTAAATTATCCCAAGCATCTTTAGCATGATTTGAATTTTGGACATACGCATAAAGTGTAGGTTCCACGTGTAAACAAATTAAAGCTAATGCGTCTTGGTCCTTCTCGATGGCGGTGGAGTCCTTGGAATCTGGGTAGTTTGTTGTATACATGAACAATTTTTCTCGTATGAGAACCATTTTAATTGCGAATTTCCATGTAGAATAATCATCAAGGCCGCAAAGGTTCTTGATGGCAAATTTAGTGACTGGGCCCATAACCTTTTGATGAAATAAAACAAGGTAACTTGGATTGTGAAATAAAAACCGTTGTTTGTACAGAGATAAAACTTGACAATATTAAATTGACAGTTATTTTTTCATAAAAAGTTTTTACAAAAAATAACTGTCAATTTATTATTGTCAAGTTTTATCTCTGTGCAAACAACGGTTTTATTTCACAATCCAAGTTATCTTGTTTTATTTCATCAAAAGGTTATGGGCCCAGTCACTAAATTTGCCATCAAGAACCTTTGCGGCCTTGATGATTATTCTACATGGAAATTCGCAATTAAAATGGTTCTCATACGAGAAAAATTGTTCATGTATACAACAAACTACCCAGATTCCAAGGACTCCACCGCCATCGAGAAGGACCAAGACGCATTAGCTTTAATTTGTTTACACGTGGAACCTACACTTTATGCGTATGTCCAAAATTCAAATCATGCTAAAGATGCTTGGGATAATTTAGCGAAAGCGTTTGAGGACAAAGGCGTAAATCGCAGGATTACCCTCATGAACGCGTTGATGGATGAGAAGCTAGAGAGACACTCGTCGATGCATGAATATGTTGCTGCAGTTATGTCTCTTTCTCAAAAGTTGAAGGATATTGCCACCGGATTTGACGATGATCTTGTAGCTGTCGTGTTATTGAGAGGACTACCTGAAGAGTACAGGCCTATGCGAATGGCACTGGAACACTCTGGGATGAAGTTGACTTCAGAAAACGTACGGCAGAAATTACTGCAGGAGGATTCACGTCAAGGTTGTAGTACATTGCCTTCAGCGGACTCGGCATTGGCTGTGAGTAAGAGTAAGAAGCGGAATGGGAACAAAGATTTGAATATGAATAAAGTTAAATGCTTTAAATGTGGAAAGAGTGGACATAAGAAGCCGGACTGTCCTGAAGGAAGGAAAGCAGGTTCGATCTCCAAACTGAGTGACGTCGCGATCGTGAGCCTGTCTTCATTCAGCGCCGGGGACTCCTTCAATCCGAGGGAGTGGTACATCGACAGCGGTGCATCTTCACATATGTCTTTCCAGAAACATTGGTTCAAAGATTTGGTTATGAATGTTGGTATGAGTAATGTAACATGTGCGAATAATGATACGATTGAATGCAAGGGTAAGGGTGATATCATGGTGAGTTTGAAAGGACGAATGCTTGCTGTGAGGGATGTCATGTATATACCCGGTTTGCGTGTTAATCTGTTATCAGTATCTAAATTAGTAGAGAAAGGATGGAAGGTAAGTTTTGACAGAGATGGGTGCTAGCTAATTCACCATTTGGTTCCAGGCCATTTCAAGGGAAAGCTGCTTCTGGCTACCGCAAGTGAAGTTTCAGGAATCTACAAGCTTGAAGGTTGTCAGGCGGTTGTAGATGAGACTGCGTTGGCGTCAGTGAAAGCAGGTAATCCTTTGATGTTGTGGCACCGGCGGCTTGGACACGTAAATGAGCGAGATTTACGTAAGCTTCCGGGTATGGATTTTGGAACAAGCGTAATGGAGCCTTGTGTCGCCTGTATTAAGGGGAAGGCACATCGTTTACCTTTTCCAGTTGGTGAGGCTGAGAGGGCAGTCGAAAGACTGCAACTGGTTCACGCAGATATCTGTGGTCCAATGTCTGAACCCACGTATGGTGGATCTCGGTATATGCTAGTTATTTTAGATGATTTTACACGTAAATCTTTTGTATTTTTCCTTAAATCAAAAGATCAGGTTTTCGATAATTTTAAAGTCTTTCTAACTAGTGTAGAGGTTGAAACCGGGTTAAAGGTAAAGTGCATACGCACGGACAATGGAACAGAATTTGTGAACAGGTTTGATGGGTTTCTACACCAAAAGGGTATAAAACATCAGTTGACTGTTCCCTACACTCCAGAGCAGAATGGCGTAGTGGAGCGAGCAAACCGCACTATTGTGGAGATGGCTCGTGCTATGTTGGCGGAAAAGGGTCTGAGTGCGAGACTGTGGGCAGAGGCATGTTATACGGCTGTTTATACGAAGAACAGGCTGCCTCACAGTGGCAATAATGGTAAGATTCCTGAGGAGTTGTGGACAGGGAAGGCTCAGTCATTCGATCATTTCAGAGTTTTTGGAACGAAGGCGTTTGTGCACGTGCCCAAGGAAACTCGGAAGAAATGGAGCCCTAAAGCGGTACAACATATCTTTGTTGGTTACTGTGAAGAAACCAAAGGGTATCGTTTCATAAATCCCAGTAATCCTCGCGTCATTGTTAGAGCAAGGGATGTAGTTTTCTTGGAGGACTCTATAGCAGCAGTTTCAGCGGATTCTAGTCAGCTCGTAGGTAGCAGTGACAAGGGTGCTGAAGTATTCTGGGAACTTGCAAAGGTAGAAGGCCAGTCAGGTTCGTCACCTGGTAGTGCAGAAGCTTCTCAAGGGCCGAGTTTCACAGATGAGGCTGAAGTATATGAAGACGCGGAAGTGGAGATGGGAGAAACGGGTGATAGCGGAGCAGAAAATGTCGTGGTGGAAAATGTTGAAGTTGAAGAGACTATAAATAGAGGAGAGTCAAACGAAGGTGAATGTCGTTATCCTCTACGTAGTAGAATCCGAGAAGGAAATCTTCATGGACTTGCATGCTGTACAGAAGGGCAGGAGCCTTTGACAGTTAAGGAAGCCTTAAGTCGGCAAGATAAGGATAACTGGAAGGAAGCCATGAAGAAAGAGATGGATTCGATGTACGAGAACAAGGTCTGGAAGCTCATCAACAAGCCACCTGGAGCTAAAGTCGTGGGAAACAAGTGGATCTTTAAGTACAAGTTTGATGCAGATGGTAACAAGACCTATAAAGCTCGACTTGTGGCGAAGGGTTTCACTCAGTCCTACGGGGTCGACTACTTCGAAACTTATTCACCGGTCGTGAAAAGATCGACAGTTAGATTGCTGCTATCGTTGGCTGTTGAAAAGGATTTGTTCATCAGTCACTTCGATGTGAACACCGCCTTTCTGAACGGTGATTTGCATGAAAGAGTTTATATGCGACAGCCGGAGGTTTGCATAGACGAAAACTCGAAGGAAAAAGTTTGCTTACTAGAAAAAGCGATATACGGCCTCAAACAAGCTTCACGGTCTTGGAATGAAAAAGTAAATGAAGTGTTATTGTCTTTGAACTTCAAACGCTGTGACTTTGATAGCTGTCTTTACAAAAATAATAATTTATATATCGCTTTATATGTTGACGATTTTTTATTATTTTACAAAGACAAACAGCAGAAGGAAGTTTTATTAGACAATCTTTGTAAACATTTCAAGATAAAGGATTTAGGGGAAGCGAGACAAGTTTTGGGTATGCTTTTGTTTAAGACGGACACCGGAATATATTTGAACCAAGAGAGACTTATTTCAAAGATATTGGATGAATATGGTATGTCTGACTGCAAACCAGTGAAAACTCCGACGGAAATGAATTTCCATAAAGCCTTGGTGGAAGGGGAAGGAGGTAAGCTCTTATCCTGCCAAGACTCTCGTAGTTATCAGGCGCTCATAGGGTCGCTGAACTATTTGGCCTGTAACACACGCCCGGATATTGCAGCTGCGGTCAATTTTTTGGCGCAGTACAACTCATGTTGTGAGGAACGCCATTGGAAAGCTGCTAAACATATCTTGAGATACCTAAAGGGTACAAGGGATCTATGTTTGATATTTCTCAAGTCGCCGGTGCAGGACATCACGGGATTCGTAGATGCTGACTGGGGAGGGAATATCAAAGATAGGAAATCTTATTCTGGGTTTATTTTTAGATGCGGAAACTCACCGTGTAAAGAATGACGTGAACCCAACCCCCGCAGGAACACATGACACAGAGCCAGGAACGGATGGCGTCATCGTACTTATTGTAAACGTACTTATTATCTGGAACAAAAGAAAAACAATGTTAAAATTATGAAAAATGTGTTACAAAGCTCTTATAGCTATGTAGGGCCTGAAAAATAAGCTGGCGGTGGCGTCCTGTACCTGAATAGAACATTATACGATATTGAACATTCATGTCATTTTGGTTACCTACACACCATTGGCTTTGTATAAGAACTGATAATTAGCACACAATTTTAACGCGAGCAGAACTCGATCGCTCACAGAATATAAATAAGTAAGCATTAACAAAAGTGCAATATAAAAAAACTCACCATATTAATTTTTAAAAAAATATTGAAAAAAATGTCGCGTTTGTCACTGCACGTAGCTAATCCGGGACTACCGTCAGTCGCGCTGGCCAGAGGTGCGGGCGGCGACATCGTGCGACGTCGGCGACCGCGGCACCGGGCGCGCCGAGGCCTGCCGCGGTTGCCAGGACCAGCTTTCCTGGCTGTAAAACAAAAGAATGTGGTGAGAAGTGCTGGTGATGTTGTGCGACTGGGCGGTGCGTTGTCGTCCTATGCAGTTCCGTTCGGCTTCATGGGGAATATTTATTTCTAGACGAAAATATGAATATCAGCAAAAAAACACAGTTATGATAAGCTAAAAGATGATGATCTGTGATTTTTTTTTTGTATGAACAGATCACGTGCTTGAAAACACGTAAGAAATTATGTAATTGTGACAGCGCAGGTTCAAACCCACGCTACTACTCGTTAATATGTCTCGGAGAAGGAGTAAGTACCTATAATTATAAGTTCTTTTTAATACAAGGTTCTGAATGAAGCAACACCTCGTGTTGGTATCACCTTAGGGCCACGTGCACACCTGAGAAGTTCTTTAGTACCTAAGTATAAGAAATATGATAACTGGAGGATCGAAGCTTCTGGATGAAACAACGCGACGGTTAATCTATCAGCTCATGTCCGATCGCTTGACGCAGGCAAAAGACTATTTCTGGATCTGGATGAAACATAATTTAATCTAGAACAAGTCTGGGGACCGCATGGCCGGCCCTGACTTGGAAGCTTCTGACTGTCACGGGCACGAAATATCCATTGATTGAAGCAGGCTGCTCTTGGGATACAAAGTAGCTTGCTACACTTAAATTCTGGGTACCTACAGGTGTCTCTTGGTCCTGGTTAAACTAGCTTAGGTTATCTAACAAGAAAAGTGGTGGCCACGTGGCCAATAGTGGGCTAGGCCTGGCCACGTGGCCAATAGTGGGCTAGGCCTGGCCACGTGGCCAATAGTGGGCTAGGCCTGGCTACGTGGTCAAGTTGCTAATTAAAGAAAATAAAGATAAACTGGCCAAGAGCGAGTCGGACCACGCACAATGTAGGTTTCCGCAGTTGGGATGAATAATTTATCCCAAGAAGTTGAAAAACATTTCTCCCAGGTAGAAGGTACATTCCAACCAGTGGCGTAACTACAGGGTGGCAAGTCGGCAAAATGCCACGGGCCCCCAGCCGGAAGGGGCCCCCGGTCAGAGGAGAATACCAACTCCCAAAATTTAATATTACCTACACATTTAGTAAAAATCCGATGAATTTGCCACGGGCCTCGAACGGTATAGTTACGCCACTGATTCCAACTGCAATTAGCACTTTAATATTACGCAAACGGATCCCTGAATAGACGGCTATCCAGCAATAGGTACCCCACACCAGGGGATAGACGAGAATAGTACATCATTGCAAAGGCCGTGAAATAGGCAATTGCAGGTCGAGTATGAGTTTGAAGGCCGAGCCGTAGGCGAGGACTTCACTAATACGAGACAGGCAATTGCCATTTCCGCCGAGGCATATACAGGGTGATTTTTTAATGACCAGCCAAATTTTCACAGGGTGTTCTACCCATGAATATGAACAACTTTCACTATGGGACCAACTTTGAAATCGCAAAAAAAATATCAGCTGTTTCATACATTTTGATCGAGTAGGTAGGTATTGAACTTTTGTAGGAAACCGCTGGTTTTTTTTTCGTGATTTCAAAGTTGGTCCCATAGTGAAAGTTGTTCATATTCATGGGTAGAACACCCTGTGAAAATTTGGCTGGTCATTAAAAAATCACCCAGTATATACAGGGTGTAAGGGACAGCCCTCCGCAGATTGATAGGGTGAATTCAGTACATCATACTAAGATGACCGGTACATGAAATTATTTCAGGAACGTTATGGGAATCCAATAAACCTGATTTGTTTTATTACCTCGCACGCAATGTATTGCTTCCGTGGCAAAACGCACGTAGCGAACGGTAGCGCAGTGAGTGTTCGGCTGCCCCACCCGCCACGGGGTCAATTCTCGCGCCACTTGGCTTAAACTAGCGACAGCGTAGTGCACAAGTTAGTTGAGTAGGTAGATACTTACGCGCAGGTACAGTAAAAGCGACAATAATTTAGCCTTCATTTAATTATTTTTATAACTGAAAGATGTTTAAAGTGGTGTATGGTACCTACTTATTGGTCAGTTTGTCAAGTACGGGTAGGGTTCAATGAAAAATAAAATAAGTAGGTTTTATGAAATAAGGAATAATGTTTTTATTTTGTATTTACGATGATGGCTGTATTCCCTCAAAAACCTTTATCTTTTCTGGCTTGCCTACGTAAAACGTTGTATCGTCTGCGAGGCATTTTTAAACAAATTAATACAAAAGTATTTTCCGCTCAACCAACAACAGTCTAAAACTTAACGAAAATAACAAGCAGATGAAACAAACCTGTCAATAAAAATAAAAAAATACTAAGTACTTGCAAACATGCATTCAGGCTTCTCATTAGCTGCCCTTTCACACAGCGGGAATTCCGCTTTGGTAAAGCGAGTAAAGATAACAAAATAATAAGCACTAGAGTTAATTTTGTGCCAAACAATAGCTACAACTAACGTTGAAGTGGTTTTCGTTTTTTTACCCGACTGCGGCAAGTTAAAAAAGGAGCGTTATGTGTTTTTACCATAAGTACAATGCTTATTACATAGAAAAATAATGTAAATCAATCAGTCTTATTTCAATAGGTATCAAAAATTAATCCTACCTTAGAATCGCTCCGGTCGTATGAGATACGGCTCGAAATGACCTCCACCGAGACCTTCACACACATTGGCACGGCGCAGGGTCTCCCCGTGCAAGCGGGTCAGCAAGTTGGGATCTTCGTTGCAGCTGTAGCGCAGCTGCTGGAATGTGTCTGTGATTCAATCTCGCATTTCTTCCTCACTCGCACATGCACTAACAAACACTTTTTCCTTTACGTAGCCCCACAAAAAGAAGTCTAAAAGTGTGAGACGCGGGCTCCATGATTCCGGCGCAATAGTCGAGCTGCAGTGCGTGTGCCTAGGCGTGGATTTTGACGGACCAGGTCTAAAACTCTTTCTACAGTTGCACCGCGAAGTGGTCTTCCGGCGCCTTCTTGATTGGGAACTATGGGCTGGTTATCTAGCACTCGTTGATAGACATTGGTAATTATCCGGGAGTCTGATGGATGCCGACGGTCAGGATACCTATCGATGTAATTTCTGAGCGCTTCCCTGGCATTTCCCCGAGCTTCCCCGTAGCACATTATCATTTCGCCATATTCACGAGCTTAGTGCTCGTGTAGCCATTTCTCACAGACAACAACACAAATGGGTAAGTACGTAAACTTCACGACGCGACTGCGCGAACAACAGCGAGCGATACTGCGCAGGACACAGTCGCAGGACAACTAAACTGTACTAATGACTACACGAAAAATCACACACAAAAACAGTGTTGTCAACTACTCAAAAAATTTTGCATGTTTCTTGCAAAAATGTTGTACAAAAATACCACTATTTTTAAGCTTGACTAAATGTTAGAGCTGTTATTTTTTTTGGAGAAATGAAACGATTAATTTGTCAATTTAATTCAAAGTTTATGTTAAGCAAATTAATAGTAGTGATAGCCCAGCGTGATAGAAGACTGGGCTTCCATTGCAGAGGGCTTACGTTCGATTCGCGACTCGACTACCAGTCGGTAGCTGCCGTAAAGCCATGAAAAGGCCCTTGGGTGGCTTGGAAACTGGATCCAGTGATCGCTTGAAAAGTAGAATTAATTAAGTAATTAGGTATGTACCTACCACGAATACTCAAGGGCACATTATGTGCGTTTTTCCTTTAGAAATTAAGTGCACTAAAAGATTTGCATTTAACATTAGAGGAGTTCTTATGTGAACCAAGTTTGATCTAACATTTTCGTTCACAAATTGAGGTTTATTAAGTTGGCAATACTGTTGCGACTCGGTAAATCGGAGCGTCTCGCTTGTCTCTATTGTATTGTATGCAAGTAGTATGCGGTGAGTTTGATGAACTCTGAAGCTATGCAGAAAGTGAACAGCTGATTTCGCGCGTAGTACGTTAGAGTATTTCGACATACATTGCTGTTTTTTGGATTTTAGCTGTTTTATTTACATAAATGGAGTGCTGCAAACAGAGTATGTAATTTTACATTGAAATAAAGGAATATTAGCCAAAAAAACGTTAAAAAAAATGAAACTTTTCCTGAGAAAATTTCCGGTGGAATATGATTCACAATAAGGAGCTGAATGCACCCTGTTAATTTGTGGAGGGCTGTCCCTTACACCCTGTATACTTAGTGCTTTTCTCAAAAAAATGCAGGGAAATAAAATTTCAATAATTTTTCAAGACAATGCCGTTTCAGCATGGAATAAATTGTGCCCATAATGTAGATGGCTTTTTATTAACCGACGACGATTTCTCCGTCAATTGTGGACCGATTTTAAAAATTATTTTTATTTGATAGGGTATGCTTTTGAGGTGGTCCCATGGTCATCAAGTTAGAATCTGATGAGCGGATCCCATGAAAATCGAGGGAAACCCTCAAATTTTATAGGCACACCTATAGAGATTTGGGTATTTTTTAAAGTAACTTGTGCTCTTGAAAAGCACCATTTGGTGAAGTGGAATTGATAATGAAGACCGCATAATGGCCATCGGAACTACTCAATAACTCAATAATAAGTATTTCACGGGTGGCGATTCGATTATCAATTTTATGCTCGTCCGTCACAATGCATATGCTGAAGTGGAGCTGATGGTGACTTCACCATCAGGTCCAGTTCTCCTGGTTCTTACTAGGAGAACTCCTCAACAATTAACACATTTATGGCTATATAGCCACGTGAACGCAATTTGTACTAAGCAAAGAGACTTAATTTGGAATGCCAAGAATGATGAAAGAGATCCAATCAAAGAGTATCTAATAACCCCAGTGCGCCGTTTCATACAACATTGCTGGAGCGTTGATTGTTCCAAATTCAAAAAACGCTCCTGCAATGGATTTGATTTTCTTTGACCGTAAATTCGATACTTCGCGTGTTCTTTTTTCGAAAATAATGACAATATTTCCATGCATGTTTGAGAAAAAAAAATATAACACTGCGTGCCATAAGCTCATTATTGATGTCCGTAAGGATTGAGTCGCCAAATTTCGTATCTTAATGAAATTTAATACTTATTTAGTAGTAAGTTTAAAAATTTTGTAGGTTCGATCCTCGATTTTGTAGGTATAATACTTCAAAAGATATATGAACTTATAGGTGGCAACTCAATCTAAATGTTTGGATTGAGTCGCCTCGTCAGAACTAAGAACATCATGGATGAATGTTTATCATAATTTGGTATGATTTAGTAGTATTTGAGAGTATTTAGTAGACAAAATCTGAGCTCGGTAGTGTTAAAATTAAAAAAGTTACAATACATTATGTGTGGCTCCTCAGACCATACACATACGACTGGTCATTTTACAAAGAAGCAGTAGTTCAATTAATGCGCAATTTCAACATCATTTAGTAGTAAGTATATTAGATTTGTAGGATAAGAGTCGGCAATCACAAAAGAAAGAAATGGGAGATATAGCATATTTAATGTGGCTCCTCAATTCAGATGCTTCGGTAAATAGATTTGCCTCTAATCTACATAATCATGTGACGAAATTTGGAACAAAAAACGCCAATATTTTGTATAAATTTCTACAAAATGTACGTATAAAAAAATACAAAAAAAAGTACATATTTACGAAGTTATTAGCTATTGTTTAATTTCTTATGAAATTTTTTTGTAGGGTGACCATGAATACGTGATTTAAAAAGAAAATGTACGTTTCGTGGCTTATAGAAACAAAATCTATTTTGTCGCATGTTTTCAAAGTCAGCCTGTATAGTCGGATTTGCACAATAATTTTTTTGTTTCAAAGGTTATGCTCTCGAGGTGGTCCCATTGTCACCAAGTCAGAATCTGATGAAGAGATCCCATGGAAATCGAGGGAATCCCTTAAATTTTCGTTTATTGGCAACGACACTACCAGCCGCACTACCAGTAGTGTCGTTTCCAATTAACGACACTACCAAGCCTATTTTTTTTTGATTATATTGTACAGTCAACATAGCAAACTTCATTATCATCATAGTTTCATCATGGAACTTGTGAAATTTTTTAAGGGTGTAAAACACTAGAGGTAAAAAAAAACACCTAAAACGATAATGAGGTCAAAATGGAAATCCAAGATGGCGGCTGCAAAAATTTTCGCAGCCGCCATTTCAAGCCGACGCCGCGCGGCGCAGCGGGACGTGTCTACATTCGCCACGTGCTCCCGCCCCGCCCTGCGTCTTTTTAATTTTATTTTTGTATTCTTCTTCCTCTTCCTCTTCTGCAAGAAGTCCGATTATAACAAGATCCCAGTCTATCATTATAGTTTCACTCGAGCAGTCGACCAAACTGCATCAATTCTACACGAAGTCTGGACGGAAATAGTAGAGACTGTAGTAGACTAGTCGCGCGGCTTCGTGAGGCGCAGCACCGCTCTTGCACAACGCGCGTACCGGCGAAGCACCGCTGCGTCGCGATGCATCGCTATACGCTGCGAGGCATCACGAGGCGCAGCGCTGCATGGTGCAACGTATTCTAAATTCTCACAATGAAATGTGTATATTTTCGTGTAGAAAATAAAGTTATATTTTGAGTCGCTCTTTTAAAATGTGCGCGCAGCGTCGCGTCGCTTCTCGGTGTGAGCTGACCCTAACTCGCGCATTTGCTCTCGGAGACCACAGATGGGCATCGGGACTACTCAATTATTGTATTTCGTGGGTTGCGATTCGATTAGTGGACCTACCACTTCTTATTATGTGCTGTTTTTTAAAACATATAGTATAGGGATAGTTCCTTTTTAGGGTTCCGTACCAAAATGGTAAAAAAGGAACCCTTATGGTGTGACTCAGTCTGTCTGTCTGTCTGTCTGTCTGTCTGTCTGTCTGTCACAGCTGGATATCTCAAGAACTACTAATGCTATCAACTTGAAATTTAAAACAGTTTTAGATGATGTTTACCCAACTATTTTGCAAATAAGAAAGAACTAGAAATATTTATACTTTTTTTGCAACATTGACTGAAAGGGGGTCTTAAAAATTCAAAGTGGGTTTACTATGGCATATGGGGTATCATATGAAAGAGCGCTATTTGCACATTCTCAAACATTTTTTTTCTTTTTTATAGGCCGCACAGTTTTCGACTTGATGAAAAATGTAAAAAAATACCGTTCCCCCCCTTATCTCCGAAGTTTGCGAAGCGAAAAATCTGCAAATATTCTATATGATAGAAGTGTATGTAAATATTACAGGAAAAATAAAACGATGTCTCTAAATAGCACACTTTTTCAGAAATCGGAACGGAACCCTCGGTTCGCGAGTCCGACTCGCTCTTGACCGGTTTTGTAACATTGTTATTATACCTAATTTGCATAATTATCTTTGTTGGCACATCTTGATTTCAATTGTGATTTGTTTTAAAACACAAAAGCGCTTCGATACAAAATCGTAGATAAAAACGCTTATCATAACATCAGAGGTATCAATGGGCAGTTTGAATAGTTTTTTACAATTAGTATTAATGTGTTTATTTATTAGTTAAGTTAGTATTTAAGTGGCAATTATTTAGAACGTTTAGGATGAACACTTTATTATTTTTCTCCTTTACGAAGTGAATAATACAATTCTGTTAGAAATAAGTAGGGATTTTATTAAAAAAATAAATTTCAAAAACTAGTCATGCTGGTTTCATTTAACATCATCATCATCATCATTTCAGCCGAAAGACGTCCACTGCTCCCCCCAAAACGGACCTCATTCTTAACTCGATCTCGCAGAAAAACACCGAGAATAAACCTCTTCTTTGGCTTTTGGGTGACCTTGAGCTTTCTTATGAGGCCCATTGTAAAACGCTACGTCTTAGTGCCGTAAATCATAACTGGCAACACACACTGGTCAAAAACTTTTGTTTCGAGACACTGCGATATTTTGGACGAGAAGATCTTCCGTAGCTTCCCTAACTTAACGAAGTTGGACTTACCTAGTTTGACCGTTTGTCCCAGGTACACACACAACATGGTCACCCTCAATAGCGAATTCTTAATGAATATCGAAAAGTATTTTTTTTTCAGATACCGAATATATACAATGTTGATTTGTACATATGTACAAGATTAAGCATTGCCATCCAGCGTGGCAATGCTGCCAGCATTTTGGGTACGTTGCCAACTGGTAGCGGTTTCATAGATTTATAATAAGTAATTTATAAGTTTAGTTTTAGTTTTTTATTTGTACATAAGTATTTAGTAGACATTTATACTAAATGTTAGTGTCTCTGGTTATTGATTCCGTTGTGATCTCAGGTAGATACAATCAATTATTTATTTGCAGAACGTCAGGACTGAGGAGCCAAATAAAATGCGTTTATTTACTAAATTCACTCAGTTTTACTACTTTCTCTATATGCTACAAATTCGAACACACTTACTACTGAATGTTCTTTGGAGTGGAATATAAATTGACCAATTACTTTCATGGAAATTCACGTTTTTATGATTGATTGATTGATGGATTGAGGAGCCACATTAAAAGTATTGTATATTCTTCAATATCAACAATACAGGACTCAGATTTTTAGTAGGTACTATACACAATTACTACTAAATCATACCAAATAATGATAAACATTCATCCATGATGTACCTAGTTCTGACGTGGCGACTCAATCCAAATATTTAGATTGAGGTGCCACCTTTATGTTCATATATCTTTTGAAGTATTATACCTACAAAATCGAGGATCGAACCTACAAAATTTTTAAACTTACTACTAAATAAGTATAAAATTTCATTAAGATACGAAATGTGGCGACTCAATCCTTACGGACATCATTATTGTGCCATTGTTCTTACACAAACGTTGCTTCTCTTCTTTCGTCACTCCTTGTAAAATACTGGTAAGTATTCAGCTGCATCCGGTTAGACTGGAAGCCGACCCCAACATCGTTGGGAAAAGGCTAGGCAGATTTTTGTTCTTACACACACGTGGTTTAATGTACCTACTATTAATTGATTACGAAATTAGAAACACTGGTAATGAACCTGAACCTGTGATGTGTTACCTAGTTACCTGCTTGCTGACGTAAGTTGTGATTTACTTCTAGGAGAAATTTAAGCTATTGAAGAAAAGAAAACACTATAGAAGCAATTCACAAATAAATTAAAATATTGTAAGTAACTTACCATACTGCTGCAGGTCACCGGTATCAGCGGTATCCCTGGCTCACTGCAAAAGATAAAATAATATTAATACCATTTATTTAAATGAGCACATGTTACTGGAAAAAAGTTAATAAGTACCTACGAGCTTGATTTTAATTGAATATCTTGTAATAATTGAGCCAACATGCTGCTTTTGTTTAAAAAATAGAAGGAGTAAGTAAGTAAAATGGAAACGTTCGGATAACCACGTGGCTACAACTTTTACAATTTGTCAGAAAAATACTACGTTGAATGAAGAATGCTGAATAAGGATGAATGATATTTTTTTTAAGTAGAACCATATAATACACCAGAATGTAGGTACCAAATCACTATAATTAAAAAATATCAGTCGTGGTAACACACACGGAGAAACGCATTATAAAATGGCGGCTCGGACTATGAAAATATTTTCCACAAGAGTAATAATAGGTAGGTACTTATCCCTGCAGAAATATCGTCGCACGTAAATATTCAAGAGAAAGTAAACTAACACGATAATTATAAGCAAGTACAGATAGTTGAAATAATACAAAATTAAAGAAAAACAATTAATTAATCTAATTATAATAAGATAGTAATACTCACGACCCGCTGCCGCGCCCGAATGCAACGAGCGCTCGCGGCTGCGGGCTTATATAGTCCAAAGTGTCTATTCAAAGGAATAGCATCGTAACTGAACTTTGCATATTTTTAACCGGCTTCTGAAAGGAGGAGGTTATCAATTCGGATGTTTATGTATGTTCGGGCATAACTTCGTCATATATAGACGGATTTGCAAAATTCCTTTTTGTTTGAAAGGGTATACTCTCGAGGTGGTCCCATCGTCACCAAGTCAGAATCTGATGAGGGGATCCCATGGAAATTGAGGAAAACCCTCAAATTTTATAGGCACACCTATAGCGATTTGGGTATTTTTTATAGTAACTCGTCCATTTGCTCTCGGAAAACACCATTTGGTGAAGTGGAACTGATAATGAAGACCACAGATGGCCATCGGAACTACTCAATTAAGTATACCTAAGTCTTTCACGGGTTGCGATTCGATTACTTACTTTAATATAAGTAATTTATGCTCGTCAAAATGCATAATGGTGATGATGACTTCACCATGGAGCTCCAGTTCTCCTGGTTCTTACTAGGAGAACTCCTCAATAATTAACGTCCCTGCATCGGGAAAAGCAATATTTTGTAAAAGGTGATGAGCAGTTGACATTGGGCTATTGTAACTTAGATTAGAAACTGACCCACTAAACAGTGAAAAATAAAAACTTTTTTTACAAAAAAAAACAACAAACTTAAAAAAAAAAACATTACAAAGCGAAAATTAACTTTAATTTTGGAAGTCATTGGCAAAAAACTAAAATACAGATCCAAAGACACCGACTTCCAAAATTAAAGTTATTTTTCACTTTGTAGTGTTTTTTTTTTGAAGTCGGTTGTTTTGTATTATTCAAGAAGAAATATTATACAGGTACCTACAGAATATTGTCATGTATCGAATTTTCGTTTAGTATTTAAGTACCTACTTAGTTATTATTTGAATGGGATTTTTTATGTTTATCTAACAGTCAAAGCAAAATATAGAATTTGACAGGTGTTTCGTTATTGACAGCTGTTTGTTTTGCGACGACGAGTGATGATGAGTCAGTTATTATAATAAAATAGTGCAGTAAACACGCAAGCAATTGTTTCTACATAGGTACAGTACCTACCTAATAACTAGGTAAACAAAAAGCTTTTAGTGATAAGGTGTAGCTTCTAGTAAATGCTAGGACCAGTAATTAGGTACAGTCAAGTTCATTAATATATTGGTCCCTTCAGGCTTCAAAAATATATCAACGGCAAAAAAGTTCATAATGTTGTGACAACTGTAAGCATAATTAAATTGTGGTCAAGATTTAGATTCATTAATATGTGACTGCTTTTGCTTTTGTTTTTTCGACTTTTCCTTTGGCTGTATTCATGTTACTAAGAAAAAGCAGTCACATATTATGATCTAAATCTTGACCACAATTTAATGATGTTTATAGTTGTCACAATATTGACGTTCATATATTTTTGAAGCATGAAGGGTCATTAATGAACTCGACTGTACATACTTTTCATTCAATTTTTTTTTCCACATTTTCCAATATTCATGATACCACCATAATTTATACACATCATACCATATTAAAATAGGCACAAATCCTTTACCTACTTGAAGTTAGAAGAAGAAAATATCAGTTACCAGCTTCTGCCCGTGACTTCGCCCACGTAGGCAACTATACTATAAAATATATCCTATGGCACTCTGCAATATTGTAGCTTTCTGCCAGTGAAAGATTTTTCTAAATCGGATCAGTACTTCCAGAGATTACCTCCTACATCCAAACTTACAAACTTTACCTCTTTATTACATTAGTGTAGATGAAATTGGTACTTTTGAAACCAGAAAGTAAAATAATAATGAGTCACATCGTTGATTTCCTGTATGCATTTTAAAAACTAAATATGCTAATAAATGCAAAGGATGTTAAAACTCCTAAAATGTGTAGTTACCTGGTTATGCATAACTAACGTGTGAAGCAACTATTTCAGTACTTACCCTCAAAATATTAATTATAATTTCTGGAACATTCGATAGAAGTGTGGTACTTACTTGATCAATTTCCATCAATTTATATTATAAGTAGTAATTTTGTCTATCCTTCAATTGCACTTGGTAGACGATCAATTGGCGCATCAATGTGTACCTATCAATCAATCACGTAAAATATTACAATTGCAATTGATGAGATTTATTTCATTTTTAAGTGTAATTAAGGTGTAATAATATATCTAAATGTAAAATTACTGCATAAATAGGTACTCGGGATTATTGATTTCCTGCAAATTAACAAAGTAAAACTAGAATTTTTGTAAATCTTGACAACCTACCCACATTAGCAAAAGTAAATGCATTGAACAGAATCAATGTACTTTGTACTTGATCTAATCATATTATTAAGTTGCTTTCAGTTACATTCAGTAGCCTAAATCATTTCTCTGTAAAGTTACACTAACTTCTCCCATTTATACTTTAACTATAGCACTTCCCGCGCGGCTTCTCTCGCGTGGATGTCGGAAAATATCCCACGGGAACGTGCTTCCGGGAAATCCTTCCATATTCCTTATCTACATTATAAAAGGAACCTCTGTGCAAAATTTCAGCTTGCTAGGTTCAAAGGTTTGGGCTGGGCGTTGATGAGTCAGTCAATAGTCAGGACTTTTGCTCTTTTTATTTCTAAAGATAAAGATAGCTATACATACTTTTTAAAAAAATCGGCCAGGTGCGTGTCGGACCACGCACAATGAAGAGTTCCGTAGTTGAAAAGAATTTATACCAAAAACAAACGCAACAATACACGGTCATTGGTAAAAACCTGCAACCTCTAAAGTGGTCATTGTGCTCATCATTATGAACCACTATTAATATGGGACCCAAACTGAAATCGCGAAAAAAAAGCAGCTGTTCAGTAGGCAGCATACATTTATCATCAAACTCGTCAAAATAATAATAAAAAAAACCGGTCAAGAGCGAGTCGGACTCGCGCACCGAGGGTTCCGTACCATCATTTATATGTAATTTTTGTTGATGATTTCTGAAAAACTGTGCTATTTAGAGACATCGTTTTATTTTTCCTGTAATCTTTACTTAAACTTCTATCACATCGAATAATTTCAGATTTTTCGCTTAGCAAACTTCGGAGATAAGGGGGGGGGGGGGACGGTATTTTTTTTTACATTTTTCATCAAAAGTCGAAAACTATGCGGGCTAAAAAAAATAAAAAAATGTTTGAGAATGTGCAAACAACGCTCTTTTATATGATACCCCACATGCCCTAGTAGCCCCACTTTGAATTTTTAAGACCCCCTTTCAGTCCCTGTTGCAAAAAAAATGTAAATATTTTTATTTCTTTCTTATTTGCAAAATAGTTGGGTAAACGTCATCTAAAACTATTCTAAATTTCAAGTTGATAGCATTAGTAGTTCTTGAGATATCCAGCTGTGACAGACAGACAGACAGACAGACAGACTGAGTCACACTATAAGGGTTCCTTTTTTACCATTTTGGTACGGAACCCTAAAAACGTTTATTTTCTCCACCACATAATGAAAACTTAGTAAAAACATAATTGTGTTTACAAAAAATAGGTAAGTACATTGATGTTGTGGAGACTGGAGCCTGTACTAGGAATACCTGTGTAACAGGTCTCCAGGCCTCCAAACTACACGGACAAGTCACAGTAATAAAAATTATAGATGAAAATTTTGGCATAAAAAACAATCTAAGACATGGAAAAAACAAATAATCGGCAGTAGCCCACCAGACACAACACCCGTCTGGTCGGAGGATCCTCCCTTTTCTATGGAGGATGGGTGAACTTTACACCCTGTTCCTCATGCCTCAAAACTGGTGACCCCGAGCATGAACGTCAGCGCAGCCTTCGTGCAACTCCTTCAGTGTGACGTCATGTCATTGATGCGTAGTTCATATGTGGCGATATAGATGCCGCCACATCATCACGTCGCCGTCGGGGTCACCAGTTTTGAGGCATGAGGAACAGGGTGTAAAGTTCACTCATCCTCCATAGAAAAGGGAGGATCTTCCGACCAGACGGGTATCGTGTCTGGTGGGGCTATTGTCCGACGGTTGATGTCGGGACGTTGTATATATGCTAATCGCGTGATAAACTCTAATTGCGCGATGCAGGTTTTGCGTGACGTCATGTCATTGATGCGTAGTTCATATGTGGCGATGTAGATGCCGCCACACCCCATAGGTTTTGATTTACTTGCGAGTAGGTATATCAAAATATGTCGCATACATGGCCGTATTTTTTTATTGCGTTTACCTATTGAGAAGCTTCATTTTTTTAGAACTCCAAGAGACCATAGAAGTACTACGTATTTGATATTAATTACCTAAAAACGTATATAAAAGAATCGTAGTTGTAGTTTCGATTCAAACTTAATAGCGGCTCGGAAGTTAGCCCACAGAGCCGCCAGACCTTACCTACTTATTTTCTGTTTAACAAAATGTATGGGATAGCGTTAGTATGTACTTCGAACTACGCATGTGTGGCCTAACACTGGCACACCTGCTAGCTTCGTTCCTTCCTCGTGGTCAAACTGAATGGTCAAACAAACTGATTTGACCACGAGGAATTCTGTTCCCGATAGTCCAACTACTTAGTTTAACGAAAAATATCCACCCTTTGTTTACTTGTGCAGTCATTAACAAAAATAATTTCCTTCCTCGTGGTCAAAGTTAATGGCTATTTAAACTTTTTATCAAGTGTTTACCTAAATAAATATTATTAAAAAAAAAAAAAAAAATTACAATAGTTATAGCATTGAAGAATTGGTTGGTTTAGCAGAAATTAAAGGCGGTAGTAAAGATGAAAAGTGTGCAAAAATAAAAGCTGATTTATTTAAATTAAAATGTGTTTATTTCTGCTAAACCAATTCTTCCGTCCTACAAAACAAGTAGGTATGTGCCCGACCCAGTTCTCGAAAATGACCATATCACGTTGTACTGGGATCGGTCTATCATTACTGACAGGACTATTGTCGCCAGTAAGCCACAGATATAGTGGTGATAGATTGATTAGCGCGCCGAGCAATGATTGTCGATATTAGCAAAACCTCGTGAAAGCTGAGAAAGAGAAACAAATAAAATATCTCGACTACGACACGAGGTTGTTGACATGTGGAGTGTGAGCTCGGCTGTCATTGTGACGATTGTAGTAACGGCCAACGGCATGATAGCCAAAAGCCTCGACCAACATCTTTCGAGGCTCTCGTTAGGCGGTTGGATCAAGGGCCAGATTCAGAAGGCAGTACTCCTCGATACGGCTCGTATTGTGAGGAGGTTCATCTCTGCAGCCCTAACCACCGGTAGCTTGGACCCTGCTCCCGACACCGGCGGACCACTATTTTTTTATATTTTTAAATGTTTTTTTTAATATCCTTTTTTAAGAATGTAAATAGAATAAGAAAGAAAATTAATAAATAATAGTAAATGATTCCGAAAACAATGGTCTCTATATGGCCAGAGACATCGCACAAACAATGTGGTCCAAAGTTGGAACGGCCAACTAAACAAATCCATAAAATGTCAGAATCCAATTACAGTTGCTTGTTTACTTGAAGCTACAAAAAGAAAAATGTTCTAATAAAGTATCTCTTTTAAAAGGATTTCATAATGAAGTGTCAGCTGCAATTAATGCATGGCGGTATAAGTGCTGGGTACTTTTTAAATAAACTAAGATAATTATTTTTGTTAATGACTGTACAAGTATATTTACGAACTATAACAAAGGTGTATATTTTTCATCAAACGTAGTAGTTTGACTATCCGGAACAGTCGTGGTTAAATCAGTTTGACCACGAGGAAGGAACGGCTAGCTTGGTCCGGCCACTTTTGACTATCCGGAACAGTCGTGGTTAAATCAGTTTGACCACGAGGAAGGAACGGCTAGCTTGGTCCGGCCACTTTTGACTATCCGGAACAGTCGTGGTTAAATCAGTTTGACCACGAGGAAGGAACGGCTAGCTTGGTCCGGCCACTTTTGACTATCCGGAACAGTCGTGGTTAAATCAGTTTGACCACGAGGAAGGAACGGCTAGCTTGGTCCGGCCACTTTTGACTATCCGGAACAGTCGTGGTTAAATCAGTTTGACCACGAGGAAGGAACGGCTAGCTTGGTCCGGCCACTTTTGACTATCCGGAACAGTCGTGGTTAAATCAGTTTGACCACGAGGAAGGAACGGCTAGCTTGGTCCGGCCACTTTTGACTATCCGGAACAGTCGTGGTTAAATCAGTTTGACCACGAGGAAGGAACGGCTAGCTTGGTCCGGCCACTTTTGACTATCCGGAACAGTCGTGGTTAAATCAGTTTGACCACGAGGAAGGAACGGCTAGCTTGGTCCGGCCACTTTTCAGGTATCAGGTCATCAGGTACCTACTCTTAAAGTTACCTAAAAATATTTTACCTAGGTACTCATTTTTTATGAAGTCTGACTGCTGATTTTTATTAATTAATACTTAATCAATACTGCCAGACAGTTCCCGTCGGCGGTTTTCTGCCAGACGCTTTAAAATGATATCATCTTACTTATTAGTAAGATGACTAAACTGAAGAATAGTTTGAGTCTTCATTTTTATATAATGATACTCGGGGGAACTATTTAAATACTAGCTGCGCTCCGCGGTTCAACACGCGTAAACTGGTATAAAAAGTAGCCTATGTGTTAATCCAGGGCCGGTAGTATCGACATTATTAACGTTGCCCTAACGATCGTTACGTTGCTCTGTGGTCTGATAAATTTTAAGGAACGGGCTCGAAGATGTGTCTGTGTCATCTGTGTGTCTTTAATAAAATCGAACTATTACCATTTGCCCGTCTCGAGGGTCGAGGGGAGCCCATTAGGACCACAGAGCATGTAATTAGTTAACGAATGTCGTAACGAAAATCGTTAACAATGTCGAGACTACCGGCCCAGGGTATGAGTTACCTCCATTATCAAATTTTACCAAAAATTTAAAAATTTTATCAAAATTGGTCTAGCCGTTTGAGCGTGAAGAAGTAACAAACAAACAAACACACAGAGTCACAAACTTTCGCCTTTATAATATTAGTGTGATTTGTAAGCAGGCAGACCAATCGGTGCTAGCTAACATAAACGAATTAAGAATGATAACACCCCCCCTACAAACTACTGAAATAAAAAGAAATGTCACTTTTATAAGCGATTTTATTTTTAGCGATTACATGATATTACCATAGACACATATATTTAAAAGGGTAGGTATATTGTGCTGATACAGACAATGATATGCCGCAGGAGAAATTTGAAAACAATTTTACTGTCTTAAAAGTAAGTATTAAGATTAATCAGAAAATAAATACAAATAAATGAAACATAAATAAATTTACTTAATTAGAAAAGGTTTTACAAAAACCCAAGATCTGCGCTGAGTAAGGCCAATGTCAGCAGAGACAGAAGATTGTAAGTTCGCTTTTGAAATGGATCCACGCATTGATGAAAAATACGGTGTATCCTAAAGTGAAGGAAGAGTACGAAAGTATATTTAAGAAAGTCAAGTCTCCATATCCATTGCATTCGAAGCAACTACCAAAACTATGAGCGTTGGTTCGGTACGGCATTTCATACAAACTTTCAAGTAATTTTTTATCGAAATGAATGAACCGATTTTGATGAAACTTCATACGCATAAGCAGGATACATAGGTCTAAAATGTTAGTTAAGAACATTTTCGAAAAATAATGTTGCAGCTAAATTGGACCGATTTTAAAATAAACATAGAAACAGAGATTTCCATTTATCTTTTTTAAATAAAACATTTCGAAAATGTTCCTAACTTTTTAGACCTATGTATCCTGCTTATGCGTATGAAGTTTCATTAAAATCGGTTCATTCAGTTCGATAAAAAAGGACTTGAAAGTTTGTATGAAATGCTGTACCGAGCCAACGCTCTTAATCAAGTTTAATGCACAAGTGTCACAGCACGTTGTATCCCGTCTTGTGTTAAGTTGTATCGTGACGTCGACGTCGACGTCCGGATCGGATCAGAGACGGGTCAGGCCATGCTGTGACGTTTGCACGCTGACACGTTATACTCGATGTTGAGGTTAGGCATTACAGAACCGCTAGAGTCTCTTGCCACCATCATCCACAATGACGGTGGCAATAGGCTCGCTCCCCCATTAAATTGCAAATACCAAATCTAAAAACTGGCCGTATGTAAAGTGAAAGGAATAGGGAATTGGAAAGGGAAAAGAAGGGACTAATTGATAGAAAGGGTGGAAAGAAGAGTCCTTGTCTCTTATGATACAAATGAATGAATGAATAGCTACTGCTCGAAAATACAACGCATGTCCCCACTTCCTGTAGATCCAACCAGTCCGGTCTAGACTTTTTTTATTCTAACTCCATGCGATCTTTCTTTTTGTCGTCTAGCTTAATTCGCAAAATTCGATAACTAACGTAGAACTTAGAAGAGTAAAATCTCGATAAAAAAACATTACCTACTCGGGGGTAATGTTGACTTTGGTAGTGACCCCGCTTGCACCAGGTCCAGCCTTGAATGCGGGTAAAACGTACATTACCCAGAAATGTTATAAATTAATCATACTAACATATACATTTCAAAACGCCCTGCGACATTATTACAACACACAATTATTAATTTCTAAAGGGCAAGCAGAGAGGACCGGGATCAAAGGAACATTCGAATGACAGTTTCGTTGAATTGAAAACCTGGCAGTGTTTATAAATAGGCCGTGCTGGTTTTTCACTATCAGTGTTGAGGGTATCCAATTCTTAACAAAAAGTAATTCTATTGTCCGGTTTACATTTTGTTCGTGCCAGAAATATATATATTTTTTTCCAAAAGACGCGATCCATTGTCATTTAACCAAAGTGTTTCAATTGGGTTAAGGTTTTTTCTAACCCAATACGAGATTTCCCCTGAGAAATAGACTAAGTAATAAATTATCAAACGGATAAATTTTCCAAATATCCTTTTTATAATCGTTGTACTTTTTAGAATATAGTTTTTGTTTGGTCGAAATTCAAAGCCCCCGACACATCTGCTTACCGTGCAATGACAAAAACCGCACTATTGCTAAGTAATTAATATAAACGTTCACTTAAAACTATTGATTAATGGGTCACTCTTAAATTAGATAACCTAACACCAAACACAGCAAGTTGTAACATACACTGATCACATACGGTAATCCTTTTCTCATAAAACCAAAAGAAAATTACAACAAAACTGAACTTCCTTCTTGCTTCAAAAACAACAATTTTTTCAACAAAAACATGAAGTGCTTATAATGTTATAAGCACTAAAAATAAAGTGAAACCTTAGTCAAGGCTCTGTGTTGGTGGCCGGTGACTGTTGTGATGGTGAAGGTTAAGAAAAAGAGAAGTACCAAGAAACAATACTGTTAAAGACCTTTTTGGATCCCACCCTTTTGCTTGAAATCGTGACGTTGTAAATGTGAATCATGCCCTTCAAGCAACCAGTTCTCGCATCCTCAGTTTAATGAACGCGCAAGGCGTGTTCACTCAGAAGCTGTGTTTTAATTCCTGAACAATGTGTCTCATGTTCTGACCATCAAGTTTCAGCATACGCCTTCACTCGACCGCGGATACTGAGTATATTGATGTTTTCATTATTTAGGCAGGGATCTAGATTCATAACATTCACGCCCCGAGCTAGATGGACCGACGACCTGAAGAAAGTGGCTGGGAAAGACTGCATGCTCATGTGGCGCAGCCTGAGAGAGGCCTATGTCGGGCAGTGGACTGCGATAGGCTGAGTTGATTGATTGATTGACGCTCCGAAAGTGGTGAGAAAGATGGTCAGACTTAGAAGAGAACGAATATAAAAGGGGTAAAAGAAGGGAGGAGGGTGAAGGAAGACTTGGGCTCCCGGAACTCGTCGCACACCGCACGAAACACAGCATCACATAGTCGCTACTTCACACCGGTCTCCTGTGAGAGCGTGGTACTTCCCTTCGAGCTACCCCTTTTAGGTTCATTGACGTTTTCATTTTTATGCTATGGGTCCAGTAACATTCACGTCCCGAAAGTGGTGAGAAAGATGATCAGTCTTAAAAGAGAAGGAATATGAAAGGGGTGATGGGGGGTGGGGCGGAGGGGAAGGAGAAGGAAGACTTGGGGTGACAGTGGGGGGGGGAGAAGGAAGACTTGTGGTGACAGAGGGGAAGGGGGAGGGAGAGACGGAAGACTTAGGCTTCCGGTACTCGTCACTCACAGCACGAAACAGCAACAAAAGGTCGCTACTTCACGCCGGTCTCCTGTGAGAGCGTGGTACTACCCGGTCGAGCCAGCCCATTTACGAGCTGCAGTCAACGAGCGACTACAGCTAGGCTCTCCCACGATAAGACTTTTGAGAGTCTTTAGGAAAAAAAAAAGAAACAATGAAAGGAGAGTGAGGGGGAAGTAGTTGTACTTCTGAAGAACCGGACTAACATTATAAGATACTGATCATAAGTTGATAAAGATAGAAAGTTGTGACGTCGTAAATGTGAACCGTATCACTAAAGCGACCAGTTCTCGCATCCTCAGATACGGAGTATATTTCATTGATGTTGTCATTATAGATCGGTCATTCACAACATATACGTCCCGAAACGAAATAGATAAAGGAAAATGAGCAAGTCTGCCGCAATAGCGTTAAGACGTATGCACATGGATTGATTACTTGAAGGGGAATCTTATACTACGTACGCCTTCACTCTATCGAGATGGCTAGTTGGTGGGGTCGCTGGGTTCAGGCCTTCGGGTTTTTCTTATCAGGTTTTTTCCCATAATTCGGTGCCCAGTTAGTCATATTTAGAGCTCTTTAACTCGGGCTCGGGCGGAAACGGCTAACAATTCACATAACTCGTAGTATTAACTTATGTTCTCCTCAAAAACACCTTTCCATTGGTATATATCTTGTAGATATTGCAGCAAATTCCAGTACTTTGGGGGCCATTCTCCTATTAAAAACATTCAAGTGGCTCATTGAAAAAGCTCAAAAGGTTAAAGGGTGGGATTAGTAGTTACAGCATAGAAAAGAAGAAGTTACTTATAAGGTAAAGTAAGATAGAAGTGCCCAATATTCGTATCGCTAAATACAATTATATAAAAACATGAGTCAAACCGAAGGTTCTTATACTATTGCAAGTGACATAGCCACTTGCAGTAAGCGATCAGTGTTAAATTTAAAACCATAACAAGGATTCATCACTCAAAAAAAAAATACACCTTTTGTTGATTTTCATAAATACAGAAGATTTCACAGTACACTTCATAAACGTAATTCTTTCATATTTTTAGCTTCCTTGGTACACTGACCGCCTCCAAAGCATCTTAACACTATGTACGGGTATTTCACCGTTTAAATCTAGTCCTTAGCTTTCACATACTCGTATTTCGTTATTGTAATAATTAATACTACATAATAACTTAGCCAACATCCTTATCCGCCGCGTTTCACTAAATTGCCACTCATATGCAACCCGGTAACCTTGTCCATGATATTTTAAATACTTTTATTAAAGAGAAACATTTCATCCAAAACTTTTTGTCACCATTGTGGCAAAAAGTTTTTGGATGAAATGTACCTTTTTAAAGAATTTATACCTTTTGTTGATTTTCATAAATACAGATGATTTCACAGTACACTTCATAAAGTTAATTCTTTCATATTTTTAGCTTCCTTGGTACACTCACCGCCTCCAAAGCATCTTAACACTATGTACGGGTATTTCACCGTTTAAATCTAGACCTTAGCTTTCACACACTCGTATTTCATTATTGTAATAATTAATACTACATAATAATTTAGCAAACATCCTTAACCGCCGCGTTTCACTAAATTGCCACTCATATGCAACCCGGTAACCTTGTCCATGATATTTTAAATTCTCTTATTAAAGAGACACATTTCATCCGAAAACTTTTTGCCACCGTGGTGGGGAAAAGTTATTTTATCGTTATTTCTATCCAGACTTCTCGCATAAACACATCTACCAGCCATTGCCGCCTAACCTCCGCGTGTTGTCTCCCACGTTCTCCTCACAATTAATTACGCTAATTACTTCACCCTGGTCGTTCTGATAATAATTTTGTCTACATCTTCACAAAACAATATCATCCATAACTGCCTCATAATAGTTTCGTCCGTTCTAATCAAAATAATTGCACCTGTGACCTCCTTATATTAATTTGGATCCAGATATTCTCATAACATTTTTCAACTCCTAAACTTATAAATATTTCAGCCATAATCTCCATTTTTTTTTTCATAAATTTTCATGTCGTTTTTTCTCTACGTTCTCGTCATACTATTTTTTTATGTCGAGACGCCTTATAATTTCGCCTAGTCTTCTCAAGTTAAATTTTTCCTAAACATTTCGAAATATACGTGTAAAACCCAAAAATATTTAATTCAAACGATACCCACAAAAAACAGACAAAAGGATTAGTTATTAGTGAATCGAGCTTCCGGTACTCGTCACTAACCGCGCGAAACAGCAACTGGTCGCTACTTCACGCCGGTCTCCTGTGAGAGCGTGGTACTTCCCCGGTCGAGCCAGCCCATTTACGAGCCGCAGTCAACGAGCGACTACAGCTGCCAGGATAATACTTTTAAAGTGTTAGTAGGGAAAAAGTGAAAAAATCAAAGTTGAGGGAGACGGAAGTAAGTGTGCTTCCGAAGGAGCGAATTACCAAAAACAAAGTGTTGATCATAAATGATTAAAAATAGAACGTCGTGATGTCGTACATGTGAATCTCTTAAGCGACCAATTCTCGCATCCTCAGTTTAATGAACGCGTAAAGCGTGAGCATTCAGAAGCTGTGTTTTAGTTCCTGAACAACGTGTTTCATGTTCTGAACATCAAGTTTCAGCATACGCCCTCACTCCACAGCGGATACAGAGTATATTAAATGGATGTTTTCATTATTTAGGCATGGGTCAAGCTTTACAAATTCACGCCTCAAAAGTGGCCAGAAAGAAATTCTATAGTCAACTAGTGACTACAGCTAGGCTCTCCCACGATAACAATGAGACTAGTGAAGTAATTGAAGACAAAAGGTATTTTGGGCGAGGGAAAGAGGAGCAATGTATGTGTAGTAATAGGAAGGAGAGTGGGTGGAGGTGACAAGTGAAGCTTCAGGTTTTTTTATTTTGGATGATTGAACAAAAAGAGAAGTGGGTATGGGTGCAAAGGTACTTTGGATTCCGGAACTCGTCACTCACCGCACGAAACACAGCAACACATGGTCGCTATTTCACGCCGGTCTCCTGTGAGAGCGTGGTACTTCCCCGGTCGAGCCAGACCATTTACGAGCTGCAGTCAACGAGTGACTACAGCTAGGCTCTCCCACGATAAGACTTTTAGTCTTTGTAGGGAAAAATATAATTATTCAAGGGAAAGGGAGGGAGAAGTTGTGCTTTCGAAGAAGCGAATTTACAACAAAAGAAACTGACCTGTGAGTTAAAATTTGAGAGTCTTCACGTCGTAAATGAGAACCGTGCTCTCCAAGTGACCAGTACTCGCATCCTCAGTTTAATGAATGTGTAGGCGTGTTCATTCAGAAGCTGTGTTTTTGCTCCTGAACAACGTGTCTCATGTTCTGACCATCAGGTTTCAGCATATGCCTTCACTCCACTGCGGATACGGAGTATATTTAATCGATGCTTTCATTATTAGGGCACGGGCCAAGATTCATAACAATCACGCCCCGAAAGTAGTGAGAAAAATGATCAGAATAGGAAGAGAATGAATACAAAAAGGGTAAACGGTGGAGGGTGTAGAACGACTTGTGCTTGTACAGTGTTGAGAAAGATGGTCAGACTTAGAAAACAACGAATATAAAAGGGGTGAAAGAAGGGAGGGAGAGGGTGAAAGAAGACTTGGGCTTCCGGAACTCGTCACTCACCGCATGAAACACAGCAACACAATCATGGTCGCTATTTCACGTCGGTCTTCTGTGAGAGCGTGGTACTTCTCCGGTCGAGCCAGCCCATTTACGAGCTGCAGTCAACGAGTGACTACAGCTAGGCTCTCCCACGATAAGACTTTTAGAGTCTTTGAAAGGAAAAATAGAAATAACAACAATGGATGGAGACAGGAAAAGTGAAGGGAGGGGAAGGGATGAACAAAGACTTGGACTTCCGGTACTCGTCATTTATCGTGACCAGTTCTCGCATCCTCAGTTTAATGAATGTATAAGGCGAATTCATTCAGAAGCTGTGTTTTTGCTCCAGAACAACGTGTGTCATGTTTTGATAATCAAGTTTCAGCATACATCTTCACTCCACCGCGGATACTGAGTATATTTAATTGATGTTTTCATTATTAAGGCATGGGTGAAGTTTCATAACATTCACGCCCAGAAAGTGTGATGAAGATGATCAGATTTAGAAGAGAATGACTACAAAAAGGTTAAAAGGTGGAGGGAGTAGGACGACTTGTGCTTCCGAAAATGGTGAGAAAGATGGTCAGACTTAGAAGAGAACGAATATAAAAGGGGTGAAAGAAGGGAGGGAGAGGGTGAAGGAAGACTTGGGACTCCGGAACTCGTCACTCACCGCACGAAACACAGCAACACAAGGTCGCTACTTCACGCCGGTTTCCTGTGAGAGCGTGGTACTTCCCGGTCGAGCCAGCCCATTTACGAGCTGCAGTCAACGAGTGACTACAGCTAGGCTCTCCCACGATAAGACTTTTAGAGTCTTTGTAAGGAAAAATAGGAAAAAAAAAACAACAATGGATGAAGTCAGGAAAAGTGAGGAGGGAGAGGGATGAAGGAAGACTTGGGCTTCCGGAACTCGTCACTCACCGCACGAAACACAGCAACACAAGTTCGCTACTTCACGCCGGTCTCCTGTGAGAGCGTGGTACTACCCGGTCGAGCCAGCCCATTTACGAGCTGCAGTCAACGAGTGACTACAGCTAGGCTCTCCCACGATAAGACTTTTAGAGTCTTTGTAAGGAAAAATAGAAATAACAACAATGGATGGAGACAGGAAAAGTGAAGGGATGGGAAGGGGTGAACAAAGACTTGAACTTCCGGTACTCGTCATTTATCGTGACCGGTTCTCGCATCCTCAGTTTAATGAATGTGTAAGGCGAATTCATTCAGAAGCTGTTTTTGCTCCAGAACAACGTATGTCATGTTTTGATCATCAAGTTTCAGCATACATCTTCAATCCACCGCGGATACTGAGTATATTTAATTGATGTTTTCATTATTAAGGTATGGGTGAAGTTTCATAACATTCACGCCCAGAAAGTGTGATGAAGATGATCAGACTTAAAAGAGAATGAATATAAAAAGGGTAAAAGGTGGAGGGAGTAGAACAACTTGTGCTTCCAAAAATGGTGAGGAAGATGGTCAGACTTAGAAGAGAACGAATATAAAAGGGGTGAAAGAAGGGAGGGAGAGGGTGAAGGAAGACTTGGGCTTCCGGAACTCGTCACTCACCGCATGAAACACAGCAACACAATCATGGTCGCTATTTCACGCCGGTCTTCTGTGAGAGCGTGGTACTTCCCCGGTCGAGCCAGCCCATTTACGAGCTGCAGTCAACGAGCGACTACAAAAAAGTGAAACAATGGAGGTAGACAGGAAGAGTGAGTGGGGGCGAGCAATGAAGAACACTTGGTCTTGAAGAAAGACTTGGGATTCCATAATTTCTAACTCACCGCACGAAACACAGCAACACAAGGTCGCTACTTCACGCCGGTCTCCTGTGAGAGCGTGGGTCAGGTCAAGCCACCCGAAACTGTAAAATTTTCCCAATCATCCTTGAACCTAATGCTTTAGCGATAAAGATGAAAATCTATTAAAGAAATTTGGTACCTACAGATTGTAGTAGCTTTATGTGCTGGCGTCTGTACTTCCCCGGTCGAGCCAGCCCATTTAAGAGCTACAATCAACGAGTGACTACCGGTAGGGTTTCCCTCGATGAGTCTTTATTGGGAAAAATAGAAACAACAACAATGGATGGAGACAGGAAAAGTGAGGAGTGGGAAGGATGAAGGATGAAGGAAGACTTGGACTTCCGGTACTCGTCATTTATCGTGACCAGTTCTCGCATCCTCAGTTTAATGAATGTGTAAGGCGAATTCATTCAGAAGCTGTGTTTTTGCTCCAGAACAACGTGTGTCATGTTTTGATCATCAAGTTTCACCATACATCTTCACTCCACCGCGGATACTGAGTATATTTAATTGATGTTTTCATTATTAAGGCATGGGTGAAGTTTCATAACATTCACGCCCAGAAAGTGTGATGAAGATGATCAGATTTAAGAGAATGACTACAAAAAGGTTAAAAGGTGGAGGGAGTAGAACGACTTGTGCTTCCAAAAATGGTGAGAAAGATGGTCAGACTTAGAAGAGAACGAATATAAAAGGGGTGAAAGAAGGGAGGGAGAGGGTGAAGGAAGACTTGGGACTCCGGAACTCGTCACTCACCGCAAGAAACACAGCAACACAAGGTCGCTACTTCACGCCGGTCTTCTATGAGAGCGTGATACTTTTCCGGTCGAGCCAGCCCATTTACGAGCTGCAGTCAACGAGCGACTACAGCTAGGCTCTCCCACGATAAGACTTTTAGTCTTTGTAAGGAAAAATAGGAAAAAAAAAACAACAATGGATGAAGTGAGGAAAAGTGAGGAGGGAGAGGGATGAAGGAAGACTTGGGCTTCCGGAACTCGTCACTCACCGCACGAAACACAGCAACACAAGGTCGCTACTTCACGCCGGTCTCCTGTCAGAGCGTGGTACTTCCCCGGTCGAGCCAGCCCATTTACGAGCTGCAGTCAACGAGTGACTACAGCTAGGCTCTCCCACGATAAGACTTTTAGAGTCTTTGAAAGGAAAAATAGAAAAAAAAAACAACAATGGATGAAGTCAGGAAAAGTGAGGAGGGGGAGGGATGAAGGAAGACTTGGGCTTCCGGAACTCGTCACTCACCGCACGAAACACAGCAACACAAGGTCGCTACTTCACGCCGGTCTCCTGTGAGAGCGTGGTACTTCCCCGGTCGAGCCAGCCCATTTACGAGCTGCAGTCAACGAGTGACTACAGCTAGGCTCTCCCACGATAAGACTTTTAGAGTCTTTGAAAAGAAAAGTAGAAAAAAAAACAACAATGGATGAAGTCAGGAAAAGTGAGGAGGGGGAGGGATGAAGGAAGACTTGGGCTTCCGGAACTCGTCACTCACCGCACGAAACACAGCAACACAAGGTCGCTACTTCACGCCGGTCTCCTGTGAGAGCGTGGTACTTCCCCGGTCGAGCCAGCCCATTTACGAGCTGCAGTCAACGAGTGACTACAGCTAGGCTCTCCCACGATAAGACTTTTAGAGTCTTTGAAAGGAAAAATAGAAAAAAAAACAACAATGGATGATGTCAGGAAAGTGAGGAGGGGGAGGGATGAAGGAAGACTTGGGCTTCCGGAACTCGACACTCACCGCACGAAACACAGCAACACAAGGTCGCTACTTCACGCCGGTCTCCTGTGAGAGCGTGGTACTTCCCCGGTCGAGCCAGCCCATATTCGCAGGAGCTGCAGTCGACTACAGCTAGGCTCACCCACGATAAGACATAGGATACATTTATCCCAATGGTACGTTCCCGTGGCATAATTACCGACCGCCACGCAGGCGAGGCCGCGGGCAAAAGACAGTAAGTTTCAGAACATTCACGCCTGAAAAGTGTGAGGAAGATCATCATACTTAGAAGAATGAATACAAGAATGGTGAAAGGTGGAGGGACAAGAAAGACTCGTGCTTCCGGTACTCGTCACTCACCGCACGAAACACAGCAACACAAAGTCGCTACTTCACGCCGGTCTCCTGTGAGAGCGTGGTACTACCCCGGTCGAGCCAGCCCATTTACGAGCTGCAGTCGAGGAGCGACTACAGCTAGGCTCTACCACGATGAGAACCAGACTTTAAGGGTTTACTTCGTGAAGGGGGAAATGAAACATGAAGGAAGTGAGAAAGAGAGGCGCAAAGATGTTTTATCTACGAGTAAGTATTGATTATAATAAATTTTAAGGAGCTTCAATTAACACTAAGTACTTGGCAAAGACTAGGACGATATTTTTTTAATAATTGAGAAAAAAAATAACCTGCACCTCTCAAATTTACATCCACACGAGGCCAAAAAGTTTGACCGAATTTTCAAGTTACCAAATTGTCAAAACACGACTAAATATGTCCTCGAGCCAACTTGTCACTCTGTACGGCTTACATCTTGTTATATCCGTTATTCAAGGGAAATGATCGTAATGTTTCTACCCAGCGAGACTAAATAGATAATGCCACTCAGATCAATTTGTCACTCTGTACAGCTTGTAATTATTATGTTGTTGTCACCCAAATTTGACATTCTAAACAGCCTGTACATTGTTATGCCTCTGCGCAAGACAAAGCAAATAATCATCCAGATAACTACATAACGTTTCTACCCAGCGAGACTAAATAGTTAATGCCACTCAGACCAATTTGTCACTATACATTATACAGGTTGCATGTTGTTGCAGCTCAAGCGCAATTCAAATCAAAAGATCATCCAGATAACTACGTAATGTTTCCACCCAACGAGACTAAATAGTTAATGCCACTCAGACAATTTGTCACTCTATACATTATACAGGTTGCATGTTGTTGCAGCTCAAGCGCAATTCAAATCAAAAGATCATCCAGATAACTACGTAATGTTTCCACCCAACGAGACTAAATAGTTAATGCCACTCAGACAATTTGTCACTCTATACATTATACAGGTTGCATGTTATTGCAGCTCAAGCGCAATTCAAATCAAAAGATCATCCAGATAACTACGTAATGTTTCCACCCAACGAGACTAAATAGTTAATGCCACTCAGACCAATTTGTCACTCTATACATTATACAGGTTGCATGTTGTTGCAGCTCAAGCGCAATTCAAATCAAAAGATCATCCAGATAACTACGTAATGTTTCCACCCAACGAGAATAAATAGTTAATGCCACTCAGACCAATTTGTCACTCTATACATTATACAGGTTGCATGTTGTTGCAGCTCAAGCGCAATTCAAATCAAAAGATCATCCAGATAACTACGTAATGTTTCCATCCAACGAGACTAAATAGTTAGTGCCACTCAGACCAATTTGTCACTCTATACATTATACAGGTTGCATGTTGTTGCAGCTCAAGCGCAATTCAAATCAAAAGATCATCCAGATAACTACGTAATGTTTCCACCCAACGAGACTAAATAGTTAATGCCACTCAGACCAATTTGTCACTCTATACATTATACAGCTTGCAAGTTGTTGCAGCTCAAGCGCAATTCAAATCAAAAGATCATCCAGATAACTACGTAATGTTTCCACCCAACGAGACTAAATAGTTAGTGCCACTCAGACCAATTTGTCACTCTATACATTATAGGTACAGCTTATGTTGTTGTCCCCCAAAATTGTCACTCTATGCAGCTTGTATGATGTTGTCACCTAAATTTGTCACTCTGTACAGCTTGTATGATGTTGTCATTCAATCGCAATTTTTTACCAAATTATCACACAGACAAATACTATGTTTCCACCCGACGAGACTAAATAGCGAATGACACTCAGACCAATTTGTCACTCTATACAGTTTATATGTCGTTATCACCAAAAATTGTGTCTCTATGTCTATACATCTTGATGTATTATGTTGTTGTCCTTGTCACCCAAATTTATCGCTCTGTACAGCTTGTCCCCCAAATGCAATTTTTACGAAATTTTCCCCCAGATAACTACTATGTTATACCATGCTACAGATTAATACAGATGGGACACTCCGCAAAATCATTTAAATAAAAAGCGACTTGCTACGACACAATAAAGTGCAGGTCGCACAACGCTTATTAACTGCAGTTATATTCTCTTACAAGTTGACTCTCTTTCTATCGCATAACTCTTATACCTTCTGACTCGTTAGGGTTGTCTTCTTTTACGACGCGGAGCGTGAGTGAGTATCGAACTAACGTGCTCCCCGGCCGGTGCGCGGCAGCCCACACTGAATTGACCCAGTGAGATGAGCCCGCCGCGTACTTGTAGCTTCATACCTAAACTGCGGAGTGTCCCATCTGTATTAATCTGTGACCATTCCACCGTCTCGTCACTGAGATGTTATTCATATCAGAACTCTCCTCAAATGAATAGTCGAAAGAAAAATTTTCAGCCAATATATTTTACTCAAATTTTGAGGCCAAAGAGAATTTCTACATAATCACCATCAGATCTTGCCAGCGACATGGTGATCGCAGTAAGATGTTATTAATTCACAAGAGGACGCTGCTGCCCGTCCTCTCGGTATTCCCTTAGTCGCCTTTTACGACACCCGCGGGAAAGGGGGTGGTCCTATTCTTAGCCGGGACCACACGGCCGCACGTGTTCGCAAAACTTTCATTCAGCGAGGTGTAACATTACCACCTCACTACGTAAAAGAGTGAACGTTTTGCTGGGGAACGTTTGAATGACAGTTTACGATCTCGTTACCAACATCTTGTCACTCAAATGTTCACCGCGCTACTACGCACCAATCACTTCTTAGTTTGTGTTGTTACACAAAAGGTCACTTTTGGACACGAGCTATGAGAATAGCTCATGGTCCGTAGATGACCGTTTAGTGTGCGATTTATTTAAATATCAATACTTTTTTTAAAACAAAAAAACAAGTTTTCTATGCTTGATTGCTCGATCCTAAAAGAAAAGAAAGCTATAATATAATTTGTAGAAAACGTTTCTAAAAGTTTAATGAAAAGCCGTAATTTTTTTGAAATGTCTCAATTCCCGCCTTTTAAACAATTTTTGTAAAAAGCGGCGGTTGAAGGTGTTAAAATTAAAAAAAAAAAACAAGATCTTTTAACAATAGGTTCCGTAGAAAAGAGAACACCAACTTCTCGAAATTGTTCGAGTTCCTCATAAATCTAAAACCCCTAAACAGATCACACCCTGTGTAGTCACGCATCTTAATATAAGTTTTTTTAGGCAAATCACAAGTTTCCATTCCGTTACAAAGTTCATACTTCGTGGTCACATGTAAGGCCTGGAATACACATGCTACGAAGGTATTTTTGGTTGTTGTTGGCTTATTTATATTGCACGTTTTTGTATAATATGGTAGTTTGTCTATTCCAGGCCTGAAGGCTTGGCCTTCTTACAAAAACGTGCACCTAGGTTGTTAAATAAGGTTGAGGTTCTGCAGCCGATAGTTGTAGCACTCGTTGTGGTCGTGGAAGCGCGGCCCGGCGAGCATACCCTCCAGTACCTCCTCGTTGTCTTTGAGCGCCTTGTACATCGGCTGCCAGGTACCGAAGTTGAGTTCCATCAGTTGATTCGCCTTCTTGGCTATCTTCAGAGTCTCACGGATCCAGTCTTTGATCGGCATTGGTTGTCGTTCGCTAGGAAACGAACACTTTCATCAGTATAGAATATATCTAACGGATATAGAAGCTGGTATGTTTTGCTGATGGTCTATCTGAAGCTAAGCTGTTGAGATCATTCACAGGAGACTTTACTATCAAGGCTTCAAGAGTCACGCTGACGATGATTTAACTAAAATATTACTACAGCTATACTCAATGTACAAATGTGCGAACAATCGGCTAATTTCGGCTTCGTAGAGCGTTATCTCTGTCGCACACTACCTATGTGACGTTTTGTCAGTCGTTGTTCAAGTGCGATAGAGTGCGGTCGCGTCCAGTTCAAAATATATATTTAGAGTTGTTAACACCCCCAAATTTAAATAATTTAGAGTTGTACTATGGCATCTTTAGGAAAAATTTATTACGATGTTAGAAAAATTTAGAAAAATTATTACAATGTCTCATTTTAACAATAGGTTTATTGGTGTTTATTATGCACTACAGCTGTAACTTTCCAAAATATTTTTTTTAATATTTTATTTTACCCCAACCTAAAACCATCACTTATAGAAAAATTGGTGTATTTTATACAAAGAATAAAAAGAATTATCAAAAGAAGCAAATCATAATTGTTTTAACAGCCCTAATAGATACCGGACTGTTTGTATTTCGTGCGACAGAGATAACGCTCTACGAAGCCGAAATTAGCCGATTGTCTCTTTCCAAAGGTCGATGTGCAATATTTATCGCCGTGGACTGTAATTAAATAAACCACTTGTCTGGTTAACCGACTAAACGTAATACCTGTCACTGCAGTTGTCATGCTACAACACAGTTGTATTCTTCAATTTAGCAACTTTATACAACGAATTATAAAGTTGCTAAATTGAAGACTACAACTGTGTTGTAGCATGACAAATTAAGTGACAGGTTTAGTCGTTTAGTTGGTTAGCCAGACACGTGGTTTATTTGTTTACCTTTATTTAATTACCTGTACCGATGGAGTATATATATATATATTTTATTTTTATTTCGACCAGCAAAGGATCATAGTCTTAAAACTAAAACAAAAGAAATAAAATAAAGCATACACAACGAAATTACAAAACTCGATTGCTCAGTATGTGAACCATACAGCAATGGTTCAGGTACTGACAATCGAACCTCTGCGTGAATGCCCTCAGGATGCCGTATAGTCACTTTATAGCGCGTCTATGCGCAGGCATTAGCTGTAGAACCTATATACAGCATGTATCAGAAAGGTGTGGTCCAAATTAAGGGTGTGGTACAGACCATCAAACTGAACCACTTTCTCTATGGGACCAACATCGTAATCGCGAAAAAATAATCAGCCGTCCCTTACATTTGGATCGAGTTGTAAGTTTTGTATAGGACGACTGATTATTTTTCGATTACGATGCTGGTCCCATGGAGAAAGTTGTTCAAATTGATAATCTGTACCACACCTTCCTGATACACCTTGTATAAATGGGAATATACAATTTGAGGGACAGATAATAAATAATACCTTTATAATGTTTGTATGTAACAGTATGAACTTACTCAAGTTCGGGGTTGTCCAAATACTTCATGATACGACCCAGCATCAGATTCGCCATCTTCCTGATCTCATTCGTTACCTGTTACAAATAAAAACATGACATAAGTATTGGTTTCTTTAAAAAATAAAATATCTATATGTCGCATTAAGATGGCTTTAGCAGGGAGCGCTGCCCGACTCGTACATGTTGGAGTGCTGGGTGAGGCAGGGAGGATTGTCCTCACCAACGCTCTTCAATCTGTATATCGATGGACTTGTTGCCGAGCTCAGCAGTCACCACGTTGATGACGTTTGCTTTAACAACATCAGCATAGCTGATGCCAATTTTTGACAAAAAAAGTAATTGATACGAGTTGTGGGAACGCCGAAAATATAGTTTTTATAATTTTTCCTGGATGTTATGTTCCGGATCGGCGCAAAAACTTCGGAACGGATTTAGATGAAATTTAGTAAACTGAATTAACACATAGGGTAAACTTTTAATCCCGGTAGTACGTTCCCGTGGGATATTTTCCGACATCAACGCGGGCTAAAGCTAGTTTGGAATAAGTGTGTGAATACATACCTCGACGCTGAATGAGCCGTACTGGTACTCGAAACTCTGAATATTTTGTTTTATCAAGTCGATGCTCTTCGTGTACTCGCCTATGAAATAATACAATCACATTAGGGTGCTGTATCAAAAAACAAAGTTTAGCAACAATGTCTCAACTTTTGAGGAGCTCGTGGCTAAGTAATAACAACCGCACGGGTCGATCCATCAGGTTAAGCTACGTTTACCAGGGTTGGTCCGTGGATGGGTGACCATCGTTACATACTACTCCATGTCTCGGAAAGCACGTTAAGCAGTTGGTCCCGGCTATCATTCGTGGATCTTCGACAATCGTTACGGGTCGTCAGAAGCCTGAAAGCCTGACAACCAGTCTTTACCAAGGGGTATCGTTTTACCCAGTTACTGGGATGTGGAGGTCAGATAGGCAGTCGCTCCATGTAAAATACTGGTATTCAGCTGCATCCGGTTAGACTGGAAGTCGACCACAACATATTGGGAAAAGGCTAGGCAGATTGATCTCAACTTTTGATTCCCATTACGGGGCTACTTAATTCAGATTAAAATGATGTCATTTTTCTTGGAGTTACTTACCTATAGCAGCATAGAGCATGGCCAGATCATCAGAAGCCTTGCGTAGTATGTTATGATGGCGGTACAAGACTTGTTGCATCAGACGGTAGGACCGCACCATTCGGTTGCATCGCTCTTCTTTGGACTTAGCTCGCATGGCTACAAAACAAATAGCTAGTTTATAAGAAGGATGGGCGTAGCCGGAACTGTTACGACTCTCATACATGGCCTAGCTGAATAAGAATACTTTTTAGTTTCACCATTAAAACTAATAACATTTAATAAGAACTTTTTTGCTAAGAACTGTCTATTTTGCTAGGGATTGTTTTAAAAAACATAGTTAATTAAAATACAGACGTTCTTTAGGACTTTGTTGACAAAAGATTTGTGGGATTTTCTGACCTAAATTTGAAATAAGTTAAACATTATACAATTTTGCCCTAAGGTGCCTACAAAAAAAAAAAAAAAACAGGCAAGACGTTTTGTTCAGGATTGTAATAAAATCAGAAGGCGTGTGTCTGTAGGCACCTTAGGTTCAACACGACAGTTAAAAGGACAGTAGATAGGTACTTCTATGTACAAAGCGTTGCGCTAGCGTATCTCAATAATACAAATAAACGACTGAAAGTATCCTCTAATAAAATAGCACTATGTAGGTAGGTATATTTATATATATACAGGTTGTCCGGTAATGAATGGATAATCTTGAAATAGCATATAATAACCCTAATGGCCGTTCTTAGATAATATAAAAAAAATATCCCAACTTCCCAAGTAGTAGGTGTACTAAGATTTTTTAGAAAAAAAAAAACTAACTTTTTTATTTTAGAATCTTCACCACGGCAACAAATAAATGAACAACAATCGATTATATTTTATTGTTATAATATTGTACGTTGACTTTGCCGAATAGTGTGACTAGGAATTAACAGTATTTTTTCCTAGAATGTCGTATTTTAGGTACGCACTACTTAGGATATATTTTTTGTATTTATTTTTTAGGACGGCCATAAGGTCTGTTATGCTATTTCAAGGTTATCAATTCATTACCGGACACCCTGTACATAACACCATCTATAAAATAGCAATAAGATGTGTTTTATAACTGTACAGTTATAATAAAAACATCAAAAATAAAAACAATTTTTAACATAACGCAAATCAATAAAAACTTTTACATAGGAATACAGTAACTTAAATTAAAAAAAAAAACACTAAAATAATAACATTACCATACAGTATCAACAGCAATACTGTACAAACACAAGCTGATGGACATAAGATACCCGTTAATTACCATACTAACGAAGGAAAAGGTACCAGAGAACTTCTCTTCAACTCAGAACTTCATACTTTGGTACTTAGCTTGTGGTACCTTTCCCTCTATACCTCGGTACCTTGGTGCGCAGTCAACAGCATTTGCAACAGGAAATGGGAAGACATTCACGTAAATATTATACCGGATACCGTTACCTGCGTGCACATAATCGTGACCACTGGTGAAGATGGGTACTATGTCTTGAAGCCTGACGTCCATATGGCAGCGTTTGCAGTTGACTAACACAGAACATATAAGAGAGAGTAGAAATTGTATCAGACTGGCATGTCGCCAACAGAGTATACAGGACATCTAACACGATGATTGCAGAGCGCCGCGACGAGTCGTACATGAGCGGCTCGCTTCTGAACTCATTTGCACAAAATGGCGGAACCGACACCGCCTATAATAAACCAATAAGTCATTATTACAAATTAAATACTGCCTGTTTTAACAAATTGTTCGATGCTATGCGGTGCCGGTCTTCCCTTAGTAATGCCAATCGGTGTTTCTTTTAAGTACCAAAAACATCCCTTGTATATAATTTTGTTTACGTACCTTCCGCTGTTACAAATGAGTCTTAATTTCCACAGTCAACGTGTTTATTGGGATTCTCTATTTCAGTTTCGGGATGGTATCCTGAAACTGAACTAGGTAGGTAGTTCATATCGTTAGAGCATGTTCAAACACAGGTTTAGCGCACAATTTGTCGCATTCGACGAAGAAATCCACCACCATCAAATTTTTGATATTGCGTTTTTTTTAAGCCTTTATGTACCTCCATCCACCACACCACACACCGTTAACTTATCAAAAGTTAACTTTTGACATCGACTCGACTCATACACATAACATTTGCTACGACCTGTTTTTCTGATCTATCATTTAGTGATCACCTAACTCTCTTATATGTTCCGATATGATACCTACAATAACCTTAAATCTAATGAGTATATATTTTATTGCTATACCTAAAAGCCTTTGCCCAGTAATATGTTATAATGTTAATAATTAAGTAGAAAAAATATTATCAGAAAGCGGCCACAAAAAGTGTTCCGTGGCTAACCTGTAGGACTGATTCCGTGTGACCAGAAGTAGCTCATAGAAGTCATGGTACAAGGGCAGCAGGAACCCTCGTCCAAATTCAGCAGGCGTTGCATCGACCAATCTGGGACCCGAGACTGATAAGGTGTTTCCAGGTTGACCACGCAACATTATGAATAATTTGTTTAAACACGGCCCGCAGTATAAAACGCGCGACAGACCGACAAAATAAGCCATGTTTTTACAGCGTTACACTATAATTTGTATGAAAGCTATAAAATATAATACCAGTAAATGACCCGCTACCGTTCGCTGCCCCTGAAATGTAGTGTTTATTCTACAAGTTGTAGATATCAGTCGTCTGACTAAACCCGGCCCGACCGCTAACGAATGTGAACACTAGGCGTGTTTTGGGACGCGGATTAAACACCTTACCTATAGCGTGCATGGCGTCCGCGGTCTCAGCAGCATTCTGGGCTCTTTGCAGCGGGAACTCATTGGGACATTGGTGGCAAGACATTCGAGTGCCCACCCACGTTACAGGTCCCTTGCATGACGAACATGCGTACGCAGAGAACAGCGACTGGTGGAGAACGCGAGTCAGGGGATCAGAAACCAGTACATGTTAAGGGCTGTGTGATTCTATAAAACAGTCTAGTTAACATTTACATCGTTTACCTACGAGTGGCCAACAACTCTAGACTACAAGTGCTTGCCTAGAATTAACAATTTCTTTTACTGTTTTTTTTTTAAATTGTCAACTAAATAAATGTTTTGAGGGTTCAAGTTACAGTCAGTTACTCTAGCTACCTAGCTATCTGAAGCGGGGGAGGAAGTGCTAATACTTACCACAAAGTCTTTCCTTGTCTCATCGAGGCAGGCGGGGCACATGCAGTTGAACCCGTACTGGGTGCGCAGTGTTTCGCGTCGTACTTCGGTGGACTGTCGCGCATAATGAGGTCCATAGCAGTTCAGTATCTCGCCCCCTTTCGGGAGCTCGCGGATCACTTTCACGAACAGATGGTTCTTGTAAAACCTGGACATCGAATGAAAGTGTTGTTGAATGTTGTCCTACTTAATACTTCCATTGCCACCTTTATTTTCATGAAGTTTTTTAGGGTGCCGCAGAGGGCACTGCATAATGACATTATTTTCATGAAGTCTTTTGTAGGGTGCCGCAGAGGGCACTGCATAATGACATTATTTTCATGAAGTTTTTTATAGGGTGCCGCAGAGGGCACTGCATAATGACATTATTTTCATGAAGTCTTTTATAGGGTGCCGCAGAGGGCACTGCATAATGACATTATTTTCATGAAGTCTTTTATAGGGTGCCGCAGAGGGCACTGCATAATGAAATTATTTTCATGAAGTCTTTTATAGGGTGCCGCAGAGGGCACTGCATAGTGACATTATTTTCATGAAGTCTTCTAGGGTGCCGCAGAGGGCATTGCATAATGACATTATTTTTATGAAGTCTTTTATAGGGTGCCGCAGAGGGCACTGCATAATGACATTATTTTCATGAAGTCTTTTATAGGGTGCCGCAGAGGGCGCTGCATAATGACATTATTTTCATGAAGTCTTCTAGGGTGCCGCAGAGGGCATTGCATAATGACATTTTTTTCATGAAGTCTTTTATAGGGTGCCGCAGAGGGCACTGCATAATGACATTATTTTCATGAAGTCTTTTATAGGGTGCCGCAGAGGGCACTGCATAATGACATTATTTTCATGAAGTCTTCTAGGGTGCCGCAGAGGGCATTGCATAATGACATTATTTTCATGAAGTCTTTTATAGGGTGCCGCAGAGGGCACTGCATAATGACATTATTTTCATGAAGTCTTTTATAGGGTGCCGCAGAGGGCACTGCATAATGACATTATTTTCATGAAGTCTTCTAGGGTGCCGCAGAGGGCATTGCATAATGACATTATTTTCATGAAGTCTTTTATAGGGTGCCGCAGAGGGCACTGCATTATGACATTATTTTAATGAAGTCTTTCTATAGGGTGCCGCAGAGGGCATTGTATAATGACATTATTTTAATGAAGTCTTCGATAGGGTGCCGCAGAGGGCATTGCATAATGACATTATTTTAATGAAGTCTTCTATAGGGTGCCGTAGAGAGCACTGCATAATGACATTATTATAGCAACTTATAAAAATTGTTTTTTAAACCCAGGCCATATAAAAAATCATCAATTCATCGTGTAATTATTCTAATACTAATATCCTTGGACATTTCACACAACGCCATCTAGTTCCAAGCTAAGCAACCTAATGCTTGTTATGGTAACGAGATGGCTGATAAACTACTTATATACTTTTTATTTTTTTTGTAAATACATACATATTATAGATAGAAAAACCCCCAGACTCGGAACAAATACTTGTAGGTCGTACAAATATTTGTTCCGTGCGGGAATCGAACCCGCGACATGCTGCGCAGCAGTCAATCACTCAACCACTGCGCCAACCGTGTCGTCAATTCTACTCGTACATTGTGATTTTGAATAGGAAATGCAGCTTAATTAAAAAAAATCGTGAATGTATGAAAACGTCGTGTGTGCGGCCCCTCAAGAATAATTTACCAAAACACGTTTGGCGGGAAGTGTGACAAGTATTATTCAAATCGGAATGAATTTTGACAAAAATACTTACACGTTGGTGATGTTCGGTTCGCACGAGTGATTCATCATGGAGGCTGTAGGATACACACCAGTACCAATCCTACGCCAAGGGCTTGAGGTGCACGGAACTAGGAAACAATCTGTTCAAGTGACATGTTACTGAGAAACTATTCTATTTCACATTAACATGTCAGTTTAGTTTGAATTGGTATTAAGGTTATTGCGTAGTGGCAACCCGCGAAATTCAAATTTTCTTATTTTTTTTTGCAATATGCAGGTCAGTGTCAGGTTGAATTTACATACCGAGACTCCTCCGTGCCACGGAAAGCACGTTAAGCCGTTGGTCCCAGCTGTTATTCGTGGATCTTTGACAGTTGTCAAAAGCCCGAAAGTCGTCAGCGTCGAAAGTGGCAGTGGTCGTCAGAAGCCCGAAAGTCTGACAACCAGTCTTACCAAGGGGTATTGTATTACCCAGTTACTGGGTTGTGGAGGTCAGATAGGCAGTCGCTCCATGTAAAATACTGGTATTCAGCCGCATCCGGTTAGACTGGAAGCCGACCCCAACACAGTTGGGAAAAGGCTAGACAGATTGATTGTCAGGTTGAATATTGATCAAAATATGATTCGCGACAATAACAAATAAATGTATTTACATAATTATAACCTTATGAAACATCAATACATCTCTTTAAGTTAGATTTGTATAGTACTAATCTATCTTACAGAGATGTATTGATGATTGATGAGTTGTATAATAAATTACCTAGAGATACAGTCCTTTACTATAAACAAAAAAACCATAAAGAACCACATCTTAAAAGATTTTTCTAGATTTTAAATATAACCCACCACACCAATTTAATTTACATATAAATCAATTGCCATTTTTATTTACTAATTTGCTAAGTATAAAGATAACTAGGATACCTACTGTGTATTTCCGAAACATTACGGTACATATAAATCGTTCAATGTGTAATTGCTATTGACTTGCCTTCAAGAATCGACATGTAATAGTACACTCACTTTTTCCTTTTACCCACAACACTGTAAAAATTGCTCGTCTACTATCTAACTTATTTATTTACGAGTACCTACCTTCTTCATAAGTACATAATTCTAATATTTAGTTTTAAGATTATCTTGTATTTCTCATATTAAGTGAATTGTATTCTTTTTGAGAAATAAATGTCTTAAACCGTAAACCGTATTCTTATGGTTATAAATGTAGATACATATTTTTTACAGTCGCGAATCATATTTTGATCAACGAGCCTGAACCTACACTGACCTGTAAATTACAAAAAAAAAAAAAACATGAGAACACTTGAATTTCGCGGGCTGCCATTACGCAATCACCTTAAGTTAAAGTTTCAATAAAATTTTGTTTTTTATATATATAAAAAAAATCACTTCATTTTAATTGCATTTTTTTTAAACAAGAAAACGAGCATACTTGGCATTTCCCGTCTCTGGCCAGTATTGAGTTCCATGACAGTATGTGCGTTGGTGACGAGCTGGCCTAAAGTGCGGAAGATCAGGCCTGCACATAGCAACTTCATTTCGTTCATCGGCAGAGGGTACCCCACACGGTCAGGGAAGTACTCGAAGAATTTTGTGTAGTTCTCGAGATACAGGGTGAGCATGGTGGATGACTGGAAAACAAATTTACTATGTAGGGAATGCGCCAAATATATTTATTATTGTGGTAAGTGCTACACACGGCAAACTAGTTCAGAACGTAGGAAAAACACAGACTAATATGAAAAAATTTGCTCAATATGTTTTTTAGGCATAAGGACCTATTTCACGATGTCTGAATAGCCACTACTCACCGAATAAATTCAAGAATGTAACACAATTTGTATGAAATTATCTGCCAAGTAAGTTACTAAGAACTAGGTGGTGAAACTCGTAAAATTAAATTACTATCATATTCAGTTACTAAGTAACTGTCAAAAAGTACATTAATTATGAAAGTGATTACAGACCATTTCACTATAACTTGTCACTTGACGTCTAGTTGGCAAATGGTGCCAACCAAACCAAAATCAATGGTGCCAACATGACGCCAAGGGACACGTTATACTTAGTGAATGGTCTGTAGTTGCACTATAATTTCTATTTTGCCATTGTGCACTACCGTATACATTTAAAGATCCTCACCAGCGCATACTGTATATTATCAGTGTTAGCCGAACTGTCCAAGCTCGACGCCAGGTTGAACATGCTGTAGAACGACTCGAACTCCGTCCGGTATATACTGACGGTGTCAACTCTGGCGTACTCTGCCATCAATCCGGCTGCGGTCGTGGGAGTAACCACGTTCGGGGGCAGCCGAGGGAAACCCTTATGAGCGTATTTTAGCATTACCCTGAAAAATCGATAGGGTCACTTCTAGAACTTGAATAAAACTTAACAATATATTATTTAATTTATTTATTAAGGTTCAATTCCTTTTTTTGTTAATAATTATTGTTGAAGATTAAAACCGCAGCGATATGGTCGCTTGTGGTAATTGTTCACCGCAACGCCGCTGCGTTCTGTGGTCGCCTTCGATTGTACGATCTGCCAATGTCAAACTCAGCCCCTCAGAAGTTTTGTCACCTATACTTTGCTAAAAACCTTACCTGAACGCTAGGTGCGCGATCCCTATAATAGGGAATATATTAGATCTTACTCCAGCACATTCCCAGCGGTGATAAAGGTTCTTGCTCAGATAATGGCAAGCTTCGTCGCAGAAGACTACGCGCGAGCAATCATTGCACCTGCAAAAAAGGAGAATCATAAAATGGTACAGTTGGAAAATGGTAGTTTAAGAACGGTCAAACCAACGCTTTCAACTTGCGTCTACGATGGCGTACAGTAGTACCCAACTGATGTGGCTTACCGAGATACCTGCGCAGAAGATGAACTTTCAAAGCGCGGGAAATGCTATTGGCCAATCGGCACGCTAAACGCACCGCGCTCCTTTTTTCTGTACCGCTATTGGTCGGCAGCTGCCGCCATGTTAGCGCGCGCCGCGTGGCATGTATGTTAGTCAGCCGCCATACTTGCGAGTGAGACGGAACTAACAGCTGCAGTGTAGTATGAACCTTATAGTAGTGATCTAAGGTTTATTGTAAGTTTTAAGTATTTTTTCGTTAATCTTCGGAGCCATACTTTTCTGTGCGAACGAAATCAGTTGGGTACCACTTGTACACGGTGAGGCTCAGCTGTTTATAATGTACTTGTTCACACCGGCGCGTCCTGTGACTGGCACGACCGTGCGATCACAACGAAATTCAGTGAAGGCATATCTGCAGTTCAGCAAGCCGCGTTCGTCAAACGTCTGCTATAGCATATAGCAGACGCTTGACGAACGCGGTGGGTTGGTTTTGCCTTTACACAGACAGGGTGTAAGGGACAGCCCTCCGCAAACTAACAGGGTGCATTCAGCTCCTCATTCTGAATCATATTCCACCGGAAATTTTCTCAGGAAATTTTTCATTTTTTCAAATTTTTTTTCAGTTTTATTATTTCAATGTAAAATTGCATTGTGTGTTCTCAGCACTCCATTTATGTAAAAAAAAACTGCAAAAAAAAAACCAGCAATGGATGTTGAAATACTCTAACCAACGACGCGTGAAATCAGCTGTTCACTTTCTGTCTAGCTACAGAGTTCATCGAACTCACCGCATACCTATTACCTACCCCTCCCAACTAGTAATAGACGCTCCGATTTGTGCACAAAAACACAAACAAATCAAGTTTATTGGAGTCCCTTAAAGTTCCTGAAAAGATTTCATGTACCAGTCATCTTAGTATGACATACTGAATTCCCTCTATCAGTTTGCGGAGGGCTGTCCCTTACACCCTGTATATCAATGTGTAAAATGGAATACTTGCCCAATCATAGCGGGGTCACTGCTGCAGCAGTAGTCGCAGTAGTAAGGATGGGGCAAGTCTTTATCCGGTAGCTTGACAGAAGCAAACGGTTCTTCAGCGAAAATGACATCGCCTCTCTTCACTGGGTCTTTTACGAGGACATGTCGTCCAAACTCATCGTTACGGCTGCAAAAGAACTTGCGTTCAAAATCTAATTTATTTTTACCTAATGTTGGGTTCAGCTAAGAAACGGCTGGCATGAGGGCATTAATAAAAAGTATTTTTTTAAATAATTTATTTTAGTTTGTTACAACCAGTTCCTTCATTCAATATAATGCTGAAAAGCTTTGCTAAATTAACTTAAACGATGACTACAAGACGATAAAAGAACGCCTACCTCGGAAAATTTGTACACAATTTGTAAAAAAAACTTTAACGACTTCCAAAAAAAGTGAAAAATAACTTTCAAGCAGTTCAGTTTTAAAACGTTACCGGCTCAAATAATAAGTTTTAACACTTACACTAGCTCGACAGCATTGCAAGCGTTCCTGAATTGAGGATTCTCTCCCATGAACAGCTCCGGTAAGTTCAACTCGTCCGGTGGGACATCATGGCGGAGTTTTACCAATTTTTCTTCCAGCATTAGGTACGATTTGTCGAATTCAACTGTAAACATATGCTTGTATGAATATTTACTGAGTATCAAAAGATATAATCAAGTATTCATTTAAACAAGGTTCTGGAATCATTTAATATTTTTAAATATACCTTTAGATATGCCCCGCAGTTCAACTTTTTCATTGTGCCTAACTGCTTGGCGCATAGCCTCAACACAATTTTGTCTTTGCCCCATTTCAAAGTAGCATTCAGCGCGACGTAGGTACAGTTTGTGCTGAAGATCAGGCGGGTACTTGTGATTCAAAGCGCGCTGCACATCACGCAAACTCTCCTGTAACAATAACGTGTGTAAAAAAAAACCGGTCAAGAGCGAGGCGGACTCGCGCACCGAGGGTACCGTACCATTTAAGTTTTGTTGATGATTTCTGAAAGCGTGCTATTTAGCTCAGATTTTTCTGTATGCAAACTTCGGAGATAAGTGTGGGGGGGGGGGGTAGTTTTTTTTTTTACATTTTTCATCAAAAGTGGAAAAGTGCGGCCTAAACAAAAAAAAAGTATATAGTAAATAGTGCTCTTTCATATGATACCCCACATATCATAGTAGCTCCACTTCGAATTTTTATGACCCCCTTTTAGTCCCTGTTGCAAAAAAAAAACATGTATTTTTAATTCTTCCTTATTTGCAAAATAGTTGGGCAAACGTCATATAAAACTGTTCCAAATTTCAAGTTGATAGCATTAGTGTTCTTGAGATATCCAGCTGTGACAGACAGACAGAAAGACTGAGTCCCACCATAAGGGTTCCTTTTTACCATTTTGGTACGGAACCCTAACAAGAGATTTTAAAATGGTATTCAACATTGAATGATTTGTACCTTAAATCGTTTCAATCTCAAAGATGCTGCTGATCTATTAGCGAGGGCCACAGAGTACAGAGGGCTTTCTTTGTTCGCATACAGCACACTCTTTGTGTACAGCTTGTGGCTCTCATCAAACAGCTCGGCTCTAAACTTGATGTTTCCCCGTTGACGCCACAGCAGCGCAATTTCATCGTTCTTGCGTGAGGTGTCGTCATCAGCCAGTTGCTTGTCGTAGCATAGTTTCATTTGTCGTATCCATTCCGTAAAGATGTGCCTAATGAATAGAAAGTTGACTTGAATAAATTGTTATATTGGCTAAAGAAAACTAAAATTATGTAATCAACTTCGCAAGGGCACATAGCCCTAATGCATACTGTAGTATAATTTACGATGTGACAATGAAGTATAATGTTCTATTGTCCTATAAATGCGCATGTGATATTTTCATGTTTTATAAGATAGGTGTTATTAATAATGTGAATGTTGCATTGGCTTATAAATGTGCATGTGAGTAATACACTGGGTATGTGATATTTTTATACTGTACTAGCAGTCCCGACAGACGATGTCCTGTCTGAACGATCCTAGAACCCGACTGCAGCGCCACCTACCGGGTCTAATTGTGTTTTCAAACCATCCAGGAACCCGTCTAAATATACACACAAAATTTCATCTAAATCGGTCCAGCCGTTGTTATACCAAGTTTTATCCGTTTTTTTTAAGTATCCTATGTCCGTCTCCTGGTTTTAGGCTACCTGGGGACCCATTTTCAGCTAAATCGGTTCAGCCGTTCTTGTGTTATAAATAGTGTAAGGCACTAACACGACGTTCTTTTATATACATATATACAACGTGTAACGTTAAATGCGCAAAACCCCTTAACGCGTCATTGTACTCATCATTATGAACAACTTTTACTATGGACCAAACCTGAAATCGCGAAAAAAAAAATCTGCTGTTCAGTACATTTTGACGAATTAAGCGAACATAAATGTACTGTACAGCTGATTTTTTTTTCGCGATTTCAGGTTTGGTCCCATAGTAAAAGTTGTTCATAGTGATGAGTACAATGACCCCTTAAGAGGTTTTGCGCATTTAAAGTTACACGTTGTGATTTGTAAGGTGTTATTCTGTTATTAATAATGTGAATGTCGCATTGGCTTATAAACTCAAACTCAAAGTCAAAGCATTTATTTCAAATAAACCAATTACAGGCACTTTTGAATTGTCAAGGGGTCGGTCTTGGGTCGGTCAATCAGAAAGATGAAGCTAGTTGCCCATTCCAAAGCGTAGATTTATAAATGTGCATATGAGTAACTAACACACAGTATGTGATATTTTTAAACTGTATTTGTTAGGTGTTATTAATAATGTGAATGTCGCATTGGCTTATAAATGTGCATGTGAGTAATACACTGTGTATGTGATATTTTTATACTGTATTTGTTAGGTGTTATTAATAATGTGAATGTCGCATTGGCTTATAAATGTGCATGTGAGTAATACACTGTGTATGTGATATTTTTATACTGTATTTGTTAGGTGTTATTAATAATGTGAATGTCGCATTGGCTTAGAAATGTACATGTGATAAATAAACTGTCAAAAATACATATGTATTTTAATAAAATTATGTTATACTATTAATTTTACAGATAAATCTGAAATGTACAAATAATACACTAACCCGCAAGAAAAATATATAAGCCATAAAAAAAAAAATATTTCTATGCAGCTCATTTTACAGAAGCCTGTTCGCACAGCATTTGGCCCGCTACGAGTATGCTGATGCTATTGATTTAAAATTAACATAATAATATCATATTGTCTTATAGTGGATAATGTCGCATTTTATATTCTATGAGCAGATTACAATAACTTATTTAATTTACAAAAAATATGATATAATTTAAAACTTGGATACAATTTCAACTTTTTTGTTATAAATTTCAACTCTTTATTACCACATTCTTAAATTATAGCTGGCAGAAGAAAAGAGTCCCTACTCCATAAGCTCTGCATGTTGGAGAATTCGGAGATTATCATTAAGTTTGAATTAGAGGGACGCAAGCTGCGCTAGTATTTCTGCCAAACGATGATGAGAGATGAGAGAGATAGAATGTAGAGTTTGAATTTTTATTACCTACATTATATCTAATTTTATTTCTATGCAAGAATTAAACCCATAGCCCATTTTGCAGAAGCCTTTTCACCCCGCATTTGGCCAGCTAAGCTAGTTACATAACATAATCAGCCTGGGAATGGGAACATTATTCCCACTGCTGGGACACAGGACTCCACTCTTCGAGAGGGTGTGGGCTGTAATCCACCATGTGGGCCCAGTGCGGATTGTTAGATGTCACATGTCTCAGAATTTTTGGTTCTAGGATTTTTCGGTTTCCTCACAATGATTTCCTTAACCGTTTTGAGAGCCACGGTTATGAAATTATTTACACAAAGTAAAGCACCTGTCTGGGTTCGAACCCACAATCTACAACTCGTAAGTCAGGGCTGTTTCCACTGGGCTACCACTGCTCTCTAACATGTCATATTGTATAGATATTTATTGTATTTTTTGTGTGTTGATTTATAGTAGATGATGTCGCATTTTGTATTCTATGTGCTTATTAAAATTACTTATTACTTAATTTAAGTTAAAATTATAATGTTGTCAGGAAAATATTCTCAGAAAAGTTTTGAGTATGAATGTGGATGGCTATACGAGTAGGTTAAGACCAAAGCAACAATAATTGATCTATGTAAAAGATGATATTTTGTCTAGAAAGAAAGTGCTAATAGTAGATTATGGAAGAAAAAGACAAGCTGGGCCAACCCCAAATAAATTGGGATAAGGGCAGGAGAATGATGATGATGATTTTAACTTAAAACATAATCTTAGCAAATGTATGACAAAGAGCAAACGCAAAATGGCCAAGGCAGTTTACATCCCTCTCCTTCGCACCAACTGTACTCCTGTATGCACTGGTTAAGTAATCAGATCCTAGATGACCTGCGCGAAGCATATTGATCGCCGCCCGAAGTACTAATAAATAATCCTGCAATAAGAAAATGTACTTACCGGATTCCTTTATGGTTGAAGATGTAAGTCAGTGTCTCGATCGCGCCATCTGGCCTGCGGTCTATCTTCTTCTCCTCGAAGGCGATGATGCACAGAAGAACCTCCCATTGTTTCGCAGGGTCTTCGGGCAGGCCATCGCGGTCCATCTTGGATCAAGTTCGTATAATATTAGCAAGTCGAAAGTATAATCCAGAAGCCATCTTCCACACTTCAGTCACTTGGTTAATTTACTTGGGGTTAAAACTGAAAGCTGAGAGCCCACGGGAGCGTCAAGAGAATACGACCAGCTTGGTGGACAGCCGCCTGAAAACTGCAGCTCGGACTCGGAGCCCGGAACGGCGGAATATTGCAGCAACCGGCTATACAATGTTTAAGCGTTTAAGCAAAATATTGATTCTTGACAGCTGCGCGTTTCATGTCCGCTTCGTTCTACGCATAGGTTATTCGTTGTACGCATGCTCGGCCCTAGGCGGGTGGGGATGGGGTCGGGATGCGGGAGGACTAGACTTAAACTAGAGCACTATCTAGCTACTATAACTACAATAGATTTTCTGTAAAGCCCAAAAATCTCTCCCAATAGTTTATAAATTGCAATACTTTTCACTTTTCATGTTTATCCATTGTTGTTTTGAAGTGATTGGAAGTTTGAGATTACATATTTGAGTGTAACGAACTCTATTGAGGCAATGAGCCAGCATGGACCACTATGTAGAGGTCCAATCTCTCTATACTTACTTTACTCTTTGAGGTCCAAGTAAAAAATGTTTCAGAGTCTGTCTTTTTTCCAGTCTTTTCGCCAAAATAGGCGGCAAATACAGTCGAATTAAGAACTTCCTTCTTTTTGAAGTCGGTTAAAAAGTGATGATTTACTAAAATCACTTTCCACAATAAACCCAATTTTTCTAGAAAGACCGAAATAGTAATTTACTTAAATGTTGTACACTTCATGTTATGTGCAATCCATCTGTCGGACATATACCTACCTATTACTATGGAAAAACTAAGGGCGAGCGCGCATTGCGGTGCGTTTCCGGTAGTTCTGCCGCACTGGGCGGGGCCTACGGTAACAAAACGCATGACCGCAGTGCGCGCAGTTCAATGACATTCCATACTTCACAGATTATGCGGTAGAAAAACGCACCGCAATGCGCGCTCGCCCTAAGTGGGGTTATTGCGGAATGATTAGGAGTACCTACCTACCTACTACCTACCTACTTATTTACGAAAAAAAAATTAAAACACAGCTAGGGCGTTGTTTTCCTGACGAATTCGCTAAAAACTACAACGTATCGTAAAAACAAGTACCTACTTATTCAAATCAATCTGCATAGCCTCTTCCCAACTATCTTAGGGTTGGCTTCCAGTCTAACCGGATGCAGCTGAATACCAGAATTTTACATGGAGCGACTGCCTATCTGACCTCCACAACCCAGTACCTAACTGGGTAATACAATACCCCTTGGTAAGACCGGATGTCAGACTTTCGGGCTCCTGATGACCCGTTTACGACTGTCAAAGATCCACGAATGACAGCCGGGACCAACGGCTTAACGTGCTTTCCGAGGCACATAGGGGTCTCGGTATGTAAAGTTCTTCCACCCACCCACCCATCTTTACATAAAATATGGTCACCCATCTACGGACCAACCCCGGCAAGCGTAGCTTAACCTGATGGATCGACCCGTACGGCTATTGTTACTTAGCCACGAGCTCCTAGGTACTTATTCAAATAACTTACCATAATTTCGAGATGAATAAGTTGGTGTTATTGCGAATCAACAAAAATGGCGCGAAGATCACTTTTTTGACAAAAGTTGATGCTAGACTAGTTTCTTACGACGACTGATGCGCCGAAGACTATCAAGATGGTGTCGAAACCAATGGTGCCAATAGGAAAATATCATGAGCAGAAGGTTGAATTGTCGCCGGTTAAGTCCCGTTCTGTCGCTTGTCCAAAAGAGGTAAATTCCTCTCAATTATTTTAGGGACTTCGCTTATTTAAATATACTTTTAGGTAAGGTAATTCCCCGTAAGTATCGGAATTCGCAATCCGGAACGTACAGGGTGTATGTAAGTAGTTCAGTATCTGTGTTACTTACATACCTACTTAGATCTAAGTAATAAGTAAGTATGTTCACAGATTAGATAGTTTACGTTAACTTTATGTAAGTAGTATGTTATTCTGATCGATTTTTGTAAAATGTTTCCTCAGGTTAATTTTAAAGTAGTCTAGAAATTAATTATAAGTATTAGGCCTGATCTAAAGATCAATTGCTCAAAAGAAAAAAAACTGGCTAAGTGCGTGTCGGACCACGCACAATGAAGGGTTCCGTAGTTGAAAAGAATTTATACCAAAGACAAACTTAACATTGAGTTGAAAAACATGTTCTCCTATACATTGATATACGTCACTGACAATTCTCCAACTGCATATTTAACTTTGTACTCGCAAAAAAACTATTCTTAAACATAACATCACGCCTTGTTTCCCCGAAGTGTTGGGCAGAGGTGTACCTATAGTACACCCACATTTTGCCAGAAAAAGAAAACTAAAAACTATTTTTTTTATGTGATAAAACTAACAAATAATACATTTTCAGATTTTTTCCTTTACTCGTGCTGCTTCATGGCAAATTTCATGATTCTAGGTCAACGGGAAGTACCCTATAAGTTTTGATTTACTTGCGAGCATTAAAATATGTCGCATAAATGGCCGTATTTTTTTATTGCGTTGATTTTTTTAGAAATCCAAGGGACTATAGACTTACGTATTTGATATTAATTTCAACTTGATACCTCCACGCGTTCCTGAGAAAAAGGGTCTTGACTGACAGACAGACACACGGACAGACAGACAGACGGACAACGAAGTGATCCTATAAGGGTTCCGTTTTTTCCTTTTGAGATACGCAACCCTAAAAAAGAAAAAAAAAGTCTTGTCTGAAACATTTCGAACTGTTTATTTTAAAGTTTAAGAAAACCGGTCAAGAGCGAGTCGGACTCGCGCACCGAGGGTTCCGTTCCGGTTTCTGAAAAAGTGTGCTATTTAGAGACACCGTTTTATTTTTCCTGTAATCTTTACATAAACTTCTATCACGTAGAATAATTTCAGATTTTTCTCTTTACAAACTTCGGATGTAAGTTTACGGTATTTTTTTTTACATTTTTCATCAAAAGTCGAAAACTATGCGGCCTAAAAAAAATAAAAAAATGTTTGAGAATGTGCAAACAGCGTTCTTTCATACGATACCCCACATGCCCTAGTAGCCCCACTTTAAATTTTTAAGACCCCCTTTCAGTCCATGTTGAAAAAAAATATAGTTAAATATTTTTATTTCTTTCTTATTTGCAAAATAGTTGGTAAACGTCGTTTAGAACTGTTACAAATTTCAAGTTGATAGCATTAGTAGTTCTCGAGATATCCAGCTGTGACAGACAGACCGACAGACAGACAGACAGACAGACAGACTGAGTCACACCATAAGGGTTCCTTTTTACCATTTTGCTACGGAACCCTAAAAATACTTAACTGTTTTTTTTAACCCTGCCTTGACCTCAAGAACAATTGTTTTCGCGGGAGTGCATCAACAATCCTTAACATATAAAAATCAATGCCACTTTTCGTTGTAATTTTATAACTCAAGAACGGCTGGGCCGATTTAGCTGATTTTGGTTTTGAAATGTTTGACGTAGTCCAGGGAAAATTGGAAAATTCTGGAAAACTGAAAGTGGATTTTACATGGGAATATTGAAATTGGGACAGGACAACGTCTGTCGGGGTCAGCTAGTATAATATAGGTAAAGAATGCGAACTCCTTTGGTATTTTCAAAACCTAATTTAAAAATCACATTCTATATGATCAAACACTGGACTTGCCCTACTGCTGCATTGCTTTGTTGTGGCACCGTGTTCATGATAATTATTTCTTTTGCGGGTGTATTGAAAAGTTTAGGGATGCAAGTATAGTACTCCTCTAACGTGACAGTTTGTTACGAGTTGGTTGCGCGAGCGCTTGTCACCGTCTTGCGAATAAGTACCTGTTAAGAAATTCTACCAGCAACCAAAAAAGTGAGTTTATTTTTTAGAAATATTTTTTTTTTTAGAGCAGTTAATTAATTTCCTTTTGGATCGCATTGCCTTTGGGCGGGATTGCCATACAACGTGGCAATGCCGCCAGTCTCTTGGGTACTCTACCAGTCGACAGCGATACGGAGGAATTTTTCGACGCCATATTTTAGTTTTTTAATAGTTTTAGTTAGTTTAGGGTATTATATTTTAACTTAATTATACTTATAACAGTATTTTTGCTGTAACAATTTTTACAGTAGGTAAATTATAAACTTACCTACTTATTAAATATAAAAAAAAAACTTTTTCTCAAAAAAAAGCAACCGTCTTCCAAAAAAACACTACAGTGAAAAGTGCCTTTGGTATTGTATTTTCGTTTTTTGCCACTGACTTCCGAAATCAAAGTTATTTTTCACTTTGTAAGTACCTACTTAGTGTTTTTTTTGGAATTCGGCTGTTTTTTTTCGTGAAAATGTTTTAATTTTTCACTTTTTAGTTGTGGTACCTACCTACTTAACTCATACAAATTCGGATACTACCTACTACTTGCTTAAACTAAGTTTGAAAAATAACGTATTGTTGAAGTTAACTTATGACCTAACGAAGCAAAGCAAAGCAAAGCCAATAATAATATCTTCCGGGACCAACGTGGAATATATGGCTTTTCATTTTAGAGAACAATATTATGTTTGCGGTGCTAAGTTCGGCCTTTTTAACTATTGGTAATTCTGGCTACAAACGAATTACTTACAGCTTTATCACCAACACAGAAAAGTAGACAATTTCCTGGCAAGTCCGAATCTTTATTTTGACAAAAATGTTAATTAACTTTTTTTTTAAATTACTTATTAGTAAAGTAGGTAGGTAGGTTATTAGTAAGGTAGGTAGTAGGTACCTATACGTTGTGCCTACCCTAATAGCAACAAGAATGTTTAATTGAATTAAAAAAATGCTAGTTTTCTCTTCTCTTTTTGATATCATATTCATGTTCATTTATTTGCGTTCCACCAGGCTGGTACAAACAGGCTTAGAGCTATTTAGAACCCTGTCAGGACACAGCAAAAATTATTTTTATCCTGGTAGTCTCGCATTGTTTATGATTTCCTTACAATGAGAGTTCAGCGTAAACTGGAAATGTATAGCTTGATCTGAGGCCTTAGTGCGAGTTTTTATACTTACTCGATCGCGGTTACGCTAACGTTACCTTATGTTAATTCGTATGGAATCCCTAGCATTAGAATGACAACTCATTTGAAGCTCTCTTCACGTAAGTTTTCACGGTGAGAATTTTACAGAATAGATTCGCTGTAAAATTATTATTCTGAGGTCTAAGGCTTTCCCCTTTCCTAATAATATCGAGGCGCGAGGATTGTTGATAAAATATGCACCGTTATCACCATGAGGCGTATTTTGTAAATAATATTGGTTCTCAAATTTTTTATAGCCTACCTATCTACTTATACTACCTATATAATATTTGTTAAGTATTTTTAAAAATTATGGTATGTGTAGGTTAAGGCGTTCGGCTTGCGGGCTATTACGCGCCTTAGAGACCCTGCGCCCTGCTGCCATACACCCCTTGCACCTTCGAGTATAGACGGCCCAAAAGTAGGTAGAAGAAATAAGAAGAAAAGAAGAAGAAAGAAGAAGAAAGAAGAAGATTCAAATAATTTACCGAAGGTGAGAAATGAAAGTAATACCTTGTGATAAAATTATTAAAACAAGTTCAAAATTTTTCGAAATGGCGACTTTCGCGATAACGTGTTTCGATGTAGCGGTTTTCGATGTAATGAGTTTTCGAACTGGTGTACCACTCGCAAAATTTTTCGAAATGGTGACCTTCGCAAAAACGTCATTCGAACTTACATATCACTCCCCTTGTAATAGATTGTTGTTCAGAATATTCAATTACCATCCCGACCACAGTGAATCATGATTGTAACTCACGATAATAAGTAATAGAGGGTCCACCTCGTTCCTCCTACACCTCGTTATTTAAGAAAATTGACGAAAATTGACCATTCCTTAACTCCGAAACTACTGAGACTAAAATATTGAAAAAAAAAAATACAAAAAGTAGTTCTTTACCTGTAGATTACAGGAAAAGTTATAAGAAGTCTGTGGTCTTAAAATAACATGGTAAATGTCTCAATATTGTGAGTAGGTACAAACTTACATTTACAGTTAAAATGTATGGGGAAACATGTTTTTCAACTACAATGTTAAGTTTGTTCTTGGAATAAATTCATCCCAACTACGGAACCCTTAATTGTGCGTGGTCCGACGCGCACTTGGCCCGTTTTTTTTTCTATCATAATTCAAATTAGTTGTATTACGTTTTCAACACACTATCTAACTAGCATTATATTTATATCAAATTAGTTGTATCTATCATATCAAATTAGTTGTATTACGTTTTCAACACACTATCTAACTAGCATTATATTTATATCAAATTAGTTGTATTACGTTTTCAACACACTATCTAACTAGCATTATATTTATATCAAATTAGTTGTATTACGTTTTCAACACACTATCTAACTAGCATTATATTTATATCCTGAAAAATGTCATATATTTTTCTGGTTTTGCTTACTGCAGTGGATCATACTTTTAGGCATTATAAAACTTGCGTTTTGGTCCTGTAGTCCCCTTAAGAGGAAAGGCGGGTGGCCAGACTTTTGAAAATTAGGTATTTTAAGAAGGTATTGCTGTCGCTCTGCGAGCGCTCCGCCCTCGAATTCGTGCGATAAGGACAACTGCAGATCCGACTAAATAGCCTATGTAAAAAGTCACATTTCGAGGTTTGGCTCTCGCCTATTTCCTCCTCCAATATTGGACCAATTTAAAAGATATTTCATAAACTGAATAAGAAGGATATATACTATGCCCCTATGTTTTTCTTTTTTCGTTAATAGTTGTCAAATTGGTACACTAACCGTCTGTTGACAGCGGTCTGAATAGGCAATTTTGAGCATTTTTGGAAGGTTCTAGTTCTTATAAAAATAATATATCATCAAAAAGGAAAACATAGGGGCATACAAGTAACTGATATTTATATTTCTGTAAAAAATCATTGCTTTATGGTCATTAACCAAAAAGAAAACAGGCGAGAGCGTTTGTATCTTTTTGTATGGAGAAAAGAGCACCCACATTTCCTCTTAACATATTTAGTCATTTCTGGTGTAAGCATGCTTGCCTGTTCTGTTTTCAGGACAGCTATGTATTATTACACTATCTTAGTCCATAACTCCACATTGAAAGTCGGGTACCTACCTACTCCTCTTAAGGTCGTAATCCTTGATTCCAGGTGCAACTATGACGTCAACAACCCGTACCGTGGGGTTCGACGACAGTGTGAGGCGATCAACACGGGTCATGCAGCCCCCGGGCGGCAGGTCACCACTACGTGACATCATCGGAGGACTCGACCCGGCGGCAGACCCCGACCCGAACAAACTATCTTTGCCCACCATCCGCCCTTTTTTGCGTAAGGAGATGCTACGTTTTTCTAAAAGATTTATTTATTTACTCCAAACATACAAATATCCTTACAGGCTAGACACAATGCGATATTGTAGCACACACAAATTAAATAGTTCCACTGCTTGAACCATAACAAATTCTATGGGTTGCTATTCTCTCAAATTCACCCAAAGTGCAACAGAATATGTCGACGTCATCAGCAATGAGGTTGAGAGCGTCGAGCGCGCTCGTCAGCTGCGCCTCAGGCTGCTAGTTAGTTCGCGAGCGGAGTTTGACGCATAATGTGCACTTCGCAAAATGTGCACTTTCTCAAAATGAGCACTTCTCAAAAGATAGCCACAGAGCGAGGTGTAGTTTTGCGCATGCTTCACTGTATTGTACGGAGCGATGTGTCTGGGTTTTTTATCTATTCTGAGGATCATCCTACTACTTATAAATGTGCCAGTTTGTATTTTAGATGTTTGGACGTTTGTTACTCAATCACGCAAAAACGGCCGAACGGATTTGGATGAAATTTGGCACACAGATAGTTTGTAACCTGGATTAACACATAGGATATATCCAGGTAGTACGTTCCCCTGGGATAATTTCCGACATCCACGCGGGCAAAGCCTTGGGCAAAAGCTAGTGATTTAATATGTTTGACGCGGATGACATTTTAGTAGCATTTAATCTCTCTGTGAGTAGCGAATGTTGAACAATTTTACAAACATAATGAAGCAGCAAACAGTCTTCAAACCACCATCATCAACATAATACAAAATGTCTCCTTCTAGTTGAAGTCGAACCAAAGGCAGCTTACAGCGCTGAGGATGAACAAAAGACTATTCAGAAGGCCGTCTCTGCCCCGGTGACCCCAGAGCCAAAGGCGGCCCCTGCGGCCCCTGAGCTGGTCACCGCCGAGACCCCGAAGCGTGTGCGCGTTCCCCCGGGCGGATTCTCGACAAAGTTATGGTAAGGCCAGGCGCACACAAGCTTAGATTCCCCATGCTGAAGATTATCCCGGGGACCAGTTGTTTACATTGGCCGCACCATAGACTTATAAAAAAAGATGGACTCCGCGCAACGCATATCGAAAGTGAAGCACAGTAAGTATGCCGGACCGTTTGTACAAACACGCCTCGCGCACACATTTACATCATAGTATGCCGACCGGCCGCCATTACGTGACACGAACGACGCCGTCTTTGCAGGTACTCAAATCATGCACACATAGATCGGTACGGTGCTTCACTTTCGATATTCGTGGCGCCGAGTCCATCTTTTTTTATAAGTCTATGGGCCGCACATCTATTATTTCACTTTTCGAAATTAGGACGAGTTGCTGCGAACAGTTTTGGCACACAAATCGGAAAAACCCTAGACAATGTCGATCGGAATCTGAATGATTTTTACGTAAATTGCTAATCCATTGCTTCATATGTTTGAAAATTTTGTCTTTTTAATACCGTAAATAATGCAATGGTTCAACTATCACAATGAAAGCGATTCCGATTGATAGCGTGTTAGGTAATTTGGAAGTACTCTAGGATATAAATTTTGATTGTAAATTAAGTCTCAAGCTCTAAACAACCAAACTGGGCAAGTCAGCGTCCGATGTATAAGCGCTTTGTTAGGTTAGGTTAGGGAAAGTAAGTATATATTTTATTATTATTTTAAAATGTTATTATTATTTTTGTTTTCATAAAGTTGCGTTGCGTTGGTTAGAGCTTTTAGTAATTCCTTTTAATTTTTTTTTGTTACCGCCTCTTGCCAAACGAGGTTTTCTTCTGTCATGGTTGTCCCAAACGAGGTTTTCTTCTGTCATGGTTTAAACTTTAAACCATGACAGAAGAAAACCTCGTTTTGTAATAAGACAAAAGACTAGACTTTCGGTTGAACTTTGTCATCATTTTAATTAATTGTAGTTTATTGCATGAGCTCTTATTTGTTGTTTCTTTTTTTTATTTAATTAATATTAATACATTGTAATAAATAATACAGGCTGTAAGTGTAAACAGTGGCAATATTTTAAGGGGTCATTGTACTCATCACTATGAACAACTTTTACTATGGGACCAAAACTGAAATCGCGAAAAAAATCAGCTGTTCCCTACATTTTGACGAATTATGCGAACATAAATGTACTGAACAGCTGATTTTTTTTCGCGTTTTCAGGTTTGGCCCCCTAGTAAAAGTTGTTCATAATAATGAGTACAATGACCCCTTAACACATTAGCTGCCAGACAATAGACACAATAGAAAATTAATTGTTTGAGGTCACCGGTGACCGGCGTGGCAGTTAACCTGTTACAATATTGTCACTGTTGACACTTACACCCTGTATATTATTATTATTATTGACAAAAATATTTGTACACCATAATTTAATGGTAGAATGTAAAGGGCCATTATAGTTTTAAACCTACATTGTAAACCTACATTCTAGGCAAATAAATGAAAATGAATATGAATATGAAAAAGAGGCCTAGACTTCATGTTTTTCTGTTTACTCTTATTTATCATAATATACACATAAAACTATCATTACAGGTTTCTTAACTTAAACGACAGTACGGTCTCAAAAAATGCATTTATTTTAAAATTAAAAAGTAAGTTTAAAAACTAAAACCCGACTACTGAAAAATCGCGCTCTAAAAAGTATTCAGAAATTAGAAAAAGACAGACAAATTAAAAATCCGGAGTCACACGTAATCTGTATGCTTACAATCCGTGTGACTACGGATTTTTAATTTGTCTGTCTTTTTCTAATTTCAGATGATAATATTTTCTTGTGTCATACTTTTTAGAGCGCGATTTTTCAGTAGTCGGGTTTTAGTTTTTAAACTTACTTTGTAATTTAATATTAAATGTAGTTTATGAAACCGTACTATCGCGCTCTAAGAAGTATGAAACAAGAAAATATTCTCAATTTTCTTGTTTCATACTTTTTAGAGCGCGATTTTTCAGTAGTCGGGTTTTAGTTTTTAAACTTACTTTTTAATTTAATATTAAATGTATTTTATGAAACCGTACTATCGCGCTCTAAAAAGTATGAAACAAGAAAATATTCTCAATTTTCTTGTTTCATACTTTTTAGAGCGCGATTTTTCAGTAGTCGGGTTTTAGTTTTTAAACTTACTTTTTAATTTAATATTAAATGTATTTTATGACACCGTACTATAGTTTAGGTCGCGCTCTAAAAAGTATGAAACAAGAAAATATTCTCAATTTTCTTGTTTCATACTTTTTAGAGCGCGATTTTTCAGTAGTCGGGTTTTAGTTTTTAAACTTACTTTTTATTTAAACTATTTTGCGGGGTTCTAATTTCGTAATAAAGTATTTTCAGAGCCATATATGTATTATATACATTTTGGGTAGGTATTATATATGTTTTGCAAATGTGCTAACTATGCCCTTTCATTTACAAATAAATATTATTATTATTTTTTTTTTATTTGACACACAACACGCGATCATTAAATTTAAAAAAAAAATAGTTCATGACTTTATATCCTCTAGAGAGCCCCATATTCAATTTAATGTGACGTCACATAGCCTATAACCAGCGGACGATCAAGACGCTTCCTACGCTACCGCATTTGTCAAATTATGATAAGTAGTTTAGAAGTTATGAGGGAACAGATGAACATACATACATACATACATACGTACATACATATCGGTCAAAATCATAACCCTCCTTTTTGCTTCGTCGTAGTCGGGTAATTTAGTTTGTTTACTTACAATTTAAAATTAATAAGAAAATAACCTAATATATTTGACAGCGGGAACGTGGGCACAGAGATAGGTGGTTCATCTCTCCGACCCTGTGGTAAGGGTTCCATTGCGTGGGTTACTCAGGCAAACCAATATGATGCTGTGGCAAGACTATTACTGAAGAGTATACAGAAGTAATGACTAGGTATAGGTACTGTGAACTTGATAGGTTCGATGGTAGCGTGTGCCTCTTTCAAGCTCTCGATCCAGTCTCTCCACAGAGTATGCTCGCACAGCTCCCAACGACCCCGTCCACGTGCGGCGACCAAACGATACTGGCGCCACACAGCGTTCACCGTACATACTAAACAAACAACCAATCAGAGCTAAGCTTGACTTGTACTAAGAAATCAACTGAGTAACGTACTATCGCTAAACTATCGTTCGTGACGACATATTTATAACCTTTTTGTTACATATAATTCATGTCAGTAGACAGTAGGGTTCCTTAATTGAATAAAGTTAAAGAAGTGTTACCTAAGAGTTTTATTTGCATATTATAGATAGAAAAACACCCAGACTCGGAACAAATACTTGTAGGTCGTACAAACATTTGTTCCGTGCGGGAATCGAACCCGCGACATGCTGCGCAGCAGTCAATCGCTCAACCACTGCGCCAACCGTGTCGTCAAAATGTCGACGACACGGCCAGAACTGACAGTCACAAGTCCTCGTGTGTACTTGTAACAAAATAAGGCTACTGTATACTACAAGCTCGGCCTTTCCTGACTATAGCCAGGTTAATTACAGACAGGATTAGAACAGATGCCTCAAAGTCAAGATAACCAGACCATAGTATAGTAAACACAATTAACTACACACACGCACAACATGGCCCAGCTGCTCGGCAGCGTATTAAACATTAATTACAGCATTGCATTGTAACAATGGCTTACGCGTCCAGGTCACTACAGACCAACCAAACAAAAGTAGTCTCCACGAGACCCAGGCCTCAACCCTACACCTTCAGCCGCGCATCGCGCCCTGAACGACCCACCAGTGAATCGCAGTTACGACTACGACTGAAGCGTGCAGTGCGGCTGAATACGTAGCCATGGCGTGTGTGTCTAGCGTGCCTTCACCAGCGCTTTCTACATCAGACTCGGTCACAAATAAGGTCAGATGGTACTTTGCTCTGAGACATCCCCCCAATTCGATCATGAGCGTATTTATAGTACGCTTGTTAACTAGAGATTTCAAAACATAACGATCGCCATCTAACACTTCAAAAATTTTAAAAGGCCTTACAGACAACACTAATATGACCCGGCTGCTCGGCAGCGTAGTCTCATTGAGACCCAAACAGTAGTCTTATTCAGACCCAAACAATAGACTTATAGACCCGAACAGAAGTCTCACAGAGACCCATTGGTAGTCTTATTCAGACCCGAACAATAGTCTTACAGACCCAAACAGTAGTCTCACAGAGACCCATTAGTAGTCTTATTCAGACCCAAACAATAGTCTTACAGACCCGAACAGTAGTCTCACAGAGACCCATTAGTAGTCTTATTCAGACCCAAACAATAGTCTTACAGACCCCAACAGTAGTCTCACAGAGACCCATTAGTAGTCTTATTCAGACCCAAACAATAGTCTTACAGACCCAAACAGTAGTCTCACAGAGACCCATTAGTAGTCTTATTCAGACCCAAACAATAGTCTTACAGACCCAAACAGTAGTCTCACAGAGACCCATTAGTAGTCTTATTCAGACCCAAACAATAGTCTTACAGACCCAAACAGTAGTCTCACAGAGACCCATTAGTAGTCTTATTCAGACCCAAACAATAGTCTTACAGACCCAAACAGTAGTCTCACAGAGACCCATTAGTAGTCTTATTCAGACCCAAACAATAGTCTTACAGACCCGAACAGTAGTCTCACAGAGACCCAGCCACCATACATCTAGCCGCGCATTGCACCCTGAACGACTCATAGAATCGCAGTTACAACTACGACCAGACTGTACAGTTTGATTAAAAAAAAGGTGTCGTGAAAAGGTGGTGTGTGTCGTGTCGTCATTGTTGTTAAATGAAGTGGATGTGCTACCTTACCTAACAACAGTTCTAATGGACTCAGCGGTAACGGATAACGATCTGGCACTGTATTATTATTATTAAGCTCTCTATAATCTATGCACATACGATCTGATCCATCATACCTAAAAGGGCCGGACTAAGAAAAGGCGAACTACAGGGTTTAATTATCTTAGCTTGCAACAATTCGTTAACCGTATCGCGCATGATTCGACGTTCGTACGGAGACAGTTTGTAAGGATGTCTTTGCACTGTATGATTAGGGTCGATCAATCTTATCTCCAACTCACCAGTGTTAACACACGTTATAGGAAAACCGTTAATCAAAAAGTCAAGACTATAATTATTCTAAGATGTTTACAAGGTCACGTCTTGTATCAAGTGGTAAAATTGAGAATAATCGAAAATACAACAATCACTACAGTGGGCCATGTACCATAGACGTTCGAATCAACCTTTAAAACTCTACTGCAACCAAAACTGCCAAGCTTACAGAAACCTCGAGTAAAACCTCTAACGCCACGGCTCTCCAGCCGACTAGCAATCGCATTGCTCTCACACATCCAGCGCATGGATAAAAACTTCTGTATGCATATCCATCAAGTGGATCGCCCGTGTGCATCACCCACTGACTACACACTATGGTCTCTCCAGACCTCGACCTCCGTCAGAACTACTGGTACGGTCGCACACACTACGGCCGATAGAAACCCTTACTCGATTTTCTACCACAACTTAAGCTTGCTACATCACCACTGTAATCACTAGGTATCTACTTGGACTGGTACATGACCTACTGGCACTATCATTACGCTAAATAAGATTTGTTCTGTACTGAATACACGTGTTTGACCAATAGCAGTCCGTCGGCAGAGTGACCCGTACGCAGAGGCCATAACCATCTCAGCTGCGTAAGTACTACCCCTCGCAAAGGGCATGCTGCACATAAAAAGCAGCCCACATGTACTTCTTACATGCTCCGGCGCAACTACATATAGACACAAAATAAAAATGTGAAGAAAAAGGAACCCCACAATCTACTGACTATCAATACCACCGAAGACCATTTTAATCTTAAAATAAAAACATGTTTCAGAAACAACAGAATCCCAATGAACTGAGTCTCGTTTAATCTAACTGTAGTAGAAATTCAATAGTCAGGGACGACACGCAGTAATAACTTGCAACGGAGACCCTTGCATCAGAGAGCTGTAGACAGTCTTTAAAAATTGCATTGTAAACGAGAATAAGCTATACCTAACATTGTAACCGTTTTGCTGTTATTTACCAGGTAACCTACTAGCTATACTTCCCATGATCAGAGGGCACTCAGTACCTGAGTCCAAACAAATTGAAAACGACTCACCAGATTCGCCACAGAAGAAACAGTACCCTAATTGCGTAACACATTATCGATCGGAGTTGGTTTCATTTTGAAACAAATTGCTAATCCATTGCTTCATATGTTCGAAAAATTGTCTGCTCGACAACGTAAATAACGCAATGAATGTTGTTGAACTTTCAAAATTAAACCAACTCCGATTGATAATGTGTTACGCAATTAGGTTGCCGGTCACCGGCGTCGATGCTTTCTCCAACATACTGTCCTTGGCTGGTTGCGATACACTATTTCCTTAATGAGGGTAGCCGCAAAAGTTTCGACGCACACGAATCTGACCATCATGATCGCGCATCGGAATCGGGTTTATTGTAACTACTTAGTTTGTAAAAAAAAAGTAACCGCCACTGATTTTATTGTCACTATCACCGCGTGTGATCTCATTAGCACGATATGATAACAGTTCATCGTCATCGGTTAAATCCGGATTGAATTCAGGCAACGTAATTGCAGCACTTGTTTTTGACGGTACTTGCATAGCCTGAATCAGTCGTTCCATGTTCTGGTTCTGCTGTTCCAGTAGTTTACGCCAATATGCATCAGACGTAGATGGTGCCTGAGCTGATCCCAGTTCTGATGACGGCGGGAACGTGGGCACAGAGATAGGTGGTTCATCTCTCCTACCCTGTGGTAAGGGTTCCATTGCGTGGGTTACTCAGGCAAACCAATATGATGCTGTGGCAAGACTATTACTGAAGAGTATACAGAAGTAATGACTAGGTATAGGTACTGTGAACTTGATAGGTTCGATGGTAGCGTGTGCCTCTTTCGAGCTCTCGACCCAGTCTCTCCACAGAGTATGCTCGCACAGCTCCCAACGACCCCGTCCACGTGCGGCGACCAAACGATACTGGCGCCACACAGCGTTCACCGTACATACTAAACAAACAACCAATCAGAGCTAAGCTTGACTTGTACTAAGAAATCAACTGAGTAACGTACTATCGCTAAACTATCGTTCGTGACGACATATTTATAACCTTTTTGTTACATATAATTCATGTCAGTAGACAGTAGGGTTCCTTAATTGAATAAAGTTAAAGAAGTGATGATCTAAAAATATATCGAACTATAAACAATGAATCCGATATTATTCAGCTTCAGCTAGATTTAAATAGCATACATAATTGGTGCATACAAAATAAAATGTCATTAAATCAAAATAAATGTTATTTCATAAAATTTAGTAGAAAAAGAAAGATAACTCAAAATTATTACTCGATTAATAACAGCCGACTCCAAGAAGTTGATACTATTAGGGATCTTGGTGTTTTGGTAGATAGTAGTTTAAGTTTTAGGAGTCATTACGACCAAATGATTAGTCGGGCATCTAAATTGTCAGGTTTCATCGTCAGGGAAATGAAAATTTTTAAAGAACCAATTCTAACAATTTCCGTTTACAACAGCGTTATTCGCAGTATTTTGGAGTATTGCAGTACGGTGTGGAACCCGTTTTATCAGGTGCACTCTGATCGGATAGAGCGCGTTCAAAAAAGGTTTTTATACCACTTATGTTACTCAGATAACAGATGTCATAGTCTCAACTCGTATAGGTAGCGCTAGGCTAAGTCATTATAAAATGAAATCTTTAAGCGCACGTAGGAAATCTTTAGATTTCATGTTTTTGTTTAAATTAATAAATGGTTTAATAGATTCACCCGAGCTTTTAGAAAAAGTGACATTTAGTATCCCACGTAGTAGTAGCCGTTTAATTAACCGAATGACTTTCGTTCTGCCACATACTCGAACTAACATAGGTAATTTTTCACCCATTTGCCGCATGCTTTCTCTTGCGAATTCCATTCGTGGTGAAATACACTCCTTTGCAAAAAAAACGGGCAGTTTGGATTTTTCTACATTATTGGTAATCATTTAGTTCTCATGAGGTTTTAATAGCCAAACTATGTTCCTGGCACATAATAAAGAGTCTGGGTATGAAAAAAAGTTAATTTCAAATTCAGAACTGTTGTTTTTAATAATAATAATCCCTTTTTCAGTTTATGACTTTTTACTTACTATTCGCGGGTTTGCGGTTAAATGGTTATCAGGCAACTAAAACTAACTTCTCGTTATTTTTATTAGAATAATTTATGTTTGTCGCATAATCCTGCCTCATTGTGACTTAAAACAGATATCTTTGTGTCGATTATAATGGCAGAAAAAGCAACAAGAGCTAGTAAAATTATAGTGCTGCTGGAAGTGGGGTGTAGCCAATGTTACGGTTCACAGCCGTTAAACGTGAGTGGTTCCACCGTCCAAAGAACATGGACTCGATACCAAGAGACAGGTTCCGTTCAAAGAAGGCAAGGTTGTGGGAGAAAACGTTGCACACAACCACGAGACGACCGCTTTTTAGTGACTCAGGTATTGAGTAATCGCAAATGCAGTTACATAGACCTCAAAAGAAACCTTGAAGAGGTACGAGGAGCACAAGTTAGCCTATGGACAGTGAGGAGGAGGCTTTTAGCGGTTGATATACGCAGTCGACGACCAGCGCGGGCCCCCAATTTACTCCGTGAGTACCGGATTGCTCGACCGAGGTTCACTAGAAATTGTCTATCTTGGACACTAGGTAACTGGAGTAGCGTACTCTTCTCCGATGAGGCTCGAATTGGCCTGAATGGTGAGGACCGACGTCGGCGAGTGTTACGAAGACCAGGGGAACGCTATGCCGACGTGTGTTTTGAAGAAATCACCCCTTATGGTGGAAGGTCCGTTATGTTTTGGTCGGGCGTAACTTCCAGCTATCGTACCGAGATAGTGTTCATTGCAAATGACTCACTAAATGCGCAAAGGTACATAACAGGAATAATTTGTCAACATGCACAGCCCGCACTGACTGTAATTGGTGAAGATGCCATTTCATGGACGATAATGCTCGGGACCACCGTTCTGGCGACGTAGATGCTTATATGCAAGAGGTCGGTATTCGTCGTCTGGATTGGCTAGCGCGGAGCCCCGACCTTAACCCCATTGAGCACGTCTGGGACCTCCTAAAACGGCGAGTACGACCTGTCCAACGACCTTCCACAAAACATCAGGTGTGATTTCGGCTGAGTGGGAACACATTCCACAGGACACCATCAAAAACCTGGTGGAAAGCATGCCAAGACGATTACATGCCGTAATCGCTGCAAGGAGAGGTCATACTCGTTATTAATTTTTATTTTTTACTGTCTTTTTTTATTAAAATACCATAAAAATACTCGTAGTCTTAATTTAATTATACCCTAAAAATTTCCATTTTAACACGACTTTCTGTTTACATTGACTAAAACACCGATTCCAGGATTTAAGGGTTAAAAACTATATTCTCAATGATAATAAGAAATTTCTAGTCATTTATGCTAACGACATACTAAAAATATTAATATTATCCATAGAAAAGCCAATAACTGTAAGGTGCCCGTTTTTTTTGCAAAGCAGTTTAGATGTCTTTGCTGGTTCTGTGGCCTCAGTTAGGACTAAGCTTAGAGTCTTAATTGTATAATCATGTTTATATTTATTTTTTCTGTTTCTAAACTTTTCATTATGTGTCTGTGGAAAATTTCACAATTTGTAAGTTTTGTTTAACTTTTCTTGTATAAATTAATAAGTATTTAGTAAGTGTTTAACATAAAAATGCATGCTAGATTCACATCCAGTAGATGTCAATCAGACCTATTGTGTTAGAACTGTTTTATTGCGTTTGAGATTGTACATCAGTTTTGTGAATTAAATAAAAAAAAAAAAAAAAAAGTGTTACCTAAGAGTTTTATTTGCAACCACCCACCCTATCAGTTATATTTTAGAGGCATGAGGAACAGGGTGTAAAGTTCACTCATCCTCTATTGAAAAGGGAGGATCCTCCGACCAGACGGGTGTTGTGTCTGGTGGGCCACTGCCCGACGGTTGATGTCGAGACGTTGTATATATGCTAATCGCGCGGTAAACTCTAATTGCGCGATGCAGGTTTGCGTGACGTCATGTCATTGATGCGTAGTTCATATGTGGCGATGTAGATGCCGCCACAATATCACAAAACCTATAGATAAAAAAAAATTAATTAATAAATGTCGATTTTATTGATATCGATAATTATTTATTATTGTTTTAAAACTGACTTTCCTACGTCATTATGTTATTCGTTTCTTATAACTCGGAAAAGTAACTACATTTTTGAAATCTTTTCTGTCACTTATGAGTGGCAGCAAAAATAACAATCGCATCATAAAGAAAAATAAAATTAGCTACAAAATTAATGGAAAGTTTTGAGCCCTTTGTACTTTTTATGGATGATTCGAATCACATTATCCGCATAAGGATCCTATGTACCAAAACAACCCATACCATAATAAGGATAATGGAAAGTGCTTTTTACATTCCAGCACCTTAATTCACGATAGGAAACCATTAACCCATAAAACTACACCCATAGTTAGAACTCACTGCTATGGACTTCAGCTCGATAGCAATAAGAGTCATTACGACTGCATTATTAACATGCTAGGTTGATTTGCTCAGCTTTTTGAAACAAACAAAAAAGAACTTTATGAAATTGTATCAAAGACACATTATAAATGCAGCTATAAGTTAGTTATTCTAGCATAGCCCCTGGTCCTGCATACAAATTAAGCAAAAATGAGCCTTATGCAGAAGTGTTAAGGATAATGTAAGACGTAGTTGTTTAACCTAAATGGATGGTTGGGTGTTACTGGAATAAGTAGTTTAAGTTCCCTAATGGTTCGATGGACAATGTTAGCCTTTAACGTTTTAGATTGTCGCTAGGTTTGAAGCCTGTCTTCGCTTGCTATTTATGTTTTTGATAGTCTAGCTTAGAAACACCCATAGTTCCACAATCCACACTTTGTGATTACTAAGTACAGTTGAGGGGCAAGTCACAGGGTTCATTACCTGAGCACGTCCGAAGAGATATACTATGCGAGCCAAATAAGAATAGTACTGTCAAGACGCCATTTTGTTCCGCAATACTCGCGAACTTCATTACCAAAGCGTACCTACTAATTTGACAGCTATCGTGTATTAGACAGCTATCGGCAGTAATTTGACAGTTATCTTGTGAAGTTGGCAGCAAGCACGATCCTATTCTTAGTTGGCTCGCAAAGTAAATGTAATAATAACCCTTCTTTGGCACTTGGCAGTCGGGTAAAAAGGACAACCATCATCATAATAATCACCTGCCTATAGCCTTTTCCCAAGTCTCACCAGATAAAGCTGAATACCAGTATTTGACATGGAGCGGCTACCAGTTACTGGGTAACACACGATACTCCTTGCCTACGACTGGTTGTCAGACTTTCGGGCTTCTGACTAATAACGACTGTTATAGATCTACATGTCTACAAATGACAGCTGGAACTAACGGCTTAACGTGCGTTCCGGTTCGCGGAATGGTTTCGGTATGTATACGAGTACCTAAGTAATTGCTAAATCATCCGCTGAATATCGACTGGCAGACCCCTGAGGTAGAACCGATGTGTTTACTTGCTCTGGGCTAGCTAAGCAAGTTTTTTGAGTACTTTATGCGACCTATACCTATATTATATTCGTATTGTTCGTCGAGTTGTTGAGCTCCTTAAATCCTGAGTTGAGCTACACGATTGTTTACAAATGCTTGCACTGACTGGATAGGACAGGTCCATTCAAAGTATGGTTCTTTCCTCAAAAGACCATTTCAGACATGGATCTACATGATCTGACCAAGATTATGTCTGGACTTTAAAAGAGACTTGACCCCTGAGTTTGTTTCGCCATTTCTTCTCAGGGTAGTCGGATAGGAAATGTCCACTTCATCTAGCTAATTATTTTAATATGACGTGTAATTGTGATTCCGATAACCCATTTTACAGAATAAACAATTTCATTTCATTTCATATCAATGACCAAGCATAGCTCTAGACCTATGCTTGTCATTGAGATGAAATGAAATGGAATTATACAGCCTTGTACCTAACAAAAAAAAAAATGTGCAATTTTATCATGGCAGGACAAAAGAACAAACAATATTTTGTAACAGTAAATGACTCCTACATTTAAAAGTGGGTGAGTTACAAGTTACAACTCATGAGTCATAAGTGAAGCATTTCTAAATCCTTTCAGTGCCGGATGTCAGTGACTTTTACTTGCAGCAGTTTTGGTGCGTAGGGCCACGATAGTGCCAAGATGATCGCCGTGACTGGAATGCCACTCAAGTGGCACTTTGATATTTTAAGGCTTGAGTGGCATTATCTTAATGAAAGAGAGCATTAAAAGAGCTTCGATGATACTAAAGCACAATCGACCGCACGTCGTCGTAGCTGGCCTAGCGTTGCAGTACGGAGTTATAACAGGTAGAACAAGAGGCCAGCCATTTCTAACTTGCAGCCTTACTGTACGTACGGCTCCGGCCCCGGGACCTGTCTCCGTACAATCAGGACTTGACCAGGATTTGCCAACATTTTCATCATCATCATCTTCCTGCCCTTATCCCATGTTACTTAGGGTCGGCGCAACACTTTTTAGGGTTCCGTACCAAAATGGTAAAAAAGGAACCCTTATGGTGTCACTCAGTCTGTCTGTCTGTCTGTCACAGCTGGATATCTCAAGAACTACTAATGCTATCAACTTGAAATTTAGAATAGTTTTAGATGACGTTGACCCAACTATTTTGCAAATAAGAAAGAAATTAAAATATTTATGAAATATATATTAAAAAATCAAAGTGTGGCTACTAGGGCATGTGGGGTATCATATGAAAGAACGCTGTTTGCACATTCTCAAACATTTCTTTTAATTTTTTTAGGCCGCGTAGTTTTCGACTTCTGATGAAAAATGTAAAAAAAAATACCGCTCCCCCCCTTATCTCCGAAGCTTGCAAAGAGAAAAATCTGAAATTATTCTATGTAATAGAAGTTTATGTAAAGATTACAGGAAAACTCAAACTCAAACTCAAAGCATTTATTTCAATTAAACCAATTACAGGCACTTTTGAATTGTCAAAGAGTCGGTCAGTAGGTAAGTCAGAAAGTTGAAGCTAGTTGCCCATTCCAAAACGTAGATCTATGGAGAAGAACGGGCAAGAAACTCCACGGACACTCTTTTAAATCAAAATATGGTTACAAAATATTGGTTACATCATTCATATTGAAATTATACATGTGAGAACGATGAACGTTAAAAGCGTCCGGAATAAAAAAATAAAAAAACAATTCAAAATTAAAATTAAAATAAGCCGTGGCAGCTAAGGTATGACCAGCCTCCACCAACAGCGCCCGTTCACGAACCTGACGTATGGATTCGTTAAATGATCCAACACACGCGCCACCATCAGCGAGGCATTAGAGTGAGCATGACACACTCTCAGCCGCCAGGGCACATCCAAGTCAAATAAAGACGTACCCAGTAAATGGTAGCTTTAGAGTAGGTACATAGTACTCACACATGTGCTAAGCAATTATACAATACAAGGTGATTGAGTCTACACAATGCAAAGCTATTCTTACAATCTTCAGCAGTTCCAACAGTATCTTCAAATGTTAATTAATTAGTTGAGGTTGTGGAGCAGGACCAGCATGGAGCCAAGCATTTTTATCATTTATGTAATCCCCCAATTTATAATATGCCTGCCTGCATAGTGTGCGTTTTATACAAGTTTTAAATTTCGTCTCATTTAGTTGAAGTATGTGTGGAGGTATTTTATTGTAACATTTTAAACAGTACCCCATGAACGATGAGTCTACTTTAGCCAGCCTAAAACCTGGTTGAGCTAATAGGTCCTTATTTCTAGTATTATAATTATGCCTTTCACCTCTTTTATTAAAAAGATGTAAATTTTTTCTTACGTACATGATGTTTTCGTAGATATATTGACAAGGTACCGTCATGATGTTAATATCCTTAAACAGTTCCCTTAGAGAATCGCGCCTGCGAAGATTATATATGGCTCTGATGGCTCGTTTCTGCAGAATAAAAATGGACTCGATATCTGCAGCCCGTCCCCAAAGTAAAATACCGTAAGACATGATACTATGAAAGTAACTAAAATAGACTAGCCTCGCGGTATCTACATCAGTAAATTGACGGATTTTTCTGACAGCATAAGCTGCTGAACTTAGCCGTCCTGCAAGTGATATTAAATGAGGACCCCATTGTAGCCTTGAGTCGAGCGTAATCCCCAGGAAAACGGTTTTATCGACGAATTCTAGTTTCTCTTGATTCAATACTATCTCACAATCACTACTTTTGACATTTGGTAAAGAAAATCTGATGCACTTAGTTTTTTTCCCATTTAATACTAAATTATTAGCAGTGAACCAATTTTGGATCTGCAGTAGGGCGTTATTAACGTCGTCAAAATTTGTAGCACGTCTATCTACCTTAAAAATTAATGAAGTATCATCAGCAAATAGCACCATTTGTGGTTGATTTTTTAATAAATGGAGTAAATCATTAATATACACTAAAAAGAGGAAAGGACCCAATATCGAGCCTTGTGGAACACCCATTTTCACTTTTAAACAGAGTGAATTGACACCATTTATTTGAACTTGCTGTTGTCTATCATTTAAATAAGATTTTACTAAACTGAGGGCAAGTTTTCCAAGTCCGTAATGCTCAAGTTTCAAGAGTAAGGTTTCATGGTCGACGCAATCAAATGCCTTGGAGAGGTCACAAAAAATGCCTATGGCGTCTTGTGCCTCTTCCCACGCGTTAAAAATGTGTTTTAATAAGGTTACACCGGCGTCGGTCGTACAACGTCCTTTGGTGAAACCAAACTGTTGATCGTGAAGTATTTTATTCGTGTTAAAGTGATTGAGCATTTGATTAAGCATTACCTTTTCAAACACCTTGCTGAAAACCGGCAACACGGATACTGGTCTATAATTATTTTTGTCTTTACTGTCTCCGGATTTAAAAAGTGGAATTACCTTACTGTATTTCATTAAATCCGGGAAAACTCCTTGATCTACACAAAAATTAAATATTAAGGCTAAGTAAGGCGCTATAGTCTCAATTATGGAGGTACAGACTTTAATGGACATTCCCCAAAGATCTTCGGTCAGTTTGATCTTAATTTGCTTAAAAGCTTTTATTACTGTTATGGGGTTAATATGCTTAAAGTTAAATTCAATCGGGCAGGCCGAAACGTTCGCCCTTACTAAATCAAAAGAGAGCGAGGGCGAGGAGTTTAAGACCTCAGTAGTTTTAAGTGGGATACTGGTAAAGAAATTTACAAATTCTTGAGCAACTTCTTTGCTATCGGAAATGAGACCACATGACGACTCCAGTGTGTAATCAATATTATGCTTTCTGTTCCTGTTCGTTTCATTGTTGATAATTTTCCAAACTGTCTTTATTTTATTATCTGCTGATTTAACCTTGTTGCTAATGTATAAGGCTTTAGCTGCCTTACAAGTGTTCTTAAAAATTCTAGAGTAAGTAGCAACATACTTATTAAAAGTTTCCGTGTTAATATAAGGCTTAAGGCCATACAGCTCGAAAAGTCTTTCCCTACTTTTCCTGAGTCCTTTAGTTGCCCAGTCACTAAATAGAAACTTAGGGCTGATGGTTTTTGTGATCTTCTTAAATGAATTATCGAACTCTGTTTGGACTACCGAAAAGAATTCTTTATACAAAATATTAACATTGTTCATTTTCAGTTCTTGATCATTTAACTTACAAATTAAAGTGTTATTAAATTTATTTAAATTAACAGATGTTATTGGTCTGGATTGTATCTGCACTTTTTGCATAGGTATGTTGGACTCAAAAGTTACGGTTTGACCACTGTGATCAGAAGGGAGATAATTAACAATGGATTTATCTAAATAGTCACAACAACAGAAAACATTATCAATACATGTGGCAGTAGTCGTGGTTATTCGGGTAGGTTCTACAAACACATTTGATAAATTAAATGATTTAAACAAATTTAATAATCTACTGGTATTTGAATTATTTTCTAAAATATTAATATTGAAGTCGCCACAGATAATTACAGACTTCTTACCAGCTGCAAGTCTTGACATAACTTCCTCCATTACTGACTCGAATATAGAGTAATTTTGATAATTTACTTTTTTTACTTTTTTAATTTGAAAAATAAAACGATGTCGATATATACAGAGATAGAGAGATAGCACACTTTTTCAGAAATCGGAACGGAACCCTCGGTGCGTGAGTACGACTCGCTCTTGACCGGTTGTTTTCTTCTTCCATTCTCAACCGTCACGCTATCATTTAGTCTCTTCTCTTTCATATCATTCCTCACACAATCCATCCATCTTTTCTTTGGCCTTCCTCTGCCTCTCCATCCATCAACATGTATATTCATCACTCTTTTAGTCGCATGCGTTTCGTCTCTCCTCATCACATGCCAGGATTTGCCAGGATTTTCATCAGCACGCAAAAAACTCTTTACACACGAGATAATATCTAAATATTCGTATGCGTGTGCGCCATCATTTCAGTCGGATTCCTTGGATAATGTCCAACTTCATCCAAGTCATGTTCCCACTGTCTTGTACAGAAAGTTTAGTCCTATTGCAAAAGTTAACTTATATTAATTACTAGCTTTTGTCCTCAGCTTCGCCCGCGTGGATGATATCCCAAGAAGGGCGTACGTACTACCGGGAAATTCTTCAGTATTTAAACGGAGTTTATCCATTCATTTATTGGTTCGATATCGCGATTATGAACATTATGAATTATAGATACGTTATGGAATAATTTTTACTATAGAGGGTTTATCGGAGGAACTCAAAAACCGAGCAAAGAGACCAAACCGAGGGAAGGAATTCGCTTAAATAGACAATTTTTTCGAATCAATATAGCTAATATAGAGTTTTAAAACTTCAGCAGTAGAAGTCCCTAATCTAATGCCCGGTATTAGAGACTTCGACTGCTTACAAAAATACAAGAAGGTAATAATAGTACCAACCTTATTACTGTGCCACTGCAGCTTCTCACACAGGGAAGGCACGAGTATTGATCACCACGCTAGCTCAAGATGGGTTGGGTTAGGTAAAAGTAGGCATACCTACTCGTATTATATTTAACAAGCTATTGCCAGCAGCTTCACCCGCGTCTATGTCGGAAAATATCTCACGGGAACGTACTACCGGGAATTCCTTCCTTATTCCTTGTCTACATTATAAAGGGAACCTCTGTGCAAAATTTCAGCTTTCTAGGTCCAAGGGTTTGGGCTGGGGCTGGCTGGGGTTGATGAGTCAGTCAATCAGTCAGTCACGATTTCTCTTTTTATTTATATAGAAGATAGATAGATAGTAGATCAGTACCATGGGCAGGTCTTTACCATTATCTAGTTTTCACTAAGCCAAATACATGTTCCGTCGCTTTACCATCATCATGACATCATCAACGATCAGTTTGGGTGTGACCAATCAATTATCAACGAATTTGTACTAGATATTGTTTAGTTCTTGCGTGAAATCTGACCTAAATAATCATTGAATGAACATAAATTCGTGACCATCAGTTTTTATTATTATTTACTTGTAATAAAAGGGAGAGGAGCTCGTGCCTAAGTAATAACAGCCGCACGGGTCGATCCACCAGGTTAAGCTACGCTTGCCGGGGTTGGTTCGTGGATGGGTGACCAACTTTACATACCGACACTCCTCCGTGCATCGGAAAGCACGTTAAGCCGCTGGTCCCGCCTGTCATTCGTGGATCTTTGACAGTCGTTACGGGTCGTCAGAAGCCCGAAAGTCTGACAACCCAGTCTTACCAGGGGTATCGTATTACCCAGTAACTGGGTTGTGGAGGTCAGATAGGCAGTCGCTCCATGTAAAATACTGGTATTCAGCTGCATCCGGTTAGACTGGAAGCCGACCCCAACATAGTTGGGAAAAGGCTAGGCAGATTGACTTGAAAAGAACTTGAACGGTTTGTTTGCTGAGGTGCTAGGGCTGCATTAATTGGATCGGGTGCAGTGCCACGTGCAACTATGCGGCTGATCGAAACCAGATTGATCCAATATGTGGTGCATAGCAGCCAGACATCGATCGACCATCGATTGAATTTTTAGGCGACCGATCATATCGACGGCAATCTATAGTTGGATTGGATTCGGATCGGAAGCAAAACGAAGCACACGGGCCAACCACAAAAAGACGCCACCGGCATATTTCCTGTAGTAGTTTTCATACATTTTATATGGACTCGCCGCACACGGTTGAAGCCGGTGGCCGCCACACGCTACAAATCGTCGCTGCTCGCTTCTTGTGGCCCGCACCGGCCACTAAACGCTGACACACAGGAAATATGCCGGTGGCGTCATTTTGAAGTTGTGGCCGGTGGCGGTGGCCCGTGTGGGGGGGACCCTAAGGGCCTATTTCACGATGTCCGAATAGCCACTCCTCAGCGTATAAATTAAAAAATAGAATAGAATTTGTATGAAATTATCTGCCAAGTAAGTTAACACTTTCAGCTGAGCATCTGGGTATTCAAATGTGTGTTGCGCGGCACAATATTTTCTCATACAAAATATATGACGATTAGTGACGTTCTGGTTTTTAATACAAGTAAAGATAATATGAAATGTGACACAACCGTTACTATACGTCGACGTTGCGAATGTACGCGTAATTATAATGTATGTGTGTGACTAGCCTTAAAAAGTGTACAACAAAACTAACGTGGAGTGGCGCTAGCAGTCCGAAAATTTAAAGTGATACGGCGCGATGACGTCGCTTGAAGGAACTAGTATAGGCCGCAGCCGTTTATACACGTTCTTTAAAGAAAGACATATTTTTTGCTGACGTGATTAAACGTTGTGTCAAATAGCGTTTATCAAATTTTACGTATTATAACGTCGCTCCGCTCAAAGTGTTAATAGGAACTTAATCGTAGGTCACAGGACCATAGATTTCAAAACAAATGACACGAACGGGAGTTGAACCCGCTACATCTGATAATCCGCAACGTGCTCCACAAAAGCCGGTAGCCAGGAATCCAAAACGCCCCCTGCTGCTTACAGCCTTGCTCCACTGACTTAGCATGGAGATGTCAGAAAGCCCCAACAAAGATCAGTCTGTCATCATTTACACCAAAATATCACACTTATGTACCACTAGCTTTTGCCCGCGGCTTCGCCCGCATGAATGTCGGAAAATATTCCACGGGAATGTACTACCAGGAATTCCTTCCTTATTCCTTGTATACATTATAAAGGGAATCGCTGTGCAAAATTTAGCATTCTAGGTCCAAGGGTTTGGGCTGGACGTTGATGAATCAGTCAGTCAGTCAGGACTTCTCTTTTTATTTATACAAGGTGTAACATAAATAACCATGTGCATAACTCCAGCTTCCTCATAGGTGATAGAATAATTCTACATATGCCAATATTTAAAGCATAATAGCTGCCATCGAAGTACCCAGTCTTAATTTAGCTGCCGCAAAAACTTCGTCAATATGAGTCGTTTAGTGTGTGTTAGCCAGAGTGACGTCACCCCAGCTTCCTCATTCAGAACAGCCAAACCAGTGAGGTTAGAGTTTTGGAGTAAAATCAGAAAATTAAAGCATAATTGCTGCCATCGGCAGCAAAATTTTCAAATCTCTGGTCATAATACTCTATGAGTTATTAAACTTTTAAACATGTGTAAGCTGAAGTGACGTCACCCCAGCTGCTCAGTCATATCTTCCGAACGAAAGAAGATATGATTATGTATTATAGCTCAAAAATTAAAGCATAATAGCTGCCGAAGGCAGCAAAATTTTCAAATCTCTGGTCAAAATACTCTCTGAGTTATTAAACTTATAAACATGTGTTAGCTGACGTGACGCCACCCCAGCTGCTCAGTCATATCTTCCGAACGAAAGAACATAGGATAATGTTTTACAGCTCAAAAGCTAGGTCATAATAGCTGCCGTAGGCAGTAAAATTTTCAAATCTCTAGGTCTCGTAGTTTCTACGTAATAGCTAAAAATAGTTTCGGCGCCAAAAAATTCAAATTATTACCTCGGAGCATGTAAGGAGCGGCGTTGCCGTTCCGTGCGCTACATTATTGCAATCAAGTTTGTACTTAGCAGGAATTGTATTAGAAGTCATTATAGCTTGCGCTCAAAACAATTTTATTTTGAATATTGAAGATCTTAGACTGAGAGCCGACTGAACTATAGTGGAACTAATAATCTATATACCTATACAACGTGTAACGTTAAATGCGCAGAACCTCGGGTCATTGTACTCATCATTATGAACAACTTTTACCATGGGACCAAAACTGAAATCGCGAAAAAAAAATCAGCTGTTCAGTACATTTCTGTTCGCATAATTCGTCAAAATGTACTGAACAGCTGATTTTTTTGACCCCTTAAGAGGTTTTCAAATTTTTCGTCATGGGTGTCATTTTCATGGTGTTTGTGGTCGCTGAAGACGATAGTTGGGTCAAAATGAAAATCTAAGATGGCGGCTGCAAAAATTTTGAAATTTTTGGCAATGGGTGTCATTTTCATGGTATTTGAGGTCAATGAAAACGATAGTGGGGTCAAAATGAAAATCCAAGATGGCGGATGCGAAAATTTTCAAATTTTTCGTCATGGGTGTCATTGGATTTTTATTTTGACCTCATCATCGTTTTCAGCGACCTCAAGAACTATGAAAATGACACACATGACGAATAATTTTAAAATTTCGCAGCCGCCATCTTGGATTTTCATTTTGACCCCACTATCGTTTTCATTGACCTCAAATACCATGAAAATGACACCCATTGCCAAAAATTTCAAAATTTTTGCAGCCGCCTTCTTAGATTTTCATTTTGACCCAACTATCGTCTTCAGCGACCACAACCACCATGAAAATGACACCCATGACGAAAAATTTGAATATTTTCGCAGCCACCATTTTGGATTTTCATTTTGACCCCACTATCGTTTTCACCGACCTCAAAAACTATGAAAATGACACCCATTGCCAAAAATTTCAAAATTTTTGCAGCCGCCATCTTAGATTTTCATTTTGACCCCACTATCGTTTTCAGCGACCTCAAATACCATGAAAAGGACACCCATATCGAAAACATTTGAAAAGTTTCGTAGCCGCCATCTTGGATTTTCATTTTGACCCCACTATCGTTTTCACCGATCTCAAAAACTATGAAAATGACACCCATATCGAAAAATTAGAAAAAATTTTCGTAGCCGCCATCTTGGATTTTCATTTTGACCCCACTATCGTTTTCAGCGACTTCAAGAACCATAAAAATAACACCCATGACGAAAAATTTGGAAATTTTCGCAGCCGCCATCTTGGATTTTCATTTTGACCCCACTATCGTTTTCAGTGACCTCAAAAATCATGAAAATGACACCCATGTCGAAAAATTTGAAAATTTTCGCTGCCGCCATTTTGGATTTTTATTTTGACCTCATCATCGTTTTCAGTGACCTCAAGAACTATGAAAATGACACACATGACGAATAAGGGGTGTCCATGACGAAAACTTTGAAACTGTTAGTTTGGATCCGCCATCTTGAACTCAAAAACCATTAAAATGACAGGTCCATGTCATTATTATTATTATTTCCTATAAGTAATTCATTTTATACATGCATGTTACATGTTTTAATATTAGACAAGGGTCGTGACGGAAAAATCTTAAATTGTACCGGCGCCGGCGCGGGCGGCGGTGTCCGTACATAATACAATATTAAAGTGTGTAGTCGGCTCCCAGTCTATAATCTAGTTCAAACTACAACAAACTGATAACGTAGCGCACGGAACGGCAACGCCGCTCCTTGCCTGCTCCGAGGCAATAATTTGAATTTTTTGGCGCGGAAACTATTTTTGGTTATTACGTAGAAACTACGAGACCTAGAGATTTGAAAATTTTGCTGCCTACGGCAGCTATTATGACCTAGCTTTTGAGCTGTAAAACATTATCCTATGTTCTTTCGTTCGGAAGATATGACTGAGCAGCTGGGGTGGCGTCACGTCAGCTAACACATGTTTATAAGTTTAATAACTCAGAGAGTATTTTGACCAGAGATTTGAAAATTTTGCTGCCTTTGGCAGCTATTATGCTTTAATTTTTGAGCTATAATATATAATCATATCTTCTTTCGTTCGGAAGATATGACTGAACAGCTGGGGTGACGTCACTTCAGCTTACACATGTTTAAAAGTTTAATAACTCATAGAGTATTATGACCAGAGATTTGAAAATTTTGCTGCCGATGGCAGCAATTCTGCTTTAATTTTCTGACTTTACTCCAAAACTCTAACCTCACTGGTTTGGCTGTTCTGAATGAGGAAGCTGGGGTGACGTCACTCTGGCTAACACACACTAAACGACTCATATTGACGAAGTTTTTGCGGCAGCTAAATTAAGACTGGGTACTTCGATGGCAGCTATTATGCTTTAAATATTGGCATAGGTAGAATTATTCTATCACCTATGAGGAAGCTGGAGTTATGCACATTAAATAACCCACAACCTCTTAAGGGGTCATTGTACTCATCATTATGAACAACTTTTACTATGGGACCAATTCTGGAAACGCGAAAAAAAAATCAGCTGCTCCCTACATTTTGACGAGTTTGATGTAGATAAATGTACTGGTCAGCTGATTTTTTTTCGCGATTTCAGGTTTGGTCCCATAGTAAAAGTTGTTCATAATGATGAGTACAATGACCCCTTAAGAGGTTGTGGGTTATTTATGTTAAACCTTGTATAGTAGATAGATGGGGCGAGTCTATCGCCATCAAACTGGCACAAATCCAGACTCCGATCCGACTATCCGACTATTTCAAGTGTGTAATTTATTACGTAGTGAATTTTCCTTTGATGCCATGCATTTTCATTTCACAGTAACATGAAAGCATAGAACATAAAACAAAATGAGAAATTGTTTTTCAAATGTGGACTTCCCAGACAGTTATGTTCAGAAAGACCCACATGTTAGAAATGAGTTTTAGATCTCACCGCGAGATGCGTCTTGCGTGCCAGGAATATGATATGAGTATGACAGCAATTATTTAGATTACTATCTAATATTGCATTAGATAGTCATACGGATAACTGCGTACCTAATATTACATTAGATAGTCATACGGATAACTGCGTACCTAAGGGCACAGCTAAGGGCTAAGATAATGGCCGGTAGACGATTAATTTAATTAATTACGACTATTTTAATCAGCTGTTATTATTTTGTGTGCGTCTTTAATTTTGTCTGTGCTATACAGGGTGAAATTGAATAGATGCGACAAAATTTAAGGGGGTGTTCTACGCATCAATATGAACAACTTTTCTATGGGACCAAACCTGAAATCGCGAAAAAAAAATCAGCTGTTCAGTACATTTAATGTTCGCATAATTCGTCAAAATGTACTGAACAGCTGATTTTTTTTTCGCGATTTCAGGTTTGGTCCCATAGTAAAAGTTGTTCATATTGATGCGTAGAACACCCCCTTAAATTTTGTCGCATCTATTCAATTTCACCCTGTATAAACGTATTTTCTGTCTTTCTTTCTTTCTAGACCAGCTTGACTCCTCCGAGAGGAGTGGAGAAAATAAATAGTTCTGTATGTGTGTCTCGTAATTAATGGACCACCTATTAAGGGGTCATTGTGCACATCATTATGAACAACTTTTAATTTGGACCAAACCAGAAATAACGAAAAAACAAGAGCGAGTTGGACTCGCGCACCGAGGGTTCCGTACAATGTAATTTTTGTTGATGATTTCTAGAAAAGTGTGCTATTTAGGAAAAATAAAACGATGGTTTTATTTTTCCTTTAATCTTTACATAAACTTCTATCACATGGAATAATTACATTTTTCATCAAAATCTATGCGACCTAAAAAAAAAAAACAGTGTTTGAGAATGTGCAAACAGCGCTCTTTCGTATGATACCCCACATGTCCTGGTAGCCCCACTTCAAATTTTTTTGACCAAGGGGGTCTAAAAATCAGTCCTTGTTGTAAAAAAAAAAAAAATTCTTTCTTATTTTCAAAATAGTTGGGCAAACGTCATCTAAAACTGTTCCAAATTTCAAGTTGATAGCATTAGTAGTTCTTGAGATATCCAGCTGTGACAGACAGACAGATAGACTGAGTCGCACCACAAGGGTTCCTTTTTACCCGACTGCGGCGAAGCCCAAAAGGAGGGTTATGTATTTGACCTGTATGTAAGTATGTATGTATGTCCGTTTCTTTGTTCCCTCGTAACTCCTAAACGAATGAACGGATTTAAATAAATTATATGTCTTTAGATTTGTCTTGGTGGCGCGAGTGTCACTGGCTACATTAACATCAAAAATAAAGTAAAATTGCGGATTTGGGGCGACATATTGTGGAGTTCGAAATTTTTTTGTCTTCTAATACCATCGAGTGGGATATCAAAATGAAGGGTTTTAAAAGGTGATTACAAAAATAAATACAGGGTGACTTTGAAAACATGCGACAAAATTTAGGGGGGTGTTCTACGCATCAATATGAACAACTTTTACTATGGGACCAAACCTGAAATCGCGAAAAAAAAATCAGCTGTTCAGTACATTTTGACGAATTATGCGAACATAAATGTACTGAACAGCTGATTTTTTTTTCGCGATTTCAGCTTTGGTCCCATAGTAAAACTTGTTCATATTGATGCGTAGAACACCCCTTTAAATTTTGTCGCATGTTTTCAAAGTCACCCTGTATACAACTTACATGTTTAAAAATAATTCGAAGTGACAAATCGACTTTTGATAAAAAAAAATTGCTTTGAGCAGAGTTAGGATCTCGAAGGCTTGGCTATTTGTGCACTTATCCAAAAAAGCTTTTAAATAACCCTCACGGCCAAAACTACTTGCAAGAACTAAATCGTCTGCGAAATCTTTCACATTTGTAAACTAAAAAGCTGGAAATAAAAAAAGTAATTAAAAAAACTAAAAAACCCGACTGCAGAAAAAAACTAAAACTGAAAAGCTAAAAACAAGCCTATTTTAAATTTAATAAAAGTTGGAAGCAGGCGGGACCCATTCCATTCTTATATTTTCAAACTCAACGGGTCCGCCTGCTTCCAATCCAACTTTCATTAAATTTAAAAAGGGCTTGTTTAGCTTTTCAGTTTTAGTTTTTTCCTGCATTCGGGTTTTTTAGTTTTTTTAATTACTTTTTTTTTACCATTTATGGTGCGACGCTAAAAATCAGTTGTTCCCTAAATTTTATGATCGCATAACTCGTCAAAATGTAGGGAACAACTGATTTTTTTTCGCAATTTCTAGTTTGGTCCCATAGTAAAAGTTGTTCATAATGATAAGTACAGTGACCCCTTAAGAGGTTGTCCATTAATTACGGGACACACTGTAGACGAGGACAGTATGACTAACTTGGCAGCTTACTAGTACATTGCTAGTATCCTAGCCTGAAAATATAGCATAGCAAAATATGCGATTGCTATATCACCATTCTCAAGGACTAGCGTGATGGTACTCCACTTAATAATAGGAGCCTGAATCGGCCGCCATCACGATCTCTAGTTACGCAACTCTGTCGAATCGATTCACTCGAGAAAGTGAATTAATATCGATTCTCGTTTCAATTTGGTTTCTATTTTAAAGAAATTTCTTTGATACAGTTTGTGGGTTAATAAGGTAACTGTGGAAATAATGTATTTTTTTGATTTTCAAATGTTTTAGATGCGTTTTTAATTTTTTTTTTTTTTTGGTGGCTTTCTATCTAATCAAGCGAGTGTAGGTGATATGTTCAATGCCAAAAGCATCTCAGGAGCGTTGCAATCTCAGAAAGAAATGTCTTGTCATGTGTCTGAAATGACACTGATTTCATATTTCTCATTCATATCTACGCACCGCGCCACAGGACCCACAGTAGGTACACCTAACCGGACGAGGTCCCTCACAAAGAACTCTCGATTGATTTACTAGTAACAATTTTAAAATGAATGCACTGTTAAAAAAATATTTAATAAAAAAAAAACACGTAGACAATTTTCGCAGCATACGTAGTTCGTGGTTTCATACAAAAGACATCAACGCTGACTTTTGTACAAAGTAAGTTTTCTTAAAGTATGTTACCGAGACCTTTGTCACCTAACTCCACCTAAACGGCTGGACCGGTTTGTATAAAATTTTGTGTGTATATTTCAATCGGTTCCTGGATGGTATGAAAACACAATTGGACCCGGTAGGTGGCGCTGTAGTCGGGTTCTAGGATCGTTCAGACAGGACGTCTGTCGGGTCCGCTAGTATAATGGAATTTTGTAAAAACAACCGTTACAATAGTTATAAAAGCACCAACATTGTATTGTGTGATAACAAAAACCAAACATGACTGAACAAAAAATAATATAGTGTACAGATCATCATTCTAATCAGCTCCTATTGAAACATTGTCATACACTGTCGGCCGTCAGGGGTCCAAATCTCCTGACGTCACCAATAGCCTACTAATCTCCTGACGTCACCAATAGCCTACTAATCTCCTGACGTCACCAATAGCCTACTAATCAACAATTACCGATACAGCTATGTAGGTATAACAAACACACCGGCCGCGACGACGGCCATATTTAATCCAACATAAGCCATCGTAATTAGAATACTAAGTTACACCTACTAACCCAATTGTTTTGTGTTTCAAAACACGTATGGAATACCCTGGAGCGCCAGAAATTGGTTATTCAGCGCGCGAAAGCTCCGCGGGAGGAGAAGAGGGGGGGAAGAAAGTACCTGCGTGCGCGCGCGCACCTGTTGTTGCGACGCTCGCTCAGTCGCTTTCCGACAGCCCGCCACGCTGCACGCGCCATGACCGCGCGCTCCACGAAAACGCCGCGAGTGTTTAATATTATTACAGTGTGAATTATCAAAATGGATGTTCTGTATATCTGTGTTATCCTGTCCCTCCTTCAAGGTTAGTTTTTTTTTATTTTTATTGTCGTATAATATCCATAGTGTTCATTGTACTACTTTCTTGGGAAGAGCTGTGTTATGATGAGATTTCTCTACTTTTTTGTGTGTTTTTCTTGGTTATACTATTGTTTGTATTTGGTTGTTATTTGCAATGGTTTTCTGCTAGGTTGATGTTGAATGTGGGGTAATTTCCTATGAGTATTGAGGTCACCATGATGCCGGTCACAGGTGACTGTCTGCGGTTTGTGTCTCAAACTTCATGGGACGTGGTTTCGATGATTGCACTAGGCTCAGTTTTCATCTCGTGTTTTCTTACTGTTAGTCCAATCACGTATTAAAATGATATTGCCTATTGAGTGGTTAAATGTAGCACTTACGTTTATAATGTTGTTTCATATCTAAAAGCCTATAATTTAAAGTAGTACATAATCTTCATAATACGCAAAAATACTAAAGATGCACAAAAGTAGGTACATTAATATTAGTCATTCACATTAGAATTAATTTCCTATTGAGGAAACAGCTCGGATAATTATGATGATATAGGTATCTGGGCTTGTTTTTCTCTCCTTCTTCAAAAATGTTCTTCTACGCTTGTGTACATAAAATGCTAGAACCCTTTGGTCTTCCCAAGGTTCACAACCAGCAACTGTTCTAAAACGACTCTTTATTTATTGGCGTACAGTCTGCTTTCTTTCCGTCTTTCGTTTCCGAGTAATGTAGGTCAAATATTGTTTCGCGTCTCTCTTTTTAAATTGCTCAGACTGTCTGAGAGAAATGAGAATATCGCGTTTGTGTTCCAATTGCTTCAAATTAACGTATTTAATATTAAAAAAATACTTATCGTAAAATTTTATTAAAAAGCCAAGTTTGATAATTGGGGATTTATTGTTGAAACATTGAAATCAATCAGCAGAGAAGAAAAACATCCAAAATTTTAGGTAACAATGTAACTTTAGCGTACCAATTTTAGGTAACAATGTAACTTTAGCATACCAATTTTAGGTAACAATGTAACTTTAGCATACCAATTTCCTGATCTACAAGTTGACTCTCTGCTATCGTGCTTCCTCTTTGGAGATGTTCAAAGATCCGAAAATATATCGCCCGTCTTCAAAGTTGGGCTCAGAATTGTCCCATGCGTCAAACTCTGGTCAACAGCACCAAATATCTATATCACCTAGATATATAACCTATGAACTGCTAGAGGGACCACGAAGGTCCGATTCAAAATCGTTCCTGTCTGTGAATCGGACCCCAGTCTGGTGGTCCCATCGACTCCTGACGTTATTGTGACTGTTTTTGTATTCATAAACTGTATCTTTACTGTTCTCACAACATCTGCCTAGCTGTTCCCAACTATGTTGGGGTCAGCTTCCAGTGTAACCAGACGCAGCTGAATACCAGTATTTCACATGGAGCGACTGCTTATCGGACCTCCACAACCCATTTACTGGGTAACAACCCCTTGAAACGATTGGTTGTCAGACTTGACTACCCCAACTTTGATCTTTGCTACAAGTGCTTATAAATTACCTATTTCCAGACCAGTATTTCACATGGAGCGACTGCCTATCGGACCTCCACAACCCATTTACTGGGTAACGACCAATTGAAACGATTGGTTGTCAGACAAGACTACCCCAACTTTGATCTTTGCTACAAGTGCTTATAAATTACCTATTTCTACTTTTCTTTATTTACAATATTAACAATTCAATTATGCTCTTAACACCAATATTGCATAAAATCATGCACTAACTTAACCCAGTTCCCTTCTTCCCTGTTACGTTGTTTTGCTCCATTATGTAGATCTAAACAAGAAATCTCCCGCTACATGCACACGCGGCATCGTTGCGCGGCTAGATTTACAAGACGCGAATGATAACCGTTTATTAGGCCGCTTTGAGCCGTGACAAAATGGCTGTAACGTAATGCGCATGAGTTCAGGATTGACGGTAAACTGTCAATCATTATGTAAATAAGAATAATAAAGTACACATAACATAACATCACGCCTACTCTCCCCGAAGGGAGAGGCAGAGGCGTACCTACAGTACACTCACATTTCGCCTGGAGCGAGCCTATTAATACTCCACTAACTTTAATAACTAAATAAATAAAAAGAGAAGTCCTGACCGACTGACTGATTGACTGACTCATCAACGCCCAGCCTAGAATAAGGACCTAGAATGCTAAAATTTTGCACAGAGGTCCCCTTTATAATGTAGACAAGGAATAAGGACGGAATTCCCGGTAGTACGTTCCCGTGGGATATTTTCGACGCCAACTCGGGCGGAGCCGCTGTTAAAAGCTAATTAATAATAATTACATCATTATTGACCGTTTCTATACTATATATTTATATATATTACATGATATAATTTACTATCATTGAGTTTATTGGTGGAATATGAATAGTAGTAGTGTATATTATCTATCGATGTAATCTTGAGCAAATAAGAAATATAGTTCTTCTAACCGTGCCACCATTGAAAAATTAATAAGTCTAATGGAGATAAAAAAACGGCCGTTTTTGAATTACTGCTATAACTTCGAAACTAGGAGGTTTAGTGTAGATTTTTTTAATACAAAAAATTCTACCTCATGTGACTAAAAATGTGAGCATAGGTGATTTCAAAATGTTTCATATCTCCAGACTTATTAATTTTTTTCTCAATGGTGGCACTGTCAGCATCTATACTCGCCTTAAGGCTTGTCCGCCGTCAAAAGTGCGGTCACTGTAGGACTGCATAGAAAAGAAAGAGAAGCGCGATGACACAACGCTGAAAAATTAAAGTAAATATCGATTTATAAAAAAATCTATTGATTGGACTAAAAAGTAATGACATGAAATCATTCCTTATTATTTTGTAGAGAACTTTATAAAATGAACACTTTTAATGAAAATTGTAGGAGTAATATGGTAAAAACTAGAAAAAATATACAGAAATAGACCTGGACTTAGAATTTTTTCCCTTAGTTCTACAAACTAAAATAGATTTCAAGATAAATGAAATCACTTCATAAGTGTTGTAGATTGCTATGTATTTTTTCCTATCGAAAAGGTGCTATAGTTATTATAAAAGATGGTCACAAAGTTACTTAGTTTCGCCGTATTTTAGGAAGGAGGAGCCTTAAGCTTCATACACGTAGATATAAGTGGGTAATTCTCCTATCGCAAGGCTTCGTCGTTTTCAAATGAATACAAGTACCTATCCTTAATTCTCATCCCTAAAAAGATATTATAGATCAATGTCAGTAAAGACCCATTCAATCTGTAATGACCTTCTTTTTAATGATTCAAATATTCGCAAATTGTAGGTGTACACACTCTCCTTCTTCTGGAATTCATAAGTAGGTAATTTAAGATTTTGTCGTCCGAATTATTTTTTTTTAAAATATTTTTCTATGCTAAGGCTTTCCTTTATAGACGGGTATAGGGCTTTCAGCATTGTTTAATGTAGCTGCTATCTTGCTCTTCACTAACTGGAGCATGAAGCTGTCGGAGTGTGTGCAAGTAACTGTCAACATGTCAGCCCGTCATCGTTTAGCATTATGCTAACTAATATTTCCCGGTTGACAGTTATTACGAGTGAGTTTTTAGAACATTCGTCGCATACTTTTAGATCTCCTTTTTGTAGCTTTGTGTCTTTTGGAACTGAATTTTAAAATATTAGTTTCTCAATATTCTTTAGAAAATGCAATGATTTGAAAAAATAAAAGTTGATTGTCATTTTGATCAAAATTAGTTTTAGTTAGTTTTTATTAGGATATATTTTACTGTTATTATTTAATTGATGTGATAGTTAAATCTACTATTCTACTTTTCTAACGACTCCGATGTGGGGTTTTGAAATAAATTTATATTATTTTTTTTGTACTCAAACTTTCAAAAATATTCATTCTCGTTTCTTATTATTATCGTTAAAAATTTCGAACATGCTAGACTACATTAAAATGTAAAAAATAATATTATCACTACATAGTATAAAACAAAGTCGCTTCCCATGTCTCTCTGTCCCTATGTATGCTTAGATCTTTATTTTGATGCGGTTTTTTTTAATATTTAAATAGAGTGATTCACGAGGAAGTTTTATATGTATAATACATGCGCGGGCGAAGCCGCGGGCAAAAGCTAGTTGTTTTATAAAACACTTGCATGATTCAGTGGCATAACTGTCGTCCTCCCCAAGTTCTCTGCGCCTGCGCCGGAAGTGCACAACACCCTCGCTTCCGGTGGAGACAACTGACCTGTTGTAACCGAATAATTTCGGGATGCATGTCGAAAAATTCGTTTGTAATTTTATAATACACATTGTATATATTTTTTTAGTAACTGGTCCTGGTTTATTTATTTCATGATCAGGACATTGCAAACGTAATAATGATGCTTGCCAGTATTGCGTAGTAGAATAATAAATGATAAAATAAAATGGATTATTGCAGCCCGAGTAAAGGCTCTTACAGACAGATGCGATATCGCGTCGCGACGTGTCGCGTTCGCGTAGCGGTGTTGCGACGCGATAATATCAAATATCGCTCGCCATATCGCCTCTGTCTGTAAAAAAAAAATAAAAAAAGGTTATTTCAATTACAAAGTACTTTGACATAAATGTGTTGGAGATCTCCTTTTAAGCACGAGTTGCTTGTGTTAGAGACTCACTGTAAGAGCTTTAACATGAACTACGACAAAATCTGGCCGTCATTATGCCTCGCGTAGAAACTAGATCCGACTAAGCGTAATATAATATACAGTGTCACCTCGTTTGGAGACCTATAATGCACTGATACGAATTTGTCCCCTGCACATGCTAGACTGGCATATCAGACAAACCTTAAGGGGCCTTCAGGACCTAAACGCAACAAAACGCAAGTTTTATAATGCCTAAAAGTATATGATCTACTGCAGTGATCAAAATCAGAAAAATATATGATATTCTTCAGGATATAAGCTAGTTAGGTAGTGTGTTGAAAACATAATACAACTAATTTGGTAAAATAGAAAAAATCACAAAGATATCTCTAATTTCTTATAACGATTAATAACGATGCAATCATTGTGATTTTTGTCACAATATTCTACAAGCAACATATTAATTATATCCCGTTTTTGTTAATAATAAAATTGTTTTAATTGTTTAGTCCAATCAACGGATTTTTTGTAAATAGATCATTGCGCTTCTCTTTCTCTTCTATGCAATCCAACAATGACCGCGCTTTAGGTCCTGTAATCCCCTTAACAAAATTCCTTTAAAACGTAACATTTCTGACATACTTGTGTACAAAAAATGATGGCACTTTCATGATAAAGGATCGATTATCGTAACCCAGTGTGTCTGAGCAAGAATGTGTTTTTTGTTGCCTCTCCCTCCTCCCTCCCCTCCCTGCCCGAATACCTTTATGTTGATGGCTACAAAAAATAAAGTGTTGTTGGCGTTTCCTATGTCGAAGTTACGTAATATTTATAGGAATTGGAGAATTCCATAGCATACGCTGTGGTATTGTATGAGTTAAAGATTTGCTTCGTTCGTTTTAGAAATGATATGAAAGAGCAGTCCTCTCTACTCTGGCAATATGATCACATAATCAGCCTATAATGTTCCCACTGCTGGGACACAGGCCTCCTCTCTGTGAGAGGGAGTGGACCGTAATGCACCACGCGGGCCAGTGCGGGTTGGCAATATGATCATCACGATCATATTATCCGCCTGCCCTTAGGTATCTCAATACGTTTTCTTCTTCCATGCACCCAGTAGTACCGCTATTTCTCGTCACATCATCATCCACAAACTCTATCCATAGTTTCTTTGGTCTTCTCCTACTATTATTATGCTACCGTCTTATTTACCTTCTTACTTCTTATTTTTTATCCAAGATTGAGCGCTATTCAAAATGTTCCATGTCAAGTTGTATAAAATAAATAGTATTCTCGATGCATCTGTACCCACAAACTAAAGAAGGCTGGAACCAGCTGGAACGGCTATACTCTTGACTGTTAAAGAAGGCTGGAACCAGCTGGAACGCACAAACTAAAGAAGGCTGGAACCAGCTGGAACGGCTATACTCGTGACTATCTCCCGTTCTATAAAATCTAAAACAACTCATAGTAAAAACTTAGGTGAAGCATGAAAGTACTAGGTGAAGTGAGCTTAAGTTATCTGTCAATAGTTTCAATCCCTAGCATCAGCTGGAATGACAGTTCGCTTCAAGCTCACGCTTTCACGGAGAATTTTATACAGAATAGGTCCGCAGCTGACTCTAGGCAAATATTCTCGTTTCTGTAACAGTTGAAGAATGACCCGGTACGTGGTGCCTCACCGCTACTTTCACTATCTGAGTGGAGAACTAGACTTGGTTTAATGGCATGTTTTGATACACTTCGGAGCACGTTGCTAAGTAAGAGTTCGGAAGGTCATTGGGGTAACGACTGCCGGTTTAAATAGATATACTTAATTCTTGTTTTATTTTTACAACGTGTAGAGCGCATTCTTCTTTCTTTCTCGTGTGGTTAGTGACTTACCTGGTGTTTTATGCCACCCATGGGCCTTTGACTTGGCTTCACATGCCGTCGAGCTTATATTTCTCAGGCTTGTTTTCCTTCACCGTTTTTTTAAGCAAATGATAATTATATAATACGCACATGAATCCGAAAAGTCAGAGGTGCGTGCCTTGGGTTTTAACTCGAGACCTGTGACTTGACAGTCCGACGGTAACACCACTACTTAAGCTATCACTGCTTTTAGCCATTAAATCTGCATGAAAGTGTAAAATAAATAATATAGTTTACTAAAGAGGAAAAAAAAACAGTCAAAACAGATAAATAGCCAAGAAAATGTTCATTTTTGCACAATTTTGGTAAAATTTGGCACAAAGGATACGATGGATTTTGTGAAACATGACAATAAGGATCAAAATACGGTGAGTTCTGAAATTACGGCTGATAAGTAGAAATAAAGAATATTAATTACATTAATTATTATTATTTATGCTACGTCAACCTCAAATAAATTGGGATAGGTAAGAAGGCAGGATAATGAAGACGAGGCTCTCATTTGCGGATCGAACAAACTCAAAAAGTAAGATACATATTTAGTCAATTATCTGGTAAACGAAGCAAAATGAGTATGTAAGGATCGTAGCAGTTCTGCCAGGGTCGCGGGTTGTAAGAAAGAGATACCGTGGCCCTGGCACAGGCAACTTAAGGAACACGGATGGGTTTTAGTCAGTAAAAGTCTGACACACCCTCCCGCTCCACCCAGAGCGGGAGAAGACATTCCTGATTTCCCATCCAAAAAAAAAAAACAAAAAGGATCATGACATGGTGGCGTTCTGTAATTTCTGCCTACCGCTATGGAAAGAAAGCGCGAGTTTATGTACCTAAGTGTGTTTAAAATAGTGATTCTGAATATACCTCGAGCGACACTTTATTAAGAGGAAATGCGTGTGCTCTTTTCTCCATACAAACGCTGTCACCTGTTTTCTTGACCATAAAGCAATGATTTTTCACAGAAATATAAATATTAGCTTCTTGTATGCCCCTATGTTTTCCTTTTTGATGATACATTATTTTTATAAGAACTAGAACCCTCAAAAATGGTCAAAATTGCCTATTCAGAACGCTGTCAACAGAGGCCTAGTACTTATACAAATTTGACAACTTTTAACGAAAAAAGAAAAACATAGAGGCATGTATATATCCTTGTTATTCAGTTTATGAATTATCTTTTAAATTGGTCCAATATTGGAGGAGGAAATAGGCGAGAGCCAAACCTCGAAATGTGACTTTTTACATATGCTATTTAGTCGGATTTGCAGTTGTTCTCATCGCACGACTTTGAGTGCGGATCGCTCGCAGAGCGACAGCAATAGTTTCTTCAAATACCTAATTTTCAAAAGTCTGGTCACCCGCATGTCCTCTTAACCGACGGAAAAAAAAGGAGGACGTTCTCAAGTCGACACGTATACTTTCACGATGCAGATGCTATAATAGAGCTTCTATCAGTGATGGTAGGTAAGATCGTCAGGGCACTTAGTTCGTCAGCCCTGTCAAAACGGCCAACTTTCCATGACAATAAGAGTTATTTTCGTATAACTCATGTCGACAGGAGACAGTGTACTTACTTATGTTGTTATCACGTTATCAGTGAACAACCTCTTTTGTGTTTAGTTATCGTCCAACACATTTTACATACAAGTCTTATCGCAGACGCAGATCTTTATATAAAACACCGGGATAGTCAGCAGTCAGGAATTCAGGATATGAGTTGTAGGACGCTATTTAATATTCGCGTGTATTAAAAAAATTCAAACAATTATTTGAACACTAATAAAAATAAAGCATACCTATTTTGGGGTCCTAAAATTACTAAATAGCCAAGTAACTGCGACCAGCTTAGATATACAACGTGCCACCGCTATAGCGACGTTAATTAAAGACACAGGTAGGGCTAGTGGCCAGTAATCATAAAAATTATAAGTAATAAAACAAAATTATTCATAAATTGAAAAAGAAAATTCAATCAAACTAAATAATAAAATAATAACCAAAATTAGGATCACTCTATGCTCACTCTATACTCATTCATGAAGCTATTGTTCTATGTCAGCTGGTAAAAGGTTGTTGACCGAGGCCTTTACTTTGTTCATCGTTTGTCTATTGTTCTGACCCAGCTGTGAGTAGCTCGCTACAGGTTGCTCCAAGATGCTATGTAAGAAAATTGTAAATTAATCAATAAATAATAACGTTTAATGAAATTTAAATATCTTTATTAAACGAAAACACTGAACCGTATACGTGTGTTAAGTTAATGTCGTGATTGCAGCGGTACGTTGTATAATAGGTACACACGGCTACAGATCAAGCTGTATACCTTGATCTGTAGCCGTTTCCGAATTCCAGTGTAAGCTGATCTCGCATTGTATAGGATTTCCATACAATGAGAGGTCAGTGTAAACTGGAAAAGTATAAATTGATGTGTAGCCGTGTGTACCTACAGGATTCGGCTGGTCACAGTTTTAACCTAACCTAACCCGGGTCAGGGTGCCCTACCTTAGTTATTGCGACCAATTCGTAGGTATCGCGCGTGGTTGCCGTGGTTGGTCACAGTTCCAACCTAACCTAAACCGTTTCGTTGGGATACCCCAGCTTTGTTACTGCGACCAACTGTGAGAAAGAGTAAGAAAATTTAAAAAAGGCTCAACTATTAAAATAAGTTTTTAGAGGATTGGTTATATTTCGAAATATTTTAACGCTTACAAACGTCAATAAGTTACTGGATCTATGGAGCAGTAGATATACAGGGTTATTTTTAATTTCCTAGCTCCACAGTCGCGATAGGTATCGATATTTTTTAAACAGGATGAAAAAAAAATTTTTTTTTTTTGTGGAGTCATCGACTGCAGTTATGTAGTCACTAGAAATATCAGTTTAAAAAAACTTTTTTTGTGTAAACTTCACAGACTTGACGGATATCGATATGTAAACATGATAAAACATAAGAAAACAGTTTTTCCCAACTTATACCTACTTCAAGTAACAACACTAACACCGGTCGTTAACTTTCCAAAAAAAAAAAATCGTATATTTTTATTTTATCGTGTACCCATCATTAGACATTAGTCATTAATTCATTAACAATAATTTGTATTTGATTTACACAAAAAATAATAATAATATGTATAATAAAAATAAAATAAAAAATACATAAAAAAAAAAATTCGCGCCTGCGGAATTTAGCTAGCCAATTTAAAATAAGCCTTTATATTACAGGAAGCCGTGTACATAAAACGTATAGAAAAGGCGTAGTTTTGATCCAACCGTACCCAGTGCCCCAAATGTGGCCATCACAATTCATAATAGGAGCGTAACCACAATCGAGCCGCGATCGAATGTCAGCCGCCGACTGAACTTAGGCAACATCCCTTAGAAAACGGTAACTGTCGAAATAAGTACTTAACGTGTAATTATCTGATGCCAAGGCGCTGTTGCACGCTTCACGGAGGACCCTGAAATAGTTAACGTAATTTTATGTTGATTTTAAATAGATACACGTCGTGTGAGACTAGGGGCTTGGTTTCGTTTGTACACGACTGCCCAAAAAATAATGTGTAAAAGAAGGTTAAAAAAAAAAAGTTGTTTACTTATTATACAACGTGTAACGTTAAATGCGCAAAACCTCTTAAGGGGTCATTGTACTCATCATTATGAACAACTTTTAATAGGAAACCAAACCTGAAATCGCGAAAAAAAAATCAGCTGTTCACAGTTTGACGAATTATGCGAACATAAATGTACTGAACTGCTGATATTTTTTCGCGATTTCGCGGTTTGGTCCCGTAGTAAAAGTTGTTGATCTGTAACTCAGGGCCCTCCTACTTCAGACACCTTTCTCTATATAAGATTGTGCATATAATATCTAGTGCCTGTAATACTAAATGAGAAAAATAAAGATTTTTATGATTGATTGATTGATTGTTCATAATGATGAGTACAATGACCCCTTAAGAGGTTTTGCGCATTTAACGTTACACGTTGTGTAAAACCGCTGTAATAACAGCCTCACGGGTCGATCCGTCAGGTTAAAGCGCGTTAAGCCGTTGGTCCCGGCTGTCATTCGTGGATCTTTGATAGTCGTTGCGGGTCGTCAGAAGCCCAAAAGTCTGACAACCAGTCTTACCATGCAAGGGGTCATAGGGGGGCGAGTGCGAAAACCGTAGGGAAGACGTGGTACCGGACCATCAAAACAAGTGTAAAAGTTAAATTTTTCGGACGGGCAAAAGCACACCGGGAGTAGGGACAACTGGTAAATCCTGTTGTCATTCATACTTCGTTCGGCCCTCGAACCAATCATCCATCCGTAGGTGATACGGAGTAAGAAACGCCCGTAACGAAGCCCGAAACTACGGGCTTCGTGCTTAGGGAGTAGGCCCCCTGCATCCTACAGTAGGTATTGGAATTGTGGAGAGACGGGTGATATTTATCTATGGATGGGCATCATTTAACGACGTCACCCAATGCATTTTGTAACGTGGTCCAATCGTATGACAAAGTACAAAGTAAAATTGTAAAACAATATCAAATACCTGTAAAGAAAAATAAAGTTTTGTATGTCATGTCAATCAAGACGAATTTTTTGAAGCCCTATGATTCGTTCCCCTTCTTTTTTATACTTAGCATGTATTACAAATAAAAATCAAGTATTTTTTTTTTAAATAAAAATCCCAGTTCATATTTTACAAGTCTCTTGTATGTAATAATAACTAATAAACTACCCATAATTAATTGCTTAAAAATACTTAGCTAATCCTATGAAATTACCACCATATAGAACAAAAAACTACCAGTACTACGTACATTAATACCTAATTAATGTACGTAGTACTGGTAGTTTTTTGTAATGTACCTACATTACAGAAAATTTCCCGGCCACCTTTCGCCCGGGAAATGCAATCAGCGCAACTCGCGTTCCGTCGACCTCAGGACATCGGGTATGCAAGCCAATCGGTCGATATTAGGAGCACTAGTGCGCATGACGTATCGCCTAGCTTTGTCTAGGTTCTAGGACAACGAACTGCACCCTGCACTCAGTGCGCAGTTGCAAACCGTATTGATTAGCTAGGTATTTAAGGACTCAAAGTAGCTAAGTACCTGCCTCGGCCGGGATCCAGCACTTCCTTTGTCTTCAAAACTGTGATTTTTAACAAGTTTTAGGCCAAAATTAGGGCTTAGTTGTCTTTATTGACTGCATCGGATGTCGTGAGAGCTAAAAGTTCCATTCTGAAAGACTTGTTTATGAGATGAAGAATTTCCTTTGTGTTCAAAACTGTGATTTTTAAATTTGTTTGGCCCAAAATTATAAGTCCTAATTTTGGGCCAAACCTATTTAAAAGTCCTGTTAAGCTGAAACCGATGTCGTGAGAGCTACAAGTCCCATTCAGGGCCTCAAGTCTGCTATTACAATAGTGTCAGAATGGTCTATCATTGATTTCATAATTGTTGATTTTGACAACTTTGGTAATCTACTAATATAATGGCGTCATAATGGCGTCATTATGACTTTCCAATGGTCAACCACTGACACTCCATTGTATGAAATTATGAATTTAGCAGATTACGAATTTTTAGCAAAATGACAATGCAGTGACAATGGGATCGTGTTGGAATGTAAAAAATAGCAGACTTGGGGCCCTGAAAGGCTTTATTGAAAAGTTACACGCTATGAAAGTTTTGGGATTTTTCTTTGTTCTCAAAACTTACAAACTATTAAAGCTAAGAACAGAGTTCCGACAATGTCACGGCGACAACTTTAGTCGCGAAGTGTCACGTTCCATAATATATTTTATCTACACCCATGCTATAAATCCTCTATAAAAGTTTCTGAAACAGTTAGCTTATTGCCAACATTAAAACAACCATAATAGCATCCAAACGGGTGTTATAGGGTCGATCTCCAAAACGGGCGTATTCGTGTGATCGCTCTGGTGCTTTTCAGATATTGATATTTAATGGTAATTATGTATCTGATTAAAAAGAATGATGTTCAAATAGTACATTTTTACTATTGGCCTTCAATTTACACAAACAGTTATGGAAATATTTAAGTTGAAAAAATTTCGCGACCATAGCAATCATAATTGGTGACAGAGCGATCATAAATGGTGAAATCAGTGAAACAAAAAAAATAATATTGATAAAATATTATTTATTTAGCCGTTTTCAGTCATATTCAGTGTACTTGTAACGAGATTATATGTAAGAGAAATGTATTATTTTAGAAAAAGGTCACACACAGGTACATTTTCAATTAATGCTATCTTTGTACGATAGCTAGAAGTTACTCCCGCCCAAAACATAACGGACCTTCCACCATAAGGGGTGATTTCTTCAAAACACACGTCGGCATAGCGTTCCCCTGGTCTTCGTAATACTCGCCGACGTCGGTCTTCACCATTCAGAAAAATTCGAGCCTCATCGGAGAAGAGTACGCTACACCAGTTACCTAGTGTCCAAGATAGACAATTTCTAGTGAACCTCAGTCGAGCAATCCGGTGCTCACGGAGTAACTTTGGGGCCCGTGGTGGTTGTCGACTGCGTATATCAAGCGCTAAAAACCTCCTCCTCACTATCCATAGCCTAAATTGTGCTCCTCGTACCTCTTTAAGGTTTCTTTTGAGGTATATGTAACTGCATTTGCGGTTCCTCAGCGCCTGAGTCACTAGAAAGCGGTCGTCTCGTGGTTGTGTGCAACGTTTCCACCCAGAACTTTGCCAATTTCTTCCTAAGACGTTTTTCTTCAGTAGATAATTTATTTCGAGGCATGATTTCAATCTGCAACAATAGTTGCCATTAAATTTTAGAGAAAAAAGGGTTACAGTTGTGGTTAGCTAAATGCTAACATAATAATATCATCAACGTAAAATACGTCAAAATCTGTTTATGGGTTTAGGTTACCCAAAGAAACCCAAGAAAGGTTATAAATTAAAGGTCATATGCATAGTTCATTGTTTGCATTGTTAAAGTCCGGTACTACTACTTAAAATAGATTTATAACATACAATTAATGCAAAATATCATCGCTCTGGTCTTTTTGGACAGAGCAATCACAGCCATAGCGATCAGAAAAAGTCACAAAATCATAAATATAGCCGAATTTAAAAGCAGTAGAAAGTTGTGATTACGTCTCATAAAAAGCATCATAACGATCACTTAATTCACATAACAAACACATTCACAAGCTTGCTATTTAATTTAAATAACGTGCCATAGCAATCATAAAATTCGAGAACCAAATCCAGAGCAATCATAAACTTACCTTCGTAATGTTGGAAAGCGGGAACGTGGCACACAGGTATCCTCTTCGGCGGTTAGAACACTGCTGCCGTTGCCCCGCGGTATCGGAATAGAGTGTCTATAACGCGTAACTAGGGATGAGCGTGATGTTTTACCTCAGCGCAGAGCGATGAGATAAAATGCCCGGTCACGATTTTAAATTCAAATTGTGGCAAAAGTATTGTTAATATAACTAAAAATATTTTATTACTGTGAAGATTAACTATTTGTTATGTAATCTAAATAAGTTGTTTCATATGAACCTTCTCATTAAAAAGTTAAGGAATATTTTTTCATTCAATCGGGAGTTGGGTCAACCCAGAGCGATCAGGATTTTAAGGTTTAAGATTTTTTTTTAAATATTAAAATAAACTTTTTCATAATATTAGCCTTGTATCACGTAGATTAGACACCGAACTGTATATAAAAAAATATTTTGAAAACGTTTTTCGATTTTAAAATGGGTTTATCCAGCCCGACACGAAAAAAAATGCCTCTGGAGATCGACCCTATAATGTTGTACTGAAATTCATCATGCAACTCGTTTTCAAAAAAAGAACATTGTAATGCACGCGCGTTTCACTACAACACCACCGTAATTTAAAAAAGAACTTATTTGAATTCACGTCACGATCACGCAACGTCACGCAATTCACGATACGAGTATTAGTATTGCAAAAAACTGTTTCAGAACCTTTTATAGAGGATTCATAACATGGATGTAGATAAAGTCTTGTATGCAACTGTACATAATTAGGTATTAAAACACTCATGTGATACTATTATAATAAAAAATAAAATTTAAAAAATACTATTATCTGCTTTATTACCCCTTATTATACGTCAGTTGCATAAATAACTATTATTTTGCTCTTCTGAGCTATTATTACTGTCGCGATATTCGAAGTCATGTGACATCCAACAACCCGAACTAGGACCGCATGGTGGACTATGGCCCACTCTTGTTGGGGCCACAGCAACGTCAACGTCAATGCCCATCATAGCCATAAACATCGCGGTAATTATTCCGAGAATTATCGCGACTAATTGAGTGGAGTTATCGCCACGTCAATCGGCGATGTGAATGTCGTTGTAGAATTATCGCGATAACTTGTGGCTACACCTACGGCCTACGTCCATCATCGCGATAATCAACGGCGTTTAAAGCCCGGACAGTATAGAGAGGAGGCCTGTGTCCCAGCAGTGGGAACAATATAGTCTGATCTAAATACAATCCTAAGTAAAAGCTACGATGAGTTTTTCTTACGCCATTTCAAAACGGCGCCGGAGCACCGCGGGCGGAGCACATGCAAGTAAAAGTAATTTTAGTTAAGATGCCGAGTGAAAGTATCATAATTAAGTTAAGTTACCTGTTATTTTGTAACTCGTGACGCCACCTACAGTCCGTTATGAGAAACTCATTGTTTGAACTTAGCATTTTTTAGGTAATGTACGCGAATGGCGAAGATCAACGAAAGTATTCGCCGGTCGGCGTCAGTGGCGCGTGACGTACACTGCTTTTGCTTTTTGAAGTAGGTAGTTGATTATTTTGGTTCAGTAACCAGTTTATTTCATTATCAGTTTTGATTCTTTTCATAATTTAGGACACCAAAATCTTTGTAACATTTTTATTTATTAGGTACTAAAGCATTTTTTTAAAATTTGAAATGAAAGGATGTTTTAATTTAAATTATATGAAAAATGTACCAAATAAATCTTTAAACATTATTCAATACTAACTTTGTCATTGATATAACTAACTTTGTCATTATTATATCCTAACAACAAACAACATAACTCTAAACCGAACAACAAACTAAAATAGAGTCAAATCAAAAATCATTCATCAACGCCCAGCCCAAACCCTTGAACTTAGAAAGCTGAAATTTTGCACAGAGCAGCATTTTTCCTTTATAATGTAGACAAGGAATAAGGAAGGATTTCCCGGTAGCACGTTTCCGTGGCATATTTTCCGACACAGCCGCAATATTATTCATTTATTAATAAATTATTTATTATTTTTTGATTAATTTATTCATTTATTTCATTGTATTTCCAAAATATTTCCTCAAAAATCGTAGAAATAACAAAATACAGGGACACTGCTGGTATCTTAAAGAACATAAAATCACAGTGCTATAATGTGATAGTATACCTATATATATATACACCAATATAATAGTCCAGTCTACCCGGGTAGTATTATGCCAAAGTTCCTTATTATGAGGTTAGTTGGGGAAATAGGCAGTAAACACAGAGAAACTGCAGTGATTGCAGCCTGCAACATCCCGACAGTGAATGACAATGATTTCCGCACACAGCTGTATTACATGAGAACTAAACTAATGAGTACGTCCGTTGTAGGCTTGCAGTGTACGAAACTAGAATCTGAGTCACAATATATGGACAGTAAGGAAACTGTGTACTTACAAACGGTCGAAACGGCATGCAACGAGGCCCCAACCGATTATATTCTATAAATCTAGATATCTATAAAAATCAATGCCACTTTTCGTTGTAATTTTATAACTCAAGAACGGCTGGGCCGATTTAGCTGATTTTGGTTTTGAAATGTTTGACGTAGTCTAGGGAAGGTTTAAACGATGAGAAAAAATTGGAAAAGTTGCCGGGAAAATTGGAAAATTCTGGAAAAGTGAAAGTGGATTTTATATGGGAATATTGAAATTGGGACAGGACAACGTCTGTCGGGTCAGCTAGTTAATTTATAAATAATCTGTTTTAAATTAATGTGACGATAACTGATTGATTTATACAACGTGTAACGTGAAATGCGCAAAACCTCTTAAGGGGTCATTGTACTCATCATTATCAACAACTTTTACTATGGGACCAAACCTGAAATCGCGAAAAAAAAATCAGGTGTGCGGTACATTTTGACGAATTATGCGAACATAAATGTACTGAACAGCTGATTTTTTTTTCGCAATTTTAGGTTTGGTGCCATAGTAAAAGTTGTTCATAATGATGAGTACAATGACCCCTTAAGAGGTTTTGCGCATTTAACGTTACACGTTGTATATTGTTTTTTTTTGTTTGTCAATGTATTGTAAAATTAATGAATAATAGAAACTAGCATATTATAAAGGAAGCCATTGGAAATAAATATTATACTCTAGCATTAAATACCTACATTGGGGAGCTCGTGGCTAAGTAATAACAGCCGCACGGGTCGATCCATCAGGTTTAGCTACGCTTGCCGGGGTTGGTCCGAGGATGAGCCTTTACATACAGAGACTCCTCCATGCCTCGGAAAGCACGTTAATCCGTTGGTCCCGGCTGTCATTCGTGGATTTTTGACAGTCGTTACGGGTCGTCAGAAGCCCGAAAATCTGAAAATCTGACAACCAAGGGGTATCGTATTACCAATACCTTACTGGGTTATGGAGGTCAGAGAGGCAGTCGCTTCATGTAAAATACTGGTATTCAGCTGCATCCGTTTAGACTGGAAGCCGACCTCAACATTAAATGGGAAAAGGCTAGACAGAGATTAAATTACCTACATTGTAATTTTTTGAATGTCAAATGTCTGACTTCGTAAAAACTCAACTACTGACTTAAAACCAACACTGTACTAATTAATAGTAATTTCATCCAAATCTGTTCTGCCGTTTTTGCGTGATTGAGTAACAAACATCAACTTTCACATTTACCTACAACGTGTAACGTTAAATGCGCAAAACCTCTTAAGGGGTCATTGTACTCATCATTATGAACAACTTTTACTATGGGACCAAACCTGAAATCGCAAAAAAAAATCAGCTGTTCACTACATTTATGTTCGCATAATTCGTCAAAATGTACTGAACAGCTGATTTTTTTCGCAATTTCAGGTTTGGTCCCATAGTAAAAGTTGTTCATAATGATGAGTACAATGACCCCTTAAGAGGTTTTGCGCATTTAGCGTTACACGTTGTATAGTCGTATTATTAGATTAGTAGGATGTCCCTGCAGAACTGAATGTAGTACAGCAGCTAAGCATCAATTTTAGTGTAGGTAACATTAGTAACATTCATATAGCATTCATAGTACCGGAATCGATACATTCGATACCCCGGTAACACCTGTCTCATCAGTAGTCGACGTAACACGAATCAATCGCGTGTCGCTCTCCACCGCCGCGCAAGTTCTCTGTCGACCTGATTACGACCAACTAACTGCGTATTGGACTCATAACGGTGCAAGAATGCGGCCCCGCCCGCTAGCCAACACCTCGCATATTACGGATTTCGGAATTTATTTAAATGGGACGGCTTATTTACAAGTTACAATACAACTGTTGTTAGATTCTACGGATGTTTCTGTGGGGCAGGCCTTTACTAACTGTTTTTAAGTTAGATTTGAGGAGGTTAAAAATATTGTTATGTATGCGATGTGCTCTATACAGGGTGTTAGAGAAAATCAGCTGTTAAAATAAAATCAGCTGTTCTCTACAAAGTGCAAAAACTAGTGAACAACACTCCGTTAAAGTAGGTATGTCCCTCGTTTAACCTAACACCTTGTATGTGAAAAAGCTGGGGACTGGGGAGTTGCGTACATACCTTCAATGCCAATTCATTTTGACAATTTAACAATCATTGCATTATTTACGTTGTCGAACAGACGAATTTTTGAAGTCAATCAATCTGCCTAGCCTTTTCCCAACTATGTTGGGGTCGGCTTCCAGTCTAACTGGATGCAGCTGAATACCAGTATTTTACATGGAGCGACTGCCTATCTGACCTCCACAATCCAGTTACTGGGTAATACGATACCCTTTGGTAAGACTGGTTGTCAGACTTTCGGGTTTCTGACGACCCGTAACGACTGTCAAAGATTCACGAATAACAGCCGGGACCAACGGCTTAACGTGCTTTCCGAGGCACGGAGGAATCTCGTTATGTAAAGATGGTCACCCATCCACTGACCAACCCCGGCAAGCGTAGCTTAACCTGACGGATCGACCCGTGCGGCTGTTATTACTTAGCCACGAGCTCCTTTTTGAAGTATTGGTACTTAAAGGAATTTCCTTTAAAATTCTTCATAAATTGTGATTGGAAGTGGTTCCGCAATTTAGATGAAAATCTATGCTTTAAAAAAGAAAATCGTAACTAACTCCACACGAACGCCAGTGCATGTTCACCAACAGTAGGACTCACAGCAATAATCAGCCTATAATGTTCCCAATGCTAAGACACAGGCCTCCTCTCTGTATGAGGGAGTAGGCCGTAATCCACCACGCAGGGTCGCAGGCCCATTGCGGGTTGATAGATGTCACACACACGATGTCACATTACTCGAATTTTTGGTTCTAGGACACCTTTTCCTCACGATGTTTTCCTTCACTGTTTTGAGAGCAGCAGTGATGAAATAATTTACACAAAGTAAAGCTCCTGTGTCTGGGTTCGAACCTACGGCCTACAACTCGTAAATCGGAGCCGTTACCACTAGCCTACCACTGCTCAACACTAGGACTTACTCCACTCGAACGTCAGTGCATATTCACTAACACTAGGCGACACCTAAATAAAAGCGCTCGACTTTCGACTTTCGGCACTGAGCCGAGCGTTAAAAATCCATCAGCGCGCTTATCATCTCAGCTACTGCTCACCCTCCCTTGCCGCGGCGTTGACACGGAACATTTCTTTGCTCTTCACTTTCGCCAAATGATTCACGTCGGTGTCATAAATAGAAAAAACTGTCTCGTAAAGTAATGAATCACGCATTTCCTGGTTTCTCTGCAATAAACATTTTCAAAGCATGCCCATAAAAACACGTCGGCTCACCAGTCTAAACGCATATCGTCATATGAAAAAGCTCTACCTGTAAAAAGATCCAAAGAAAGAAAGGGTCTACCTAAATTTTGTTACACGATATTATTATTATTTAATGCATTGAAACCTTACGAATGTCGGAACTTGAGCCCTGGAAATCAGCACCCTAATTGCGTAACACATTAACAATCGGAGTTGGTTTCATGTTGACAGTTCCACAACATTCATTGCGTTATTTACGTTGTGTAGCAGACTAATCTTTCGAACATTGTGAAGCAATGGATTAGCAATTTGTTTGAAAATGATTCAAATTCTGATTGATAATGTGTTGCGCAATTAGGGTGCAGATCAAATAACTTCTCCCGCTCTGGGTGGAGCGGAAGGGCGTGTCAGACTTTTACTGACTAAAACCCACCCGTGTTCCTTCAGTTGCCTATGCCAGGGCCGCGGTATCTTCTTAAAACTACCCGCGACAGGGTGCAGCAGAGCCCTGAGTTTGTTTCGCCATTTCTTCTCAGTCGTAGCCAGATGAAATGTCGACTCCTAAACTGAATTGTTGTTGATGTCTAAGGGACCGTTGTCTCCTGTCGAGCCTATTTTTTTAACATGCCGTATAAAAGTGATAGGTACCGATAACCCATTTACAGAATAAATTATTTATTTCATTTCCTACTGTTATGAAGATAATTCAATGTTGTTGCAATTTAGCAGAAAGTCTTCCTCCTGAACTCCGTTACAAGTGGGCTTGTATGATATACCTATATATTTAAGTCACATGTCCCTCGCGACATGCCTGACTGGAATGACTGGTTTATTCTAGGTTTGACCAAAGCCTTCGGCAAAACCCCGAAATAATTTCCAGTTTCGGCCTTTGACTAAAGTATTTTTAGTCAAACCTAGAAGTTCCTAACTTTTCAGTCAAACGTCGAAAGTAAATTATTCTGTTTCGGGCTTTGTCTAGTCGATCCTAGAAGCGACTGGCAGACTCGGTCAAACGTCGACGTCAGGGCACCCCGAGGTTCGGTTTTGGTTAGGTTCCTTTAAACCCTGCAGAAGAAATAAGATCCCGTCGACCTGCTGACGAAAACCCTAACCCAAGCATAACCTAGGTGTTTCCAGATTAGTTAGTTTGACTGGTCAAACCCCGATTTAATTAAATTGAGTTTCGACGTTTGCCTAACCAAATTAGTTTCTCCTAGGTTTGACGATAATTCTTTAGAAAGAGACCGAAAAACTTCATTTGTTTGGGCTTTGACTAAGACTTCAAGTCAGACCTGAGGATTGATTAGTGATAACTAGTCAAACCTAGGAGTGCCGGAGCTTCGAGGTTTGACTATAACATATAAGGTACGTGAGTGTCGAATTGCTATCGGTGTTAAATCTATTACGTAGACAAATCTGTCGCCAAAGCTTATATTTGCGTTTTTTCCTGTGTGTAAATTGCTTGAGCTCCTTCGAAAGTGCTGTTAGATTCATCCCCAAAATAAGTAGGTAGTACTTACATAAAGCCCAAATGCAGACGAAAAAGTTGGAAGGCGATGATGGCGCGTAGTAGTCATTGCCACTCGTCTCCTATGTCGCTTATAAAGTTGTGACATTATCCAGATTCATTATTCTCAATACAAGTCATTCGTATATCACGTTTAAGAGCGTCCATACAATCGGTGGCCGTTTTTTTTGTAGGAGCTAAATTAAACATTATAAATCAAATATATATCAACACGTCAACACGAAAAACGACGGTTATACAACGAAAAATCTGACCGATGTTGGACCTACAAAAACTAAGCCCTGTGCGAGCGTGCTAAGAACGACAATCACGAATACACGATGCGCAAGAGTCGCCTTCCTGCCCAGAAATAATAACAACTTGACTAAACGTCTCTTCAAGCTAACATGCTAACAATCAACCCTATCTCTGCTAAATCGGCTAAACCCGGCCGATCCGACCCGAATGACTTCATTGGGAAAATCTAAAGTTTCTCATAATACCTCGCACATTAACACCGGACAAATTCCAACTCTAACAGTTCACTCTTAAGGTTGTGAATGCTGTGTGATTGTGCAAGCTTTCACATTGCTGATGGGATTGCGTCAAGATTATCTTACTCATGCTATGAAAGTTTTCTCAGAAGGCGTACGGAAGCGTTCTTGTGTTGTGTATTTTCACGCCGGCCTGGTTGGTGACTTCGCGTGATAAGTACTCATCTGCATTCATATTATTCTTTTCGGTATGTTTGGGAAGCCAACAGAACAGGAACAGGTTTTGATACTGAGCTTTGTAAATTTTTTTTATATGAATTTTATTACTCGCTTTTGCCAGCGGCTTCGCCCGCGGAAAATACCCCACGGGAACGTAGGCACTACCGGGAATTCCTTGCCTACATTATGAAGGGAAGCTCTGTGCAAAATTGCAGCTGTCTAGTTCCAAGGGTTTGGGCTGGGCGTTGATGAGTCAGTCAATCAATCAGCACTGCTCCTGTTTGTCTCTATATAAGCCTACGGGGAACAATGCTGAAACTTTAAACAGTGCTGAACGTTGAATTGTAACAAACTAACTGCGCCCCGCGGTTTCACCCGCGTAGACCGGGTTAAAAAGTAGCCTGTGTTAATCCAGGGTATAAGCTATCTACATACCAAGTTTCATCCAAATTGGTCGAGCCGAGCCGTTTGAGCGTGAAGAAGTAACAAGCATACAAACACACACACACACACTCACAAATTAAAACATTAGTGTGATATAATTCTGGATATTCCCTAAATCGATCGACGCTATTTTTCTTAAAAGAAGTAGTGTTGTTCTACCATACGACTTTTAATATAAACCGTACATTTGAATAACCCAAAAGCATATTAATGTTAACTGTGCTTATAACCCGGTCATTGCGACCGGTTCGCGCAAGGGCAGGGTTAGGTCGCTGGTCGCCTGGTCGCGTGGTCGTAACCCTGAGAGAAACCAGTGCTCAGAAACATAATTATGAGGCACTAAAACTGTGTTTATGTCTAGTAATATAATTATGCCTGTGCGCCTAGATCATAATCCGGGAGAAACTAGACACTTGGCTTCAAAAGATACTTGAATAACTAATATTTTTTATGGTTCTGCATAAATTAGACATGGGAATGTAAGTATTATTTTTAATACTTACCAGTGTGAATACTTACAGCAAGATCTGAGGTTATTCAGGGTGTTTCTTTTAAGGTGTCAAGCCAGTGCGAGCTGATAGCAGAGTACCATACCTATCGATTTAACCCCATGTATGTTCTACGATTTTTTGTAGTTTTCGAGTTATTTTTGGATCCCTCATTTCAACGACAGAATGTGCAACAACTTGTTACTTCCATAGCTGGCTCGTTCTTGGCACGAAGCCAGCGATTCACTCGACAGCTCAAACCAGCTTGGCACGATATCAAAACGTTAACACGGCAAGAAACATGCTGTTGCATGTTGATGTGGGGTTGGCATGCAAAATTAAACGTTTCAACTTAACGCAGACGTTTGTAGCGAGAACCTTAATTGACATTTTTTTATGGGGCTACCCTTAATTGAGGATACCTAGTATATGAGCGTCGGCACGGTAGCCTACAATCGACGGCACGGTAGCTTACGATCGGTGGCACGGTAGCCTACGAACGACAGCACAAGTATCTGGGCGTCAATATGGCGCCTCGAGCTTTAGGGAGACTCATACAGAACTTGATGACTTGCTTCTCGTACACATATCCACAGTGACATTACCATACCTCGTGCATATTTAGTAGCGTAGGGGATCGTTGAGCTCCTCATGAAATGTTGAGCGAGCAGCTCAATGACTCATGCAGGCTGTCTGACGGGATAAGTGAAAACAAAACTGCGTAAAGGCTTTTTAAACAAGACAAAGATCTCGATTTTTTCGGTTTTCGTATAGCCGTAGTCACGACATTACTAGGTCATGTAATTAAGGCGTAAATCGTACAGATTAAGTTTGTGTTCAATATAAAATATAGCCTTGTCACCCGGACCATGATAACGAATCGATTGACACAAAATTTTCAAAATCGTTTCATTTATGAAAGAAAGAAAGAAAAACTTTTTATTCACGCGAAAGTGACGTATGTATCATAAAATTGTTAAAAAAATAAAAATTGAATTGTTTAATTGTTTTCTTTTTGTTGTGTTTGTTTGTTTGTTGTTGTTGATTTTTGTTTTGTTTTTTTTTATTGTTTTATCAAAATTGGATGAGTAGTTTAGGCGCTACGGTAGAACTTACCCCCTCCTTTTGGCTTCGACGTAGTCGGTTAAAATTAAATTCTCCCTGTTTGAGTAGGTAACTATACCATCATAACTTACTTCATGCAAGCATCCTTGATAAGAGATTGCAGGCATTGCAAGGTGAATGAACGATTGTAACGGACACAGTACGAGTACCTCAATCCTACTGATAAGTTTTAAACTTTAGAGGCATGAGGAACAGGGTGTAAAGTTCACTCATCCTCCATAGAAAAGGGAGGATCCTCCGACCAGACGGGTGTTGTGTCTGGTGGGCCACTGCCCGATGGTTGATGTCGGGACATTGTATATATGCTAATCGCGTGGTAGACTCTAATTGCGCGATGCAGGTTTGCGTGACGTCATGTCATTGATGCGTAGTTCATATGTGGCGATGTAGATGCCGCCACATCACTCCCCTCCGGAGACCGGAGGTCGATAGTGGGCTGAGTCGTGTATCTTGCGATGCTTGCCAGTGCCAGTTGTGGTTCCAGTGAGTCGGAACCGGGTGCCGCATAGTTCACGGTGAGTCGGAACTGTCTGCGGTGATACCCCAGTGAGTCGGGGTGGCGCTGCGTTATGCTCCAGTGAGTCGGAGTGTACAGGCGCTGGGTTGAGATTGAGGCTGAAGGTGATGACCAGGAATGCGCGTCCGCTGCATGCTGGTGGTCAGGATACCCGTTGAAGCCGTGGATGCTGGCTGGCTGTGTGACTCGCCGCTCGAAAGCTTGAGGAAGTGATGCTGATGACGTCACGCTGAAGGAGTTGCACGAAGGCTGCGCTGACGTTCATGCTCGGGGTCACCAATTTAGAGGCATGAGGAACAGCGTGTAAAGTTCACTCATCCTCCATAGAAAAGGGAGGATCCTCCGACCAGACGGGTGTTGTGTCTGGTGGGCCACTGCCCGATGGTTGATGTCGGGACATTGTATATATGCTAATCGCGTGGTAGACTCTAATTGTGCGATGCAGGTTTGCGTGACGTCATGTCATTGATGCGTAGTTCATATGTGGCGATGTAGATGCCGCCACAAAACAATGTTTCACAAGAGAAGCTTTGTGATAATCTAATGTTGTCATTGGTGTCCTCTTTATTGATTGATAACGAAGTTTTATAGTTGGTTTGTTCTGAGACTAGGCACTATAAGTTATAATTTACCTAAGCTGTTACTAACTCCAGTTTATAATCGCAACAAGAGAGATTTAAGCAAAGAAAATAACATAATACAGAGTGACAGACTGACAGGTAAGTTCGACCTATGCCTTGAAAGTGCTTATACTAGAGATCATTAATAGCAACAAGTTAAGACCAGTTAACTAGGGGTCCAAACTGGATGGTTACAGAGCTGTGACGGCTTTTCGATTTTGTTTTTTGGTGACTGTTACCAAACACTATTTATGAAAAAACTACTCCACTCTAAACATGTAATTGACACTTTTCTGAAAGCTGAAAAATTTGTGATCATCAAAAAAAAAATGCTTGCCCAAAACTTACGTAATATCAGAAATAAAATGTCTTTAGTAGCAATCATTGTTATTACCTACTAGCTGACCCGACAGACGTTGTTCTGTCTTAGCTATAAATATTCTAATGTGAAAACCGCGTGAAGTTAAAATAGTCGTCAATTTTCTGCGAAATTTTCTTAATCATAAGAACCTTCTCCTGACAATAATAAATACAACAAAAAAAGAATTAGCGAAATTGTTCCATCCGTTCACGCGTGATGCGATGACCAAGGGAAATAGGGATTCATTTTTTTATATATAGATTTACAAATTAGTATTTCATAACCTTTCCAAAAATCTACAAAAATGTTATTAACTTTCTCCGCGGTTTTTTTTTTTGTTTTTCTTACCCCTAATTAATTGAACTTAAATGCGTTCTGACTTCTAGTCTAAGTAACCCCTTTCAAGGAATATGTCGAATTTCCCTGTCACCCTGTATATGTAAGCGTATGATCAACACACGCTTGAAAAAATGTATGAGAAGAGTCTCCTTTTTTTTGCAGAGATAGAAATAGTTCGTTTCTTGAATTACTCCGTTTTCAGTGCCCTGAAAATAATCACGATTACCTAGAGTTATGAAAAAAAAAATCTAGAAAAAGTATTTCATGAGCCCTTAGTATGTAAAAATACTTGTTAAAAGAGTACCATACTTTGCTGATATAAGGAGTCTAATAAGGAGTGGAGTGTGAGCTCGGTTGTCATTGTACCGATTATAGTAACGGCCAATGGCCTGATGGGCGAAAGCCTCGACCAAAATCTCTCGAAGCTCTCGTTAGGCGGTTGGATCAAGGGCCAGATTCAGAAGGCAGTAAGTACTCCTCGATACGGCTCGTATTGTGAGGAGGTTCCTGTCTCTGCAGCCCTAACCACCGGTAGCTTATGGACCCTGCTCCCGACACCGGCGGACTTTTTATATTTCTAAATGTTTTTTATATATTTTTTAAGAAATATTTAAAAATGTATTTCATTAGGAAAAAATAGTAATAAACGAAATAAAATAATAATGTGAGTACCGAAGCCTTGGTGAAATGTTTGATACACAATGACACACGTACTGCGATCTCCTGCTGAGACTAAAATGATCTAATCTCGATGAGTCACGGTGTCATCGACCCCACCTGCGCCGCGATATGACCCACTAAGGTTTTGTTCCGCCGGCCGCAGGGTAGAAAGTTTTTTGAGAAAGGCGCCGCGGTGACCTTGTCGCGAAGAATGTTGTAGGTGTGTTTTATTCATTTAAATAAATATTTTATTTCTATACCTACTTCATTTGAATGTATGGAATTGAAATATGTTGTTTCGAATAATGCATGTGTGGTGTGACTATGAATGTTAAGCTGAGGAATGATGTGTTATGGCAACGGTGCGGTTTAAAAGAAGATGTAGTGACAAAAATTTAAAAGAGTATGTTTAGATGGTTTGGTCATGTTAGGTATTTAAAATTTATTGTCTAATATCTATAATCCCTAAGAATATTTTTTTTGTTTTATTCTCCTCTTTTCAGGTGTGATTTAAAAGAAAAAAAAATAGGAAAAAAAGAAATTGAAATTTTTGCTTTGCCGTAGTCGGGTAAAAATGAAATGCTGTTCGTTGGTATCACTTCAGAACGGCTGGACCGATTTGGCAATTTTTGTTTTTCGTCATAGTCCGAATCAGGTTGTCACGGGACTAAAAAGTCAAGAAATTGCCGGGAAAATTGGAAAATTCGGTAAAACTGAAAGTGGTTTTTCCATGGGAATTTTGTATGAATTAATGTTTGGACAGTACGTCTGTAGGGCCAGCTAGTTTTAAATGTACAAGTAGGTATCTGCAAACGTGACCCGAGGGCTTAGTGCGAGTAATTGATATTCTCCTCCGTTTTTGAAGTCGTTTAAAAATAACACATCATTGTTACGTTTAAAAATTAGCTGGACATCACTCACAATGCAGTCAGTGGTGTCGTTGGGAATACTAGTTTCTGTCATTCCGACGACACCACCAGTGGTGTCGTTTTCAGTGGTGTCGTGGGGAATGAACGGAGTTTTCATACTTACTCGATCACGTTAACGTAAACGTCAGTTTGTACTGAAAATGAATAAGCGCCGTCTGGTGACTATAATGGGAAACACAATTATTCCATACAAATTGACGTACGTCAACGTTAACGTAAACGCGATCGAGTAAGTATAAAAACTCGCACTAAGCCCACAGTTGAGCAATGAGTTAGCGTTCGCGATCTCTATAGTCAAAGACTTTTTCGTCAGCTGCATGCGGTGGTACAAACCGGCTGCAGCTGGTTTCCAGTATGCCTAATTGTCCACCGCATTTTGTCCCACTAGCCTGTAAGCCTCGTCCTTATGCTATTTACTCTGTTTTTATGCCTACCTTGTTCGGGGGTCTCGAAAAACTTTATAATGCCAAGTGATTCACTGAATAAGTGAATATGCTGAAGTTGAATTTTAAACACTACAATATACAACGTGTAACGTTGAATGCGCAAAACCTCTTAAGGGGTCATTGTACTCATTATTATAAACAACTTTTAGTATGGGACCAAACCTGAAATCGCGAAAAAAAATCTGCTGTTCAGTTGGTACATTTTGACGAATTATGCGAACAGAAATGTACTGAACAGCTGATTTTTTTTCGCGATTTCAGTTTTGGTCCCATAGTAAAAGTTGTTCATAATGATGAGTACAATGACCCCTTAATTTGCGCATTTAATGTTACACGTTGTATAGTTATATTTTTTGGCTTTAAGCAATCACTATTTGTTTGTTTGTTTATTATTGAATCAGATTGCAATATAAAATTAGGAATGCCTGGCTTTAATTGCCTGGCGTCGGCGTTCGTAGCGTAAAAATTTATGTGTAAAGTCCACCATATTAAATTTAGAGAGAATTTATATAGTCTATCTATAACACCCGGACTATTATTACGAATCTATTGATACCTCATTTATCAAAATCGGTTCAGTAGTTTAGACGCTACGGTGGAACACACAATACATCACATACCTACATCAATTCATCTACCTAGCCTTTTCTCAATTATATTTGGGTCGGCTTCCAGTCTAACCGGATGCTGCTGAATACCAGTATTTTACATTGAGTGACTGCCTATCTGACCTCCACAACCCAGTAACTGGGTAATGCGATACCCTTTGGTAAGACTGGTTGTCAGAGTTTCGGCCTTCTGACGACCCGTACCGACTGTGAAAGATCCACAAATGACATCCGGGACCAACGGGTTAACGTGCTTTCCGAGGCCTGTGCCACTGACCAACACCGGCAAGGGTAGCTGAATGCTGATGGAACGACCCGTGCCGTGGTCCCGGCTGTCTTTCGTGGATCTTTGACACGCGATAAGGGTCGTCAGAAGCCCGAAAGTCTGTCAACCAGTCTTATCAAGGGGTATCGTATTACCCAGTTACTGTGTTGTGGAGGTCAGACAGGCAGTCGCTTCATTTAAAATACTGGCATTCAGCTGCATCCGGTTAGACTGATTTATTATAGGACCAAACCTGAAATCGCGAAAAAAATCAGTAACTAACTAGCAGATCAGATATTAAAGTTAACTTTTCTGAATCGATTTCGATAAAAGTTGGCAATAAAATAAATTCATTATGTAGTCTCTATGATGGGTGCTGAGAAAGGGGTGGCTGGTACTTACTACATGGCCTGGGGCCTAGGGCGGCCAAGACTGCAAATCCGCAAAAAACGTGACACACAAATGTGACACATGTGCGTGCTAGGCGCTAAAGATTATTATTTTCTGTCACACCGCTCTCCGACTACACCGCTAGGTCAGGCACGCTTTCTTAATCCAGCTAATAGTTTCGGAGACGACTGTCTCTGCATTATCATGATCTGCTGCTAATTTTCCACTTCCTGATTTAACGTTACGCTGTGCAAAATTATAAGTCAGAGTAAGTTTGAAGTTACAGCCTCGTGGATATAACAGCCTCACGCTATAGTACGGCCCCAGCAGTAGCGAGCAGTGGGGGCCCAGTGGTAATGGCCTCAACTTAGAATAAGAATAAGAATTATTTATTGCGTAACTGTGTACAGACAGATATTAAATATAACATAACAATTTTAGGATCAACAGTCTACCCATGTCGGATATGCAATACTTAACAAAGAAAAGCAAATTAATTAATTATTTCTAAGTGTTAGTTACATAACTACTTAAGTACATCATTTATTGCCAAAAAACTCATGCAAATTATAATAAACATTATTAAGTAATTCTTTTTTTAATTTGGTTTTAAACATGTTTCCATTTAATTGGTTTAAAGCTGGCGGTAAATTACGAGTTTTAGGTTGTGGGTTCGAACCCAGGCAGGCACTTTACTTTGAGTAAATTATTTCATCACCACTGCTTTCTAATATAAACGTAAATTGAATGACCATAATGAATAAATTGAATGACCTTTTTTTTCCTAATATAAACGTAAATTGAATGACCATAATGCTTAGGTATGTATAGTAATTAATGTAAAATGAGGTTGACTATAACAACCAACGCAATGGATAATAACCACCAAACATTAAAAAAATGTAATTGTATTTTTATAAAATTATTTCTAACATAGCCAATAATATTGACATGCGTAATAAATATTGTACACCCCATGGGTATGTTTCAGTGATACAAAAATGATAACTGTAAGAACTATTTTCACCTTAATTATGAATTATGAATTATGCTCTCAAAACGATGAAGGAAAACATCGTGAGGAAACCGGCTTGTCCTAGAACCAAATAATTCGATGACATGTAACATCTGGGTACCCGTAACATCTACCAACCCGCACGGCCCGCGTGGTAGATTACAGCCCACTCGCTCTCGAAGAGAAGAGGCCTGTGTCCCAGCAGTGGGAACATTTTAGACTGATTATGCATTATGCATCATATACAAGTAGTAGGTAGCACAAATATTATGTGACATAGAAGGAACAAAAGCTATCTGACGAAACGAAACGGACAAGCGACATCAAAATATAGGATGCTGCATTGGCTTTATTATAACGCATTCACGCTAAAACGGCTGAACGGATTAGGATGAAATTTGGTACTTGGATAGACCATGCCCTGGAAAAGGACCTAGGCTACTTTTCATCCTGGATCGCAGACGAAGTCGCGGGCAACTGCTAGTTATTTTATAAAAGCTCATATTGCACGAACATTTAATTTAATTTGAACCGTAGGTAGCATCAAAGCTTTCCTGTCGGAAACTAATTATATAGTGTTCGAGGAAATGCAGCTGAAGGGCTTATGAGTCAATAACATCTACCCGCCGGCCTCCATCTCCTCGTTTCCATAGAAACCTTTTAGCTCTCTTCGGCCTGGGTGAACGCGCTGTGACATGGGCGGTAGCGGGCGCGGTGGATGGCCCGATAAAGCTAAGTTTTCTTAGGAAAGCGGATCCGTCATAATTATAGAGAACGTCGTGAAAATCTGTCATTTTCACCAGTATTTGACATTTAAGGTGTCAAAAAATGCTCTATATTTGGACAGCCATTATTGTGACCGCCGCCCGTAGTTGTCTTAAAAGCTATGGTATCCTAGAACAGCGGTGGCCGCACTTAACGGCCGTATGTCATAAAAAATATGACAGCTGTTGTGATTTAAATATTTAGATTCGCCCAACCACGTCAAAAGATTAGTAGTCGCATTTTGTTTCGTTTAAGACCTCTGGACACGCAATGACTCTACTTTATTATCATGAAAAGCTCACTCTTCTCAGTATGGACACTTTTTCATGTGACTAAGTGAGAGCAAATCTAGCGATTTAAATCTTTTGGAGGTGGGGTTTGACTTAATGTCAAATACTGATGAAAATGACAGATTCAAGCGGCTACAACGGCCGTCATGAAGACGGCCGCTACGGCCACTTTGTTAGGAAACCAAAGTTTTAGTTGTAGCGGGCAGTTGAGGCTAGACTTGAAAACAATAGACGGTCGCTCGCTAGCTATTTAGGTCAGTCCCGTGATCCCGTCACAGTAAAACAATAGACGGTCGCTCGCTAGCTATTTAGGTCAGTCCCGTGATACCGTCACAGTAAAACAATAGACGGTCGCTCGCTAGCTATTTAGGTCAGTCCCGTGATCCCGTCACAGTAAAACAATAGACGGTCGCTCGCTAGCTATTTAGGTCAGTCCCGTGATCCCGTCACAGTAAAACAATAGACGGTCGCTCGCTAGCTATTTAGGTCAGTCCCGTGATCCCGTCACAGTAAAACAATAGACGGTCGCTCGCTAGCTATTTAGGTCAGTCCCGTGATCCCGTCACAGTAAAACAATAGACGGTCGCTCGCTAGCTATTTAGGTCAGTCCCGTGATCCCGTCACAGTAAAACAATAGACGGTCGCTCGCTAGCTATTTAGGTCAGTCCCGTGATACCGTCACAGTAAAACAATAGACGGTCGCTCGCTAGCTATTTAGGTCAGTCCCGTGATCCCGTCACAGTAAAACAATAGACGGTCGCTCGCTAGCTATTTAGGTCAGTCCCGTGATCCCGTCACAGTAAAACAATAGACGGTCGCTCGCTAGCTATTTAGGTCAGTCCCGTGATCCCGTCACAGTATAAAGATGAGCCGTCTGTTGTCATCCCGTCGCGTGCCGTCGCGCTGAGTGCCCACCATAGTCACTTCACTATTACTACTTATTATACTTTTGGAAACGGGAACGAAATCAAAAAATACGGACATAAGAATAAATTAATTAATGTTTAATTTTATGTTGTTATTTCAATAAGTACATGCATGTCACTCGTATGATACTTGTATGATATTATATCTTGAGGAACATTGGCAGGATACAATGTTCCTCGAGATATAAAACACAGGCTTTTGGCCTAGTTTAGGAGGCATCAGTTCGCCCTATAATGTGTCTCTAATGTACAACATTCTTTAATCCTTGTGTACTTATGTGTGTTACTATAATGTACAAATAAACATTTTTATTATTATTATTATAGAATTCGTTTGTACATTTTTGAAATCTTCATACTAATCAATACATTTAATATACTTTTATGTCATGTGACTTTTGTTGTCCATAAAAATTAATAAAATTTATTATTCAAATAAGTAAGTACTTACTAGGTATGTAAAAATATTTTGCAAAAAACCAACTTCCACAGTCCCGATTTTTCTTCTGTTATAATGAAATTATCCTTACACGAAAGAGTCTAATAGCAATAAAAAAAATGTTAGTGGATAAATTTCACTCATTCAATGGTCAACTCTTACTTGACCAACAAAAAATGAAAAGAACTAAAGTTTTCTAAAAAAGTTTTGATATCTCTGGATTCTGATTTCCACCTGTTGGCCAACTTAAAAGAAACACTCCGATCTCCAATATCGCAAAATATCGCAGTAAGTACCAGATTCAAATCTTCAATCCGTTGTTTGAGAGAACTTGAGAGTTGCGAGTTTTTCATGAATTTACGTTTTCTTCATACAAAAAAATCTATAGCATTAAAAATAATAGGTAAAACGTAAAAGTCATAGAACAATATTTATATTGTATTTTATAGTAGATTTAATTTGTGTAATTATTTAAAAAAATAAATTAATCATTTTTTTTTATTCATAATTTCATACGTTTTCTACGGTTAAATATTACATCAGTCACCGTGCGGTGGCGCAGCGGATCCATTATGTTTGATATCTCGCTTCCGCACAAGTTTCTCAGTCTGGATGAGGCCTTAGTCGAGCTGGCTAGATATAGGTACCGGTAGGTATGTGGGCTGGGCCCCCTGTGTCCATGGTAACTGTAAACCTAGCCTGGTTGCATCTCCCTCTAGTATTGATTAATTGGGTGCTGCAGGGCGCGGCTCGTGTCCTGCACAATTTATTGCGGATTATGTTGTAATATTACTGCCGAAATGATTGTGTACTGCAGGTACACCGCTGCCTAACCCTTCGGGCATTCCAGGCGTGATGTTGTTTTATTCTAGGTTAAGTTCAAACCAAAAATTTTTATCTTCTCTATAAATAAAAACTTTTTACAAAAAAAAAACAACCGACTCCAAAAAAAACACTACAAAGTGAAAAATAACTTTAATTTCGGAAGTCGGTGTCTTTGGTTTTTTATTTACTTTCGTTTTTTTTTTGCCACCGACTTCCGAAATTAAAGTTATTTTTCACTTTGTAGTGTTTTTTTTGGAGTCGGTTGTTTTTTTTGTAAAAAGTTTTTATTTTTCACTTTTTAGTGGTGCCTACCCCACACAAATCTGAATACCACTCTGCAAAATAAAATAGAGCATCATCCACATAGACTAAATTTAACTCAAAAGCCACTCATCAGAACTTGAAGATATTTTTATGCGACCATCTCAGGAGTATACCATTTCAAATAAAAACTTTGCAAAACGGCGGCGGCGTCAGAAGTTCGGTAGGCGTAGTTTTAGTTGACGGAGATAACGAGGCTACGAAATCTGCCTTTCAGACAATCAAGGCCACACATAACATACAACTCAAGTAGCGCAATTGAAGCGGCATATAGTTAGCATTAAATCGTTTATAGCCAGAGTGCACCTCATGACCATTCCAATAAGCCCAAACACGGCTAAGATACATTGTTTTATTTACTGAGTTCCGATGCCTACCTCCCGGCTTCTTCATCAGATCGGTCCGATGGTACCATTTTCATCAGAACCATTTATTTAAAGCTTCGTCAGAGTCGCTTAACTATTAATCGTGATATCTTATCGCCACCCGTGAAATACTTATCATCGTTGAGGAGTTCCCGTGGTCTTCTTCATCAGTTCCACTTCATCAGATGATACTTTCTGAATGCAAACGCTTGATTTGTTGATGAAAATACCAAAATAACTATATGTATGCCTATAATATTTGAGGAGTTCCCTCGATTCCTCATGGATCTCATCATCAGAACTGGATTTTGACAAAAATGGCACCAATCTGGAAGTATACCCTATCAAATAAAAAATGAATTTTCCGAATCGGTTCATAAATGACGGAGTACTGAGGTAACAAACATATATATAAAAAAAAAAACATACAACCGAATTGAGAACCTCCTCCTTTTTTTGAAGTCGGTTAAAAAGAAAACTCTTGATTGACTGACTCATCTACGCGCAGCCCAAACCCTTGGACCTAGAAAGCTGAAATTTTGCACAGAGGTTCTCTTTATAATGTAGACAAGGAATAAGGAAGGAATTCCCGGTAGTACGTTCCCGTGGGATATTTTCCGATATCCACGTGGGCGCGGTCAAAAGCTAGTTTCACATAAGCCTACATGGGCACTTATGGAACGTCAGATAAGCTAGGTGGCACCAACTGGTCGTTTCCTATAGAGAAGAGCCGGCAAGAAACACCACGGTTACTCTTTTAAAAATAAGTACCTGGGCGACCGAGCTCTGATCGGTTGGAAATAGAGAAAATTAATTTTCCCAGAAATTAGATCTAGCTAGATCGATTTTTCGACCCCGTAAACCCTTATATTGCAACTTTCATCGAAATCGTAAGCACAGGTGTAAACCAAATTCAAATTCAAAACTCTTTATTGCATTCATCTGTAGGTAGGTACATTTAGTTGTTACAATTTAAGTAAATTCCAACATGAAACCCTGTCAACAAGGCTGTTGTTGTTGTTGGTGTTGTTGCTGTGTTGTGAAGCCTGTCAACAAGTTCCTTCTGGTACTCGATAGGTACCTAGGTAGGTATCTATTTTATGCAAGCTTTTTTCGTCGTGTGCAGTTTTGGAGAGTTATTACAAGTGATTTAATAGGACATGGACCATGTAATGATTTATCTAGCTATCTCTAATAAACTATGAGAGTTATGTAACGCGAGATTTCATTGTGGTCCGGTCGCTTTTTTACCAAGATGTCCATTGATGATGCGGCTGTTAATCTGTTTGTTTTTAACATCTCTTGTAATTAAATATGATTTGCATGCCTATGTAGTGGTAGAACATGGGATCCTCGATGTTCTACCACATGGGCAAGCTTATTTAAAAAAAAAACGGGCCAAGTGCATGTCGGACTACGCACAATGAAGGGTTCCGTGGTTGGTATGAAATTATTCCGAGAACAACCATGGACCTAAAAAAAAAGGCGGACGCCGTCTCCTTTAACAATAACTGAAGCACCCATAGTAAGTCAGTGCGCTAATGTCTACAAGCCCGCACGCACACATTCACACCATAGTAAGTCTACCGGCCGCCATTACGTTACACGAGCGACGGCGTCTTTGCAGGTACTCAAATCGCGCACACATAGATCGGTAGCGTGCTTCACTTTCGATATGCGTGGTGCGGAGTCCATCTTTTTTTATAAGTCTATGAGAACAACATTAAAGTTGAAAAACATGTTCTCCCATACATTCCAACAGTAAATGTAAGTTTGTACTCACAATATTGAGAGATTTACCATGTTATTTTAAGACCACAAACTTATTATAGGTTTTCCTGTAATCTACAGGTATAGAACTATTTTCTGTATTGTTTTCGGCGCAGTAGTTTCGGAGATAAGGGGGGAATGGTCAATTTTCTTAAATAACTTTAAAACGATTTATTTTAAAATTATAAAAAAAATATATATTTGAGACCCTCATAGTAAGCCCTTTCATTTGATATGTCACACGGTACAGTTTGCAAAACTTTTTTTTTTTTTTTCTTATTTGCCCCCTAAAAGTGGCCCTCAAATTCAAAATTAATTTATTTACTTTAGTCGTACGTGTTTGGGTCACAGAAATCCATATGTGTACTAAATTTCAATATAATCGGTCCAAATTGGCTGTGACAAACAGACAAACACACGAGTGATCCTATATGGGGTCCGTTTTTTCCTTTTGAGGTACGGAACCCTAAAAACTATGTCCATACTAATTCCCATGTTTGCAAAGTAGGTAATAAAATCATTTATTACCTACTTTGCAAACATGGGAATTAGTATGGACATAGTTTTTAGGGTTCCGTATTACTTGAGTAGAACTTTATGCTTTTGTAACAAATCTGAGGGTCTACTACCCTTTAGAGGAAAAGTTATTATATGTAATTGGTAACAATTCCGGGAGCTAAGTTAGACGGAGGTTAACAATCGGTAAAATAAAGAAACTCGGTGCACGGTGCATCATAAGTTGCTGCGTTGCGCGGTGGGCCGCACCGCACCGTTTGGTAAAAATTGCGGCCGGTGCGGCCCGCCTGTAGCGTCAGCTGCAGGCCGGTGCGGCCCACCCGTAGTGTGCGAGTGCGGTGCGGCCTGCCCTAATCTGTGCTAACCTAACTTCCCAGCTAAACCACTGGGAAGTGGTGACGGCCTGTCGACGGTTGACGTTCAAAAAGTTGTTGTTTTCAGCCTAATTTTAATGAAGCGATGATTGTTTATTTTGATTTGAGTCATCATCTTGTAAGCTACAGATTCAAAACAATTCACCGAAATATGGCTCGTGATCGAATTAGTTCGCTTTCGCCGACTTTAGATCACAGTATTCGTAATGCTTCACGGGCGAACACAATTCGTCTCAATGTAGGTACCATCTCGAATGGCTTTCGAATCTTCCACAATATTCTACCCAAGTATGAACAAAAATGTCACTTTATTACCTGTAATAGGGTATTTTGTTGGCGTGAACCGCGTGAAGCCTTTAGCAGATGGTATTATATAATCATTGCCTTGTAGCGTTACGTCGCCTCTAGACGAGACCAGGGTGTCTACTCCTTAAGCACGAAGCCCGTATTTTCGGCTTTCGTTGCGGGCGTTTCCTACTCCGTATCACTTACGGATGGATGATTGGTTCGGAGCCCGAACGAAGTATCAATGACAACACGATTTGACAGTTGTCCCTACTCCCGAAGTGTTTTTGCCCGTCCGAAAAAAAAAATTTTTATACTTGTTTTGATGGATCGTTATGTCAGACGGAAGGAGTGACCGCAGGACGGATGGACGGACGGACTTAGGGAGTAGGCCCCAGACCCGCACTTGGTCCGTCCGTCGCGGGCATCCGCTCTACGTAGCGGATGGCCTCAGTTACATAAATCAAATATGATATAAGACCCTAACGTCTAATACATAATGTTAAGAAGACATTGTTGCTACCTTAAACCTGTGTTTTTTTCACGATTACACCCTTCACCAATGTTGCTAAGGGTGCAGGGGGCACCCTAATTGTGTAACACACTATCAATCGGCATCGGTTTCATGTTGACAGTTCAACAACATTCATTGCGTTATTTACGTTGTCGAGCAGACTAATATTTCGAACATATTATGAAGCAATGGATTAGCAATTTTCTTCAAAATGATTCAGATTCCGATTGAAAATGTGTTACGCAATTAGGGTGCCGACTTATAGAAAGGACAAAGACAGTAGGAGAATGTACCTACCAATGATTAATAATTATTTGATGTATACCTATGTAATAAATAACTTGGCTATTTATATTTGTACGCCGATGAGGCAAAACATGACAGATATATTTTATTTAACATCTTGCATGCCATGTGTGTATACTCATGTTTTGGACAAATAAAAAATCTTTATCTTTATCTTTGCACGAATTTTGCGACCAATTTTATCTAAGTACAAATAAATAAAATTGAAGTGTCTATTTGTAATTTCAAAATAACAGTTTTTTAATAAATGCTTAGGAAAGTGTATACGGTACATACAAAGTCAAGGAAATTAATTGCTAAGCAAATTGACTGCCCACTTAAATTGACCGTATATTCAAATCACAACTTTCATTCTTTCACGGCAAATTGAATAAGGTGTCAATTTACTTAACAATTAATTTCCCTGACGTTACAAAGCTGGTGAAATAAATCTCTTACTATACTTTCAGTGTTTTTAATATATAATAGGAACCAGAGCTAGGTCCACCATAAAGATCAATGCAGCAGCTGCACACAAGATCACTTTCAGAAAGAGCTGACGTCTTAGCGGCACTCCTAGCAAGTTCAGGATTTCGGCCATCGCGTGTGTCGCTTGGCTCGAACCATTCCACCGGTGCCAGATAGCTCCTGCGTTGACCAGGAGCAGAGCAGAACCTGTGCTGCATAAGTAGGCCTGGAAGGAGATGAGGAGGTGGTAAAGATGCGGTTATTTGCAGTTAGGGTTGCCAGATGATAATTTGATAACGAAGGGCAGATGGGTCTAAAAAGGAGGAGTTTCTGTATAATAGGAGTACATTCACAATTAAACGAATTTTTCACATTATTTTGCTTTATTTTAATCATATTTAGCTGAGCTGCCAATTTTTGCAAGAAGTTCTTGGTTTTTCTACAAATAATTATGAAAATCTTCACATGTCATGTTTTTGAAGTTGTATTGAGTAAGAATCTCGAATATCTTCGTACTCTGTTTCCCTCTTTGCTCCACTGAGTATTAATCAGTGAAAAAACTCTTTCCACATTTGCATTATGTTCGCTTATACAAAAATTAAACTTGCAGATCTTGAGCAGTTCTGAGAAACATTCATAGCAATAATAATAATTGTTTAGCAAAAAGGAGGACTTATATAGTAAGTAAGCCCGGACGGGAGGACAAAATATGGAAAAGGAGGACATGTCCTCCTTTTGGATACAATCTGGCAACCCTATGTGCAGTCTGGAATTCGGGATTCGCTGTGGCTTCTTGCACATCGAATCGACACAGATACAAGGAGCTTGATCGAGCTTACTCCGCTACGGAAAATACCTACGCAACGCAAGTACAACGTGCTTACGTCTGAAACACTTTTTAAATTACTTTAAAAAGTGTTTCAGACGCAACATTGGCGAAGGGTGTAATCGTGAAAAAAGCACAGGTTTAAGATGGCAACAATGTTTTCTTAACATTATGTATTAGACGTTAGCGTCTTATATCATATTTGATTTATGTAACTGAGGCCATCCGCTACGTAGAGCGCATGCCCGCGACGGACGGACCAAGTGCGGGTCTGGGTTCTACTCCCTAAGTCCGTCCGTCCGTCCGTCCGTCTGACACAACGATCCATCAAAACAAGAGTAAAAGTTTTATTTTTCGGACGGTCTGCTCCCTAAGCACGAAGCCCGTAGTTTCGGCCTTCGTTACAGGCGGTTGGTTTGGGTCCCGAACGAAGTATGAATGATAACACGATTTGACAGCTGTCCCTACTCCAGACAATTTTTTCAGACGGGCAAAAACATATTTTTGCCCGTCTGAAAAAAATAACTTGTTTTGATGGATCGTTAAGTATGTCAGACGGACGGACGGATGGACGGACTAAGGGAGTAGACTAGTTTCTAGAATGTTCAAAAACCACCGCTATGCCTCGCGGCCTTCGAAAAAGTTTATAAGTAGCCGCGCCAGGAACCGCTCACGGACGTCCGAGTAACGTAGCGGAAGACCGAAAAGTTTGGCACAGTATCTGTGTACTAATACCCGCAAGGCCAAGCTCTCGCCGGTGTTCGCCCCCGCACTCAGGGCCAGGCCGAAGGCGGCTACCAAATACGTCACCAACACTCCTCCAGACACCGACTGCTCCCACTTGAACACCTTCAGGGCGCGGACGTGCATCGTCAGAGCAACCACCAGCATCGTCATTGCAATCAAGCGCATAGCCAGGATTAAATTCCTCTCCGTTTCATTATGAATTTTGCTTCCATTTTGTTTTTTTAGAAGCGGTACGTGCTGAAAAATCTGTTTCGAAAGTAAAAGTCAAATTTTAAACTGGTTTAAAAAGGCTTGATTTAAGTGTATTCTTTTAATACTGCATGAACGAAGCTTTGGGTTGGATCTTATATCGAGTGGCCTGAATTTGAAGAATGTCCTGTCTGTCGCTGTAGGGGGCGTCAAGGGGGTTTATCTCAAGCACACCTTTGCAATTTTAGCTGTCGGAGATGCATCGAAATATTCAAATTTTTTTCTAAAAATATTCGTAAATCGCTATGCTTAACGTAAGGCTTAACGGAACATAAATTTCAATAAATTCTTACGTTTTTTAAGTTGCGTCTGTTTTACTGGGTGCAAGAGCGAGCGAAGCGAGCTCGTGACTTGGGGCACCTCGACTCTGACAGGTTAGGTTAGCAAGGGATGGTGGAGTTGAGTGAGTGAGCGAAGCGATCGAACAGACACCGCCATCCTCAGTTATTATTGCTTGCTTCCCCTCCACCTCCAGAAATCATTCAATAAAAATCATTATAAAAAATATAAAAATGTTAAAAAAAACTACGCACCTCCGGCGGGTGGTGGCGCCAAAGGTGGGGGACGACTCCACCACTCCACCCTCCACCCCTACCCTCACACGCTACCCTCCTCGTTCCCTATTAAGGCGACTTGCTTTAGGACCTTTTATACCTTTGCTTTGAATAGTTCCAACAAAAGCATTGGATAGTTTACAGTTGTCTTCTGAGCGTTAAATTCAAGCCAGATTGGTACTGCTAAGATTACTTAGTGTGCACATTGAGTGCAAGGTATACGTACCTATTATTCATTGTATAATAATTTTCCAAGCGACTAACTCTTTGCTACTAAAAAAAATAACTTGGTGGCAATTAAATATTTTAGCAATACTTAATTGTATTAGATGAGCTTCCAAAGCTTTTTGTTTTTGGTTTTATTATTTTTAACAATAACTTCGGATGCAAGAGCGAGCGAAGTGAGCTCGTGACTTGGGGCACTCCGACTCGATCAGGATAGGTTAGAAGGGGATGGCGGAGTCGAGAGAGGGAGTGAAGTGAGCGAATAGACCCCGCCATCCCTTTTGTGGTTATTTTTTTTTAAACCTTTGAGTCCCGTGCTGGGCCTCCGACAAAGCTAACGACTGATACTTTCTACTAAAAATTATCCTTCGCTGTAGCTGCCAACCTACTATTTTAGGCTTAAATTATTTTTTAATCAGAAATTCAGAAAATTTTTCGCCATGTTAAATTCACGTCATAACAATGATATTATAAAGGAAAGATACGCTAGCGGTCAGATATCGTTGCGTTGTTTATTACAAATGTACTTGCTTATAGGTGTAGGTATAGTATTTATCATTGCGTCGTAATCATTTATAATGCAAATATCAAATTACCATGGAATTCATGTTGGCAGTAGTTTGGTTCTCACAGTCATGTCCAGATGGTGTCAGCAGTAATCGAGCCGTTCATTATCCAGCCACTGTAATATCACGATAATATCGAATATCGCACGTGACGACATGACAGGCGGAATCCATAGATAATATAGATTATTTGTAGAATGTCCATTAGAGCAAGGCGTTCATAGAGTGATTTTACTCTTTGGGTTCGAGTTGATGGAATGATATTGCACCTTTTTTTAGTTGGCATGCCAAGTATTGTAGCATGACTTTTGAATACCTACTTTGAAACGATTTGAATAAAAACTTCTGTACCAAAGATTATAACCATGGGAGTTCTAATAGGGAGTTCTACTCACAATTATAGTGACTCTGCATTTTAATTGATGTAAGCGGAACGTATTAAGGCGAAAGCGTCAGGGTAGCCCGCGAAATTAAAAATTTCTTACGTTTTTTGCAATTTGTACTTCAGTGTGAGCTTGTATGTTGATTAAAATATGATTCGTGCGTAGCTAATATGTCTTTACAGAATTATAAATTATTAATAATTATAATTAGAATCAGCAATACAACTCCATAAGAAGCATTCATCTCAAACCTCATGATTTCATGAAATCGCTAGATTTGAGGTAAATGCTAACTTATGGAGTTGTATTGCAGATTCTAATTATTATAATTCTGTAAAGCCATATTAGCTACGGCCGCGAATCATATTTTAATCAACATACAAGCTCACACTGATCTACAAATTGCAAAAAACGTACCTAAGAAATTTTGAATTTCGCGGGCTACCCTGGCGCATCAACCTTATAGAACTTCAGTAAAGTAGGTCAATGATGTAGTTGTAGGTAATCATTTAGGTTAGGAAGGCGGAGCACGGGGTGTTGTAGCGCAGCCTGGAAGAGGCCCAGCTCCAGCAGTCATTATTTTATTTTATTTTATTTTATTTTATTTTATTTTATTTTATTTTATTTTATTTTATTTTATTTGGGAAAACAGACAATCGTACATTGTATATTAAATCTAGTTACACAGTATGCTGTAAGTAAATGTACAATCCACTACGTTTCCACATGTTACTAGTTTAAAAAAAAAGATACAGTGTTGGGAAAATTAAGCAAAATTAAACAGTAATTAACTACATTACATGTTTAAATAATAGGTACATAATTATTAAAATTTATGAGCAAGGCGCTTAATAATTTGTTCTCTAAATGTATATTTAGATAGGGCAAAAACATCAATATCATTAAAGTTATTATTGTAAGCCTGAACCAATCTCTGGAGCGGCGCTCTCTCCCCTGCATTTGTGCGGCAGGGAGTTGTAGCAAACAGTGGATACGAGCGCGCCTCACGCCTCAACACTGTTCTAGGTACAATATAGCATATTTTACTGATTAATTCAGAGCAATCAAACCTATTATGTACAAGTCCATGGAGCATCATTCCTTGGAGCAACAAGCGTCTAGAGCGTAATGTTAATAATTTAAACTTACTCAAAGCGTTTTTATAAAATAAACGTACGGTGCGACATTTAATTACAATTATTACCTAAAGATTGAGGTCTGCTATTTGAGCGCTCTTCAAAGGTTGAACACCATCTTTGTTTTTTAACCGACTTCGAAAATCGAGGTTCTGTATTCCACCCGTATGTATAATATGTTTGTATGTCCGCGATTATATCAAAAACTAATGAACGCTTTGATGATTATTTCACTAACGTGATCAGAAGTAGCTTTCAAGAAGGTTTTAGTATTTACCTTTAATACATTAGGTAATTATTCTTATGTACGAAGTTATGTGCATAAATGTACTGTATCTCCGGCATTTCTATAGCGGGTTTTGATGATTCTTCTTTTCGCTCGTCGTGGGAATAGGTACTTAAGTAATTCAACTAAAAATGTAAAAATTTTACCTACTTTAAAAAAAGTAAAATCCGACTTCAAACCAAAAAAATAAAATAACAGCTTCTTAAGTCGTCTTCAATTCTTCAATACCGCTTATATTGGCTTCAGAAGCTGCTAAGTTTTTTATGAAAGTTATTTTATTCGTGTTTGGTTTGAAGTCAGTTTTACTTTTTTCAAAGTAATTTTTTCATAACTTGATGTTATTTTTCTGCGTTAGAGAACCTATCATCATTCTCCTGCACTTGTCCTAATTTATTTGGGGTCGAGCCAACATGTCTTTTTATTCCATACTTTTCTTTTATTAGGCTCACTTTCAGACTTCCTCTTGTTCTTCTAATACTTCTTCATTTCTTATTCTATCCATTCGACTCTAATGGATAGAATAACAAATTTATTATATCCATTAGACTCTAATGAATAGAATAAGAAATGAAAAAGTTCTCTAATGATTAGAGTATATAAACACAATTATTTTCTGAATTCATAATTCTTCAAGTTTTTATTGAACAATCTGTTTTCCTTCTTTCAGGGTTATCAGCAACGACATGTCACTTTCCTGGTGCGCCTGCGCACTCGAGGGTCACGTTCTCCGAGGAAGCCCTGACCGAGGGCACCGTCGCTTCCTACGAGTGTGAGCGAGGGTTCGAACTCCTGGGGCCCACCAGGAGAGCCTGTGGCGCCAACGGGAAATGGACGCCTGATGGCATTCCTTTCTGTGGTAAGTAGTAGTACTTACGTATTGAATGATAGGGGTAAACAAAAGTCGTTTGTACCCGGTCTACGCGGGTGAAACCGCGGGCCAAGCTAGAACAACATAATCAAGAACCACACGACCAACGGGGCGAACATTAAAATTAATCATAATCAACGAAGAACGTGACGAAATCGTACTATGTTTCAATGGAATAATAGAATAAAAATCACAAAGGGCATAGCGTATACTTTCTTCGAGACTCTGAGAGCTGTGGGACTGCATGACAAAGAATCTTCCGCTTTTTAGAAGCCATTCACAGCCATGTGAAGTGTTTTCACGAAGAAAGTAAAAGTCGGTCATGGGTAGCGAGCAGGGGTGTGCCGTGTGCGGTACTGTCATTTGATTTAAGGCGAAAGCGCCAGGGCATCCCGCGGAATTCAAATTTTCTTACGTTTTTTGCAATTTGCAAGTCAATATAGTCCCTTGCAGCATTGAAGCTATTAAAATTTACATGTTTCATTACAACTCTTAATAGTCTGTAGTAGGTAGGAGTAGAATAATAGTAAAGTGTATATCCTATAGTACCTATGTGTTATTATGGGGCTGATTATTATGTATGACCAACAGCCTCTAAATTAAATAAAGATTTTTAAAAAAAAGTCTGGATTAGAAATCTTGATCGAAATACGATTCGCGACCATAAAGAAAGAGTATTTACAGAATTATAATCATTAAAGACATCAATACAACTATAAGACCAAGTAATCTTATTGAATTACTATTTCATGAAATCTTGACAATTGATTAAGTACTGTATTACTGATTATAGTGATTATAATTCTATAAATACATATAATTATGTTACGGTCGCGAATCATACCTTAATCAACATGCAAGACTTGCAAATTGCAAAAAAAGAATATAAATTTCGCGGGCTACTCTGGCGCTTCCTCTCTCTTGTGAGATCAGCACTCTAATAAATTGAGAAACGCACTGTCAATCGGGTTTTGAATAATATTGAAGCAAATTGCTAATCCATTGTTTCAGTTCGAATTTGTCTGCTTGACAACGTAAATATAACACAGTGAATGTTGTTGAACTCTCAAAATGAAACCGATTCCGATCGATAGTGTGTTACGCAATTAGGGTGTTATTTATTAGCATTTTGCTAGAAAAAATGTAGGTAATTAGAAGTCGGCGTCGTTGAGATTAATTTATAACACAATTTCTCACAACGTTCAAAAACAAATAAGTAATAAAAACCATAAACGAAGGCAAATTAATAACTTATAATCTCTTATTAGTCAAACTTATTTTTTTCTTCAATATTTTAAATTAACTACCTACTTAGTACTAGTACGTTCTCTAAGTACCTTATCCTAGTTATACAGGAAAACCTATTATTACCTATAAATACTGTAATGCCCATGCTCTGTAACATACTACTAATATATACACCACTATTTTTTAATTAGTACAAAAAAAATGGGGCTCTATCCGTACCCGTTACTGATCATATTATTATTATGTATGTATGTATTAAAGAAAATAAAAAAATAAAAAATACTCTTGGACAATTATCGTAATCATAAATTAGAATAGCGGACAACCCTAGCTTGACACTGGCAGCTGCACGTGCGACTGAAGATCATGGTTGCTGAACCTGCGCAATGCTAATATTTATTACAAATCTTATACTTAGGCCGATCGACTATACGACGCGACCTACTAACGCGCTATTAACTATGCTCGGAGTTTTAATTAGCTGCAGTAAAATGACACTTCTTATCTGTCATTTCGTTAAAAAATATTCCCGTTTGATAGCGAAATGACAGTAAAAATGACATTAGAAGTGTCAGTTTACTGAAGCTAAATAGTCCGACCGTAGAATGCTACAAGGCAATGACATTAAACATCTAAACGTTGCCATGATTACTGTGTGAAGTGTGGAAGTGAGACACAATTATATACGAAATAAGTAGGAAAATTGAGACAAAGCATCTTCTGTCTCATACGGCGTGCCGTATTTTTGCATGGCAAACTTTTGAATGTTATTAGCCAAACAAAGTACTTTCACTGTTACAAACTTTATATTGCGTCGATTAATTTAACTTTTTTAGATAGTTTTTGCATTGTGCGAATGTATTGACATGGGTTCAGTCCAAAATTTGGAAGATTTCTTACGTTAAACCTCATTTCTCATACCACATAACCTAGAAAAAGTATTATATTGCTGTCTCATGACCGGCCACGCGGTGGCTCGATCTAGATATATATATTATCTAATCTAAGCTACAAGGAATAAGGATATTGTGGCGCCTGAGTCGCCTGACTGATATTGACAGGCCGTGGTTGGTAAACATTTGTGTCAAAACAAGATGGTGACGTTAGTTCCGATTTTTGCCACGCCCTGAAATAGTCTTGCAGCGTTGTATACTGCTATTAAAATACTAATTAAATATAGCGTAAGGCACAAATGACAAATGATGAGGAGCTCGTGGCTAAGTAACAACTGCCGCACGGGTCTATCGATCAGGTAAGCGCTTACCGTGATCGGTCCGTGGATGGGACCATCTTTACATACCGAGAACCCCCGTGCTTCGGAAAGCACAGTAAAAGCCGTTAGTTGCATTCTTGCTGCCAGCTGTCATTCTTGGATCTTTGACAGTCGTTACGAGTCGTCAGAAACCCAATAGTCAGACAATCAGTCTTTGCTCAGCGTTTGATATTTCCCAGTAACTGGTTTATGGAGGTCAGATAGGTAGTCACTCCATGTAAAATACTGGTATTCAGCTGCATCCGGTTAGACTGGAAGCCGACCCCAAAATAGTTTAGAAAAGGCAGATGACAATATTGATCACAATTCCTTTAATTTTGACTGTTAGCCACGTTCATTGCGTTAAGTATTTACGTTGTAGAGCAGACTTTTTCATACATATATTATTATATTTTTATATATTATATTTATATTTCATATAGATAGAGCAATGGATTAATAGGAATTTCTTTCAAAACCATCGGATTGGTTGAACATGTGTGACGCAATTAATGTCGCGCAAGACAAACCTGAAATCTCGAAAAAAATCAGCTGCTCCCTACATTTTGACAAGTTATGCGGACATAAATGTAGGGAACAGCTGATTTTTTTTCCCGATTTCAGATTTGGTCCCATTGTAAAAGTTGTTCGTAAGATGAGCACAATGATCCCTTAAGAGATTTTGTTTATGAATAGTGATAATATTTAACCTTTTGACCGCTTGGCTAAGTATCCATTGCCGTGCCCCTAGCGCGCGGCGGCTATAAATCGATAAAATAATACCTACAATAAATAAGACTGCAGGTTGATTGAGGAGAAATAAGGAGGAGCAATCAATTAAGGAGGATCAATATATCTATTTAATAATGATTTAGTTGTTGTGTTGTTAGAGCATGTCTCTGTCGCAGAAATACGACACGAACGGTAGGGGCAATACATGCGACACAAGCGGTCAAAAGGTTAACGCAAAAGCCATGGTCGTTATGTAATAGCACCCATAACAAAGCGAATAAATTAATCACAGAACAGACAAAAGAGGTCCTCTTTTATCTGTTCTGTGGAATTAACCTCCAAGCTCTAAACCCTAAAACATAGAAATATAAAAAAAAACAGGAGAAGTGGCAAGCGGGCGAATCTGTGTCCACGCGACATGCTCAGTACGAGCCGTCCGAAGTACAATAATTTCCGTCTCCGCGAACTAGTGCGCTTTCAACTGTGACCGTGACAATTTTTATGAATGCCATTGTCGGCGACGAGACCCTATCTGGTGCACGTAAGCGCAAGTAGCGGGGGTACCGCCCCCGCCACTAGTTCGGTACAGTTATGAGTCAAACTAGAATCTAGTTAGATTTTAAAGAAATTTGTTTATTGTCTTTTTCTTATTATAAATTAGTTTAAACTACTTGGAATTAATGATAATTACATATTCTAATCTAATAAGACTGATTAAAGTTAAAATTGCAAGAGAATTTTGTGATAAAGTTTAGTACTAGAGTATAATTACGTAACTTGAAAACATACTTTTTTGTTTATGTATATATTTTGATAATTTTCATTTTAAAAGTTAGATTTAGTTATAAAACTAGTTTTTCTTTTTAGTTCATGTAAATCGGTCAACTAGTTTAGAAGATATAAGGGAATTTGTATAATGAGAATTCACCAACTTGCATTTTTTGTATGTTTTTGTTCTAGGATTTTTTTATTATTGATAGATAGGTCTAATATTATTATTGTAAATAATTAAGGACTAAATAAGCAAGGTTTTAAGATAAAATTGTAAAAGGTAAATGTTAAGAATTAATTAAAATAAAGGCTCCAAAGATTTCGGCTTAGGGAAAATTAACTGTAAAATGGGCTCAAAAATCGCGGACCTCGCTAGGGTAAGAAAACGCGGTATATAAGCCGGGCTAGTTTTCAAACAGTCGTCAGTCCGACCACAGCCACCGAAGAGGCAACAACTCAGAATAGGAGCCGAAATCTGAGGACAAGTCAAGTCAAGAATTCTGCGTTTCATTTCATCGCTCCAGTCTCCCGAGGTCCTAGTTGGGTTGTCGTACCCATACGCATTCAGGGGTGCGTGGTGACGTGTGTCGCCAGCAAGAAGCAAGGAACATACGTCAACAACGTTGGGAGATTGTCCCAGGACGACTGCGGGTACTGATCGTGCCCCAGCCGACCGAAACAGTTGGTCCTTCGAACCAGGGATCCCTGCAAGAAGAGGAAGTCAGAAGAGCCCAGAAGATCAGAAGATTCAGAAGACTGCAAAATGCAACCGGGTCGAGTAACCAGGTCGCAGAAGGATGCCCCCTCACGGCCCTCGTCCCGTCCTACCGTAGCGGACGCGACGAAGGAAGCATCAGGGTCAAAAGGGGTCACGTCAGCGACAGCGTCAGCGGCATCGGAAACTACAGCATCAACGGGCACGAACACTTCTTCGGGTACAACGGCTACAGAGGGGACCACGGCGACGGAAAGTACGGTCGAGACTGCAACCACGGCGGCGTCCGAGAAGAATGGACAGAAGAAAGAAGATGCCGCAAGAAAGGAGACGACAAAGAAGACCCCAGAAGATGACCCGGAAGAGGGCCCTCGTGCTACAGACACGACCCTAAAACCGAAGGGGGTCAGTCGTCGCGCCAGGTCAACGAAGACTACGAGCTCCTCAGCCAGAAGACGCGAGCTGGAAGCCAGAGAAGAAGTAGCACGCCTGGAACTGAAGCAAGCACAGGCTGCGGCGAAGCTAGCCCGTGTCAGATTGGAGATGGCACAATATGAAGATGAGGACTCCGTGGACGAAGACCAGGAAGACAGAACAGCACAGGTGCAGAACTGGATCCAGTCATCCGTATTAGAAGATGGCAACATGGAACAACCACAGCAGCGAGGTCATCTCCTTCCAGAAGAGCCACACACGGTGAAGCCTGAAGAGAACTCTTCAACGAAAGGGGCTACAATCGAAATTCAAGCGTTGGCGTCAGCATTGAAAGAAGCCTTTACCACAAGAGGAGGACCAGCAGCACAGCCGAAGTACATCCACGAGTTACCCTACTTCGACGGCAACAGCAGCGAATGGTTGGCGTTCAAGGTTGTCTACGAAGATACAGCACCGATGTTCAACGAAGTCCAGAATATGGCTCGACTAAGAAGAGCACTGAAGGGCAACGCAAGAGAAGCTATCAAGAGCCTGCTGTACTCCGAAGCTTCTCCGTTGGAAGTCATGCAGGCCCTCAGAAGAAGATATGGAAGACCTGATGCGCTGGTACTGGCAGAACTGGACAAGCTGAAGACATTACCGAAGATATCAGAAAATCCACGGGACATTTGCGTTTTCGCAAGCCAGATCAACAACAGCGTAGCAGCAATAAAAGGATTGAAGAAACCACAGTACCTGCATTCACCTGAAATGGTGAAGCAAATAATAGAGAAGATGCCGACGGTTCTCAAGTTCCGATGGTACGACTTCACTGCAGCATCAGAAGAAGGCGAGTTCTCCAACCTGACGCTGGTATCCAAGTTCCTGAACATAGAAGCAGACAAGTGTGGAGCCTTCGCAACTTCAGAAGAGAAGAGCGGCTTCAAGAGGACTCATCGACAAGCAACGCATTCAGCCAAAGAAAAGGACTTCAGAGAAAAGGATTCAAGACACTCAGAGAAGACTTGCCCTATATGTGAGGGTGAACACTATCTCGTCGAATGTCAGAAGTTCCAGAAGGCGTCAGTTCAAGATCGGTGGGCAATGGTCAAGAAGAGTCACATCTGCTTCAAATGTCTTCAAGGGAAGCACAGGAAGGAGAGCTGCAGAAAACCACCATGCAAGGAATGCAAAAGGTGGCATCATCATTTGCTGCACGTCCAGTCAGAAGAAAGGACCTCGGGAGACGACAAAAAGGAGACACCACAAGAAGTAGCAAGCATCACAGCATCAGTAAATGCAGTCAACAGTGCAAGAGCATACCTGAAGATAGTTCCAGTAGAAGTCTTTGGGTCAAAAGGATCAAAGAAGATATTGGCCCTCATGGATGAAGGGTCTACAGTATCACTTCTGGATGAGAAGATTGCAGAAGAAGTCGGCGCACAAGGAAGCAAAGAAGAACTCATCATAGAAACAGTGGGAGGCAGACTGATTAAAAAGAAGAACTCTCAGAAGCTGGACCTTACGGTGAAAGGGGTTCATCAAGAAGACAAGAAGACCCTGAAGAGAGTCCGGACTATCGACGAGTTGAAGCTTGCACCACAGTTCCTAGACAAGAAGAGAATACAAGAGTGTCAACACTTAAAGAAGATCGCCGACTCTCTTTATTACGAAGGGGAGTCACCACAGCTGCTCATCGGTCAAGACAACTGGGAGCTGATCGTGACTCAAGAAGTAAGAAGAGGGAAACCAGGGGAACCAGTCGCTTCAAGAACAGGACTTGGTTGGGTGCTCCATGGGTCAGACTTCGGAGGCGCAAGACCCGTACACTTCCTGAACACATGTCTACATGTCAGCACGCCTGAAGAAGAAATGCATCAAGCCATCAAGGATCACTTCGCAATCGAAGCACTCGGGGTGCAACCTAGAAGACCCACTACGGACTCAGAAGGAAGAGCACTCACCATCCTGGAGAAGACCTGCAGAAGACTTGAAGATGGTCGATTTGAAACTGGACTTCTGTGGAAGAACGAAGAAGAACAGATGCCAGAGAGCTACACATCTGCCAAGAACCGATTGATCAACATCGAGAGGAAGATAGACAAGGATCCTCAGTTGAAGGCGGAATACAACAAGCAAATCCAGCATCTAATCGACAGCAAGTATGCAGAAGAAGCACCTGATGGACAAGAAGACTCCAAGAAGTTATGGTACCTCCCTCACTTCTCCGTGGTTCATCCATTGAAGAAGAAGATAAGGATCGTCTTCGACGCTGCAGCCAAGTCAAAAGGAAGAAGCCTCAACGACGCTCTGCTACCGGGTCCAGATCTACTGCAGTCACTCTTCGGCGTTCTACTCAGGTTTCGTCGAGGACCTTTAGCCGTGGCTGCCGATATAAAAGAAATGTTCCTGCAAGTTCGCATCAGACCAGAAGACAGGGATAGCGTGAGGTTCCTGTGGCGCGGAGATCATCGCGACGTGTCACCGAAGAAGTATAGGATGACGTCAGTTATCTTCGGCGCAACATCATCTCCGAGCACAGCAATCTACGTGAAGAACAGAAATGCAGCGGACTACATCGAACAGTATCCAGAGGCAGTACGAGCAGTCGAGCTGAACCATTACATGGACGACTACTTACACAGCTTTCATTCAGAAGAAGACTTCAGAAGAGTAACAGCGCAGGTAGACTTCATACACAAGAAGGCGGGCTTCGAACTCAGGGGATGGGCATCAAATCAACCTGAGCTGCTGCAAGATATGAAGACTGAAACGATCGACAAGACAGAAGTAGACCTTGGCGAGAAAGAAGAGAAGACATTGGGACTACGCTGGTTCACAGAAAGGGACTCCATCGGCTTCAGGGCAAACCTTCGGAACACGCCAGAAGAAATAGCCAGGGGACTCCAGGTGCCTACGAAGAGAGAAGTCACCAGCGCCGTAATGTCAACCTTCGACCCACTTGGGTTGGCATCACCAGTTCTCGTCCAAGGCAAGAAGCTGCTGCAAAACATATGGAGAAGCGGCGTCGGTTGGGATGAAGAAATAGAAGAAAAAGAGTACGAAGCATGGAAAACCTACCTAAAGAAGATGAAATTACTTCAAGATCTTCAGATTCCACGATGCCTGGCACCACATCGCACCGAGGGGGAGCTGCACACCTTCACAGATGCAAGCGAGACGGCGTATGCAGCTACAGTCTATTGGAGGACAGAAGAGCAAGATGGGACTTACCACGTCGGCCTGGTGGCGGCTAAAGTAAGAGTCACTCCCTTGAAGCCAGTATCAATCCCGAGACTCGAGTTACAAGCGGCCCTCCTAGGAAGCAGATTGGCGCATTCAGTAGAAGAAGAAATGGATCTGAAGGTGGAGAAGAAAACATTTTGGACAGACTCCAGCATCGTACTTTCTTGGATCAAGACAGACCCGAGAACCTTCAAGACATTCGTGGCTCATCGATTGGCAGAGATAGAAGATCTAACCAAACCTCAAGATTGGAGATGGGTACCTACAGCACAGAACCCTGCTGATGACGCGACGCGCGACGTGCCAGAAGACTTCGATTGCAATCACCGATGGTACACCGGACCAGACTTCCTGAGAAGAGAAGAAATTCACTGGCCTGCTGCAAGAACGTTCAAGAAAGAAACCACCGGCGAGGAAAAGTCATCAGACGTCGTGGCGACAACAAGTTCTACATATCCATCACCAGATCCTGAGAGGTTTTCGTCGTGGAAAAGACTTTGGCGAGCCACAGCAAGAGTACTGCAGTTCATACAACTCTGCAGACCAAAGGAAAAGGTCAACGTCAGCAAAGAAGATCCCACCTGGAGAAGAACAAAAGGGAAGAAGACGAAGATAGAAAAGGGGCGACAGCAGTCTTCGAAGAAAATAGAAAGGAACTACGTACCAATAGACGCAAGCATACTGGAACAAGCTGAAACTCTCCTGCTGAAAAGAAGTCAAGAAAGAAGCTTCAGAGAAGACATCAAGTGTCTACAGCAAGGAAAACAGTTGGGAGGCAGCAGCAAGTTGAAGAAACTCGACGTGGTACTAGAAGAAGGGTTCCTGCGATTGAAGGGAAGAATCGACGCGATACAGGGCGTAACAAGAGACTACAAGCGACCCGTCGTGCTCGACAGCAAGGACAAGACAACACGACTCATCATAGAAGAATTCCACTGCCGCTTCAATCACGCAAATCACGCGACGGTTATGAACGAAATAAGGCAACGCTTCTGGGTATTGGGACTACGGTCAGCAATTAAGGCAGTTCAGCACCAATGTCAGTGGTGCAAAACGAAGAAAGCAAGACCACAAGAATTACCAACGGGCAACTTACCTGCTGAACGGCTGATGCATAGTAACCCTCCTTTTACTTGCACTGGCATAGACTATTTCGGCCCGATGACTGTCACCGTAGCAAGACGCCATGAAAAAAGGTGGGGAGCCCTATTCACATGCCTAACAACACGGGCTGTGCACATTGAGCTCACTCCCTCACTCTCCACGGACAGCATGATCATGGCACTAAGAAGATTCGCCGCAAGAAGGGGAATGCCGAAGATAATCTACACTGACAACGGGACCAATTTCGTCGGCGCGAGCAAAGAACTAAAAGAAGAAATGAAGCAAGAAGACCTCATCACAGAAGCAGAGAAGATCGGCGTGCAGTGGAAGTTCATCCCTCCTGGTGCGCCAAACATGGGCGGCGCATGGGAGCGTTTGGTGCGATCCATAAAAACCGCACTAGACGCCACACTCAACGAGAAGCATCCACGAGAGGAGGTACTCCACACCCTCCTCCTAGAGGCCGAGCACATAGTAAACTCGAGGCCTCTCACTCACCTCTCCGACTGCCTTGAGGAGGAAGCTCTTACTCCAAATCACTTCCTCCTCGGGCGATCCTGCGGCGCGACAAGCATCGGGAGCTTCCAAGACGACGAGTTAGTGGGCAGGCACACCTGGAAGGCCACGCAGCGACTTGCCGATCACTTCTGGCAACGTTGGCTGCGAGAATACCTGCCCACCCTCCTGCCAAGAAAAACGACGGGCAGAAGCAGCTCCACCGACCTGCAAGTTGGAGACATCGTGCTGATCGTCGACCACAGCCTACCAAGATGCACCTGGCCACGCGGCAGAATCCAGCGGGTGTATCCAGGACCAGATGGGCGGACCAGGATCGTCGACGTCGAGACACGAGGGGGAGTGCTGAGAAGACCCAGTTCGAGAGTGGTGGTGTTGGTGCCGGGAGTATCGCCGAGTCAAGAGGATGGTGCGACGCACGAGGGGGAGAATGTCGGCGACGAGACCCTATCTGGTGCACGTAAGCGCAAGTAGCGGGGGTACCGCCCCCGCCACTAGTTCGGTACAGTTATGAGTCAAACTAGAATCTAGTTAGATTTTAAAGAAATTTGTTTATTGTCTTTTTCTTATTATAAATTAGTTTAAACTACTTGGAATTAATGATAATTACATATTCTAATCTAATAAGACTGATTAAAGTTAAAATTGCAAGAGAATTTTGTGATAAAGTTTAGTACTAGAGTATAATTACGTAACTTGAAAACATACTTTTTTGTTTATGTATATATTTTGATAATTTTCATTTTAAAAGTTAGATTTAGTTATAAAACTAGTTTTTCTTTTTAGTTCATGTAAATCGGTCAACTAGTTTAGAAGATATAAGGGAATTTGTATAATGAGAATTCACCAACTTGCATTTTTTGTATGTTTTTGTTCTAGGATTTTTTTATTATTGATAGATAGGTCTAATATTATTATTGTAAATAATTAAGGACTAAATAAGCAAGGTTTTAAGATAAAATTGTAAAAGGTAAATGTTAAGAATTAATTAAAATAAAGGCTCCAAAGATTTCGGCTTAGGGAAAATTAACTGTAAAATGGGCTCAAAAATCGCGGACCTCGCTAGGGTAAGAAAACGCGGTATATAAGCCGGGCTAGTTTTCAAACAGTCGTCAGTCCGACCACAGCCACCGAAGAGGCAACAACTCAGAATAGGAGCCGAAATCTGAGGACAAGTCAAGTCAAGAATTCTGCGTTTCATTTCATCGCTCCAGTCTCCCGAGGTCCTAGTTGGGTTGTCGTACCCATACGCATTCAGGGGTGCGTGGTGACGTGTGTCGCCAGCAAGAAGCAAGGAACATACGTCAACAACGTTGGGAGATTGTCCCAGGACGACTGCGGGTACTGATCGTGCCCCAGCCGACCGAAACAGCCATGTTGTTCAGTGGTTTTCTTGTAAAAACCGAAGCCATGTAAATCATGGAATCACTTTCCATATGTAAGTACAAGTATTTTACCGTATTTGTCTTTAAAATCATGAAAGGGACAAAGCGGGGACACAGTTCCTATAGGTACATTTTAACATACTGGGCACATCTCCTTCTTTCTTATATGATTATATCTATGCTCTAAACTGATGGCTCATACTGGAAAACTGTAACAAAAGCAATCACTCAGTTATATTGACATTCTTGACTGACATTCCGCACCTCGGGCTCAGCTGCTCAGTTGTCTGAAGGTACCTCGGTGCTCCACTAACGGTCGCACCTGTAGTGATTAGTTATTACTCCCAATGTACCGCTATGTTATGCTCACCTATACCATTCAATTATACCGCCTATGGCTCGGAGATAGACATAGATATAATATTTCTATAGAGACTCTGACTAAATAAAAAACCAACACATAGCGCTGTCAACAGTGCAGGGGGCCTACTCCCTAAGCACGAAGTCCGTAGTTTCGGCCTTCGTTACGGTCGTTTACTACTCCATATCACCTGCGGATGGATGATCGGTTCGGGGCCCGAACGAATTATGAATGACAACACGATTTGACAGTTGTCCGTAATCCCGATGTGTTTTTGCCCGTCCGAAAAATTTAACTTTTACACTTGTTTTGATGAATCGTTAAGTCAGACGGACGGATGAACGGACGGATTTAGGGAGTAGGCCCCCAGGTTTCGGGTTTCGTAAACATGTGTGCACGTAATGAGGTATAGTTTAGTTGTAGTTTGGTGTAAATGTGTGCGTGTGAGCGTGTATGCACAGAGCGAGGAGTAGTTTTCACTGGTGCATGCTTCACTGTATTGTTCGCAGCGCTATGTCTGAGATTTTTTATGTAGTCTGAGTATGGAGATAGATTGTGGACGTAGCAAATTGTAGTTTGTAGGTAGTTTTGTTAAAGGTTTCTTTTTAGGGTTCAGTACTGAAATGGTAAAAAGGAACCCTTATGGTCCGGTCAGTCTGTCACAGCTGGATATCTCAAGAACTCCTTATGCTATCAACTTGTTTGGAACAGTTTTAGGTGACGCCCAACTATTTTGCAAATAAGAAAGATTTTTTTTTTGCAACAGGTACTGAAAAAAGGGTCTAAAAATTCCAAGTGGGGCTATTAGGACATGTGGGGCAAGAAAGAGCGCTGTTTGCACAATCTCAAACATTTTTTTTCTTTTTTTTTTAGGCCGCATAGTTTTCGAGTACAATCAGGAAAAATAAAACGATGTCTCTAAATAGCATACTTTTTCAGAAATCGGAACAGAACACTCGGTGCGCGAGTCCGACTCGCTAGCTGTGCCTTGGGTTTGTTCTCCAAGCCACTACCAAGCTTTTCTAATATTGTCCAACATTCTTCGAAATGACAATACCTCGAATTGTCAAAACTATTTTACAGTCCCCGGCGATAAATATTGCACATCGACCTTTGGAAAGATACAATCGGATAATTTCGGCTTCGTAGAGCGTTATCTCTGTCGCAAACAAACAAACAGTCCGGTATCTATTAGGAGCTGTTAAAACAATTATGATTTGCTTCTTTTGATAATTCTTTTTATTCTTTGTATTAAATACACCGATTTTTCTGTAAGTGATGGCTTTAGGTTGGGGTAAAATAAAATAAAAAAAAACATGTTCACATTATGTTTACGTATTTAATTATTTTGGAAAATTACAGCTGTTTTTAAATCTGTTAGCTTCGGTTACAAAATATTTATAAACATTGTAGATAATTTCGCGTGACTGACCACGTAAAGGTTTCCCTCTTTTTCCTAAAGATGCCATAGTACAACTTTAAATTATTTAAATTTGGGGTTGTTAACAACTCTAAATATATACTTTGAACTAACACTCTATCGCACTTGAGCAACGACTGACAAAACGTCACATATGTAGTGTGCGACAGAGATAACGCTCTACAAAGCCGAAATTAGCCGATTGTCTCTTTTTCCAAAGGTCGATGTGCAATATTTATCGCCGGGTACTGTACTAAAGCTTTGGTTTCTTATAAGCGGTGAATGGTCACACAATAACGGCTATGCAAATACAGAGCGTTTTGGCGACGTTAACCGACTTTTAATGAAATGATTTTATACTGATGATCACGAAACGAATGAACGTGTTTAATGATTTGAAAAAAATATATGTTAAATCGGAGCATTTTCTTATATTTTAGATTAGACTATTATTATAGATTATTTTAGATTTTGTGGCTAAGTAATGACGGCCGCACGGGTCGATCCACCAGGTAAAGCTAGGCTTGCCGGGTTTGGTCTGTGGATGAGTGATGACCATCTTTACATACCGAGACTCCTCCGTGCCCCGGAAAGCACGTTAAGCCGTTGGTCCCGCCTGTCATTCCTGCGTCTTTGACAGTCGTTACGGGTCGTCAGAAGCATCAAAGTCTGTCAGCCAGTTTTACCAAGGTATCGTATTTAACCATTTTATTTTATTTAACTGGATTGTGGAGGTCAGATAGGCAGTCGTTCCATGTAAAATACTGGTATTCAGCTGCATCCGTTAAGACTGGAAGCTGACCCCAACGTAGTTGATAAAAGGCTAGGCAGATTATGATGAATATTATAGTTTTTTTTTATAAATTTTATAAATGTAGTGTATTTAATTTGTAAAGTTATGTTTAACGCGGATAACAAACTGATAATCACACAAAACGTGTTTTTTTATGAAACCTTCACCATTTTAAAGATATTTTATAAACAGGATGTAAGTGTAAACAGTGGCAATATTTTAAAGGGTCATTGTACTCTCGTTATGAACAACTTTTACTAAGGGACCAAACCTGAAATCGCGAAAAAAAAAAATCAGCTGTTCAGTACATTTATGTTCGCATAACTCGTCAAAATTTACGGAATAGCTGATTATTTTCTCGCGATTTCAGGTTTGGTCCCATAAGTTGTTCATAATGATGAGTACAATGACCCCGCCACTGTTTCACTTGCAACCTGTATTTATCTTTTAGTATACGTGTTTTAATATTATACCTACGTTTTGTTTTATCACAACATACCTAGTATAAAGCAAAGTCGCTTCCCGCTGTCTGTCTGTCCCTATGTATGCTTAGATCTTTATAACCATGCAACGGATTTTGATGCGGTTTTTTTTAATAAATAGAGTGATTCAAGAGGACGGTATAAACGCGGGCGAAACCGCGGGCAAAAGCTAGTGTATAATAAATTAATAATGTGCCTAATGTGGGACAGCGCTCCTCTACGAGCGTAATAAAATCGCGGCGGGTTTTTATCGCGCACTGGATTTTCAACTCTCTGCTAAGCGCCGAGAGTTGAAAATCAAACAGTGTGTTTTTCGTCGCGCTGGGATGCAGTCTGTTTTTGTTAGGTTGGATTCTCAACGTTCGGCTCAACAACGAGAGTTGAAAATCCAGTGGGCGATAAAATCCCGCCGCGATTTTATTACGCTCGTGGGAACGCCGCCGACTTACTGGCTGGGGGGACGTTATACTGGCTGTACGACATTGCGTGAGCTCAGCACAGAATAATCTGCGTCGTCTGATGTCTGATGAAAAATGACGAATTTTCATGACGCCCGTTATAATAAGGCGGAACCAAAGCTTTAGGCACAGCACCACTTTTGAAATGCCATAAATTCATAATCCCATTAATGTCAACCGGTTATAGCAAGTCTGACAACCCTAAATAAGTTGTAAGTAACTACTTTATTGACTAGACACAACGATTTATTATTGTTTGCCTAATAAGCAAAATAGGTCAAACACATAGAAACTTCTTCCTATCTATGGTCAAACACAATCAAACACACGCGACACTCCGCGACAGTAGAACCGTCACGATTCGACCACTTAATTCATATGCGATTCGCGCCCATGAGAGTCACCTGCTGTGACCCCAATGACCTCAATGGGGTCCACAACCTACAAACAAATGACAAGAGATTAATAATCGATCGTGTTGCCAGAAAAAATATGCGTAAGTATTTTTTTGTTGGCAACAGAATTTCTATGTTTACTAATGAGTATCGGACCTCGTTTAAATATTGTGTGGGTGTGTGATACGAGTAGTAACGGTAATTGAGTGTTATTTATATTTTTAACTGACGACAAAAAAGGAGGAGGTTCTCAAGTCGACACCTATTATATTTTTTTATGTATGACCACGCATTGGAAATCGGAAGTCGGTGGCAAAAAACGAAAATACAAAACCAAAGACTTCCGAAATCAAAGTTATTTTTCACTTTGTAGTGTTTTTTTTGGAAGTCGGTTGTATTTTTTTTTTTTTTTTTGTAAAAATAAGTTTGTAGATTAGTCACCTTTTCATTGAATTAGTTAAGGGTTACAGGTATGAAGGTACCCATGTACGCATGGTTCTTACATACTTGCGCATTACCTAAGTTGAAAAGTCTATATTGTAGTGAGAAATGATTAGTAGCATTTTCTCGGCATATCCTAACAGGCCAACGATCTCTGCTGAACTGGACCTGCAATTGGCCGCCACAAACACGGAGGCGGTCACATGCATATTTAATCTAGTTTTGAATCTAGATCCGACTGAATAGCCTAAGACAAGACATAATTCGAGGTTGGCTGTCGCCTATTTCCTCCTTCAATATTGGACCAATTTAAAAAATATTTCATAAATGAATAAGAAGGAAACCCTTATAATAAGGGTTCCGGTTCCGGTTACGTAGTACATGACGAAATTATATAATGGTTCCCTTATAATTTCTTGTCTGTCCGGATGTCGCACAGCCATTTTACTCGGAGACTAATTGCACCATATCGATGAAAATGGGAGAGAAAGATCTGTGCAGAAATCACGAAAAAAAAACGGTCAAGAGCGAGTCGGACTCGCGCACCGAGGGTTCCGTTCCTATTTCTGAAAAAGTATGCTATTTAGAGACATCGTTTTATTTTTCCTGTAGGTAATCTTTACATACAGGGTGTAAGGGACAGCCCTCCGCAAACTGATAGAGGGAATTCAGTATGTCATACTAAGATGACCGGTACATGAAATTTTTTCAGGAACTTTAAGGGACTCCAATAAACTTGATTTGTTTGTGTTTTTGTGCACAAATCGGAGCGTCTATTACTAGTTGGGAGGGGTAGGTAATAGGTATGCGGTGAGTTCGATGAACTCTGTAGCTAGACAGAAAGTGAACAGCTGATTTCACGCGTCGTTGGTTAGAGTATTTCAACATCCATTGCTGGTTTTTTTTTTGCAGTTTTTTTTTACATAAATGGAGTGCTGAGAACACACAATGCAATTTTACATTGAAATAATAAAAATGTAACTGAAAAAAAATTTGAAAAAATGAAAAATTTCCTGAGAAAATTTCCGGTGGAATATGATTCAGAATGAGGAGCTGAATGCACCCTGTTAGTTTGCGGAGGGCTGTCCCTTACACCCTGTATACTTCTATCACATAGAATAATTTCAGCTTTTTCTCTTTGCAAACTTCGGAGATAAGGGGGGGGGGGGGAACGGTATTTTTTTTTACATTTTTCATCAAAAGTCGGAAACTATGCGGCCTAAAAAAATAAAAAAATGTTTGAGAATGTGCAAACAGCGCTCTTTCATATGATACCCCCACATGCCCTAGTAGCACCACTTTGAATGTTTAAGACCACCTTTCAGCAGCTGTTGCAAAAAAAATATAAATATTTTTATTTCTTTATTATTTGCAAAATAGTTGGGTAAACGTCATCTAAAACTGTTCCAAATTTCAAGTTGATAGCATTAGTAGTTCTTGAGATATCCAGCTGTGACAGACAGACTGAGTCACACCATAAGGGTCCCTTTTTTACCATTTTGGTACGGAACCCTAAAAATGTAGCCTGAGAGATGACAAAAACGCACTCGGCCGGTTTCTTTCAACTAAAAATCATAAAAAAGTGTCTTAATAGGCCTTTGCCCTGAAGGAACAATACAACCTAGAAACACTTAATAGTTTACCTTCCTAAAACGTCTAACGACTTAGACCAACTCTCTAATATTAATAACTTTCAATTCCCACCTATTAAACTAAGTGCGCGCTATCAAAGCAAGCCTAAAAGACTCGTTACAAAAGACTTCCGGCGCAGGGAAGGCGAAGGCGTCAATTAGCATTGAATGGCAAATGTCGCCGCGTGTCATTGTCACCGAGTCGTATGTTGGTGTCAATCGACGACTATTGTCCCAATGGTTATCGGGTCGATTAATTTGTATGGCGGACACGTAATAGACGATATATCATGGTGAAGTGGAGTGGTTTTTCAAGTGGTTATATTTTCTTTTTGGGATTCACCAACCTGCACTGGATCCGTGTTGTGGATTACGGTCCACTCCCTCTCACGGAGAAGCCTCAGAAGCCTGATTCAGTCGAAAAGACTGATTCCTACTGATCCATAATAGTTACGGCAGAAGTAGATTGGGTTGGAGTTGCTGCAACACTGGTCCAATAATAACAAGAAGGAAACAGCATCTTTCTTTTCATGGATGTAGAATGAGATACAGAGATCATAAATGTACTTAGTTCTGTCAAAACGAGCCACCCCATACACCCCAAATGTCATACATTAGGTACCTACCTACTTATGCATTAAAATCAGTCCAATATACATCCAAAACTTGTACTTTGAACAGATTTAGAATAATCAGAGTTAACTTTCCAACATCATTACAATTACTACGGGAAGTTTTGATGTAGGTTTCTTAATTTTGGCAGAACTAAGATCAGGTCAGGGGATCAGGATACAGGGTGACAGGGAAACTCGACGTATTCCTTGAAAGGAGTTGTACTAGAGGTCATTAATAACAAATCCAGTCCAGTTAACTAAGGCTCCAAAATTGGATGGTTATCGAGCTGTTTCCGAGCTGAAATTTTCTGACCTACCTTGTTAATTGATTAATTAATTAATTAATTAATTATCAAATAACTCCACTCTGAACATTTAATTGATACTTTTCTGAAAGCTGAAAAATTTGTGATAAAAAAAAATGCTTGCCCAAAACTTACGTAATTTCAGAAATTTCGAAAATCGAAGAATCGTCACAGCTCAGTAACTATCTAGTTTTGACTCCTACTTAACTGGATTTCATTTGTTGCTAATGCCCTCTATTATAACCCCGTTCAATGAATACGTCAAGTTTCCCTGTCACCATGTAGGTATACTGTCGAGAAAATAAGCAGTGGTATAACATATTGGTTTTCTATTTTAAAATCGTTCGAATTTACGTATGTAGATACGTTAGTTAGGTGCGCTTTCGCGCTAAGCCCATTCCGTCAAGCCCAGCTCTGTTCTCTGGATAGTCACAGTCTTCCAGATAATTTTACTGGATGAGTTCAGACTTCCAGAGTTGTTTTCACGACTAGGAAGGTACCTTGAAATATTTTACACAATCATATTATTACTAGACGTTATTTAAAATCTTTGACAAGTGTCAGCCCTAGGCGTCTGGTTGGCCTACTTCTGGTTACCTGAACCGCGCGTAACGTGTGACGCTCGTTTGTTTTAACCGTTGTCTCTACAACTAAGTAATTTAACAGCGGTATCTACACGGGCAACTACAACTGCTCAATTCTGGGCAATATTTGTATAATATCGTCATTTAACTAACTGACGTATCTGACATTTGGACTAAGCTGATAGCCGACCTAACTATAGTAATTTGATACATTTTCCAAGTCAAATCGATGTGTATCATACCTTACGGTCCCCATGATAATGCAAAAATCGAGACCGATGTATCTACAATTTACAAAAAAAATCCAAAATGTCAAAATCAGATACGCCAGTTAGTTAGATTAGCGATGATATGACGTCACACCAACATCGAGCAATTTATTGCGATGCTAACATGCGATCACACGTCATCTGCTCATCTGCCTAGCCTTTTCCCAACAATATTGGGGTCGGCTTCCAGTCTAACCGGATGCATCTGAATACCAGTATTTTACATAGACCGACTATCTGACCTCCACAACCCCGTAACTGGATCATACTACGATACCCCTTGACAAGACTGGTTGTCAGATTTTCGGGCTTCTGACGACCTGTGATGGGACGACCATTAAAGATCCATGAATGATAGCCGGGACTAACTGCTTAACGTTCTTTCCGAGGCACGGAGTAAAGTCTCGGTATTTAACCATCCACAGACCGACCGAGGCATGCGTAGCTTAACCTGATCGATCGACCCGCTGCTGTTATTACATAGTCACGAGCCCCGTATTGAGTAATAAAGAGCAACAACTAAGTATATAAAACACTACATAAACTAAACTATATCAATACTAAACTATATAAATACAGATTTTGGAGTATTTTGGGTTATAAGTATCCTTTAAATATACACAATTATTGTTGATTTAAATACCTTTTTACATATTTTATACAACAACATGAATATTTACTTTGTAAAGTATTACTTATATTATTTTTATTTATTGTGAATGTGTCTTGACTACGTGGATCATTGTTTTTTATTTATTTTATTTTATCCTTTTCTCAGTTTTAGTCATAGTCTGGCAGTTTGAGTAATTTATGCGGCCTACCCAAATGTCTTTTCTTTGGTTTGTTCGTCGAATCGTTAAGCTCCTTAAGTTTTGAGTTGAGTTGCACGATTACTGACAAATGCGTGCACTGACTGAACAGCCGGTCGATTCTGTTAATCTCACCGTGAAAACTTAGGTGAAGTGAGTTTGTTTTAGCTAGGAATTGACACCATTAACTAACACTAACACTTATAACTAACACTTATTAGGCTTATTACAAAGTTCAAAGTTTAAATACTCTGACTCCTAAACTAGGTGTAAGTTCCTGTGACTTAGGAGTCAGTGATTCTCCGTAGCACCTTAAAGCCACAAAAATGTAAGAAATTAGATTTCAACAATTTTATCATTAATGGTGGAAAACAGAATTAATAAAAAAAAAATGAAAAATATTTGTGCATAATTATGATGAAGCATGTGTGTAGTGTGTAAGTGTAGGTGTGTGTGTAGTGTACGTGTAGGGAGTGTGTGTAGTGTGTAAGTGTAGGTGTGTGTGTAGTGTACGTGTAGGGAGTGTGTGTAGTGTATGCGTAGGGAGTGTGTGTGTGGGTGTGTGTATGTAAAGATTTATAATTAAATGTCACTTTAAATTACCCAACAGAAGATCCTCAGTACTATCATAACTTAATGTTTGGAGATAATCTTTAAGTAAGCTTTTACAACAAAATTTTGAGTAAGAATAAATTTTTAACTTTTTATTTAGGAAATTATACATTTTTATGCTAGAAATATAGAATTGGCGCTTGGCAAAGGCAGTTCTATGGTGTTCCATAGGAAAAACTTCATGCTTAAGTCTACCAGTCGGTTCCTTAAGGGGACGCACACAGTGTTTACGTAGCGTCGACAGGAGCACATAAAGTTGCCTAACTGTGAGTACCCTGCAATCAGCATAGAGCTGCACAGTGGGATACCTTCGTGGATGAAAGAGCATTACCTTCAGGACAGCTCTCTGGGCTCTCTCAAGGCGGATAAATACATTTTGGGTGGCACCACCCCACACGGGCAAGCAGTAAGTTAGAACAGACTGGCAAAGGGCAAAATATACTAATTTGAGCGTATCCCGGTCAGCAGAACTTCGTAGCTTCTTAAATATATAGATTAGCTTACGGATTCGAGATGTTACTTTGTCTATTTGCGCGTGCCAGTTGAGATGCTGATCAATGAGTACTCCTAGATACCTCACAGAAAAGGATTTACTGAGGAAGAGACAGCTACACTGCGTTGAGGAGATACATGTGTGTGCTTTAAGGGTAAGAGAGCTTGCGGCGCACAGATTTGATCTAATGGCAAAGGGAACGTATACTGATTTATCAACATTCAAAGTGAGTAAGTTATCGGCTAAAAATTGACAGCTCACTCCACGCTCACTTCACCTACGTTTTCACGGTGAGATGGTTACAGAATCGCACTGCAGGTCCACTCAATCTGTGTGGTTATTTCCTCAAAAGACCATTTCAGACAGCAATCTACATGGTTTTCACATGATCTGACCAAGATTATGTCTGGACTTTAAAAGAAACTGTGACCTCTGAGTTTGTTTCGGCGTTTCTTCTCAGAGTAGTCAGATAGGAAACGTCGACCTCATTGTATAGGATTTCCTTACAATGAGAGGTAAACTGGAAATGTGTAGCCGTGTGTACCTAATAACCTACAGGTTTCCACGTTTTTTTCTTGCACAATTACTAAATTAAAAGAGGAGCTCGTGGCTAAGTAATAACAGCCGCATGCGTCGATCGATCAGGTAAAGCTACGCTTGCCGAGGTCAGTCCGTCGATGAGATCTTTACATACCGAGACTCCTCCGTGCCTCGGAAAGCACGTTAAGCCGTTGGTCCCGGCTGTCATTCTTCGGACTTTGACAGTCGTTACGGGTCGTTAGAAGCTGAAAGTCTGACAACCAGTCTTACCAAGGGATATCGCGTTACCCAGTAAGTGGGTCGACGAGTTCAGTTAGACAGTCGCTCCATGTAAAATACTGGTATTGAACTGCATCCGGTTAGACTGGAAGCCGACCCCAACATAATTGGCAAAATGCTAGGCAGATTGATTTGTATCTAATAAATTTAATCTAACAGATTATATGATGACATGATGAAGGTCGTGGGAATCTGCTCGATGTGAGAAGCACAGCTGACTGCTCGGTGTGGTGACGACAGAGAAAGACCTAGACCTATACCTAGCAGTGGACGTCTTTCGCCTGAAATGATGATGATGATGATGATGATGATGATGATGAATAATAATTTTATTATAATTAGAGTTGTGTGGTCTCGCACGTTTGCACGGTAGTAGATGGTCGAGAGTGTAAGACAAGTGTTAAGTGGAACACAACGAGTATGCCACCATTGACGCGAACCGTTCATAGTAAATTCAGCGACGCGGGCGCATAGGGCTGGCGAACTTGGAAAACCATGCACTCAATAAGTGCGTGCGACAAAATTTTGTCCTCGTAATATCTCTCTCGCGCCCAAATGAGTCGCGCTCGCGAGCTTGCGTCAGCTTGTTGTGTAGAGACATAATGCGTCGATGAAGTTTTGTCGCGCCTCGCATATTAACCCGACTGGTAAGGAAGCGATGTATAGGAAGTGTTATACATACATACATACATACTCACGCCTTCTTCCCATTGGGGTAGGCAGAAACTACAGCACGCCACCTGCTGATCCTTACATACTCCTTTTGCCTCGTTTACGTTCATATATCTGGTCATACACGCAGCCGGTTGCAAGTACTACGCACCCTTTCTGAAGAACATCACCAATAAGGTACACTATATGTCTTCCTAGGGTGTCCCCTCCCGACGTTTCCACTCACATCTGCCTTGTAAATACCTTTTGTTAGTCGCCTTTCATTCATCCTCTTAACATGACCAAACCATCTAAACATACTCTTTACAATTTTTGTCACTACATCTTCTTTAAAAGACTTGCGGCTATTTAAGAGAATTATGGTGACAATACACTCCCAGTGTTATATTGTCACCATAATTCTGTTAAAATATCAGAACAGCAAGTTCAGATAAAAAAACAACCTGTTTCCGTTACTTTATCAATTTAAAAGTATACATACATAATTGAATGGTATTATCACGATTAATAATTTCAATGGAGTATCAATGAAATAATTGACACTGCCATAGATATTTAAGAAAGAAGGAGATGTGCCCAGTATAGGTATGTTAAAATGTATCGGAACCCTGTGTCTCTACTTTCATGATTTTAAAGGCAAATACGGTAAAATACTTTTACTTACATCTGGAAAGTGATTCCATGATTTACATGGCTTCGGTCTTTACAAGAAAACACTGAGCTACACGGCATTCCTAAAAATTGTCACGGTCACCAGTCGAAAGCGCACTAGTTCGCGGAGACAAAATTTGTACTATGAACGGCTCATACTGAGGATGTCGCGCGGACACATTTTCGCCCGCTTGCCACTTCTCCTGTTTTTTTTATATTTCTATGGGCACTGCACTCCCGGCAGCCCTGCAAGTAACGGAGAACAGAAGTGTGCCGCACGCTGTCGCTAACGGTGTCGGCAGAGAGCTAGCCCCGGCGCCGGCGCAGGGCTCGCGACGCTCCCACACCGCTATTACACCATACACTCTTGTAGCTGGTCAATATTTGACAAAAAGAATAGTGTCAAGCGATTTTGTACTCAATACTTAATTATTATTGAGAGCAGTGGTGGCCCAGTGGTATTGGCCGCGACTTTCGAGTTGTAAGTCGTAGGTTCGAACCCCGGCAGGCGCTTTACTTTGTGTAAATTATTTCATCACCGCTGCTCTCAAAACAGTGAAGGAAAACATCGTGAGGAAACCGGCATGTCCTAGAACCAAAAATTCGAAGTCATGTGACATCTACCAACCCGCACTGGGCCCGCGTGGTGGATTACGGCCCATCTCCCTCTCACCGAGAGGAGGCCTGTGTCCCAGCAGTGGGAACATTATGGGCTGATTATGTGTTATGTGTACTTAATTATTTATTGCATTCCTTAAGTATTAAATAGATAGTGTAATAAAGTAAAAAATCAATATGGACCGTGTCGGGCACAGCAAAATTAGGAGAGAGGAAGAGGGCAAGTAATAGTAGTAATTCAAGCAAATAGTTGTATAATGTACGGTGCAACTATTATTGTCACCTGGACGGTGAGTCCAGACCTGCCTTGAAAATTGTTGTTGTAAGTAGGTACGCCAAACGGGCCCTGCACACCCACCGCCCGCATCATCGATGACTAGTAGCACATCCAGTTTTTAAAATGTTAATTACCAGACTGCCAAGGAAGGGTTATGTTTTTCGTGCGTATCTTGTTTGTTAACTTTATTACCTCGTATATTCCAAACAGTTTTTAAAAGGCTAATTAATTGAATAAATACATTTTACTGATAGATTGTCAACTGACTGCAAACAGCTAATAAAGTCACTGGACATGGATTTAACGAGCTGGGGGGCTAAAACGGCCCCTTTGGCAAAATCATAATAGGATAATATTATGAATAATGTTTGAAATCGTAAAACGGTCACAAACTGACAATATAATTGTCAGTTTGTGATCGTTTTACGATTTCAAATATTATTATTCATGATGTTATCCTATTATGATTCTGTGTAGCTTTTTGTGTTTTTTAGGGTTCCGTACCTCAAAAGGAAAAAACGGAACCCTTAAAGCATCACTTCGTTGTCCGTCTGTCTGTCTGTCAGTCTGTCAAGACCCTTTTTCTCATTAACGCGTGGAGGTATGAAATTAATATCAAACAGTTAGATCTATGGTCCCTTGGAGCTCTAAAAAATCAAGCTTCTAAGGCAACGTAGTAAAAAAATACGGCCATTTATCGGCATATTTTGATACTCGCAAGTACCTAATTGATTTACTTGCGAGTATCAAAATGCCCATGGGGTAAGCAAGGTCTCACAACACAAGTAAAGGAAAGGCCGAATAAAGATTTTCGGACTTTTCGGATTGGTAATTTTATCGCATTTTTTTTTCTTAGGATTTCTAATGTTTCAACTACAATGATAAGTTCTTTTGTGGCATAAATTCTTTTCAACTAAGGAACCCTCCATTGTGCGTAGTCCGACACACACTTGGCCGGTTTTTTACCTTTTAAAAACCGTAGTGGCTAAGCTATCAGCGCTATGTGCCGCAAGTTTGATTCCTGCACGATTTTCGAGTCTAGTGTAGTAGACACAGAGTTTCAACTGAATAAGAGGACAGTTGCTACTGGTTTTGATACCTACCATTGAGTTTGACGTGCGGTCTACTGTACAAGTATGACGGCTACCGTACCGATGCTTGGGGTTTTTTCGTGAGACGGTGAGACTTTTGTGTTGGCGTCAGAGACCGCGCTTAGTAGTTTTTTGAATCCATGGGAAACTTACAAAATGTAGAGTTATTAAATTCTGAACAAAAAAATCGTGTTTGATTAATCTCATAGCTAAACAGACGATTTTTTTTTATTTTTTATATTTATGAAAAGGTAGTCCGATTGTTAAGCACAACTCTCTGAGTTTGTTGTGAGTGTAAGTAATTCATTTGCAAATTTAAGTCTAAAAAACTGACAAAAACTATCAAGCGTATTTTTATGAAAACATTCCAAAGACAGTTTAATTATTTATCTTTTAGTATAGGTCCATGTTTTATTATCTTTTAGTATAGGTCCATGTTTTAATTACAATTTGTTTTATGTACAATAAATTAATAATGCGTCTAATTTGGGACAGCGCTCCTTGACGGGCGAGTCCTATTGCTGGCTGGACGTACGACGCGTTGCGTGAACTGAGCACAGAACAGGCAAGCTAACCACTCAAGGCCGTTGGCACTTGTCTGCGTCTCAAACGCATCCACTCTATACGAGATATAGGTACAATAGTAGGAAGCATTATGAAAACAACGCACTAAGCGCCAGTTACTTCTGGAACGTTATGAAATTGACAAATCATGAAATCACGCTAATTGCCAAGTAAAACGCAACGGTAAATACTACTTGAAAAAAACCGGTTAAGAGCGAGTCGGACTCGCGCACCGAGGGTTCCGTTCCGATTTCTGAAAAAGTGTGCTATTTAGAGACATCTTTTTATTTTTCCTGTAATCTTTACATAAACTTCTATCACACAGAATAATTTCAGATTTTTCCCTTTGCAAACTTCGGAGATAAGGGCCCCCTCTTATCTCCGAAGTTTGCAAAGGGAAAAATCTTAGATGGAACGGTATTTTTTTTACATTTTTCATCAAAAGTCGAAAACTATGCGGCCTAAAAAAAATGAAAAAACGTTTAAGAATGTGCAAACAGCGCTCTTTCATATGATACCCCACATGGCTAGTAGCCCCACTTTAATTTTTTAAGACCCTGCACTTTCAGCACCTGTTACAAAAAAATATAAATATTTTTATTTCTTTCTTATTTGCAAAATAGTTGGGTAAACGTCATATAAAACTCTTCCAATTTTCAAGTTGATAGCATTAGTAGTTCTTGAGATATCCAGCTGTGACAGACAGACAGACTGAGTGACACCATAAGGGTTCCTTTTTTACCATTTTGGTACGGAACCCTAAAAATGTTCAAATTAAGCTACACTTGTGTTCGCCTTACAACCAAGTCCGTGACGCCATCTGAGTTGAAAGTGCAAATGATTTGACGCTCACATTTGTCACTCAGCACTGTCCCTTTCTGTGAACAATTTAAACTGCATTACCCCGAATCTGTTGTGTTGTCTCATCACAGACAACCATCAGAGATGTGTGGACTGTGGACCATGCTCGCTTTCATTTGCTAAAGATACTAATGTTGGAAATAAAAGTAAACGATGAATAAAATTTGTTCGGTTCCAGCAATCAACATTGTCAAAACTACTGTTTTAGTCTCTACATCATAATTCTCCTGCCGTTATCCCAATTTATTTACTGTCGGCGCAACGTTATGGCAAAAAAAAACACAAAAACTGTCGGCTTGAAAAGTAAACAGCTAATCACAAGTTCAACGCCCTCGCTTCGCGTGTAGTATCTAACTTGAATAATATTAATGTTTTATGGCAATATCCATCACTTAGGGGAAGTTATGCCAGTCAGTTTAAAAGTAACCATACTATACCTAGGTGTTCCAATCATATCAAAATCAAAAGTCATTTATTCAAACTAGGCTGAGAATCAGCACCCAAAATCCCCCAAAATGCCCGCCTTTCACCCCTTCCTAGCCGGGAAGAAGAAGTGGCGCAACAAACTCCCCAGCAGCACGTTTTCCTCATAGATCGAAATAGCGTAATTCCCTACATTCCACAGTTGGTATGCGGCCTACATTATAACCATAATAAAATGAGATTTACCAAAAAACAACCGTTTAATCTTAAACTTGGTCGGGCCTGAGAGCGACCGCGAAAACCGTGAACTAAATGGTTATCCATTTTAGCGCTAACGCGAAGTAAATTGGCGTTAATGAGACTTATTTGGTTTTGCAGAGCGAATTTGATTTGTATTATTTTTACTATTCTTACTAATATTTTAAATGCGAATTTCTTTCTGTCTGCATGTTTCCTACGTTTTTAGGATAACCGATTTTGATCAATACTGGCATTGTCAATTCAATAAATCTAAAATCGTAATTTCTAAGCAACTACGAGATTAGTACAGTCAACCAAGGGCCACTGAACTGAAAATGCGACATATTTGTCAACAGAAGACATCGTTGTCGGATATGCGATGCGACATGCTGTAATAGAGCAGGCATACCAATCTAAATACCTCTGAAAAATCCTTCAAAATTGCCAGAATTGTCGAATAAGTCCGAACTTTAAGTGGTACCTATAAAACTGGTGGTTTTTTCGTCGCGTTCCGGTCGGACTGGCACTTTCCATCTCGACCGCGCGGGACTTATGCTTCTGCCCCAGTGCCTCACATCGCCGTAAATATACCTACACTAAAATCGACATAATATTTAATTTTCCTCTATAGATGAACACAATAATGTATATTATAAGTAGGTATCTCTAGATAGCCCTAGGTTCTCTCGCATGGACTTATACAAAGTATTTTATTTATTTGTTCAAAATCTGTTTTAACAGTAACATAGGTACATAAGGTTCGCTGAACTACATAACAGCTCATTTATATAAGTTAATAGCGGACTCGACAAACGTTGTCCTGTCTGAACGATCCTAGAACCCGACTGCAGCGCCACCTACCGGTTCCAATTGTGTTTTCAAACCATCCAGAAACCCATTCAAATATACACACAACATTTCATCTAAATCGGTACAGCCGTTGTTATACGTTTGATCCGATTTTTAACCGTCTCCTGGTTCTAAGCTCTACCTCCCCACCAATTTTCAGCCAAATCGGTTCAGCCGTTCTTGAGTTATAAACAGTGTAACTAACACGACTTTCTTTTATTTATATAGATTTTTAATAATAGTTCGCGAAACTTCTCAGACGCGATGCGTTTCTATAACTTAGAAAAAAAATATTTTCAAATAACATACCTACATAAAGTCATCGCAGTTTGCGCAGCGTGCGGGCGTTGACCCCGTAATCAGGTGTAAAAGAAAAGAAAGAAAGAAAATATTTTAAACGGGAAATACAAAAAGTAAAAAAGGAGCATTTAAAACTAACAACATATTATTTCGAATAAACAAAACAAAAAATGAAGACCTGTGTGAGGCCAAATAGGCTCCCTACGTCAAAAAAACTTTTTGCTCTCAAAACGGTGAAGGAAAATAACCATCGTGAGGAAACCGGCATGTCCTAGAACCAAAAATTCGAAGACATGTGACGTCTACCAACCCGCACTGGGCCCGCGTGGTGGATTACGATTGCGACCCAGTCCTTCTCACAGAGATGAGCCCTGTGTCCCAGCAGTGGGAACGGTATAGGCTGATTATGGTTATGCTTAGTACCCAATGCTGGTATTCTGATAGGGCCCACTTACGTCCCTTAGCACGTATCAATAAGCCAGCGGCCGTCATACTTACACGTCTATATCTCGAAAACTAGTGAACCGATTTTGATGAAACTTCCACTATTCATTAAGTTGAAATAAATAAAAGCCAATTTAAAAAAAATAGTCGCAATTCAATTAATAGTTTCGGAGAAATGCGTGGACTCATACATTATTATATGTGAATATATTGCAGTTCCAATAATCTATATAAATAAAAAGAGAAGTCCTGACTGATGACTGACTTATCAACGCGCAGCCCAAACCCTTGGACCTAGAAAGCTGAAATTTTGCACAGATGTTCCCTTTATAATGTAGACAAGGAATAAGGAAGGAATTCCCGGTAGTACGTTCCCGTGGGATATTTTACGACATCCACGCGGGCGAAGCCGCGGGCAAAACCTAGTATTACATATACGTGTCGAATTGCTAACCTCCTCTTTTTGAAGTCGGTTAAAAAGCTATTTTAATCCTTAAGAGGAAATGGGGGCGACCAAACTTTTGAAAATTAGGTATTTTAAGAAGGTATTGCTGTCGCTCTGCGAGCGCTCCGCCCCGCCCTCGCATTCGTGCAATAAGGACAACTGCAGATTTGACTAAATAGCCTATGTAAAAAGTCACATTTAGAGGTTTGGCTCTCGCCTATTTCCTCCTCCAATATTGGACCAATTTGAAAGATATTTCATAAACTGAATAAGAAGGATATATACTATGCCCCTATGTTTTTCTTTTTTCGTTAATAGTTGTCAAATTGGTACACTAGGCGTCTGTTCACAGCGGTCTGAATAGGCAATTTTGAGCATTTTTGGAGGGTTCTAGTTCTTATAAATATAATATATCATCAAAAAGGAAAACATAGGGGCATACAAGTAGCTGTTATTTATATTTCTGTAAAAAATCATTGCTTTATGGTCATTAATCAGAAAGAAAACAGGCGAGAGCGTTTGTATCTGTTTGTATGGAGAAGAGAGCACCCACGTTTCCTCTTAACCCCTAATTCTTCACTATTATACTTGTTCGCTTGCACCAGTTGTCTTCACTATTTAGCACACCACTGCCAACCATTTTGCAATGGAAGCGTGAAGTAACTCAAGTTAAATATTCAGAAGCTTAGATTGCATCGTGAGAAGTCTCGCACGTTTAAAAGTAAATTATACCACGTGTACAGTCAGCCGCAAGCCAGTGGTAACATTGGCAGCGCTTTTGTTCCGTAGCAGTAAGAACGCTTTTTGTAGTTCAAGTGTTGATGTGCGGACTGTACGACGCGTGTCTTGATGGACGAGAAAAGCCGATGCAATAACACAACATTAAGGCGGAGATTTCTTGAAAACTGTCAAAAAAGTGGTTTTTTAAAGCAGTGTATATTATTGTAATTTTTTTTTTAAATGTGATATTTTCAAGTCCCTTTCGCATACAGTGATGGAACTTAAAACCTAGTAAACATACTTTATTGCACCAAACCCATCTTCAAACATTATGCCTCGTAATAATCTTTATAAGCAGTTTATACCTTCCTTGATAATATAATTTAAAATATTACCATATTTAAAATGCCAAACTGCATCCAGTGATGGATTATTTATTATCAAATAGTTAATTTCTAATTTTATATGATTTGATTTGCACTTTCACGACATAATTCCGGTGCGCGTGAGAGTCTTCTATCTCGTACGTCAAACTAGACAGCCATAACGCCATTTCACTTACACACCGAGCTAAACCACGCTTCGATGTAGAGAATTAATTCGAAACATAACAGCATCACTCATGTAAGTATTCTTCAAAAAGCTAGGCAGTTATTATGTTATTAATGGTATACGGTATATACCCAGCAACTTGAGCCCACGACTACCAAAACTACGAATCATTTCCTATCAAAAACCCCAACAAAAAGTTAATACTAAAATAATATAATATCGTTCAACCGAATACCGTTAGGGCCGCGTGAGTCGATCGTTTGCGCAAATTATCGACAGTTATCGACAACACATCACTAGACCGGGACATGTTAATTTTATCCGCACAGCCCTAGTGCCGTTAGTTGGCAGTTGTCACTTGCCGCCGATGACGGTGACGACGTGGGTAGGCGACAGGTATGGACGATATACGCCTTAGATAATATACATCTAGATCGAGCCACCGCGTGGCCGGTCATGAGACAGCAATAGGTATAATGCTTTTTCTAGGTTATGTGGTATTAGAAATGAGGTTTATCGTAAGAAATCTTCCATATTTTAAACCCATGTCAATACATTCGCCCAGACTGTCCAAAAAAGTTAAATTTATCGACGCAACATAAATTTTGTAACAGTGAAAGCAATTAGTTTGGCTAACATTTGAAAGTTCGCTAAGCAAAAATACGGCACGCCGTAAGAGACAGAAGGTACGATGCTTTGTCTCAATTTTCCTATTAATTTCGTATATATGTGTCTCACTTCCACACTTCACACTGTAATCATGGCAACGTCTAGATGTTTAATGTCATTGATATACGCGCTACACGACCTTATAAGAAGGCAGTAGAGTTTTGGACCAGAAACTCTCAAGAATGAAGAATCAAGCATTATTCAGAAAATACAGGTGTTACTAGTTAGTAAAAAGTTAGTAGTGGTTCAATCCACACTTTGCCTGCATAGGGCATGCAAATTAATTTTAATTTTACGCTGCTTGAGTAACAGCATTTCCTAAAACTTCATCTGCCGTCTCAACATTATGCACAGCACACAAAACTTCATGAAAGACTAACTCTTGTCCGCGGCTTCGGCCGCATGTTTTAACATAAAATATATCTTAGGGCACTCTGCAATATCCTAACTTTCTATAAGTGAATGAATTTTTGAAATCGGATTAGTGATTTCGGAGATGCATCAACTTCACCTCTTTATAATATTAGTGTAGAAAAACTTTTTAACAAAAAAAAAAACAACCGACTTCTAAAAAAACACTACAAAGTGAAAGTTAATTTTGGAAGTCGGTGTCTTTGGATCTGTATATTAGTTTTTTGCCACCGACTTCCAAAATTAAAGTTATTTTTCACTTTGTAGAGTTTTTTTTGGAAGTCGGTTGTTTTTTTTTTGTAAAAAAGTTTTTATTTTTCACTTTTTAGTGTAATTTATCTAAGTTACAATAGCCCAATGGCAACTGCTCATCACTTTTTAGGGTTCCGTACCAAAATGGTAAAAAAGGAACCCTTATGGTGTGACTCAGTCTGTCTGTCTGTCTGTCTGTCTGTCTGTCACAGCTGGATATCTCAGGAACTACTGCTATCACTGTTATCAACTTGAAATTTGTAATAGTTGTAGATGACGTTTACCCAACTATTTTTCAAATAAGAAATAAATAAAAATATTTACATTTTTTTTGCAACAGGGTCTGAAAGGGGGTCTTAAAAATTTAAAGTGGGGCTACTAGGGCATGTGGGGTATCATACAAAAGAGCGCTCTTTGTACATTCTTAAACTATTTTAATTTTTTTTTTAGGCCACACAGTTTTCGACTTTTGATGAAAAATGTAAAAAAAAATACCGTTCCCCCCCCCCCCTTATCTCCGAAGTTTGCAAAGAGAAAAATCTGAAATTATTCTATGTGATAGAAGTTTATAGATTACAGGAAAAATAAAACGATGTATCTGAGTAGCACACTTTTTCAGAAATCGGAACGGAACCCTCGGTGCGCGAGTCCGACTCGCTCTTGACCGGTTTTTTTGATAAAATATTGCTTTTCCCGAAGCATAGACGTTAATTGTTGAGTAGTTCTCCTAGTAAGAACCAGGAGAACTGGAGCTCCATGGTGAAGTCATCATCACCATTATGCATTTTGACGAACATAAATTACTTAGCAACCATATTAAAGTAATCGAATCGCAACCCGTGAAATACTTATAAATTGAGTAGTTCCGATGGCCATCTGTGGTCTTCATCATCAGTTCCACTTCACCAAATGATGTTTTCCGAGAGCAAATGCACGAGTTACTATAAAAAATACCCAAATCGCTATAGTTGTGCCTATAAAAATTTGAGGGTTCCCCTCGATTTCCATGAGATCCCCTGATGAGATTCTGATTTGGTGACAATGGGACCACCTCGAGAGTATACCCTTTCAAACAAAAAAAGAATTTTGAAAATCCGTCGACAATTGGTGGAGTATTCGATGAACAAACATACAAAAAAAAAAACATACAATCATCCGAACATAGTACCTCCTCCTTTTTGTGAAGTCGGTAAAAACAACAGCCCACTTGAACGTTTAAACTAAACGCATATCATCAAAAAGGAGCAATTTACAGTTGTGTCTAGACCGATAATTGTTACAACAACTAAATTACAACATGGTGGCGCTAACAACCGTTGTCAGTAACTCAAAACCATCGGGAATCGAAGCCGGGCCACGGTAATGGCCTCCTCTAATAACAAAGCTATAAATGTAGCGATCAATTTTAACGATTGATAGACTAACGGTATACAGACCTAATAGTTCGCTGACATATTAATAGATGTAGTCTTAGATTATAGAGTAGTTTCCTTGGTTAGTATATAATATTTCTATGATAGGTACAACTGACGGAAACGAATGGTGGTAGAAGAAATCCTATGTGTTCGTTTGCCGAAATTATATAGTTTTTCCATTTTGTTTTTTTAAGTACCAGCAATTAGAATAAATTGATTATTATATGATACTAAAAATGTGTTTTAATTGGTAAATTATTTTCCGAAAAACGCGTTAAAATGTAGGTATGATGTATGGCAAATCAAAACGTTGCGTCTGCCATGTCTCAAATTCCGCAGTACAAAACTCATTTTTTTGTACAGATTATGCACAAACACATCTGAAGCTCCGCTGCCTATGTATCGTGTTTTAACGACGGAACGACACGACAGTGTTCCGGATCTGGGGTATACTCCCTAAGTCCATCCGTCCATCCTTCCGTCCGTCTGTCTGACCCATCAAAACAAGTGTAAAAGTTACAATTTTTGGACGGGCAAAAACACATCGGGAGTAGGGACAACTGTCAAATCGTGTTGTCATTCGTACTTCGTACGGGCCCCGAACAAATCATCCGTCCGTAGGTGATACGGAGTAGGAAAAACCGTAGCGAAGGCCGAAACTACGGGCTTCGTGCTTAGGGAGTAGACCCCCTGCATGGGTGTTTGTGCAATACAAATAAGAAAATAGAACTTTGTTGTGGTCAAATTCTAGTATTTTTTTTATCATCATCATTATCATAAACTAGCTGTGCCCGTGATTCTGTCCGAACACAAATCTCCCTAACACCATTTCCTAAAATAATTAGAGGATTCTATAGGAATAACGAACCTTCCTGACCTGCCGTACGTTATTAGTTAGTGGGAGATATAATTTCGTATTGTATTGAAGAGATGATGGTAGGTCGAGTATGACCAATCAACTCACACATTAAGAATTATCATAATACATCGGGCCTGTTTCACTACCTACGATTAAGTTTCCTATTAACTTACTTGGCTGATAATTTCATACAAATTCTGTTCCATTTCTTATTGTTAATCTTATTGCATAAGTTATTCAATTGTATTTACTCCCGGGAGAGGGCACTGGCTCTTGTAACACAGGTTAACCACCTAGCACAAGTGTCAGGGACTTCACATTAATTGTAACCACTTCCTTATGTAATAAAGATTTTATTATTATTCTGAATTTATTCGGTGAGTATAGTGGCTATTCGGACATCGTGAAATAGGACCTCACCGACAGTTCCTATTATTCCGTTCCTATTACTATTAGTAACCTATTCCGTTAACAAACACATATCATACAATACACTTACCCACATCACAGATAATATAATACTCCCACATCTATCCAGAAACAATAAGTCACGGTCTACCCATAAAACACGCTAATTCCACCATTTCGTCCACAGTCCTCAACGTGGCTGCAGGCAAGGCCCCGATGCAGGCGTCCACGGAAGACGGCGGGGTTCCTCAGCGGGCCCTGGACGGCAGCACAGCAGCCACCTTCAACGCCGAGACCTGCACCCTCACGAAGTCCGAAAGGGTTCCCTGGTGGTACGTCAACCTTCTGGAGCCCTACATGGTGCAGCTTGTGAGGTTGGACTTCGGGAAGCAGTGTTGTGGTCAGTTTATTTATTATTTTATTATTTTTTACACTAAAATTCACGCCAGTTTTTTCCTGAAAGGTTACCCATATTAATAATATAATATAATCTTTATTTATTTATTTAAAAAACAGATTGTAGAACATGGAACCTTTTTAACAAAGTGGGTAGTGTTGAATCTCTAACAATGATGTGGGTGACGTGCTGCTCTCCTTGCTAGACTATGAAATAGCCTGTACTAAGGAGTAACAGTGCCAGAGACAGAGAGCCAGAGAGCAGAGGGTGCCAGAGAGTGTAGAGTGCAGTGTGGAGAGCACTGTGCATATTTCGACCAGGATTCGGGTGCTTCGACAGCCTTGAGAGTCATCGATAACAATCAATGAATAGATACAATGAAGACAACCCATACTTCGCTAGTCATTCGTGGTCGAGAAATTCGTGGCTGTCCTGGGCATTGTATCCCACGCTCACACTAGACCAAAAGGGCAGTCTATTTTTAGGGTTCCGTACCAAAATGGTAAAAAAGGAACCCTTGTGGTGTGACTCAGTCTGTCTGTCTGTCTGTCACAGCTGGATATCTCAAGAACTACTAATGCTATCAACTTGAAATTTGGCACAGTTTTAGATGACGTTTACCCAACTATTTTGCAAATAAGAAAGAAACAAAAATATTTATACTTTTTTTACAACAGGTACTGAAAGGGTGTCATAAAAATTCAAATGGGGCTACAAGGACATGTGGGGTATCATATGAAAGAGCGCTGTTTGCACATTCTCAAACATTTTTTTATTTTTTTAGGCCCCATTAGTTATCGACTTTTGATGAAAAATGTAAAAAAAAAATACAGTTCCGAGGGGAACGGCTATCTCCGAAGTTTGCAGAGAGAAAAATCTGAAATTATTCTATGTGATAGAAGTTTATATAAATAAAGATTACAGGAAAAATAAAACGATGTCTCTAAATACCACACTTTTTCAGAAATCGGAACGGAACCTTCGGTGCGCGAGTCCGACTCGCTCTTGACCGGTTTTTTTTTTTCGTGCCTCGGAAAGCATGTCAAGCCGTCAGTCCTGCGCTTGAGTCTACGTTTGTGTCAGATTACCGTCCAATTGTACTTTGGCAGTGAGGGATGATAAAGTGTATCAATGATTTTGTAAACGAGCACTAGGTACGTAATATTATTGTTGCCGTAATATTATTAATACAATTTAGGTAGGTTTGTGAACAATAATACTATTATTGTTGTTACTTAATTTGTATTGTTAATGTTTGGTATTGGGTTTTGTATACAGGGTGTAAGGGACAGCCCTCCGCAGACTGGTGGGGTGAATTCAATATATCATAATAAGATGACCGGTACATGAAATTATTTCAGGAACGTTATGGGAATCCAATAAACCTGATTTGTTTGTGTTTTTGTGCACAAACAGCTGATTTCACGCATCGTAGGTTAGAGTATTTCGACATCCATTGCTGGTTTTTTTTTGCTGTTTTTTTTTTTTGCTGTTTTTTTTTGCAGTTTTTTACATAAATGGAATGCTGCGAACACACAATGCAATTTAACATTGAAATAATCAAAATGTAACTGAAAATTTTTTTGAAAAAATGAAAATTTTCCTGAGAAAATTTCCGGTGGAATATGATTCAAAATGAGGAGCTGAATGCACCCTGTTAGTTTGCGGAGGGCTGTCCCTTACACCCTGCAGGTATTATTCTATTTATTTTATCGTCTGTCACGGATCGGATCGGCCCGATGATTACTCGCTTCAACGGACTCCATCTCGACGGACGATATTCATCAACCCATTTGAACAGTTTTTTTATTTCCTCAGAATTTGTTCAGCTTCAGCCAATGATATTTCAAGTTTATAGATGTAGATGGGTTACCAACCCAACTCAACCAGCATTCGATGTTCAAAACCGGCACAATATATCAACCAATCAATAATCCATAATCGAACTGCTGAAGATCAATCTGCCTAGCCTTTTCCCAACTACGTTGGGGTCGGCTTCCAGTCTAACCGGATGCAGCTGAATACCAGTATTTTACATGGAGCGACTGCCTATCTGACCTCCACAACCCAGTACTGGGTAATGCGATACCCCATGGTAAGACTGGTTGTCAGACTTTCGGGCTTCTGACGACCCGTAACGACTGTCAAAGATCCACGGATGACAGCCGGGACCAACGGCTTAACGTGCTTTCCGAGGCACGGAGGAGTCTCGGTATGTAAAGATGGTCACCCATCCACGGACCAACCCCGGCAAGCGTAGCTTAACCTGATGGATCGACCTGTGCGGCTGTTATTACTTAGCCACGAGCTCCTGCTGAAGATGTCGCGCGTAATTATCGGGAGCGAAAAAGAGACTAGGCGACGAAAATGTGGATAATTAGCCAGATTTTGACATCTATCTAATCATCTACCTAAGTAAGCTTTTTAATGTCATTGACTTCAGATATACCTATACTTAACTGTATTCAAATGAGGACGATATAATAACTTTTAAGTTTAAATGGATTTTATAACTGGAAATATAAAGATTTCATTTCATCTCACAAAAAAAAAAAATCTGCTAGCTGTTACAACATTATGAACATCAAAACCGCTGAAGAGTTTGATTCTCTGATTTCTTCAGACTTTGTTGAGCTCATGAAAGTCTACTTCGAATCGTTTATATTGAGTAAACAAAAGGGTTGCAGCGTTGCGTAACTCAACTTCATCTAAAACCTGCCAAGTGCGAGTCGCCTCCCTTGACGTTCATTTCTAAACTTAGCTAAAGCTTTAAAAAATCTGATGAATTCAGAACAGTTTTCAAAAGCTTTGTTACGTTACGTACCTAGAAAAATTTCTCAGAAATGTTATTTTGGTCATTATTGTTTTCATTTCGAATAGAATTAAGTTGAGCAACGACCCTTCTAAAGACGAATGCTTTTAGAACTGAAACATGTCTGACGAAATCTGAAAAGTTTTAAGTAGGGTTACAACTGGCTGGTAAGATTACAAAATAGTTATTTATGCAACTGACGTCTAATAAGGGGTATTAAAACACGAATGTGGGTTTATCACACGAGGCGAAGCCGAGTTTGATAATAGTATCACATGAGTGTTTTAATACCTTAATTATGTACAGTTGCATACAAGACTTTATCTACATCCATGTTATCAATCCTCTATAAAAGGTTCTGAAACAGTTTTTTGGAATACTAATACTCGTATCGAACATGGCGGCCGGCGTATACGACGTGAATTCGAATAAGTTATTTTTTTAAGTTACGGCGCTGTTGTAGTGAAACGCGCGTGCATTACAATGTTCTTTTTTTGAAAACGAGTTGCATTATGAAATTCAGTACAACATTAAAACACCCGTTTGGATGCTATTATGGTTACCATGGTTACTATGCCTCGGGCTGTTTTAATGTTGGCAATAAGCTACCTGTTTCAGAAACTTTTATAGAGGATTTATAGCGTGGGTGTAGATAAATACCCTTATAAAATGAGGAAAATATATTATGGTTACAGTCTGGTGTGCCGAAAACTGTTAATTTTAACGAAGTCCATTATTCTGTTGTATAACTTGGAAATGAGTTATATTTTTCCAAGAAAATTGCGTCTTTACTTACGATATCGGTTCTATTTATTATTTAAGACTCAGATATATACCAATGGTCTTGAATAGTTAGCTTACTTGTTCTGTGCTGAGCTCACGCAACGTGTCGTACGTCCAGCCAGTAATAGGACTCGCGCATCAATGAATGTCCCGAATTAGATTATCAATTTACTAGACATAAAACAAAAGGTATAAAACACGTATACTTAAAGATAAGTAGTATTAAAACACGTATACTTAAAAATACGCTTGATATTTTTTGCGCCAATCTCAGTTATTTATCCGCATTAGACATAACTTTACGAAGCAATTACATTAAGTAATATAAACATAAACTAAAATATTCACATATTAAGTTATTAAGAAAATGCTCTAATTTAACATAGTTTTTTTCCAAATCATTAACACTACTCGTTTAGACGTGATCTTCAGTTTAAAATTATTAAAAGTCGGTTATCCTCGTCTTAAGTACGATTGGGTAATTAACTTTGCCAAAGTTGGCATGACACAGTGGGCAGGCCTCTTGCACTGGTACATTCCGCTCGAGATAAGTACCTACAGCTCGCGGCAACTCTGGGTTTCATGTCAGTCAGGGTGTATTACGCGCTCAGCGAGCGAGACACGTACGGCCGCCCATGAAAAAATTAAATCTTAGATTTTAAATTTAAGTATACTATTCATTATCACTATGTATAAATTAGTGATATAGTTACTTTTTTAATGACGAAAATCCATTACGAAATGTCGAGTCTTGTTGCTACCTTTTTTTTACCTACCTACCTACTTACTATAGTTGCCGACATTTAACTTGAGCTCTCGGCGGAGTGGTGGGGGTTTGTGTGCGCGTCGTATTGTTTCAGGAGTAAGGTCCAAAATCGCTTAAAGTAATTAAGGATTAACTTAGGATTAACAAGCAACTGTACCTACCCGCGATCGTACGATCGCACAAACTTAGCCACTGGTGCGTTGAGGCATCTTTAGTTGTTTTATGACCATGTTCAGGCGACTAAAGTGGCCCAAACGTCACTTTCAATTTAAGACGTGTTTGTACCTTGTTTACTTTAGAACACTTCTAAATATTAGGTATACAAGTTGATGGTGTATTAAAAGTAATTGATGATTGATTGATGATAATGATTTAATAATGATTGTTTGATTGATTACTAAAAAATAACAATTGAAAATTATAAGAAATTACATTAAAGTGAAACAACTCTAGATAGACTACTCATAAATACAATAAAAGTATAAAAAGGTACCATATACCCCACCACCACCACCACCACCATACCATATGGTATGTATGGTATGGTATATGGTGCTATGGTACCATATTTTATTTTTCTTTGCGGACAGCCCTAGTACTCGGCTAAGCGGCGTAGGTATGTTACGGACGAGTAACGACACAAAGTAAGAACAACTCTCAAGCGCGGCGATTAAGAGCAATTTAGCTTGCGCATGGGGAGGAAAAGATTTTGTAGGCTATTATAAAAGCGGCTTTCTACAAGAGCAAAGGAGTGCAACTTCTGTACGTTAGTACTATTATTTATTCTGTGCAGTGGGCAAGACGCCAGTCTAACATTCTACCTATCCTATAATGCCGCGGCCACCGTTGATTATCGCGTTGAAGGGCGTTAAGGCTCTTACAGACAGAGGCGATATCGCGTCGGTCCTGTGTGTATGGTCGCGCGCGATTCCGTAGAAATTGGTCTATGGATATAATATCGCAATATCGCGTCGCGACGCGATATCGCCTCTGTCTGTAAGAGCCCTTAGCCGTAGGTGTAGCCATCACTTACCGCGATAATTTGATCGAATCTTGACCGAATTTAACCACCGCGATGTTTATGGCGTATATCCGACGTTCGCACGGTCGTAAAAATATCGCGGCGGGATTTTATCGCGCATTGGATTTTTAACTCTCGTTGTTGAGCGAGCGTTGAGAATCCAACCTAACAACAACAGAGAAAAACACACTGTTGGAATTTAACTCTCGGCGCTTAGGCAGAGCGTTGAAAATCCAGTGCGCGAAATAAAATCGGTGCGATATTTTTACGTCCTTGCGAACGTCGATTTATGGGCATTGATATCATGAAGAACCTACCACATACTGTATATCTCAAAGAACTTTCCCTTCCCCGATACTCGCGTATTTCTGTCGACGCCAGTCAACAAGCTGGTTCGTGTTCTGATCAAGATGTGTGGCGGTAGCTGGCCCACTTGCGTGCACACCGTGGCGAGGTGTTAAACGCACATAATCGACCATCTGTCTACTATAGATAACCTCCTTGTTTATGTACATAGTGACATACCGGCTATTATATTTTTGTTTATCTTGTTGTGAGTTTTTATATGTGGCAGCAGAGTATGCAAAAGAAACGTTTTACTTGATGAAGTTTAATGTAAAAAAACCGGTCAAGAGCGAGTCGGCCTTGCGCACCGAGGGTTTCGTTCCGATTTCTGAAAAAGTGTGCTATTTAGAGACATTGTTTTACTTTTCCTGTAATCTTTACATAAACTTCTATCACACGGAATAATTTGAGATTTTTTCCCTTTGCAAACTTCGGAGATAAGGGAGGGGAACGGTATTTTTTTTTACATTTTTCATCTTAAGTCGAAAACTATGCGGCTTAAAAAAAAAAAATGTTTGAGAATGTGCAAGCAGCGCTCTTTCAGATGATACTCCACATGCCCTAGTAGAGCCCCACTTTTATTTTAAGACCCCATTCAGCACCTGTTACAAAAAAATATAAATATTTTTATTTGTAAAATAGTTGGGTAAACGTCATCTAAAACTGTTCCAAATTTCAAGTTGATAGCATTAGTAGTTCTTGAGATATCCAGCTGTGACAGACAGACAGACTGAGACGCACCATAAGGGTTCCTTTTTTACCATTTTGGTACGGAACCCTAAAAAGACAAAAGTATTACAATTAATATCTAATTCTAAATATTGTATCATTTAGTCGACGATTGACCAAAGAATGCCATGAGAAAACGGATAGATCGCATAAGCGGTGTCGCGTTCGACACAGGTTGCAGCGTCAGCTTCTAGGTAGCGGGCATTTGTTGTCGTGTGGAATCAAAGCATCGCATACTCAAAATCAAAAGTCATTTATTCATATTAGGCTGAGAATCAGCACTTTTTGAACGTCGAAATTACAGTAAGACAGTCCCCACAAAACGCCCACCCTTCACCACTTCCTAGTGCTTTAGCTGAGAAAAAGAAGTAGCGGAACAAACTCCCCAGCAGCACAGCTGTCTGTTCAGTTAGAAGAACTTGATTCTATACAATAGTACCTATGCAAAATAATTTACTCAACACAATACATTAAATTATATTTTTGTCAAATAAAATAAACAATTTTAGTACTTAACTCATATAACCTGTCATTATGTAAGCTGATACTAGCGATTCCGCCTGACTATTCCTGCGTAACATACTCTCAATCGCACAGCAGTGGTACAAGACAGCGCCATAAGTTTTATTTATTTATTTATTTATATTTGCATAAAACATGGTATAAAAAGGTGTTACATATGATTTCAGGATGAGGTCATACATGTTTTGCTTAAGACTAAAGCATGCAATAGTACATTATGATATAAGTGCGGTAAGTTGAAAATTACAGCCGAGGCGATATTGCTAGCCCGAGCCGTAGGCGAGGGCTACAAGAAAGCAGAGGCTGTATAAATTATCAAAGCGCACGTATGTCATACGACGTTTTATAACATATTTGCGAGGAAATAAATAAAACTCGGACTTTCTTAAACGAATAAATCTTTAAAAACACACTTTCTGAAAATGAATTTGCATCTTTGCTTGTTTTCCATACGATGAAATTTTGATCCGCTTGTAAGTATCTATCGGCAGTGGCGTAACTACAGGGTGGCAAGTCGGCAAAATGCCACGGGCCCCCAGCCGACAGGAGCCCCCGGTCTGAGGAGAATTTCAACTCCCAACATTTATTATTACACATTTAGTAAAAAAAAAAAACCGATGAATTTGCCACGGGCCTCGAACGGTATAGTTACGCCACTGTCTATCGGTCGATTTTTCGGGCAAGAGGCTTAGAGTAGCCTTTTTCGCTGCCTCTGAGACTTCTGGCGGTGTCGAATGAATAAATTCATCATTACTTGACGACATTTTCAAATAAAAACAATACAGCGAAAAGGAAAAGCGCGCGGAATAATTTTTACTTGTTCACAAATTAGCGATGCGCACGCATCAGCGCTTTTTTTTTAAAGGCAAAGGCACAAAAACAGCCAGTATTATTAAAGTAAATTAATATTTTTTTGTTTTTGTTACAGATAAATGGTTGTAATTTATTGCCAAAATTAATTAAATCAAAGAATTAAATGTTTAACATTTAATTCTTTAATTTTATTTTATCCCAAAGTTAATTTAATTCATAAAATGTTGACCACTTTTCTGACATAAAAACTCTTTGCTTTGCTTTCTTTGCTTTTTTTTTCTTAAGATTTAAAAAAGTACCGTTGGTTTTAGACGGAGCATGATAAACCGTACGTGTTACCTTATTAGAAAGAAACTCGTGCATTTTACTTTACGATTACGCACAAGTACGTAATGACATACATTACGATATTGAAATTGGTGAAATAAGAGGCCCTTTACGAGCAAATGTGTTATAAAATTATTAACACAACATAATGTTCAAGGTATTCCTTAATGCTATAAAAAATATTATCATTTAGCCATTTAAACAAGTGAATTTTAAACAGTCTGCTATTTAGTAATAATTTATTATAAATACGTACAGCCATAGCTAAACAGCTTTTACTATATTTTGTTAATCGAGGGATTACATCTAAAACAAGTCTAAATTTGTCACGCCGATACCTAGAGTTTACAGCTGCTGTTCTGAATAGGTCTTTGTGTTTCCGTACAAACATTCATGTTTCATATAGATATAGTGAGGGTAGAGGTAGCAATATGGGCAGTTTTCGCAGTGCACGTGTTACCATGATGTGCAGATGACTGTACCTAAATCTTGATTATTCTGAATACACTAGATCTGAAAGATGATCCAAAAACAATGAGTAATTTTTTTAAATAAGTACCAGTATTGTCGGCTTTTTATATTATTTAGCAAAACTGAACAGACCTAATTATTATCGGTATTGTAATTCTTATAAGTAATAATTTTCAATAAACTGATCACGGGGTCAACGCCCTAGTGTCGTGCATAGCTTGAAATTATGTTTTTATTGTTATGAGATAAATGGAGAAACTTTTCAGTATAATGGGTAGGTATATCATACTGTGGAGTTTCACCAATTAATTCAAAAAGGTCCTGTAAAGGTGTTTTGTTAGTTACTTAAAAAATATATATAAGTACCTACTTATTAACAAAGTGAGTAACCATCTTTACATACCAAGACCCCTCCGTGCCTCGGAAAGCACGTTAAGCAGTTGGTACCGGCTGTCATTCGTGGATCTAGTAGATCTATCTATCTATCAACAGTCGTCACGGATCATCAGAATCCCGAAGTTCTGACAACCAGTCTTATCAAGGGGTATCGTATTTACCCAGATACTGGGTTATGGAGGTGAGATAGGCAGTTGCTCTGGTTACTCGGTTAGACTGGAAGCCCCGCACGCTTAGCATGACCGCCATAGAAACGGGTTTTGTCGACGGAAGAATAGACAAAATGGAAGATAGTAGAAACATTTGTACGCATTCTACGCGTGTAAGCATGGCAATGTGTAGTTTTGTCTATTCTTCCGTCGACAAAACGTCGTCATGCTAAGCGTGCTGGGGAGTTCTCCCATCAAGGGCTCTGTGCTTGATGCAAACGACACATTCGCGAAAGTACCATTTCACTAAGCACTTTAAGCCAATTATCCAGTAATATGGGGTGACTGGTAATTAGTGACCGATACACATGATTATACTCATGATAACAAACAACTTTTACAATGGGACCAAACACGAAATCGCGAAAAAAAAAATCAGCTGCCCCATACATTCATGTTCGCATAACTCGTCAAAATGTAGGGAGCAGCTTATTTTTTTTCGCGATTTCAGGTTTGGTCCCATAGTAAAAGTTGTTTATTATCATGAGTATAATCATGTGTTTAGGTATCGGTCACTAATTACCAGTCACCCTATATAGTTGGGAAAGGCTAGGCAAATTATGATGTATTAACAAATTCAGTCGCAACGTCATGCATTGTTGGGTTGTATACCTACATTAAAATATGCGACAAATACCGGAAAGTTCAAGTACACAAATATCTACCTACCTCGATTTCTCTCACATCACAGTTGATTATAAAGCCGACAAAACAATAATATAATAACTAAATAGATATAATATAACAGTACAATGGAACTGAAGATCTTTTCATATAACAATCGCAGGCGCAGCTTTCCCTCATTGACTTCTAGCGGCTGCCACTCTGCCTTCATACTTTTACATCTAATCTGTCAGTATTTTCTAAAAGGATTGTGAACTTTTTAGTTTCAATATTTCGCCATGTCACATTGGAACAAAATACCTACTATACTTATGTAAATCTAAACTAATTCTCTTTTAAATTTAAATTAAAAATTGAAATGCTGATCGTTGGAATTTGAGAACGGCTGGAATGATTTGGCTATTTTTTATTTTAAAACTAGCTGACCCGACAGATGTTGTCCTGTCTTGTCTATGAATACTCTCTAATCTAAACGCGTGAAGTTAAAATAGTCGTTAAGTTTTCTGAAATTTTCCAATTTTCTGCGAAATTTTCTTAATTTTTCTTTCTTAAGAACCTTCTCCTGACAATAATAAACACAACAAAAAAAGAATTAGCGAAATTGTTCCATCCGTTCACGCGTGATGCGATGACCAAGGGAAATAGGGATATTTTTTTATATATCTACTTTATATTTTATATATCTATATAATAAAGATGTTAGTAGTACTTACTACGAATTAGGTTTTTACGAAAAGACAAAAATTTAAAATTTCCCTAGCAATTTTTAAATTCTGTAAAAACTAAACGTCCTTTTTTAATCGACTTCAAAAAAAGGAGGACTGAGGTTCTCAATTCGACTGTATGATTTTTTTTCTATGGGATTTTTATATGAACTATTGTTTGGACAGACAACGTCTGTCTAGTATTATACAGAAGTAAAAGTATTTGTTTGTTTGAAGAGGTAACCTCCGGAAGTGCAGTGGAAGCCCAGTGGTAACGGCCGCGACTTTAGGTCGTGGGTTCGAACACAAGCAGGCACTTTACTTTGTTTAAATTATTTCATCGCCACTGCTCTCAAAACAGTGAAGGAAAATTACGTGAGAAAAAACTTTTTAACAAAAAAAAAACCGACTTCCAAAAATCACTACAAAGTGAAAAATAACTTTGATTTCGGAAGTCGTTGTCTTTCGTTTTTTTTATTTACTTTCTTTTTTTTGCCACCGACTTCCGAAATCAAAGTTATTTTTCACTTTGTAGTGATTTTTGGAAGTCAGTTTTTTTTTGTTAAAAAGTTTTTATTTCTCGCTTTTTAGTGGGTCTGTTTATAATTTGTATAAGTTACAATAGTCTAATGTCAATTGCTCATCACATGTTACAAAATATTGCTTTTCCCGATGCTGGGACGTTAATTGTTGAGGAGTTCTGCTGGTAAGAACCAGGAGAACTCCTCAACAACCACTCACCACACGCATTGTGTGACGAGCGGAAATTGCTTAGCAACCATATTAAAGTAATCGAATCGCAACCCGTCAAATATTTATCATTGAGTAGTTCCGGTAGCCATCTGTTGTCGTCATCATTAGTTCCACTTCACCAAGTGGTGCTTTCCGAGAGCAAATGCACGAGCTACTATAATAAATACCCAAATCGCTATAGGTGTGCCTATAATATTTGAAGAGTTCCTTCGATTTCTCCAAGATCCCATCATCAGAACTGGATTTTGACAAAAATGGGACCATTTGGGAAGTATACCCTTTCCAACAAAAAAATAATTTTTCAAATCGGTTGGCAAGCGACGGAGTTATGCGCGAACAAACATAAAAAAAAAAAAATACAAACATCCGAATTGAGAACCTCTTCCTTTTTTAGAAGTCGGTTAAAAACCGGCATGTCCTAGAAACAAAAATTCGAAGACATGTGACATCTACCAACCCGCACTGAACCCGCGTAGTAAGGCTGATTAACGAACATCTGGAAGTACTGATCTGATTAAAAAAATTATTTGATTGATAAGTAAGCTACACTAGGTATTGCCCGATGACTGGTGGAAGCTACATTGAAAGTAAAAGACATTACGTACGATTCGTACACTTGCAGAGTTGTGGGTGTTGTTCAGGTTGAAGGTGTAGAGAAAAGATCAGTTAATTCCCGTCAGGTTTATTACGTATATGTCATAGTCAAAGGTCAATATGCAGTCTCTTCCCGGAATGACTGGTTAATACTAGGTTTGACCAAAGCCTTCGGGGAAACCGGTCTTTGATCAAAGTATTTTTAGTCAAACCTAGAAGTTCCTAACTTTTCAGTCAAACGTCGAAAGTAAAATAATCTGTTTCGGGCTTTGCCTAGTCGATCCTAGAAGCGACTGGCAGACTCGGTCTAACGTCGACGTCAGGGTACCCCGAGGTTCGGTTTAGGTTAGTTTAAACCCTGCAGACAGAAATAGGAGCCCCGCGCAACGTTGTTCCGTCGATCTGCTGACGAAAACCCTAACCCAAGCATAACCTAGGTGTTTTGAGGTTAGTTAGTTTGACTGGTCAAACCCCGATTTCATGAAATTGAGTTTCGACGTTTGCCTGACCAAATTAGTCTCCTAGATTTGACGAAAATTCTTTAGTCAGAGGCCGAAAAACTTCATTTGTTTGTTGACTAGTTAAACCTAGGAGCGCCGGGAGCTTCGAGGTTTACTATAACATGTAGGTATACAAGTAAGTAATACTGTTGACGATTCCTTTGCAAGCCACTGCGTCAGCAAAACATGGACTGTACACATTAAGAGAACTCCATAGTTCTTTTTTTGTAGGTACTGATCATCATAGGCCTAATCCTATAATCGAACCAGCCAAGTAGGTACGTGACATAAATATGGATGTAGGTAGGTACAACACTACTGTGGAGGACCCTTCAGAGATAAAGACGATATATAATAGTTCCTACATTCTCAGGAAAAACAAGGAAGTGTCAAAAGACATAGGTCCACCAATCACCACGTAATTTGTAATTCATCACGGACATACAAGAATAGTTTAGAAGACAATACACTTCCGAAGTCGCACGGAACTGGCTGTAATCAAAAGGACGTTAGCTTAATCTCTTGATCTTAGTTAACTTGAGTTAACCTTGTGTTAACTTTAAACGGAGATTCGTATCAGATGCAACTCTGATGTTGTTAAGCTTTCGGTTTCAATTTGAGATAAAAAAATGAAGGCATTTTGTCAGAATTGAGAATACATATCTTGACCACCTCCTTGGACTAGTGAGAGAGCAGTGGTGGCCAGTGGTAACGGCCCCGACTGACGAGTTGAAGGTCATGGGTTCCCTGACAGGCGCTTTACTTTGTGTAAATAATTTCATCACCACTGCTCTGAAAATGGTCAAGGAATCGTGAGGAAACCGGCATGTCCTAGAACCAAAAATTCGAAGACATGTGACATCTACCAACCCGCACTGGGCCCGCGTGGTGGATTACAGCCCACTCCCTCTCATAGAGAGGAGGCTTGTATCCCAGCAGTGGGGAACGTTATAGGCTGATTATGCTTATACTTGGACTCGTGTGCGACTGCGGTACATAAGATCTTGGTTTCTATACCCTAGTTGCTGTGTTCCGTTTTGGAGAGCAAGCCACGTGAGACATTTCCAGGAGTATCTCTGGAATAAGTACTCCTGCCCTCCACAACCCAGTTACTGTTTTCAGACTTTGTGGCTTCTGACGACCCGTAAGTACAGTCAAAGATCTACGTATGACTTGCTGTGCTTTCTGAGGCGCGGAGGTGTCTTGATATGTGATGGATGATCCCCATCCACGAACCGACCACGGCAAGAGGCCCCTGGGGCTGTTATTATTTAGCTACGAGCCCCTCAATACACCTTACTGTGATACATAAATAATGCAAATGTGACCAACTCAATAACGTAAGAAAATGTTGTAAGAAATAAAACTCGGACCAAATTATCTGCCCTAAAATGAGTTGTATTTTTTCAATTATCTGCAATTTTCCGTTGATAATTTGCCAGATGATTGGCCAAAGAAGTACCGTGACGCTTTCTAGTTATCATTAAATTACGCTTACATTATAATAATACGTAACGGATAAGTAGTAACTTATATTATATCCGGTTTCTGAAAGGGTTAACAAAATTTGCAAACGGACTGTCAAACTCCTGTTAGCTTCTGTAAATGAGGAGAAATTGTTTGGAGAACAATAGATTGATTTGCTATTGCTATTTCATAAATCAGATCAGTTGTGTTTTCATTTGCCTTTTTAGAAACCGGATATAGTTAGTGCAATCCACGAAGACGCGCCCCACTCTTCTTCCTAACCGATTACAGTGCAGGTGTGCTAAATTCCGCTAGTGTTTTAGTTGTGTCAATACACACTAATTGCAGTGTGCATTAGTGTTTACACTTGTACAATGTTCCATGCTTGTACTGCTGGTCGATTCGTGAAAACTTGCGTGGAGTGAGCTGTCAGTGTCATCCCAAGGATGCTAGGGATTTACCAAATTACATTTACAATCATAATCGAGATTTTGATTATATTTTTTATGCGAATTCTATACATAACGATTTTATATTATTTCTAAGCTACTAAGTATGACGTCTAAACATTACTATTTAGGGGTTTTAAAATAAAATAATAAAATAGAAATTCAGACAAAACTCATTTTTTTTTTTAATTTTTTGAATTATTTCAATGTTGGACACTTAAATACTAGCTTTGAAATAATATAAAATGATCACTAGAATAGCGTAAAAAATATTATTAAAATCTCGATTATGACTGTAAAAATGTGCTTGGTCCATCCCTAGCATCAGGTGGAGGAATGACAGTGACAGCTCACTCCACGCTCACTTCTCCTAAGTTTTACGATGATGGTTAACAGAATGGAATCGACCGGCAGGTCTGTAAGTGATTAGGAAGAAGAGTGGAGCACGTCGTCGTGGATTGCACTAACTATAGTAAAATAATAATAAATGAATTATTAGTAAAATAATAATAAATGAAATACTTATTCTTTTTTAAGCTCTATCTACTGATCTAAAATTGCCACTTATTGTCAAATCATCATTCCGCAATATCATGGCAACTTTCCTGCAATTTTGTCAGATAACTTTCACTGCAGACTAGTGATTTGCGCCCGGCGGTGCTTGTCGCCGCTCGTTCTCAAAGCCGTAATGACAGTGTAAAGGGTCGTCTTGTATTAAATGATTGTTAGAAAGCGCAATACCGCACTCTGCGCGTTCTGTGGAAGTCTCTCGAAGCCGTCGTGCCATTATTCCGGTGCCTCCTCCTACGGTGGTTACTAGTACCTACCTCTAGTCTGTATGTAAAATTATCAACTGTTCCATAGAAAACTTCAATCTACTCTGTTGGTCCATGGAGAAAGTTGTTCAGTTTATTCGTTTGTACCACACCCTTTTTAACCACAACTTTCTGATAAAACCGATGTATAAAGGTGAACGTCCACTGATCCGCGCCGGCCGCACCGCACGCACGGCACGCAACGGATTTCGGTTTGCTATCTATGAATTTATATAGCACTGCGTCCACTATCGGTACCGGCCGCACCGACCGCCGGCATATATGAGCAAAAAAGGCGATGCGTGCCGGTGACGTCATAAGGAATGCCGGTGACGTCACCGGCACGGAACGCATTTTTGAACTCATCGCATCTGTCAGTGTCATCCTACTGATTCCAGGGATTGACGAAGCATAACATTTACAATGTTTTTTTTTATCTAGACTAGTCCATATATGCATAAAGACTAGTCTATACAACATTAGTTTTTGTTTATACTAAACCCGAAAAGGGGTCATAATACTCATCATTTTGAACATTTTTTTGTACGGGATCAACCTTGAAATAGCGAAAAAAATATCTGCTGTTCAGTACATTTATCTACATCAAACTCGTCAAACAGTACTGAACAGCTGGTTTTTTTTCAATGATGAGTACAATGACCCCTTTTCAGGTTTAGTATAAACAAAAACTAATGTTGTATAAACTAATTACAAACAAAATTGACTTTCTGGTTTCTGACTGCATTTCTGTTGTGCTTTATTATCAAAATTAAAAAATGATAATAATGTTTAGACTCGTGCTCATGACATGAGCGGCACGTGTCAACGGCAGAGGCAACTGCAGTCATCTTCTGCCAACAAGCAACTGATAATACTTAATAATATCTCCGTCAATCTCCATGACAACGCGCGACGTCTACTGACAACAACAAAAACACTCAGACTAAATAAAAATGGTGGACGCATGACACCGGCAAATCCGTTCAATACATTGCGTGCCGTGTGTGCGTTCCGGCCGGCCGGAGCGGACCAGTGCACAGTGGACGCATGCCATCGGCAAATCCGTTCAATACGTTGCGTGCCGTGCGTGCGTTCCGGCCGGAGCGGACCAGTGGACAGTGGACGCATGCCATCGGCAAATCCGTTCAATCCGTTGCGTGCCGTGCGTGCTGTGCGGCCGGCGCGGACCAGTGGACGCTCAGCTTAAAAGGTCGTTATTATAAATAGGTTCATGCAAAAAACAAAGTTTTCTTAAAACTGCTAGGTAACAATAGATAAGTGATGCTACACACACACTTGTGCGAGTATTTAATATAAAGGCACATTCGATTCAGCAGTATTTGTTGAACAATAAAGTCGACCCGAAGCAATTACTACACATATGGCTTTCCTTCGGGTGTGCCGATCGGCAAAATCCGTTCGGAAACCCGTTCGTTCCTTGCTGTCATCATGACCGGGACAGCTTACCACTAAGTATTCGAGCTAAGCCAAGTGGCTGCGTCCTAGAATGTCCTAGAACCAAAAATTCGAAGACTCGTGACATCTCGGACAATCTTCATCATGACCAACCTGCACTGGGCCCGCGTGGTGGATTACAGCCGACTCCCTCTCACAGAGAGGAGTCCTGTGTCCCAACAGCGTGAACATTATACTCACAAAATAAGGAAAAAGTCAGCAGTTTATTTGAAAACCGAATACAATTAATTCTGTTTTGCAACACTGCCCCATTTTCTGTGATGTGTAATGCACGAGCAGTATAATGCATGTACCTATTGTGCAAGTCAAGATGCACAACACAACACAACACAGCACAACACAGATCGCACGTCGCAAGTTGCACAACAACGGCAGAGAAACATTGGCAGCGAGTTTTAAAACAAATTAATGAATTAGTTTTCAGCTTTGAATAGTAAATGGGTTATTACGCGACTAACTTTAAGTTGGCTGAAAGAGATACCTACCGTCATGGAGAATTAAAGCTCTTCAGACAGAGGCGATATCGCGTCGCGACGTGTCACGTAGCGGTGTTGCGACGCTATAATATCGCAATATCGCTCGCGATATCGCCTCTGTCTGTAAGAGCCTTTACTTTGACTCTAGGGCATAACTTTGCCCTAAATCGAGACAAATGTTTAATATTATTCATTAATTTACACAATTCCGCAAGTACGTAGGTACGTGATCTTTACGACGTTCGGTGGTGTGGTCGCGACACGGGTTCAGACATTTGTCTTGATTTGGGACAAAGTTTTATGACCTAGATTAGAGAGTCAAAGTACTCACAGTCCCAAAAGAATTCGTATTTGAAGGTCCAGTTGCTGCTGAAATAGCACGCTGTGGCGCTAAACTTTCAGTTGTAATTTGATTTAAACCTTTATACTTCCCTCCGATCCCATCATCTCTCTTTAGAGCCTCAGCCTAAAAACTCATCTTCTCTGCTTCTAGGAGCAAACAAGCCCGTCATCGTGGTACGAGTGGGCAACAACCGGCCGGACCTGGGCACCAACCCGGTCTGCAACCGGTTCAGCGGCTTCATCGAGGAGGGGCAGCCGCTCTTCTTGCCGTGCAACCCCCCCATGCCGGGTGCCTTCGTCAGCGTGCACTTGGAATCCTCAGCACCGGCCCAGTTATCGATTTGCGAAGCGTTTGTTTACACGGACCAGGCACTGCCGATAGAGAGGTGTCCTCAATTCCGGGATCAGCCGCCGGGCAGCACGGCGACGTACAACGGGAAGTGCTACATCTTCTATGACCGGCAGCCGGCGTCGTTCCGGGATGCGCTCGGGTTCTGCCGGTCGCGCGGCGGCACGCTGGTTGACGAGAGCAACCCGGCGCTGCAGGGTTTCATCAGCTGGGAGCTCTGGAGGCGACACCGGTGAGTGAGCTTTGTTTTACTTTTGGCAGTCTAAGCTGTTGATTGTTCATGCTGTGCTTGGTTTAAAAAGTTACTGTATTCGTAGATAAACAATACTTGTATACTTGTGGAGTTGGTGACTCTTAATATGTGTAATCCATTTAGCCTCTAAGGCCAATTTCACCAATAAAACTGAACCATTTAACCTCTAAGTGCCAATTTCACCAATAAAACTGAACCATTTAACCTCTAAGTGCCAATTTCACCAATAAAACTGAACCATTTAACCTCTAAGTGCCAATTTCACCAATAAAACTGAACCATTTAACTTAATGCCAATTTCACAAATCAAACTGAACGCGATCAGTTCATTTACCTAAATTGCGCTCAAGAGCTGTTAGTGTCAATATTCCATAACAATGACGACACTGACTGCTTTTAGTTTCATTGTGAAATTCGTCCTTACCTAAATGTTCTGCGGTATGTAACATAATACAACACGTGTTAACGGTTACACAAAACAACGGTTCTAAACTACTGGAAAATCACTTACATTTTTAGCGACACAGCCATCATACTTACTGTATTTTTTTGCCGATACGAATGTGATTGGTCCTTCCAGACTAAAAAGTATAACAAGCGGTTTATCGACTACAACAACAACATGCGGTGCTTAGATCACTCTGCCCGATCCACTTTCACGGTTATTTCGTCATCCCATAAGACACAAATGGTCTCAGGCCATATACGGCGGCACGCGACGTCTGTCAACGTTTGTCGAACAATACTGATGTTATAAGTTTCCTCTATACAAGTTACCAGTCAATTTCACGATGGATTTCATAATGATTGTAAAGATCTTATGGCGTTGGTAATTCCGAGCGTTATCCATGATTATGCGATGGTGTAAAAATTTTACGGTGGTTGATGATTTGAAGGTGATAGACTTAGCAAGGGTAGCTGTCTACACACTACACGAATTTGGCAAATTTGGCACTGTCTATCTACACGAATTTGGCACTGTCTATCTACAGAAGTTGGGTTTTTGGACTGTGAAGAAGACGGATGAAAAAAGACTACATGCAGGGGAGATGAGAATTTTGAGATTTTTGAGAAAATTAATAGGTTTGAAAGTGGTGCCAGTCACAGAAAAGTTGAAAGGAAATTGTTTAGCTTGGTATGGGCATGTGATGAGGAGAGAAGAAAGAATGTATACCGTCATTAGTTCGAGAAACATGTGTAGGAAACGCATGTGACTAAAAGAGTGATGAAGATTTATGCATGTTGATGGAAGGAGAGGGACAGGAAGAAGAGGAAAAGATGGATGGATTGTGTGAGATATGAAAGAGAAGAGAGTGAATGATAACGTGACGGTTAAGAGGAAATGGGGGCGAAAAATTAGATATTTTAAGAAGGTATTGCTGTCGCTCTGCGAGCGCTCCACCCTCGAATTCGTGCGATAAGGACAACTGCAGATTCGACTAAATAGCCTGTGTAAAAAGTCACATTTCCAGGTTTGGCTCTCGCCTATTTCCTCCTCCAATATTGGACCAATTTAAAATATATTTCATAAACTGAATAAGAAGGATATATACTATGCCCCTATGTTTTTCTTTTTTCGTTAATAGTTGTTAAATTGGTACACTAGGCGTCTGTTGACAGCGGTCTGAATAGGCAATTTTGAGCATTTTTTGAGGGTTCTAGTTCTTATATAAATAATTTATCATCATAAAGGAAAACATAGGGGCATACAAGTACCTGATATTTATATTTCTGTAAAAAAACATTGCTTTATGGTCATTAACCAGAAAGAAAACAGGCGAGAGCGTTTGTATCTTTTTGTATGGAGAAAAGAGCACCCACGTTTCCTCTTAACAGGGGAGAATGGAAGAAGAAAATGTGTTGCGCCGACCCTAAATGACATGGGATAAGGAAAATGATAAGGCCATACGGGTATAAAGAAGAAGCGAATCCAGGTCTTGGGGAACAGAGATTTCTGTTTGAAATCACAACCACTGTCACATTTTCGTATTTTAAACACTATTATTTTGTATAAGTTGAGTTTATGTCAAAATGTACCCACTATGTTATGCAATGCGTAAATGTGATCCCTTTGTGTCGTAAAGATCTACTTCGTGTAAACCTAAACTAGAATTTAAATAGTTATTTATGCAACTGACGTATAATAAGGGGTATTAAAACATGAGTGTGGGTTTATCACACGAGGCGAAGCCGAGTAATGAGGTGTAGTTTAATTGTAGTTTGATGTAAATGTGTGCGTGTGAGCGTGTATGTACAGAGCGAGGTGTAGTTTTACGCATGCTTCACTGTATTGTTCGCAGCGCTGTTTTTTTTTTGTGGAATGGAAAATCATCAAATGACTTCTCCCGCTCTGGGTGGAGCGGAAGGGTGTGTCAGACTTTTACTGACTAAAACCCACCCGTGTTCCTTCAGTAGCCTATGCCAGGGCCACGGTATCTCTTTCAAACAACCCGCGACCCCGGCGGCGCAGCGCTAAGCCTGGGTTTTTATTTAGTCTGAGGTGCATCAGAGGATATTACCTAAGTATTACCAGCAATCAACAGATCTTATATGACTTACTGGCACTCGGTACACAGTATCCCAAGCCACTAGAAACCATTCTCGGAGCCACGTAACGGTTCAAAACGAGTATATTTAAGACAACGGGCTGGGTCCCGTATGCACCGCCGTCTTCAATCCGATACGGTCCGTATGTCGAACGTTACGGCGCGGTACGGTTTACGTTTATGATCAATTTGGAATAACGGCGAAAGGTTTGTGGTGTCTTCTAGTGTACCGTAGATTGGACCACGGATTTGTTAAAGCTCTCCATTCATTAAGGTAATGTAAAAAGCAAACTGGGTAGGAATAAGAAAGTGACGGAGTCAATTACTTCCACATGCGAAAAACAAAGACTGCAACAATGTTCTGGAACCAAAACAAAAGCGCCAAACCAAATAATAATTGTTTAATAATACATCTATCAAAAATATTTTCAGTTTTCAATTACATAATACGCACATTTTGAATGCAATTTTTCAATGAAATTATTTAGGATTTTAGAATTACAGGAAAATTTTTAAAAAGTAGAGGTATTTTCTGCGTTTACCTTCAGTCAGTAATCAAATAGTCAATAAACAAATATCCAAAAAATAAATCCATACAAATAAATGGTTACGACAACAATTTATTTTGGTATCGCCTTTGTGTTGTTTTAGATGTAGAAAAGGCTATTCTGTATGCTATATTCTGAAAAGCAGATGGTCACTCTCGAAAAATATAATATACAAGCCGTGGTTCCAATCGGCAAAAAAGACCAACTTTCATCCATTACTTATATAACCATCTTAGGGGAAGAATATATTCAAAAATTCATCCTCAGTGCTTACTTCCATCGATCCGTCTATCCATCGATTCTTTGGACAAACACTGTAACTATGATGTGGTTCGAGTTCGAGCTGCGGCCATAGACTAATAGAGCTACAGTAGTTCATCTGAGCAGTGACCTTGAATTAATTACTACGGCCGCTCTGTAGATAAATACTCGATCGCGTTTAACGTCACCTTACGTCAATTTGTATGGAATAATTTTAATTGTCATTATAGTCACCAGACGGCGCTTATTCAGTTTCAGTAGGTACACATTGAAGTTTACGTTAACGTGATCGAGTAAGTATAAAAACTCGCACTAAGGCCACTGTTGTCTACTGGTATATACTAAGATTTCGAAGCGCGTATAATTTCGGCCGTTTTCTATGAAGATAAACTACTGTAACATTATTATACTGTACCGATGCCTGCTCAAAGTTGGCGAGATAGCTTTCCATCTCGCGAAATACGGGAAATCGCGACACATTGTTTATCTAGAACTTACTTTTCAATACACTTCCTCGAAAACTGGTTCATATCGCACTACGATTAGGTTCACAATGCAATGTATTTCGCACGCGTGCGATTTTTCTTTTTCCTCACGTGTGCGGGAATAAAAATTGCCACATATACAAATTGGTTCAATGCCTCTATTCACAACTCTCTATTCGGAGGTGAATGTTTTTTTTAAATCTCGGCAAAGAGTTATGCGTCTTTACGGCGTTAATATTTATTGAATATTCAAATAATGTTTATAAATAGAATATCATCAAAAACTATGATTAATACAATAAAAAAAACTTTTATGAACAAAAGTCAAAAATATTTGAATTTTCTATTTTTCATATTAGGCTGTTTATCGGCTTTATATCTTTGCTTCTCCTTCAACCTGGCGAAAGCAAAGCGCGGAAAAAAAATAAAATTTAAATCATAGTTTCGTAATAATTCATGACAAAAATATTTTCCGTTATTTTATTTTATTTCTTCAAAAGTGTATTGAAAAATATTGTTTGATACACGTGGACATTTGTTATTGCAATTCTCGGCTCAAAAACAACCTCGCCTGCGGCTCGGATGTTAATTCAGCCTCGAATGCAATAACAAACGTTCTCCACTTGTATCAAAATGTACTATTTTTCACCTACCTACTTACTTTGTGTATAAAAATAGAAAAGTATTCCCCATAAATTGTACAAAACAAAAACTTAGTAAGTAGCTACCTAACACCCTTTTAAGGAACCCTTTTAGGGTTCCTTATCCGAAGGGTGCTAAACGGAACCCTATTACTAAGTGGAGAACGTTTGTATCAAAATGTACTATTTCCTAGAACCACAAAAGAATCAGTTATCATCATAATAAAGCCCGTCACGCATGAGTGAGAGCTACCCACCAACTAGCATCAAATGCATAACGCATGTCGTAGGAAGTGACCGACGGCGATTATAGGGCGTGTGCTCACTCACTGTGCATTAACGGTGTAAATCTGTGAGTACTAGGCTTATGTTACCATAAGGCCTGGATTATATAAAGCAGCATTATTACAAAATTAATGGTTCGTAATCGATAAGGATGTCTGTGTTCGTAAGTCCTATTTTCCACCCGACCGCAGGCGCTTTAATGCTAGTTTTGAAGCGAGCCACGGACGTGTAGGCACCATAAGTATTAGAAATATATACTTACCTAATTATATGTCTACTTATCTGACCATCCGACTATGTAAAAACTTTGTTTCAGTTCATGTAGAGGTTGTCTTGTTCGATGAGACCGACCATATATAGGTACTTACTTACACTAGTTTTAAATAAATAAAAAATCGTTTATTTGTACCAAACACTACAATTTTTTCAAACCTGCCCAACTAAACCTGTCAAATATATTCGGCCATTTTTGTTTTATAATAATTATGGTGTATAGAGGTATCTTGTGTTTACCAAGTAAACCCTAACCAAATTGTTGAGTCATTTAACGATTTCTTCGTTGATCAGGTACAGGATGTAACTATGAAACATCTGGGCAAGACAAGTGGCAATACTAAAATCAGTAATTCTTTATTCATGCCCCCAGTGGTACCTCAAGATATTCTACGTGTAACAAAACATTTAAAAAATAAAAAAAGTTTTGGATACGACGAAGTTTCTACCGCTGCAGTAAAATTCGTTGCGGAGATTATAGCCAAACCATTAAGCCATATAATAAATGCATCCATAAGCACAGGTATATTTCCAGATCAATTGAAAACTGTGGTCATAAAGCCACTGCATAAAAAAAACAATAAGGAAGACATGTCAAACTACAGACCAGTAGCTTTAATTTCGGTATTTTCTAAGATATTTGAAAGGATTATATATGAATCTATTTACACATTTGTAATTAAAAATAATATATTATGCGAAGAACAAAAGGGCTTTCGAAAAAATAAAAATATTAACTTGGCAATATTTGATCTTTTAAAAGTGATCATGAATAATGTGGATAAGAAAAACCCTGTATGTGCAATTTTCACTGACATGCAAAAAGCTTTCGATTATGTAAAACATGACAACCTGTTAAATAAACTGGAAGACTATGGTATAAGAGGCAACGTACTAAACCTAATAAAGTCTTACCTCACCGATCGAAAACAATACACACAAATATCGAGAGTATGTACTAAAACTAAGCGTGAATTAAAATATTTATCTTCTAGTAGAATACCTAAATTTGGGGTTCCGCAGGGTAGTGTACTTGGGCCATTATTATTTCTGCTATACATTAACGATCTACCGCGTCAAATTCATCACCCAATGACATTATTTGCGGATGACAGCACAGCTATAATTGAGTGCATAGATAAAACGGAATACAAAAAAGATATTAACAACACCCTTAAAACAATAATAGAATGGCTTAATAAAAATAATCTAGTGATAAATCTAAACAAAACACAAGTCATGCATTTCTATCAGCGGCTAGAGCCAGAAAATATTATAATTAAATATAATGACCAAAACGTAGATACAGCTACAGTAACAAAATTCCTAGGAGTGCACATCGACAACAAACTGTCATGGAAACATCATGCTGAAAACGTGTGTAACAAATTAAGTAAAACGGCATATCTACTCTATAGCCTGTCAAAAAAAGTTAACATAAATACATTAGTAACGGCCTATCATGGTTTAGCTGCTTCCTCACTCAGATTTGGTGTCATATTTTGGGGAAACTGCAGTGAGAGAGAAATAATATTTAGGGCCCAGAAACGTTGCCTTCGATCAATGACAGGTCTTAAAACTACAGAAAGCTGTCAACCAGTTTTTACATCTCTAAAGATACTTACATTGCCATCGTTGTATATACTAGAAGTTGCCCTATTCGTTAGAACGAACAAGCACCTTTTTACGTCAGTAGTGGATAGAAGACAACGCTCAGGACCAGTAAGGGCACAATATAAAAATCTACTTTACACAGGTGGTTACCAAACGTCTTTACTTAAAAAAAATATTTTTACCATGGGTCCTCTTATATATAATAAACTACCGGGACATTTAAAAGAATTACCGATTAAAGTTTTTAAAAAAAAGTTAACAAAACTGCTACTGGACAAGTGTTACTACGCAATTAAAGATTTTGTTAATGACAAATCGTTCTGTTAACGGTGTTAAGGCTGCTCATTGTGATTGTGTTTTAATGACATCTCTACCTTTTGTCTATTGAAGTTCTAGCTTATTTTATTTATTGTCATTTTTATAATTGAATTTATTGTATGTAATTTTAAATTTAATTAGTCGTAATTTGTATTTTAATGATTTTAAATAATATGAGTATTTTTAATTAGTAATGTTGCATATGTTTATTTTATTCTATTTTATTTTTTCTGGTAAGTCTATGTTAAATTTACTGACATCTCTATCTTTTAATTGTAATTATAATTTATTTTATTTATTACATTTTTGATTCAATTTATTGTAATTTTAAATTTAATTTAATGAAATTGGTATTTGAACGATTTTTTTTTTTTATAATATGAGTATTTTTAATAGTACCTAATGTTGCTAATGTAAATTAAAATAATTTTGCATGCCGTAAGGCAAAATGTATCGGGACGCTCAACAAAACAACCATCATATCTGTACACCTACATTATTGGCAAATAAATGATTTCTGATTTCTGATTTCTGATTTCAAGTGTACTTAAACAAGCTGTGGATGTGTGTGTAAGCGTAGGAGCTCTCGGTACCGTCCGAGACAATGGCGAAGTCGGGAGTGTGTGTGTGTGCGTGATGTGTTATGTGCTGACGCTACTCGTCTTCACGCACACATTCAGATCGTGTCTGTACACTTGGTGAACACAAGTAAAGCGCGTGTAACTTCGAGAGCTAGAAATACCATGTACAGTGAAGTGTTTATGGCGGTGCCCTAACCGGGACACCGTAAAAAGTCCACTTTTTCCTAGCACAGTTAGCCGTATTGCTATATTATTACAAGCCCAAAAAAAACGTATAGTGTATAGTGAACTGTACAAATAATCACAATAACCCTCTTTTTTGGGCTTCGCCGCAGTCGGGTAAAAAGAAGACGAAAAGACTTTTTCGAGTCTCGAAATACTCAATATTTTGAGCGACAACTACTTATAAAAAAGGAATTTTAATCAACTAGAGAAATATGTAAAAAAAGTTTTAACTTATTGGTGTATTTAAAAAAAAAGTACTTACTTAATTAAAACTTCGAAATAACTTTCATATAACAAACGCATTGTCATTTTCTACCGTATTTGTATACCTTTACGATTTACTACCTAACCTTGAAGATTGAATGCGTCTTACCACGCCATAAGAAATAAATAATTTAAAAAAAACCCAAATTTTCATAGTATGTACCTAATCAAATTATTTTTTTAATTGTTTTAATTTGTTTTAGTGTTTAAATTTTCTTTATTTTCTGTTTAATGTTTTAGTACGCTATTTGATAATGCCGAGCTTTCCTATAATTTAGATACATGCGAGATCTTTATGTATGACAAAGACGCTGGGTTAATGCTGTGTATGTGTTTAGTTGGTAAGCCTTTATAAATAAATAAATAAATAAATAAATAAATAAATTAAGTTTGCAAACAGAAATTATAATTAACTTGATTGACTAAAGCTTTCCGTCTGTGTTTGCCATCCAATATCGCCAGATAGCCCTGTGAGGCTTATTATATACCCTTCACTCTAAAATCAATAGTGCCAATTCAAAGAGCCCTATGTATAGTTTATGTGCCTGCACTATCAAAGGCCTGAATATTAATTCCTATGTACATAGCTACCTTATGTGTCTGCCATCATGGGGGAGGCAGCGTTCGCGCTTTGATTGGAATCGAATATCAAATGGATACTATTATGCACTATCGGCAAAAGAGTCAATTTAATAAATAGCAGTAGAAATCAATGTCAATCAATCTGCCTAGCCTTTTCCAAACTATGATAAAACTGTATAGACGATGCAAGTAATTTTGTTTCTTCAATGTTATTGTATGCCACAGAGAAGAACTTGCATTTTTCGCCATCATCCATCAATTTTCTATACAGCTTTTTCATTTCACCGAACACTTATTTTAGCTCTTCCACGAGATTTCGCAATTTATTTACGTAAAACCATTTGCCTGGCTTCACTTTTTTAAAGTTAGGAGTATTTCTTCGATGTTATTGGTGCCGATTCTCTTGTTCAATAACTAAACCAAAATTAGAGAATCGCTATCTTTTACTAACAGGCAGCGCGAGAAAAGGACGGCTATAGCTATGAACTAAGTTAGAAATGTCAAACTAGTTTACGCCTTGTGCTTCACCGTGTTTGTGAGTCGACATGTTTTTACGTGTCGTCTAAATCTCTATGAAAACAGTAGTTCAACTAAATTTGACAGCTCTAATTTACGTCCGTCTCTTTCTTGTTTTAATAGAAAGAAAAAGTTAGCAATACCCTAAATTAAGTTTAGTTTGTGCACAACAGAATCGGCACCAATGTTTCTTTAGCGACATCTACAACGCCAAATGCGAACTACGCAACAAAGACCTGACGTCACACGAATCCTGCAACGCGCAAGCAAAGTTTACCGCGCTAAGTAGCTGCTCGGGATGTTGTAGGATAGTCAACATCCCGATATCAAGCGTCGGGCAGCTGACCACCAGACACAACATCGTGTCTGGTCGGATGATCCTCCCTTTTCTTTGGAGGATGAGTGAACTTGCACCCTGTTCCTCATACCTAAACTGGTGGTCCCGGACATGCGGACATTAGCGCAGCCTTCGAGCAGTACTTAGTTCAACCTTACGTAAAGATTGTAAGAAGGTTGTTGTCAGGGTACGTTACTAACCGTCAATATAAGTGTCATAAGTGCATTATGGTGGTTCTCTTGTACGAAAAGTCACAACGAAGTTCCATAATAATCCGGGCGGCCGCTGCAAAATACTGCGGTCTATAAAAAGTAGACCTAAAATAAGTATGAAATAGTAAATTATTAAACAAGGGGATAAAGCAGTGTCTTCTGTCGCGGGTGACGATTTAAATCGCGAGCGTAACGAAGGACTCGAGGTTTACTCCCGAGCGTAGCGAGGGTGTTAAAAACTTAAATCACGAGCGAACCGAGGGATTTAAGGCGAGTCCTGAGTGTAGCGAGGGATTTAAGTTCACCCAAGACTAAGACAGCTTTACACCGAGGAAAATACTCTACTTTTCGTACCATTTGCGAAAAAATTAATACAATAATAATATGAGATAAGCATTTACTAAAAATAATGACAATTAAAAGTAAAAGTTAACTTAACGCTTATGTATTTGAAGAAAACAAAAACGCGGCAAATTCCTAGACTAATATTTTTTTGTTGGAAAGCAAAGGCATCAAGCTCATACGGCCTCATCGGTTTTCGTAATTTTATTTAATAATCATAACTGCATAATAAATGCGTATTCCTTTTTCAAAAAGATGTAGGTATATCAGATGCTTTATATACAAACTCAATGGTGTATGTAAACAAAGATGTAGTTCAGTATAAATTTCGGTAAGTATTCCAAATTTAAATCATATTCTCCCCCTAGAGGATGAATGAAATTCAGTACAATTTTCTTTCCCTGTTTTTAACAGATTAAAAATGGCTATTGTTATGTTCGCTTTTTGTGGCATAGAATGTCACTTTTTTGAGGAAGTGGTACGAAAAATAATTTCCAGACGGGCTCAGCTTGGCGAAACTCCTTCTCAATGAAAGCACGATTCGTTCCTCAACCACTACTGCAACATTGCATAAAGTCTACTGTGCTCAAACACAGCATCGCAAATAATCCACAGGGTTATTGCGATGCTGTGTTGTGCGCGTGTGAGTGGTTGCAAACACAACGTTCCAGCCCTTGTGCACCCGAGTACAAGCTAGATAATTGCATCCGCTGGACCCCCAGCACCCCATGCAACCCCCTGCCTGCCTCGGTACTCGTATTCAAACAAATCACGACTATGCGTGTTGCTGTGGTTGTTGCTGTGTATTTATTGTTTCTCCCTCCCTGCGTCAGGGTTTGAAAACCTGTTCGAAATTTTAAATTTAATAAAGGGTAGGAAAAGAACGGACAATGGAGGTAAAATAATAGTCCGGTCAATTTAGACCAAAAAATGAGAGTGAAGTTACATAAAGTCCCAACAAGCTGAATTTCAGTGAAATTGTTCAAAATGTAATTATAAACAATGTCTAGAAGTTCCCCATCATTCCCCTGTAAGGAAAAAAAAATATTCAAGGTCAAAGGTCAAAAAAATGAGTTTTTCGCGATTTTCAGCAAAACGGTAAGTTTTATCATAAAAGTACCTCAGACAAAAATTGTAGATCATAAAATTATCATCATCATCATATAATACTTTTTTTCTTACGAGCCACTGTTTCTGAGATATAACGATTCATAAAGTTATAAAAGTTGTTATCGTCATAATATACATGAGTACGCCACGTATATACATCTAGAGTTGTTATATTAAAAAAAAAAAAAAAAAAAAAAAAAAGAAAAGAAGCTGAAGTTTTTAAAAAGAGTAATTCAACTCAACAAGAAGTTATTACCCACGGCATTCGCTTTCTTCTTTCTATGTACGGAGCTCCTAAAAAAACTACCTGTTTAGATAAGCATCGATATGCATGTTTCGTAAAAATACTAAAAATAAAAAACAAGTTCAATTAGCTTGTCTTCCTCCAACCTCAGTTGCTGCTCACAAACAACTTTTTCGAGTATATTACCAAGTTCAAGTGTGGCTTGGTTATCAGCTAGACCCTACAGACTGGGGTTGGAAGTTGGTCAACAATATATTAGAGCCAGTTCAAACTTTACTTCCACCTGCGCCGGAAAACTGCTGAACACTATTTTTTGCAACTGCAAAAAGGGATGCAGTGCTAAATGTGGTTGCAAAAAAGTCGGACTGTCTTGTTCTTTGTCATGCACAAAGTGTAAAGGCCGGTCGTGCTCTAATATTGAATCACAAACAATGGAGGATTCGTTTGACTCCGACGAAGTATCATGCGATACATCGCTATTGACGCAATTTACTTGCATCCAAAATGAAGATGAAGAAGAAGCAGGAGAAGAAGAACAAGAAGAAGATCAAGAAGAAGAACAAGAATTTGAAACTTACGAATAAGACGAATAAATTTCAACACTTTTTTTTAATTTACATCGCTTTTATTGAAAATTTCCGTTATTATGCAATAGTTTTACATTAAACAGGATCACAACTGACCCGTGGAGTAGGCCACTGGGGAAACCACGTTAAAAAAAACGCGCTAAGTACACTACCTCATAGGTGGCGTGGAAACGTGTGCATATTATGACTATAACAACTTTTATAACTTTTTTAATCGTTATATCTCAGAAACGGTGGCTCGTAAGAAAAAAAGTATTGATACATTTTTATTGATAATTTTATGATCTACAATTTTTGTCTGAGGTACTTTTATGATAAAACTTACCGTTTTGCTGAAAATCGCGAAAAACTCATTTTTTTTACCTTTGACCTTGAATAATTTTTTTTCCTTACAGAGGAATGATGATTGTTTATAATTATGTTTTGAACAATTTCACAGAAATTCAGCTTGTTGGGACTTTATGTAACCTCGAATGTCTAAATTGACCGGACTATAATAGATTTAGAGCTAATTTCAGTTTAATAATGCTACGTATACGCATACTGTTGCGTAGGATGAAGGGAGCAGTCTGTGCTGCGAAATTATTTATTTGAAAAACAAACCTTCGTAACATAAAACCATTTTCTAAAATAGGTTTTTCATCTCACCAACCACTTTTAGTTCTTCCACAAACAATTCGAAGTTTTCTTACGTAAAACTTTGTTTGGCTTCACTTGAAAAGTGTGTTTTTATTCGAAAACTAATTTTTTCGTCACCTAAGTAAGTCATACCATGTTGCGTTGTTGGTTGTGTTGCGAAAATATTTATTTTAGGAAAACAATGTAGTTATACTAATATAGGTAAGTTATTCCTTCACAAATATTTGTACAACTTTTCTTGGCTAGGCTTCATTTAGGAAAAGCAAGGAGTTTTTTTATTATTATTATATTTTAATATGTCTTTGACATATCCCGAAACCCTGGGGTCCCAGACCTTTGGAAGGCGTACGAGGGGCCGAAGCCAACTCGCAGAGGCCCCTTAGAGATTTTTTTAATGATGAAAATAGTGCTTAAAAAATACTTATATTAGTTCACACATAAAAAGCTTACAATGTTTGAAGAACGGACAGTCACACCTGTCCGTGATCACACTCAGGATGCTAGTGCTACTCATACGCATTCTGCGCAGCAATGGTGCCGCTTTCTATTTTTATTGAAAACTAATATTTTCCTCCAATAAGTAACTCATACTATATTGCGTAGGGTGAAGGGAGAAGGCTGTATTGCGAAATCATTTATTTTTTATTAAAAATGAACCGTCGTAACTGAAAACCATTTTCTAAAATAGCCTTTTCATCTCACGGGTCACTTTTAGATCTTCCACGAACATTTGTATAACTTTTCTTTGTTAGGCTTCACTTTGGAAAAGTGGGAATTACCTATTTTTAAGAAAATTAATATTTCCACCCTTTTATAAGTCATCCCATGTGACGTAGGATCAGGGGACGAGCCTGTGTTGCGAAATTATTTATTTTTAAAAACAATGAAATCTTCATAACTTAAAACCATTTTCTAAAATAGCCTTTTCATCTCACCGACCACTTTTAGTTCTTCCACGAACATTTGTACAACTTTACCTATAACTTTATATTAATATTAAGAAAATTAATATTAAGACCAGATATATGCCAATGACCTTGAGTGATAGCTTGCGTGTTCTGTGCTGAGATTACGCAACGCGTCGTGCGTCCAGCCAGCAATAGGAAACTCGCCCATCAAGCATTACCTGTTAATTAGTTATACATAAAACAAAAGGTATTATAATAAAACACGTATACTAAAAGATAAATAATTAAATTATCTTTAAAATGGTGAAGGTTTCATAAACATACGCTTGATAGTTTTTGCGTAAATCTCAGTTTTTTTCCGCGTTAGACTTATCTTTACAAATTAATTACACATATTACAATTAATATAAACATAATCCAAAGTATTCACATAATAAGTTATTAAGTAAATGGTCTAATTTAACATATATTATATTTTTCAAAATCATTAACACTAGGTACCTACTCGTTTAGCCGAAGGACGTATTATGTTTATTAGTCACATTTTATTTTCGCAACGGGAAAATTGTAATTTCGACATCCTACCTAAGTATGCGTGGCTGAATTTCGGCTTAACATAATAATTATTTGAATTTCCTTTTTTTTATACAAAGTACACCAGATAATTATAAAATATTAGTAAGTAGTTAGGAAACATATTAAATAACTATCTGGAAAATGTTCCACACACCTTCCCTAGCTTTGATTACTAGTCAATAATCTGCCACGCCAGACACGTAGCGGGACGCGGGGTGCGGGGAACGGACGGGAATTTAATGGAACACCAATAAGTACCTATCTATGATACACAGCACCAGCCAAAGCCACCCGTCTGGTGGGGACGCCGGCGACCGCCACCCCATGGCCGCCATGTCTCTCTGTTGAGAGGAATATCTACCAACAACCAATATATCAACAGTGAAGCAATTATTCAGCTAAGCCGTTTCATGTAACATTCAAATTGATTTGTTGATTTTTGCTACTGCTGTGTGCTTTGCGAAATGTCTGCGATTTCTTCTAGATAAAGCGTTATGTTTTCAGGGTGACTGCAAATTGCTGGCGTTTAATAGGTTGTTGCTTGTATACTTGCATTTTTCCTTATAGTTAGAAATATTACAAAATTGAAATCAATGTTGTTGTTACTACATATTTTTTATTAAATACTTATTTAACATATTTTAAATTCTTATTTCTAAATAGAGAAATACTTGCTATAAACAAATAAAAATACCAGTAACAAAAATAAACCTTTATGAAAAAATCGACAATATACCTCCTAGGTTCGAAGACTTTTTTAACCTCACCTAACCTTTTTTTTTTTTCTTGGGGAAATCCTCATGGAAACCCTCCGTCTCGGAACAACGGAGGGTTATGTCGGATTTCTACGGATTTCCCCACTGTTCCTTCTCTAGTACCATGAGTCGGGGCCCCGGGAGATACTTGTACATTCGCCGCACCCCCGATGACCAAAAATATGAGCATAGGAAATTTCAAAATGTTCCTTATCTCCAGACTTATGATTTTTTTTCTCAATGGTGTCGCTAGTTAGCAGCACTACTCGCCTTTAAAAAAGATAAAATAATAACACCAGCCCATTATTGTCCCGCTTCCTGGCAAGGACCTCTTCTCATTCACAGAAGGCACGAGCATTGATCACCACGATTGCTCAAGACGGGTTGGCGATTTCAGACTTATAATAACTACTAACTTCTGCCCGCGACTTCGTCCGCGTAAAATTTCTGGTCCCCCCGATCCACCCCGTCGCATCGCATCACCGGCCCACATTTTTTTTTTTACGCGACTCCTAAAGATCATAGCGTGATGTTAAATAGTCTACAGCCTTCCTCAAGAACTGGGCTATCAAATGCAAAAATAATTTTTCAAATCCGACTGGTGGCTCGCATTCAAACTCAAACTCAACTCAAACACAAACTCAAAGCATTTTATTTCAAATAAACCAATAACAGGCACTTTTGAATTGTCAAGGGGTCGGTCAGTCAGAAAGATGAAGCTAGTTGCCCATTGTAAAGCGTAGTAGGTTCTTATGGAGAAGAACGGACAAGAAACCCCACGAAAACTCCACAAACAAACTCTTCAGCTGTAGGTTTAATATTGATAGCTAAAGATAGATAACAGGTATCTTCTGGGCACGCTCGTTCCATCATAGACCTCATTCATGGCTTTACATCAGGCGTGATCGAGGTCAAGAGCAGTAGGTCCCTTAGTCCGTCCGTCCGTCTGTCAGTCCGTCCGTCTGACATAACGATCCATCAAAACAAGAGTAAAAGTTAAATTTTTTGGACGGGCAAAAACACATCGGGAGTAGAGACAACTGTCTAATCGTGTTGTCATTCATACTTCGTTCCCCCGAATCAATCATCAATCCGTAGGTGATACTTACGGAGTAGGAAACGCCCGTAACGAAGGCCGAAACTACGGGCTTTGTGCTTAGGGAGTAGATCTTCAGGCCCGTTCAGCAATAAAAATAAATAAATAGATAGGTACCTCCATCGAGACAGTACCTACCCATTCGATTTATGAGTAACTAGCTTCTGCCCGCGACTTCGTCCGCGTAAAATTTCTTGTCCCCCCCCCCCCACCCACTAACCCCCACGCATCGCATCGCAACGACTGCCCGCGCTATTACTTCGTTTCTGACATTTTTTATTTTTGCTAGACTCCTAAGGGCCCTAGCGTTATGTTAAATTGCCTATATCGTTCCGCATCGCCTGCCCCCGCTATTACTCTGCGCTCGGCTTCTAGGGGCCCTAGCGTGATGTTAAATAGCCTATATCCTTCCGCATCGCCTGCCCGCGCTATTACTTCGCGCTCGGCTGCTAGCGGCCGTATATCCTATATCCTTCCGCATCGCTTGCCCGCGCTATTACTTCGCGTTCGGCTTCTAAGAGCCCTAGCGTGATGTTAAATAGCCTATATCCTTCCGCATCGCCAGCCCGCGCTATTACTTCGCGCTCGGCTTCTAAGGGCCCTAGCGTGATGTTAAATAGCCTATATCCTTCTGCATCGCCTGCCCGCGCTATTACTTCGCGCTCGGCTCCTAAGGGCCCTAGCGTGATGTTAAATAGCCTATAGCCCTCCTCAAGAACTTGGTTATAAAATGCAAAAAGATTTTTTTCAAATCCGACTGGGGTAGTTCCAGAGATAGCGCGTTCAAACAAACTAACAAAAAAACAAACTCTTCCGTTGTATTCCACCGACATTATTGAAATAATAAATCTCGCAATTCAGAAAAATTACTTATTTGCACAACGCCATCTATAGTACAAATTGATAAAACGTCCGCACTAAACATGTTTGCTCAAGAGGAACGGTATGAATTAAAGTTATTTAGCGTTTTAGTAATTTTATATTATTTCCGAAACTGTACGACCAATTGCCATACTGTAAAGGCCAAATCTTATCTCCATGATGTCCTTGTGATAATAAAATAACTTATTTTGATAAGGATTAATGTGTTGTTGTTTAAATAATCATCCAAACGTAAGTATGTCTAAAAAATACTTTTTTAAAACAATAAAAGATGTATAAAAGGTAAAATATAAAAGATAGAAATATGGTGTCGCGGACTTTTTTGTAGAATTATTTAAGACAAACCAGACTGCCATACATTGTTTTCAATTTTAAACAACCGTTTAGGCAGCGCATGCAAAAAAGTCTGTTTAAAGACGTATTTCTTTCCGACTTGTTAGACAAAAATTGTGATAGCTCGGCTAATATGCATGATATAAATATAATTTATAGCCTATAGCACTCAGGAATAATGTAGCTTTCTACCAGTGAAAAAATTTTTAGAATTGGATCATTAGTTTCGGAGATTACCCCCTACATACAAACTTACAAACATACAAACTTACAAACTTACAAACAAATTTTACCTCTTTATAATATTAGTATAGACTATTTAATAGCCTTCCCAGCCCATGTAACCCCCAATAGAACACATGTCTTCAAACAATTTCTTCTTTTGTGCAGGAGTGACAGTAGCAGCCAGTACTGGATTGGGGCCGTTCGAGATCCCCAAGACCCTGTAAACTGGAAGTGGGTCAACGGCAATGACGTCACCGTGTCCTTCTGGAACGCTCCTGGAGGCGGCGAGGGTTGCGCGCGCTTTGATGGCAGCAAGGGATGGCTGTGGGCAGACACCGACTGCCAAGCCAGACTCAACTATATCTGTCAACACCGTAAGTTCCTTTTTCTTTACGACTGGCACCTGAGAAGTTTCGCATGTGTAGGTCTTCTTCGGTGGAGTTTGCCAAGTTTTTTTATTAGCGCTTTGTTTTATGTGTATTTTACGATTGCGAAATTGTGATTTTTTATTGTGTTTCTCTAATTCGTGCACCGCACAGAGGCATGGAAGTGACGTGATGCTATCCGACAGCGATTACCTAAACTTGGCCACTGCAAATACTGTCTGCGAATGTTTATTTTTATTTATAATTTAATTATGTTTCTTTTGTCCACCTAATTTTTCGATATAATTGTATGTGTTACGTTAGCGTAGAATGCTGGTTCCCATAATTTTGTGTTACAGCCTTGACAAATATTTTGTTTCCAATTTTCAATAGGTACTACTCGCGATGATCAACTTGAGTTTTTGTCCTTCAATCTGACTTGAGGCAAAAAAGTTTTACCCTTGATTTTCGTAATTTTAATAGTAGTGTGGTGCAAGTGTCAGTGCTCACCACGCCATCTAGTTGTCATGTCGCCAACTAATTAAATGGAACTTCGAGTCCAAACAAGTTTTGTAATTTTTTTTTGTAAGTTCAATTCATTTAATTGGATAATATGTGTAACTATCTTCACTTCAGCACTTTTAGTAGAAAGAAACTCATAATCATTTGAAGAAGGAGAGGAGTCCAGCTTATTATTGTAGCTATATTTTCAGCATGGAACTTTTTTAAGAAACTTGAAACCCATTTAAATCTGTAATCATTTATCACATAGGTGAACCAACAATCCTGCGCGCATTTTAAGATATTATACTTAATTCCTAATCTACCGAATTTGGCTCCTTTTTCACACATTAAATTGGATAGTTAAAATATTCGCCTCATCAATCTGAATTTTAGCCCAAACTGTCTACTTCTACCTGTCTTCTGTCTTACTACTTTGCTAGCTACTTGTACCATAGAATTCATTTATTTGAATAATACCAATACAATCTGAGGCCTATATTTAATAAAAAACCAAATCCGATAATCCGTCAGTTTTTCAAGTTTCTTTCATAGTTTTCGGCTATACTTATGTCGTGAAAATATGTCAACTTTGTCACTGTTTGACAAATATGTCGCCTTAGATTATAGGTATGTCGCATTGTAATATTGAATAGGCCCCTGGCTCTCCTAGTTTCCTCACCACTTGACTCATGGCTCCTCTGCTTCGTTACAGAACCGAAAGCTTGCGGGCGTCCTGAGCAACCCCCGAACTCCACCATGTCAGCTGACAGCTTCGAAGTAGGCGCGTCGGTGGAGTACTCGTGTGATGATGGACACCTTCTCGTGGGGCCCACGGTGCGGACCTGCCTCGACACCGGCTTCTATGATGAGTTCCCACCGGTTTGTAAACGTGAGTATTTTATTTAAGTATTTTTAAATGTTTACCAACCGCTACTATTTATGTAGGTAAGTAACCTGCGGACTTGCACAGTCGCCAATTACAGGTTAACCAGCATTTTCAGAAATAAGTGATACCTAGAAATCGGAATAGGTACTTAGATTTATCTAAATTCGGTGTGCCACAAGAAGGTTTACTCAGCCCCCTCCTCTTTCAAATCTATGATAACAAACTTTGTCTACTCACATTATAGCGTAAGCCGATGACACTGTTTACTGCCCAGAGGACACGACTGGGAACTGGCTAGAGAGGCTGCTGAAAGGTCCTTGACGCAGGTTATTATCTGGTTGGGTAATAATATCTAATAGCTTAACTCTGAACGTCAACAAAACGAATTTTACTGTCTGTGTACTGTTTCATGTCAAATACAATTATTTTTAAATGTCTTTGACATATCTCGGTACCCTGGGGTCCCGGACCTTTGGAAGGGCTTATTCCCATCAGATCCCACAATCCGATCCCACTAAGTGGGATCCGTTAGGAACGCGGATAAAATAAATATTTTCTTCCAATCCGATCCCACTTTATGGGGTCCGTTTGGAAAGTGAATAAAATTTACATTTTGTTCCGATCCGATACCATTTCTAGGATTCGTTAAGATTGTGGATAAAATTAATATCCGAACGTAATGATCCCCTGCTTGTAGCGATACATGAAAACAAAAAGTAAGTACTTACACAATATCGAGATAAATTGTAAAGTCGGTAACAGTTATGGTCATACATCATTTCATTTTGTTCCGAAAATGTAAATTTTATTCACATTCCTATATAACGAATCTCACAACGTGGGATCGGATTGGAACAAAATATTTATTTTATCCGCATTCCTAACGGATCCCGCATAGTGTGTCCCGATTGTGGGATCTGATGGGAATAAGCCTTTGGAAGTCGTACAAGGGCCCAAAGCCAACTCAAAGCAGAGCCCCCTTAGATAAATTTAATTTAATGGACCAACCGACGTTTATCCCCGTACGCACTATGCAAGTGTAGGCAACCCCCGGATGGTGCAGGACTATTGCTGAACATGGAAACAAAACAAAACATTGGGCTAAGGCTCTGGGTGGCTATAGTGGATTGGTAATGGAAGGACTATGGCCCCTGCTTGGCCAATGATATTTGACTTGCAGGCTCAATAATGAGCCCCAGGAAACTGTCGCTAGCACAGTGGCGTAGCGAAGGGGGGGCAACATATCCTGAGGTGCTTGAGGCGTGGAGAGGTTATTAGGCGGCACGGCTATCAGGATAGTACCGGAAGTACGCCCCAGATACCTAACAGCATTTCAATACTCCGAGCACGTTTGTTCTTGAGCATCTCCACTCAAGCCGATGGAAATAACAGGCAAGAAAGAAGTGGCAAGCTAGAGATGAGGAAGAGAACTTCTCCCAAAAGGGAGCAACCCCACGGATCCTAACGCCCTTGGGGTGGCTACTGCCCCATAGCTCGCTACTAGCTGCCGTGCGCGCTTGTGTATCTGGCTCCTAACCCTAGACTTGTTTCGGCAAAGTAAACTCTACCCACCCCTATGAACTCTACCCTAGTCTGTGCCAGTAGAGTTCAAGCCCCACCACGACGTTAACGTAGAAATATGGCGGTGGGGTTATTATTATCATTATTTTTATTTTGTATTTCAGGAATGTTTTCAAATAAATGTTATTCTTTACAATGGCACAGAGTAATATAGATAGGACACTCCGCAAAAACATTTAAGTAAAAAGCGACTCCTGCTACGACACAATAAAGTGCAATTGAGGTCGCACAACACAAATTAGTAGTTGAATATAATAAGGTACCTACAGTTATATTCAACTACTAATTGCCTCTCTTTCTATCGCGTAACTCTTATACCTTCTGACCTACTGAAATAGCCCCGCGGACGGGTCCCGCCGTGAACTTGTAGCTTCATACCTAAACTGCGGAGTGTCCCATCTGTATTAATCAGTGACAATGGTCAATTTCTTTCTTTAAAATGGTCCGTGTCCCGCAGGTATCGAGTGCGGCTTCCCGGCAGAGATCCCGCACGGCTCGTACGAGCTGCTCAACGGCTCCGTGTCCTACCTGTCGCACGTGCAGTACTCCTGCCAGGCCGGCTACGAGATGGTAGGCCGCGCCCGCCTCGTGTGCGACATCGACGAGCGCTGGAACGGACCCCCGCCCCGATGTGACGGTTGGTTTGAGATTTACATAACGCCATGTTTCCCCGAAGGTTAGGCAAACGTGGGACACAGGACTCTGTGAGAGGGACTGGTCCGTAATCCACCACGAGGACCCAGTACGTGTTGGTCGATAATAATATTACCTACTTATGTCACACTTTTTGTTCCATGCCTGTTTCCTCACGATGTTATTGAGAGAGAGTAGTGGTGATCAAATAATTTACACAAAGAAGTGCCTGTCTGGGTTCGAACTTACGACAGCAACTCACAAGCCATGGCCGTTTCCACTGGACTTAATGAAGCTAGAATTTAGTTTTTTTTTTCTGATACCTCTTTTTTGCAGAGTATAATAGGACCAATAGAGTGTTTGATCCACTTCTGCTGTTCAGATTTTTTGTTATGTTACAGTAAAATGATCCATACATGAAAGAGAGTCCACATAGAAAAAAAAATACAATTTTACTTATTTTTATGGACAACTCACTTGCCCAATAAATTAAATATGAAAAAGCTGTTTTCATGTCTGAAAAGAATGTAGGCATCCTTATCGGTTCCATTCCAGGATCAGCCATGCATTTTGGAATGTATTAGGTGTTAAAGTATGAAATTGCCGATTTGTACTGAAAAATTGAAATTCGTTTTTTTTTATTTAACGTATTTATTTAATAAAAATAATTTCCATTATTGTCATTGCTGCCTTCGATAGGAAGGTCATTTATGCCTTTGCGATAGAACTCTCGTGATCTAGATTCGACAAACTGTGTGAAAGCATTTTGTACTGCCTCCTGAGAAGAAAACTTTTTATCACGTAGAAAATTGTCCAAATCACGAAAAAATGGTAATCCGTTGGAGCAAGGTCTGGCGAATACGGAGGGTGACGAATGGTTTCTAATTGCAGTTCCTGTAGAGTTTCCACCATCTCTTTCAATTCATTGTTATTCACCTTTGTGGGCGGTCTTCCACGTGGTTCGTTCTTCAAATCAAAGTTTCCATCACGAAAGCGTTTAAACCAAAATCGCGCGATGCGTTCATTAGCAGTCCCCTCTCCAAACGCAACATTGATATTGCGAGCTGTTTCTGCCGCGTTAGTTCCGCGTCGGAACTCGTATTCAAAAATAACTCGAATTTTCGAAGTATCCATCTGTCTTGTCTAAGCTGAATAAAAAAAATACTGAAAGTCGATAATCGAATGTTGCACATTTTTTAAAAGAAGAACTTCATAGGTACCGTGTGAAAAAAGTTTCACTCAAAAATCTCAAACCATGAAGGTTCTATGTCAACTCGAATTACCTAATACAACAAAACGGCAATTTCATAGTTTAACCGCTATTATTTGTAAGTATGTATAACTCTCTCCTTTGAGTAAAACGCACTATCATCGATGATAACAATTATATTGATGACTTTACGTAGGTAACCTTTCTGTTAACCTTTTAACCTTTACGGCCGTTTTTACGTAAGGTACGTTTGCTACTTATCTTTTAATCATTCACTTTCATTGTTTGATATTTTCAAATTTCTAAATAACGACAAATCTTCCCAAATGGTCAGCTTCAAATTCAAATAGCAATTAAAGCTATTAGATTCGTTGATTTAGAGATTATAACCACTTTTGGGTACTTTGGCTTCATCAATTCGTCAGATATTTATACAGTCACTATCAGCACAGATAATATAGGTAATACTACGTACAATCAGGAATGTAACACTGTCGCACACCGTGGTCGCACAGAATAACTTCATTCGCCCTGAATATCCTTTTAAAAATTGTTCAAATCTGAGTTTTCAAAGTCGTCAGATTTAAGGAAAGCCCACAATTTCTCTGAAGATCGTTTCATTTTTGTTCCATTTTCGAAATCTGAAAGTGGACTCCTAACCAAGGGGCTCCTATCTGTAACTTTTCAAATTCTGTGGCCTCTACAAATGCCGCACCTACTCCCTGCTTATGCTTGCTAAAAAACCCTCTGGGCTCCCCTACCATTTGTGAAATTGACACAGAAATTGTATTGAAAAAACAATATGGCGGCGTTAAATCCGATTTTGGCCACGCGCCGAAAGATCCTTGTTCCGTTGTACCAGCCTCTATGCTTACAAATGTTTATAATGTTTTTTTATTTCGCCAGTGGTTCACTGCGAGGAGCCCCCTGCGACTCCCAACGGCCGCGTCTCGGTCACCCACAACTCCTCAGTGTTCGGTTCGGTGGCTGAGTACTCCTGTGCTGCAGGGTTCAGACTTCAGGGAGCCAAGAGGATTGCCTGCCTCGCCAACGGCCTCTGGGATAAGCCAGCGCCCAACTGCCAGCGTAAGTGATGAGACAGAAGGATGAGGGAGTAAGCCGACGTTCGCACGGACGTAAAAATACCGCGGCGATTTTTTTTCGCGCACTGGATTTTCAACACTGCTTAGCGCCGAGAGTTGAAAATCCAACAGTGTATTTTTCAACGCGCTGGGAATGGCCGGTATGCACTCTGTTGGATTCTCAACGCTCGGCTCAACAACGAGAGTTGAAAATCCAGTACCTAAGCGATAAAATCCCGCCGCGATATTTTTACGTCCGTGCGAACGTCGGCGTCGGCTAACAATGTTGAATGCTTGCTATCCTCCTGACATACTTTTCCTTGGTAAATATGTAACTGTACGTGTTAGTGTAAGAGTGTTGGAATAAAACACACATCATTGCGCGGTTTCTGAGGTATATAAACAGAGTTTATTCATTTGATAGTGACTATTGGTTCGATATCGTGTTTCTAAACTATAGTTACGCTAAGGAAGAATTTAGCTTGTAGTCGAGTGAATTACTATCAACGGTTTATCTGAGGACTCAAAACCGAGCTTAAGGAAGGAATTCGCTTAAATAGATAATTTTGCCGAATCAATAGCTATTGAAAGAGTAAACTCCAGAAACCGGGCTAGCCCTCTTGTATTAAAGAGTAAACTCCAGAAACCGGGCTAGCCCTCTTGTATTAAAAATCTCTAAACACTTTAATCGTACTTCAATTACACGTAATAAGTAAGAAAGGGGTTTCTAACGGTTTAACGAAATCGCGAAAAAAAAATCAATCAAAAATCAATTTTGACTCAATCTAAGTCAATGCCGGTACGTATAACATGTCGAATTTGGCGCGCGGTGATGCGGGTAAGTCCGTAGACCCGAGTGAGGTTCCCGCCCATCTGGACCACTTCAGCCGTCAGGTACTCCAACATAGCCTGCCAGGTAGACCGCCGACATTCTGGTGGGGTAGATTCCAGATGGTAAGCGGTTATAGAAGAGGTGATGTATCCGCCCCAAGGGGAAGAAAAAGTCTAGCCCTCAAAGTACCTGGAGCATCGGCGCACGGTACGGTTAGCTACCTACCTATTTAGTTTCAACTAGGTTAGTATTATCAAGCCATAATTTCTTAGCTAACCTAAATTATCTCTTTATTTTCAGTGGAAGAACGTCCTACCACCACAACGCCGTCGACGACCACGAATCCACCGGTGACCACAACTTCGGCGCCAGCTCCCTCACCGACTAGCCCCCGGCTCATTCTGCCGACACGACCACGCACTTCCCCTCGGCCCTTGTCGTCGCCTACGCCCTTCGCGACTGTGACAGCGGAGCCCCCACGCAGACTAAGGCCTAAGACGACCACAGAACGACCGACCACGAGGACTTATGAGCGCCCACCTGAGAGGAAGACCACTGTGCCTGATAATCAGGATTCCCCGACCAGCCATATCCCACATATTATTGTGGCAAGCCATCCGAGGGAGAACCAGGTACCTATGTTACTTTGCTTTCACTCTTCAAGGATTTATTAACTGTCTTAATTTAGTAGCTAGCTCATGGCGCCCGCAGAAAGCATGCCGCCTACCTACCCACTACGTCAGTTTGTTACATTCAGGGTTTAACACGGGTTCATGTATGTGTGTACTTACGCTAAAACGCACGGGTGCACGGAGGGGTGTCCGCTCCGGACAGCCGTTCGTGACGCTAGTACAATTTTGGCCTCGAGCGTGTACCTAAAGTTGTGTTGTGGGTAGACTGCCATAGGGATTTTTTTTTTTTTTGCTATAGGGAATCAATTATCCCTGGCAGCGCTGGTCATACTATTTTTCAACACAGACACATGAGCGTGAACCCGCGTCAGTTTTAGCGCCAAACTATTTGTGATAAATACCTAATTAATCTTGCTTAGGTACTTAATATTGATACGAAAAACCGGCATTTTAAACTAGCTTTATTTTATTACTTAAGTACCTAATTGTGCTTTAAAAAACTTCCAGATCCTCGGCAGCGGCAACAACATCAGGGCGGAGCAGACACCTCGCGTGAACGTGCCGCAGTCTGTCGACGGAGAGAGACGCGACCCAGTGGGCGCCAGGCTGAACATCGGTGCCGTGGTCGCCCTGGGCGCCTTCGGGGCGCTGGTGTTCCTCATAGCCATCATCACCACAATCGTCATCCTCGTCAGGAGGTGAGAGCACTCTGATTTGACTTGTTTGAAGTATTTAGAAAAGTAGGCAGGGGTTACGAGGTCGCTTGAGATATTTAGAAGAACCGAGTAGGTACCTACTTAATCAACGAACGGTCTAACTTTGTTTAAAAAATATGGGTTGTTAGGATGAGTTGGAGACCCGTGTCAGGTAGTACCTTAAAGTGTAGCTTTAACACAGACTTAAGGACATCATATACCTACACAGATATATTGCATATAGGTAGGTACCAATTAAGTATAATCTCGTACCTTACCTTCTAATCACAATTTATCGTGACATATTTTGATAAATCAAAGTTGGGGACGCCTTCGATTACCAGACATTATCACACAGAAAACGACTTATCGGACCAAAAGTTCTGGACCAAATTATTCCTCAGTTTAACTTTACCTACACAGATGCCTTGCCATAGAAACTTCAACCACCCATTCCAAGCTTTAGCGTTTGATTTAAAGAAGAAATGTGTGCTTTCTCTACTTATACCAAATTACTTTACGCTTTTTGCGGTTGACCCGTGAAACCGTTACAGAAGAGAGACAGTTTTGTATTTTGTAAAAGTGCCCACTTGCGCCAAAGGTATAATCTGAAGAATATCAGGCCTTCTTATAACGATCACAGTATTTCTCATAATCACTTACTTGAAGTAAACGCTCGCCCCTCGCTTACCAGGCGAGACAAAGAGCATCAGGTTAAAGCGACACACTACATGAGTGATTGGTACGGCAGCGGGGGTCCAAAGCGACCGCCGCCGGCGGTCCGCGAGCTGCCCTCCCGGTGGTACACGCTCTTGGCCCTCCCGTTCCCCGACCAGCAGGTCGGCAGGCGCGAGTTCGCCCGAACACATCGCCACACGCATCGGGCCGGACACTTCTCCAACCCCTTATAGCCAGTGCGTTGTTTTAAGGTACTACGTTGACATGGTGGTTGACCACCCGCGATTAAACGAGAACAAAATGGCGGATGGCGCCAAATAAACAGTGTTGCCAGTTTAGAATTGTTAGATCAAAAATAATTGTTTGTGTATTTTTGTGTTCTAATGTATATTTATCTGTTGTGTTTAACCAACCACCATGTCATCGCTACACGCACCGGGATTTGGAAAGCACGCGCCATGTTTGAAAATCACAAACAAAATACTTACTTACATTTTTTATCAAATAAACGTGAACTTCGTTTACCTACATATCTTAATCAATACACAGCTTCACACCTGGCGAGATGGGAATCTTAAAAAGAACACACTTCTCACAAACAATGCTTTAAAACATTTCACGTGTTTCACCGGCTGGGCCCTGTACCATTTGTTATTACCGACATGCATAACGAACGCTTCGCGCCAAACGACACAACGTATTTAAAATATCACTATTAAACTACCTACACCAAGCACATTACTGTAAATACTCAACGGTATTTTTAAACTATAGGTACCTATTATAAATTATAAAAAAACGAGTGACCTAAAACATATACAGACAGATATTTTTCTTTTATTTTAAGCACATTGAGCCTACTAAGACTGTTGAACTAGGTACAGCACAATAGACTTATGACCAGCTTCCGAGGTCCCTCGATAAATACTCTCTTTAGGTCCTATAGGCTAGCTAGTAAGCTATTGATTCAGCAAAGTTATAAAAATCACTGAGTGTTGAAACACCCAAAGTGTCAAGACTCAAGATACCAAACCAATAAAAATAAAATGTGGTTGTTTAAAAACAAGTACGGACACTGGACACCCACTGTTCCCTTCCTCATTATCACCATCAGCCTACAGCAGTCCATTGCTGGACATGGGCCTCTCCAAATGCACGCCATTCAAACCCCTCAAACTATTTCGATGCTTGCAAATTATTATTTTGAACAGTATAGTAAACAAAATGCAATGATTAGCAGGAAGCACAACGACGGCAAGCGGTACCGTCACCACGTGTCGCCTGACTGCAACACCGTGGGGTCACTGGACTCGTCCTCGTCCGAGTCGCGCAGCGGCCTCAACCGGTACTACCGCCAGGCCTGGGAGGAGCTGCATGAGGCCGCAGGGGCCAAGCACGGCCCCCGCCGGCCCCACGACCGTGAGGCGCCTAAGGAAGGCTCCGAGCTGGTGGTTTCCGACGTGTACCCCGCGCCACACCCCCGCGACAAGCGCCGCCACCACCACCACCACCACCACCGTGAGCCCCGCCATCCCGACTGGCACTCCCCCCATCGCCCCCACCATAATCATAAGCCTAGGTATTAATAAAGACTATGTTGTAGCTGAAATTAGAGTTTATTTGAGTGCGAGTTTTGGTAGAATACGATCGTGATAAAACGTGGATGTTATCGCTCTGAACAGTACAGTACCCTGTTCCATTCGCTTGTATCAGAGGCGTAACTGTGATTTGTAGGCAAAATCAGAAGCCGTTTGAACCGTCAACCGTTGTATTTTATTTAGACATGTTTTCGACCAAAATGTTGGAAATGTGAGTCACAATAATCATGTTTATGACATAATTTATTTCATTCCATTTTCTTATTTTAAAGTTATTATTTTTTGGCATTATTCGTGCACTTATTATTCAAATATTTCACGTAGAAGTAGGTTGTAAAGAACTACTGAAAGAACTTTTCAGTCGTTATTAACAAAATGTACCAAATAGCTTTATTTGTAATGTCTTGTATTTAAATGTTATTTATGTGTTCACCAATATATTGAGCATAGGTATATTAGTGACATTATCACATACCTAACTGTTATGTATACCTACCTACTACTCCCTAGCTCTTCATTTGTTTTCAAAATTTTACAAAAACTGCTAAATCTTGTTAAACAAAATCAGAACTAGTTCTTGAAGTTGCTAATATATTTTATAGCTCAGAGGTTGAGCACCATTGTTATGACAAAGAATTATATTTTCATACACTCGTTATAAAATTATTAATAGGTATAGTCAGGTTATGCAAAATGACACTACGTCAAGTTGCCGTGTTAAAGCCATAACATACAACTCTCAAAGAATATCAATGGCTAGATATTTTGAGTAGTACTTAATTTGACAGGTCTACATCTACAACAGCGCCCCCAAGCGGGATAAAATGCGAGAATCGTTGCCATTGTGATTTGAATAATATGGACAATTTAAGTGGGTAGTCAATTTGCTTAACAATTAATTTCCCTGACTTTACATAGGTACTAGGTATATACAGTATTTTATCGTATAATCTTTCCTGCTTGGTCTATGATTACCTCGATCTTTTCTTAATATAATTATATAAATATTGTATTATTTCGTATTTCAAGTTCATAATTTAGTTGATAAGCAGTTATAAAGATGTAAATAATTATATTAGTTATAAGTACATAAGATTAGATTGAAGTTAATCATTGTTAGCTGCTCTAATTTCCCTTCTATTTTATAATAATGTTTGTCAATAAATTATTTAAGTAGTTAGTTATGAACCTGTGAATATGTGTCCGTTAGTAGTATCGATACAATTATAATTTTAATCGAGATTTTAATGACTCGCCTTTGACTGTAGCGTTTTTCAATCAATCAATCAAAATCGTTTATTTGCATAAAATGTGGTGGGTACAAAAGATGTTACATATAAAAGGTGCAAAGACACATTCTGCCATGCAGTTTTGGCATGCAAATATGTAATGGATGTTAGTTAACATACAATAAAATTATAGACAAATAAGACTTAATTAAATTCGAGTTTGTGTATTTGCAACATTTTCTAAGTTTCCACAGACGGGTCATTAGTCTCTCCTTCTAAAATTTCTCCAATACAAAATCTACTATGTATGGTACAAAGTAATTTAAAAATACGACAGCGCTAAAAATGTCAGTACAAGTCGATATCGACGGGTGCTTAAAATGGAAAAGTAATCCAATGTGCCATTACAGAGGCAGACATAAGGTAGGAAGTTCACAGTTTGGTTAATATTTTAATTTTTTATATACCTAAACGAGTAAATAAACTAGTTTTTATAATATAATAATATGTAAATATTATCTAACACCAACATTCAAACGATTGCTCAATAATACATCGAATTATTACGAATTAACAAAGGATTTAACAGGAAAACACAGTCTGATTGAAAGAAAAAAGTTAACAAACGAATTAGAACCCTATTTGTTCAGTAATAGAATATATTATTGTATGACTAAGAATTTATTAGCATTGTACACCAACAATATTAAAGATTTAAGTTGTATCAATTCCGAATCATGCTAGTATTAAACTTTGTGATAATTAAAATCAGCTTGTTTAATTTGATAGAAGCTTCGTTCATTTACAGTGTGTGTGTCTATACCCTATGATTTATCCAGTACCTAGCTTGGGAATGCACATCCCTATAGCTGGTACAAAACTATGCAAAGAGCCGGCATGCCATTGTCACATTGAGCACGTGGGAGTCTCCTTGTCCGACCACTGCGGGACTGGTCTATTCATTTTTAAAAATACTAATATGGTAAGGTAAGGTTTACGGCGATTGTCAAACTCTCCTATCTGCTTCACTGTAAACTGTTAAGGGCATTAACAGTTTACAGTGAAGCAGATAGGAGAGTTTGACAATCGCCGTGAACCTTATTTATTTGTTTAGCCATTTGTGCACACACCTAAACTAGAAGAAAGGAACAGAAAAATACGTACAGTACGACAGGACTCGAGGTTCAATCGTTTATCTTCGGAAAAACCGAAATATAGCGAATGAAATGTGACTACCTATGTCATTGTGACTATCGACATAAAATGATGACTAGTATATACATGTATTATGCAATTAGTGAATAAAGGACGGATTTAAAGCAAGGGCCATAGATGAATCACGAGCTAGCGCAGGATTTTTGATGATTGAAGATTCATGATGATTGAATCGCGAGCGTAGCGAGTGATTCAAGTGTTAGAATCCTGAGCGACGCGAGTGATTCATGGTCCTCGACATAAATCCGTGTTGTTCAAGAGTTGCATACTATACTTTATACCATGACTACGAGAAAAAGAAAGATTTAATCGTAAATAGACATTTAATTAAGAAAAAGGAAAGTTAAATTGGTTTTGATGTAAACCAGCCGTCATTTGTTGGTTAGCAAGTTTTTCACTACATCTCATCACTACCGCCCTCTCTTTCATAAACTCAGGTTGTTAACACATCTTCATCACTTGAATGCATTTTTAATCGATTTATTATTAAGTAACACTAAACTTTGTGTTCGTAGAACTTACAGTACCGATTCAAAATAGCGTCAATTTACTAATGACAGCAAAGAACACAAAACAGTTTTTATTGTAATGCTAAACTCCTTGTCGAAAATGTCGACTAATCAAATTGAATTTAGAACAACAATATAGGTCGAATCTACGATCGAATACACAGATTTAGAGCAGGTACCTATGCTAGATACCGCAAGTAACATTTTAGGTTTTAGAAAAGTTCTAGACAGTCCCACAAAACGCCCGCCTTTCACCACTGCCTAGTGCTTTAGCTGGGAAGAAGAAGTAGCGCAACAAAAATAGAATTACATAAATGTTCTTCAGAGAGGTCAGGTGCGTATAGTCTTAGGCCCCATTCACATAGGAAGCGCAGGCGCGGTGACTTTAGCTTAGCTTAGCTTGCCCGCTACGTGCGTTTCGTATGTGACTTGGATATTACGCCATATGTTTGATTTTTCGCGACCGCGCCCGCCACCGCGCCCGCGCTTCCTGTGTGAATGGGGCCATAGACTATACACTATGGCGTATAGTACTCGAACCGCCGTGCATGTATGACACCAGCACCCTCTACCGGAATCGGTTTCATTTTGAACACAACATTAATTTCGTTATTTACGTTGTCAAGCAGACTTTTGAAGCAATGTATTAGCAATTTGCTTCAAAATGATTCAGCTTCCGATCGATAGGCAATTATGGTGCAGAAGTATGAACGTAAACCAGGCAAAAGGAGTATGCAAGGATCGTCAGGTGGCGTGCCGTAGTTTCTGCCTACCCCCGTGGGAAGGAGGCGTGAGTTTATGGTACACTAGCTTTTGCCCGCGGCTTCGCCCGCGTGGATGTCGGATATTGTCCCAGGGAATTCCTTCCTTATTCCTTGTCTACATTATAAAGGGAACCTCTGCAACTTTCTAGGTCCAAGGGTTTGGGCTGGGCGTTGATGAGTCAGTCAGTCAGTCAGGACTTCTCTTTTTATTTATCTTATTATAGATAATGAAGGTATGTAGTTACACATTTTATATTGTCACGATTGGTTACTCCTACGGTTCGTCTTTGGAAGTAGCGACCGGTGATAATGTGGAGAACACTGACCTCTATTGTACAGTACTTGTACAATAGAGGTCAGTGGTGGAGAAGTATCAACTAAAATTAAAAAAAACCAGTCAAGAGCAAGTCGGACTCGCGCACCGAGGTTTTTGTACTGTTCTGTGTTCTATTTATATGTAATTTTTGTTGATGATTTCTGAAAAACTGTGCTATTTAGAGACATCGTTTTAGTTTTGCTGTAATCTTTATGTACTTACATAAACTTCTATCACATAGAATAATTTCAGATTGTTCTCTATGCAAAACATTTTTCATCAAAACTCGAAAACTATGCTGCCTAAAAAAAGAAAAAAATTTTTGAGAACGTGCAAACCGCGCTCTTTTTTAGGGTTCCGTACCAAAATGGTAAAAAAGGAACCCTTATGGTGTGACTAAGTCTGTCTGTCTGTCTGTCACAGCTGGATATCTCGAGAACTGCTGATGCTATCAACTTGAAATCTGGAACAGTTTTAGATGACATTTACCCAACTATTTTGCAAATAAGAAAGAAATAAAAATATCTATATTTTTTTTGCAACAGGGACCGAAAGGGGGTCTTAAAAATTCAAAGTGGAGCTACTATGGCATATGGGGTATCATATAAAAGAACGCTGTTTGCACATTCTCAAACATTTTTTTAGGCCTCATAGTTATCGACTGTTCATGAAAAATGTAAAAAAAAATATCGTTCCCCCCCCCCTTTTCTTCGAAGTTTGAAATATAAAAATCGGAACGGAACCCTCGGTGCGCGAGTCCGACTCGCTCTTGACCGGTTTTTTTTATAATAATATGATACCCCACTTCGATTTTTTAAGACCCCCTTTCAGTCCCTGTTGCAAAAAAACATATATATTTTTATTTCTTTCTTATTTGCAAAATAGTTGGGCAAACGTCATATAAAAACTGTTCCAAATTTCAAGTTGATAGCATTAGTAGTTCTTGAGATATCCAGCTGTAACAGACAGACACACTGAGTCACACCATAAGGGTTCCTTTTTACCATTTTGGTACGGAACCCGGAATAAACAGCTAAGCGCAAAACTCGAAAACGGCTGGCCCAATTTGGCATTTTTTTTTAAATATTTTTTGAAGTCCCAGGAAGGTTCTTATGAAGAGAAAAATTGGAAAAGTTACCGGGAAAATTAGAAAATTCGGGAAAACTGAAAATCAATCAAAATCAAAATATTTTATTTCACATAAACCTGCATGGGCACTTATGAAACGTTAGAAGCTAGGTGCACGGTTCCAAATTGGTTGTTTCCTATGGAGAAGAGCCGGCAATGCGATTCAACTAAGAATAGGAACGTCAATGACCTCGAACTGTCAACTGAAACTTGAAATATACGGTATGCAAAGTTTTGTAGTGTTATCCTTATCCATTTTAGTTCTGTTTTTGGTATTTGTTTTTGTTAAAATATTTCACTGACTTTGCATGTGTGAACAAGGCGCAGTTTTGCTAAATCATCACAATATGGCGCAAGGTCATTCCTATTCATTGTTGAAACGCATTGTAGGTACTTACAATAAGTTGAATATTGAATTAAAATTAAAATTTGAATAACATAAAGTATGTTCCCGTGGGATATTTGTCACGCGGGCGAAGCCGCTGGCAAAAGCTAGTACATCATAAAAAGGTAAGTTAGAGTCTCATTTCCTACGAAATGTATGGGAAAAGTTTTTTGCGATGACTTTTCCAGTACCTACTCAAACCTCAGTTGGTCCGTTAGAGTTTCTTGATCCTTATAAGAAACAGAGGGGCAATTCCCGTATTTTTAACAACGTTCGCAATGTCATCTCAGTCTCAAACTGTCAAAAATTGTATAGCGTTTACCTAAATTTTTGACATTTGATTGTCGCTGGCATGAGATTTAACTGGAATTTGAACGTTTTTAGGTACGAGAATTGGCCTTCGGATCGATTGGAATCAAAAAAAGTGTTTACGAAAATTGCGTATTTTCTTGCTGACTGCACAATTTAAACAAAAAAACCGGCGAAATGAGTGTAGGACTCGCGCACGAAGGATTCTATAAAAACTTATTAAATATTTATTTTATTCTGTTAATAGGGTTCCGTACCTCAAAAGGAAAAAACGGAACCCTTATAGGATCACTTCGTTGTCCGTCTGTCTGTCTGTCAAGACCCTTTTTCACAGGAATGCGTGGAGGTAATCAAGTTGAAATTAATATCAAATAGGTACGTAGGCCTATGGCCCCTTGAAGTTTAAAAAATCTAGCTTCTATGTCAACGCAATAAATAAAATACGCCCATCTAACCCTTATGTTTGGCAAAAAGCAAGGTCTCACAGCACAACATGTAAAGGAAAAAGTCCGAAAATTGTTAATTTGTAATTTTATCACATATTTTTATTTTTGGACATTTTTATCTATGGACATTTTTCGTGTTAGGCATTTTTATTTTTGGACATTTTTCGTATTGGACATTTATAATTTATGACATTATTATAGTAACCCATATTTTTTTTTATTTTGGGATTCTAATGTTGAGTTTGTTTTTGTTATAAATTCTTTTCAACTACGGAACTCTTCATTTTGCGTGGTCAGACACTCACTTGGAAAGGATATACTTTCCAGGTGGTCCCATGATCATCAAGTCAGGATCAGATGATGGGATCCTATGGAAATCCCCTCAAATTTTATGGACATACCTATAGCGATTTCGGTATTTTTTATAGTAACTCGTGCATTTGCTCTCAGAAAGTACCATTTGGTGAACTGGAACTGATTATGAAGACCACAGATGGCCATCGGAAATACTCAATTATTTATATCTAAGTATTTCACGGGTTGCGATTCGATTACTTTAATATGGTTTCTAAGCAATTTATGCTCGTCAAAATGCATAATGTCTGACTTCACCATGGAGCTCCAGTTCTCCTGGTTCTTACTTGGAGAACTCCTCAACAATTAACGTTGCTTGCATCGGGAAAAGCTATATTTTGTAAAAAGGTGATGAGCAGTTGAGATTGGGCTATTGTAACTTAGATAAATTAGAAACTGACCCACTGAAAAGTGAAAAATAAAAACTTTTTTACAAAAAACACAACCGACTTCCAAAAACACTATACAAAGTGAAAAATAACTTTAATTTCAGAAGTCGGTGGCAAAAAACTAAAATACTGATCCAAAGACACCGACTTCTGAAATTAAAGTTATTTTTCACTTTGTAGTGTTTTTTGGAAGTCGGTTGTTTTTTTTTTTTTGTAAAAAAGTTTTTATATAATGTAGTTATGGAATAAGGAAGGATAAATCGCAGAAGTTAGTGTAACTCTATATAGAAATGAGTTATGCTACTGAATGTAACTGAAAGCAACTTAATATGATCAAGTACAAAGTACATTGATTCTGTTGAATGCATTTAATTTTGCTAATGTGGGTAGGTTGTCAAGATTTGTAAAATTCTAGGTTTACTTTGTTAATTTGCAGGAAATCAATAATCCTGAGTATTTATGCAGTAATTTTACATTTAGATATAAGTATTATTACACCAAAATTACACTTAAAAATGAAATAAATCTCTTCAATTGCAATTGTATTTTTTTACGTATTTGATTGATAGGTACACATTAATCCTTCAATTGCACTTGGTAGACAAGTGAAATTGAAGGATAGACAAAATTACAACAATAGAAATTGATGGAAATGGATCAAATAACACACTTCTATCGAATGTTCCAGAAATTATAATTGATATTCTGAGGGTAAGTACTGAAAAAGTTACTTCACACGTTAGTTGACCAGAACCGTAACTGCACATTTTGGAATTTCAACATCCTTCGTATTTATTACATTAAAATATTTTGTTTTTAAAATGCATACAGCAAATCAACGATGTGACTCATTATTATTTTACTTTCTAGTATCAAAAGTACCAATTTCATCTACATCTACACTAATGTAATAAAGAGGTAAATTTTGTACGTTTGGATGTAGGAGGTAATCTCTGGAAGTACTGATCCGATTTAGAAAACTCTTTCACTGGCAGAAAGCTACAATATTGCGGAGTGCCATAGGATATATTTTATAGTATAGTTGACTACCACGCGGCCGAAGTCGGGGGCAGAAGCTAGTAACTGATATTTTCTTCTTCTAACTTCAAGTAAAGGATGTCTGCCTATTATATTATGGTATGATGTGTATAAATTATGATGGTATCATGAATATTGCAAAATGTGGAAAGAAAATTGAATGAAAAGTATGTACAATCGAGTTGTGAATCGATTAATATATTGGTACCTTCAGGTTTCAAAAATATATGAACGTCAAAAAAGTTAATAATATTGTGACAACTATAAGCATCATTAAATTGTGGTCAAGATTTAGATCATTATAATATGTGACTGCTTTTTCTCAGTAACATGAATACAGCCAAAGGCAAAGTCGAAAAAACAAAAGCAAAAGCAGCCACAATGAATCTAAATCTTGACCACAATATTTAATGATGCTTACAATCAATGATGTTATTATTATTATACCTCATTGCTTACAGTTGTCACAACATTATGAACTTTTTTGACGTTCATAATATTTTTGAAGCCTGAAAGGGCCAATACGACTGTACCTAATTACTGATCCTAGCATTTACTAGAAGCTACACCTTATCACTAAAAGCTTTTTGTTTTACCTAGTTATTAGGTAGGTACTGTACCTATGTAGAAACAATTGCTTGCGTGTTTTCTGGACTATTTTATTATAATAATAACTGACTCATCATCACTCGTCGTCGCAAAACAAACAGCTGTCAATTACGAAAAACTTTAAAATCACACCTGTAATTCCATATTTAGCTTTGACTGTTAGATAAACATAAGCAATCCCACTCAAACAATAACTAAGTAGGTACTTACTTAAATACTAAAAAAAAATCGATACATGACAATATTCTGTACCTGTATAATGTTTCTTTTATAAAATGTGCAAAGTTCAGTTACGATGCTATACCTTTGAATAGACACTTTGGACTATATAAGCCCGCAGCCGCGAGCGATCGTTGCATTCGGGCGCGACAGCGGATCGTGAGTATTACTTACTATCTTATTGTAATTAGATTAATTAATTGTTTTTCTTTAATTTTGTATTATTTCAACTATCTGTACTTGCTTGTAATTATCGTGTTAGTTTACTTTCTCTTGAATATTTACGTGCGACGATATTTTGGCAGGGATAAATACCTACCTTTTACTATTGTGGAAAATATTTTCATAGTCCGAGCCGCCATTTTGTAATGCGTTTCTCCGTGTGCTACCACGACAGATATTTTATATTTATAGTGATTTGGTACCTACATTCTGGTGTATTATATGGTTCTACTTAAATATCATTCATCCTTAATCTGCATTCTTCATTCAACGTAGTATTTTCTGAAAAATTGTAAAAGTTGTAGCCACGTGGTTATCCGAACGTTTCCATTTTACTTACTTACTTCTTCTATTTTTTAAACAAAAGCAGCATGTTGGCTCGATTATTACAAAATATTCAATTAAAATCAAGCTCGTAGGTATTATGTTTTTTCCAGTAACATGTGCTTATTTAAATAAATGGTATTAATATTGTTTTATTTTTTGCAGTGAGCCAGGGATACCGCTGATACCGTGACCTGCAGCAGTATGGTAAGTTACTTACAATATTTTGATTTATTTGTGAATTGCATAAAGTGTTTTCTTTTTCCTCAATAGCTTTTAATTTCTTTCTTATTTTCTTTAATTAGCAACTTGACCACGTAGCCAGGCCTAGCCCACTATTGACCACGTGGCCAGGCCTAGCCCACTATTGGCCACGTGGCCACGCCTAGCCCACTATTGGCCACGTGGCCAGGCCTAGCCCACTACTGGCCACGTGGCCATCACTTTTCTTGTTAGATAACCTAAGCTAGTTTAACCAGGACCAAGAGACACCTGTAGGTACCCAGAATTTACGTGTAGCAAGCTACTTTGTATCCCAAGGGCAGACTGCTTCAATCAATGGATATTTCGTGCCCGTGATAGTCAGAAGCTTCCAAGTCAGGGCCGGCCATGCGGTCCCCAGACTTTTCTAGATAAAATTATGTTGCATCCAGATCCAGAAATAGTCTGTTGCCTGCGTCAAACGAACGGCTTAAATGAGCTGATATTAACCGTGGCGTTGTTTCATCCAGAAGCTTCGATCCTCCAGTTATTATTTCTTATACTTACTAAGAATTTGTCAGGTGTGCACGTGGCCCTAAGGTGATACGAACACGAGGTGTTGCTTCATGCAGAACCTTGAATCAAAAAGAACTTATAATTTCTTTCGTGTTTTCAAGCACGTGGTCTGTTCATACAAAAAAAAATCACAGATCATCATCTTTTAGCTTATCATAACTGTGATTTTTTGCTGATATTCATATTGTCGTCTAGAAATAAATATTCCCCATGAAGCCGAACGGAACTGCATAGGACGACAACGCACCGCCCAGTCGCACAACATCACCAGCACTTCTCACCACATTCTTTTGTTTTACAGCCAGGAAAGCTGGTCCTGGCAACCGCGGCAGGCCTCGGCGCGCCCGGTGCCGCGGTCGCCGACGTCGCACGATGTCGCCGCCCGCACCTCTGGCCAGCGCGACTGACGGTAGTCCCGGATTAGCTACGTGCAGTGACAAACGCGACATTTTTTTCAATATTTTTTTTAAAATTAATATGGTGAGTTTTTTATATTGCTATTTGTTAATGCTTACTTATTTATATTCTGTGAGCGATCGAGTTCTGCTCGCGTTAAAATTGTGTGCTAATTATCAGTTCTTATACAAAGCCAATGGTGTGTAGGTAACCAAAACGACATGAATGTTCAATATCGTATAATGTTCTATTCAGGTACAGGACGCCACCGCCAGCTTATTTTTCAAGCCCTACATAACTATAAAAGCTTTGTAGCACAGTTTTCATAATTTTAACATTGTTTTTCTTTTGTTCCAGATAATAAGTTTTGGTCCAGGTCGAGATCATAAGTACGATGACGCCATCCGTTCCTGGCTGTGTCATGTGTTCCTGCGGGGGTTGGGCACGTGACACTCCGTTACGAAGCTGATTGATCGTGTAAATTGTGGCTGTCATCACAAGTACAAATAACGAAAGTCCATTTAGTTCAGATTACTTTATTAATTTCCTTTTTTTATACTTAAGTTCTTATCGTCATCCTTTACAATTGCATGTAGGTGTATAATATTGTATTTTTGTTCAATTCATGTAAATTGTGGCTGCCCACCACAACAACGACAAAGTTCCATGGTCCGTGCAGTCCTAGAGTCCACTTACTTATATACTTTACATTATTTGCTTTTTTTATTATTAGGTTTTAGTTCACGTCATCCGTTACACTTGCATTAGGTTTTAATATTGTATAAGATTGTATTTTTGTTTCATTTGTGTAAACTGTGGTTGCACCACAACAAAGACAGCAAGTTCCGTTCGGTCCTAGAGTCCACTTAGTTATGTACTTTATTTGCTTTTTTATATTCCTATTTTTATTATTAATTTCACTTAAGTTCTTACAATCGCCGTCAATATTACTGTTTAACTTAACCCTTGATTGGTCTATAGATTTAAATAAAAGATGTTCATAATATTTGTAACATTTTATTTTTGTTCCTTATCCCTAAGGCCGCGTTTCCACTGACGCGGAGCTGGGCGGAGCGGAGCGGAGACGTGCAGGAATCGTCCAATTACAGACGAGGCAAGAGACGCGATGAGGATTTCAACCATTATGATTGGTCGATTCCTGCACGTCTCCGCTCCGCTCCGCCCAGCTCCGCGTCAGTGGAAACGCACCCTAAAGCCTGCATCACTGTACTCGCGAAGTTGATCGAAGATATTGTGAAGGGCACTTCGGTTCGCTTCGTGCAACAGTTTATAACCGCTTGCAACTTCGACCAGTAGGTACTTGTCGAAGCAACTTCGCGAGTAGGTAGTGTAGTGCAGGCTTCAAACACGACACACACAAACAACACGTAAAACTAAAGATATGTAGGTAGTAGGACAATACATACAATACATAACTCATATGTACAATGTAGTAGTCAATTTCATAATACTTAGGTACCTACTTACACATTATTTTTTAAATATAGGTAATAACTTTTAGGTATGTCACTAACAATAATACAACGGATTACACATTAGGTACAGTAACCGGCCGTAAATATGCACATGGGATTTACGTACGTTAAATACGTAACTACATATATACGATGTATATATGTATGTATGTGTGTATAGTGTATGTGTATATATGTATGTAGTACTATTATAGTACGTTATTTATGTACTTTTACGTATACATACTTGTTTCATGTGCTTTTATGGCCGGCAACTGTAAAAATCCATGTGCAATATTTATGGCCCGTAACTGTACCTACCTATTGAGGAGCTCGTGGCTAAGTAATAACAGCCGCACGGGTCGATCCATCAGGTTAAGCTTGTTACGCTTTCCGGTGTTGGTCCGTGGATGGGTGATCTTGTGACTTCTCTTTTTATTTCTAAAGATAGATTGTTTATTTGACAAAAGCATTAAGTAACTATTTCTGAACAATGAACAGGTTCTGTTTCCTCAATATGAAAGGGCAATTAGGTTAGGTATAATTATGTACAGTCAGCAACAAAAGTCGATTAACACTTGCAGTTTTTGTATCATAATCAAGCGAAATATTTAAATCAAATCCGAACAGAAGTAGGTACCTACTTAAAATTTAAAAAAACTTTAACATAATAGTTAAACGACAAAGAAGCAGTTTATCGAATCATTTTGTGTTAATTTAGATGATGTCAGAAAGTAGCAGTGGTAACTGACTTCTGTTACTGACCGTGCCTTCTTCTTACATAAAGTTTTGTTGAGTGGATATAATTATTATGTAAAATCGAAATGATTGATTAGGACATGCAGTCTCAATTATAAAGCGTCAAATATATGTTATACCTACCTATCTATGGCTGTGCGCTATTGGAAACCGGACCACCGTCTACAGGAGTCAGGCAAAGTGGCAGCCACGGGCAGACCAGAATCACAGACTAGTTTGATCTTACAACTATAAGTAGGTATAGTAAACCTACAGGAAGTAGGTACAGTCCGTGAGGCTTATGCTGAGCTTTGCATTTTTTTTTTTAAATAGGTTAGTAATTTAAGCTTTGTTTTTATTTTTTTTTTTGTGTAGAAACATTTGTACGCCCTAATATGGCAGGGTGTGCTGGAACCAATATCATAACATCTATTATTGTACCATATCCTAACTAATAAATATTTTTGATTTGATTTTTGTGTGAGTGCACATAGATAGTGTAGGTGTGTCGTCCGGCCTAGAGCGCGATTCGAAAATGGTAAGAAAGAACTGGAAGGCGCTGGGGTCGCGGGTAGTTTTAAGAAGATACCGCGGCCCTGGCTTAGGCAACTGAAGGAACACGGGTGGGTTTTAGTCAGCAATATTACTTAAGTATTATGTAGGAATGATTGTAACTAATAAAAAGACCTAAATATGTTAAGTAGCAATTGTATCGATATCAATAACGAAATGCATCAGTATACAGTTCGATATTGAGATAGCACAAGCATGATAGCACAAGTTTAAACCTTAGTGGTTTTTGGTTGCTATTTGTATGTATAATTCTGTATTCTTTTGTGTAAACGTTAAATAAATAAAAAAAAAATAAAAAAAGTCTGACACGCCCTTCCGCTCCACCCAGAGCGGGAGAAGTTATTTGATAATGGTGTGACTCACACCATAAGGGTTCCTTCTTACCATTTTGGTACGGAACCCTAAAAAGCACGGTGCGGCCCGTCTGAGTTGAGAATGTTTGAAGAGACGGTTTGAAAATGTACGAAAGTAACGTAGGAGGAATTTTTGCTCGCCTTCATCTGCGCCAAGTTTTACTGGTGCTCATCTGACATGCGACAGCTACGTGCGGCTCACTCCATTAGCAGGTTTCTGACTGACAAGGCCGACGCCGGCGCCGGCGCTGCTCAGCAGGCGGTTTAGGAAATAGATGAGCTACAGTCCGTGAGGCATAATGTGGGCTTTGCTTTTGTGTGAGTGACCACCAAAATGGTACCAGAGTCCATGACCAAACTTTTTCTCGTATCGTTTTACGTAAGACAAAATTTTCAACCGTCTTATCGTTTTACGTTTTACAAAGATCCGATGTGGTTTTGGTCAGTGGCGTAACTACAGGGTGGCAAGTCGGCAAAATGCCACGGGCCCCCAGCCGGAAAGGGGCCCCGGTCAGAGGAGAATCCCAACTCCCAAAACTTAATATTACACATTTAGTAAAAATCCGATGATTTTGCCACGGGCCTCGAACAGTATAGTTACGCCACTGGTTTTGGTCATGGCCTCTCGTACTAAAAGAACAAAATGCCGATTTCCAAAAAAAAGCAGTAAACCGGTTTTAAACCAAGTACCTAAAGGTCGAATCGCGCTCAATGCCGGACGACACACCTACACTATCTATGTGCACTCACACAAAAATCAAATCAAATCAAAAATATTTATTAGTTAGGATATGGTACAATAATAGATGTTATGATATTGGTTCCAGCACACCCTGCCATATTAGGGCGTACAAATGTTTCTACACAAAAAAATTAATAAAAACAAAGCTTATATTACTAATCTATAAAAAAAAATGCAAAGCTCAGCATAAGCCTCACGGACTGTGTGACTCAGTCTGTCTGTCTGTCTGGATATCTCAAGAACTATTAGGTACTAATGCTATCAACTTAAAATTTGAAACAGTTTTAGATGACGTTGCCCAACTATTTTGCAAATAAGAAAGAAATAAAAATACCTACGTATGTTTTTTTTTCACTGAAAGGGGGTCTTAAAAATTCAGAGTGGGGATAATAGGGCATGTGGGGTATCATATGAAAGAGCGCTTTTTGCACATTCTCAAACATTTTTTTTTTCTTTTTTTAGGCAGTTTTCGACTTTTGATGAAAAATTTTTAAAAAAATACCGTTCCCCCTTATCTCCGAAGTTGCATAGAGAAAAATCAGAAATTAATTGAAATATATCTTAAATCACATTAATATATACAGGAGAGTCTCGGTATGTAAAGATGGTTATCCATCCTACGCTTGCCGGGGTTGGTCCGAGGATCGGTGACCATCTTTACATACCGAGACTCCGCCGTGCCTCGGAAAGCACGTTAAGCCGTTGGCTCCGTGCCTCGGAAAGCACGTTAAGCCGTTGGTCCCGGCTGTCATTCGTGGATCTTTGACGATCATTACGGGTCGTCAGAAGACCGAAAGTCTGCCAACCAGTCTTACCAATTTGTATAATATTACCCAAGTTACTGGGTTGTGGAGGTCAGATAGGCAGTCGCTCCATGTAAAATACTGGTATTCAGCTGCATCCGGTTAGACTGGAAGCCGACCCCAACATAGTTGGGAAAAGGCTAAGCAGATCGCTCGCTCTTCACCGGTTTTTTTTTTTGAAAATATACCTTAGGGATGCGTTTTTAAAAGTATCTTGGTTCTGTATTTTGGTAAAGCAAACTAAATTTGGTACAATTTGAGCCCAACGAACACTATACCAGAAAGGTTTAGGTGGTGAAATAAAGGTAAACTATTATTTATTCTGTGACATAGGCTACTTTTTATCCTGGATCACAGACGAAGTCGCGGGCAGCAGCTAGTATTAAAAAAAGTTTAATAGTACTGTCTACATTTTGTTTAATTGTGTGGTGACACTACTCTATCTATTTTCATAGGATTACTAAAATAACATTATCTCAGCTAAGAGGAAAGCAATTCACAATTAGAGTTTTCTGGTATTTAGTAGAATTTTTTTACTAAAAGTTAAGTACACTAGACTTTGTGATATTTCTTTCGTTCAGCAGCTACACACGCATATGTCAGTAGAGGTGTGAGGATTGAGGGACCAGTTTTAATAATCGCTGTTTTCCAAATTGCGTCGATATTTCTGTTCCATTTCTTTCTTACAGAACGTTTTAAGACTTTTACTAAATCGTTAGGTAGAAAAAGAACGGTTTCATTGATTAAATTCGGTAATATTCACTAAAATAATTATCTTTGTTGTGTGGACTGAGGGACCACAGTTTAGACGTTATATTTTTTTTATCTTTAATGCTCTGGGGTCTGTAATTTGGTAAATATCTTTACAAATTTTTTACTAAATGTCTGTAATCACAAAACCTTCATTTTTAAGATACTCTCCGAGATCTGGATGATGTTGTGTGAGCAGTGTGAGGATTGAGGGACCACACTTTATGAGCTGTAGTTTTTAATATATTTGTTTACAAATTCCCAGATTCGTTCTACAATTGTTTTAAGACTTCTACTAAATCATAGGATTAAAATTTTGCGGATTCCAGTCTGGACCCTCAGTTCACACACACGTAACAATATTGACGTGACTTTTTACACAAACACATACTAAACAAATAAACTACTGCTTAAACTAATGGTTCAATTGATTTAGTAATCATATATAGTTTATAGTTTTTAGTTGCATTTTATTTTTAAACTGAGGTTTTAAAATAAAAAATGATAAAAGACACATCAAGATTGTTTACCTTTTTTGCACTACCTAAACCTTTCTGGTATAGGTATAGGTCTATAGTGAAATCGTAAGTGACATGCGCGTTTGAGATGTTTGATATTGTTATTGACTGGGATGATGTGTGATGTTCTCTTCTGTTTTTATCCTAGTGTTTTGGACATTACTAACACATCGATGGTGTTAGTATCGGAGGAATAATTTTACTATTACAAAACATAGTCAAAACCAATGATACCGAGTTCACTTAAAAGTAAAATAAAACAAAAGACTAAGTTACGATTTGCCATTTATCCAGAACTTTATTCAACAACTATACAATGACACTTTTTATAATATATCTGACTTTAGAATGCGTAATGGAGCTAAATAGAAGGTATGTTACAACACAAATAGTAATACAGACGTAAAACTTACTGAAAAGCAAAGTAATAATACACAAGATAGAAAGTTGATCAAGTTTTTGGATGGTAGGGTGTATCGAGGTCTGCGGTGAAGGCTGGTTCATTCCGATGGCAGGCTCCGACCACCGGTACGCTCACACACGTGTCGCGTCCGACCCGCACGACCCACCCCGTCGGAACCTCAATTGCTACTAACTACCCACCATAACTGAGTTATCCTTCTTTACATCTTACATTACCTAAACCTATAGTTAAGTTAAACTAATAACATTATTAAAGATTTACCAGAGCAAATCACAGTTTACTCCTTCATAAATTATAAAGAAACCATCTTCAAAATCAATGTCCGCTCATTTAAGTTGCTAATAAGAACTAAGAGAAAATATAATAATGTTTTATGATTTAACGACTAACGACTTAATTCGATTACATAGTTTTTTTTTTAATCGAAACTGATTAATCTAAGATGCTTTACAGACAGTTAATAATCTTATGGTGATTGCGCAGTGGAAATTAAATTTTTCTTTGCGTTTTTTGCAATTTGCAGGTCAGTGTCAGGTTTTATATAAATGAGAATATGATTCGCAACAATAAAACATTGTATTTACATAACGCATGCATGATGATTACGCTGTATAGCCTGCGAAATTCAAATTTTCATGCGTTTTTGCAATTGTCAGGTCCGTGTCAGGTTGTATCTTAATAAAAATATGATACGCGGCAATAAAACATATGTATTTATATAATTTTGACCACAAAAGTCATCTCTCTAACTAATCTCTCTGACAGATTCATCGAACGAACGAAATCTAACGAATCTGCACGAAATCTAACGAACCTGCCGCGTATCATATTTTGATCAAGATACAACCTGACACGGACCTGGAAATTGCAAAAAAAAACCCAAAAAAAATGAATTTCGCGGGCTACCACTGCGCATCATCCCTAATGGAATAATTATTAACTCAAAAAAGACGATTTTTGGGAAATCGCAAAAGAAGGACTTATACTATTTGTTGTATTGATGAGATCTGAGTAAAAAAAAAAAAACGGAAATAATTTTTCCTATTTTTGCTGACCTATCTAATAAATAATAGATTAATGTTCCTCATGCATGCGATAATTATAACTATAAGAATCATCAATATATCTCTCTCTTATTGTTATAATATGTAAATTCATATCTGTTATTGTCACGAATCATATTTTGATCAAGATACAAACTGACACTGAAATGTAAATTGCAAAAAAACGCAAGAAAATTTCAATTTCGCGGGCTACCACAGCGCAATCACTTTAAAGTGTTTCCTTCATAATTATGACGACGACATTGAATATCTGGGCATATTGCAAAGTAAACGAACAGATATTGCAGATGATGAGATCCTAATTCAATATTCTCAAACATTCACTGCTTATAACAATAGTAGGACAAGAAGCCAGCGGCTGTGCGTTAACATTTTTGTTCGATAGAGACAATTTATGTAGTAACGTGTGAAAATATTTTTGTACCACGAAGTAAACATCTAGCAACACACTGGGTACACGCTTAACATTGTAGAAAACTGACAATTCCGTCAAACAACACCGCTTCATAATGTTTAAGATTAAATAACACAAATAATAATTCAGTTAGCCGCTAGCTTCGAGTTTTTCACTAGAAATTTTTATTTCCGTATTCAAACGGAATGTAATGTTCATGATTTTGTTTAAATAACTGTACATTGATGAGACAACGAAAGTGCGTAACCGTGTCGTTGGATTGCGGGGTAAGTACGTCTGCAGGCGGCGGCGAGGCAACAACACCCTGTATTATTGAACAATTACACAAAAATTTACGATGACACATTAAAGCAAAAAAAAAAAAAACATGCACCATACCGCGCAATTCTTACATTTTCACATAGGGGGTACTAATAAAGCTATTAAATAAATTATTTATAATGCTAGTTACGTACTTTCGTTAATGGCCTCAATTTTATAATAATCGATTGCGATCTACTTTATTTGGTACAATCGACGCGTGAAACGATCTACCGGCATGGCTTCTGGGCTAGTAATCGATTGAAAATTATTTATATTCGGGTATAGCGTGACGTCAAGCGACCCGCCTTGTTTGTGCCGTGTGAGCAGTGAAACAGTTCCTCACTGTGTGGTGGCGGTGCGCGGTGGTACGTGAGTGACAGGAGGCGAACCGTTCGATCAACTATTTAATGCAATAATTGTGAAAAAGGTACAAGAAAAATATAATAAGATACCATGTCACTCATCTATGTTTACCAACTGAGTAATGGCAGCATGTCCACATACATTACTATATCAGACAATCAATATCACGTAACGATACAATTTTACTAATTCTTCAGTTTAATTTACATACTTACCTACTTGTAAAACCTTATCTCTTCGATAAATACTTCATAAACATGTCTGTTAATATTTTTTTCTAAGTTAAATTGAAATTAGATGTAGGTAAGTGTATTTATTCTAAAACTAACCATGAGTAGTACTAGTGCAATTATAAAGTATACAAAATGAAAAAAAAAATATAATAATAAAATTTAAAAAAAAATAAAGAAAAAACAAAACACACACATACACAAGTATAAATGAGAAGATCCTATGAACTATGTACCTACCGATATCTCGCCTCCTGTTAACCAGCACAGGGGCGGCAGCCCGCTTGGAACATTATAAATGAATAAATAATAATAGTGGCTTAAAGTCCACTCGTGGAGTGCCCGTCCATACCGATAGCCGTCCGACATGAATACAAGAAACTAAACGATATTCAGCACAACTTTATCCATGTAATTCTCATCTTCGGGATCCTCTTCATCCTCCTGAAATAAGTAAATGGGAAAAATTAAATAACAAATACATAACCCTCTTTTTGGGCTTCGCCGCAGTCGGGTAAAAAGGGTTTTCGAAACAAAATCTATACTAGAAACGTTTAGGAAGTAAAATAAAGGTAAGGTAATCTTTATGTGACTTTTTACACACAAACACATATTAAACAAATAAACTACTGCTTAAACGAATGGTTTAATTGACTTAGTAATCATTATTGTTGTATTGATTTAGTAATCACTACATTGGTTTTTAGTTGCATAGTATAGATGGATTTTACATAAATAGTAAGTATAATGTATACTTGCATAACAGTATTGAAAGAAATATTCAAAGAAAACGTGTATTTTATAAGGATAATTCGTACAAGGTTTAGGGGGTCTTAGGGATGTAAATTAATCTTATTTAATTTAATCCAATTTAATTTAATAGAAATGTAAACAATTTTGTTAAAATTCTTATACAAACGCTCTAAAGGGATTTATTTAGTAACACATTCATCTATAAGAAAGAAATCTGTAAAGAAGAAGAATTTTGCAGATACGTGATTTTAACGGGGACATCGTTAAAATCACATATCTCCAAAATTCTTGTTTCGCAGACAGAAATTTCATAGAATTTCGTTTCCCACAATATGTTTCATATAATATTTGGTCCTTGTATTTTTATTTCTAATATTATTGTTTCAACTACTATTTACTTGAATGAAACATATTTTACATAAACACAATTCAATGAATTTTACAATCACATTTTTTTATTTAACAAACTTATCAAACAGTAGAATTATTTTTTAACGAATATTGTTTGTTCGGTGTATTTTTCCATGGTATTTTATTTCAACGAAATTGTAAAACTAGAAAGTTAGTGACAGAAACGAATCGCTGCAAAACCGACTCCACCTAGTCTTGTCTGCCCCTTTTTTTTTTTTTTTTTTTTTTGAGGGTGGGAAATCATCAAATAAAGCGGGAGGGCGTGTCAGACTTTTACTGACTAAAACCCACCCGTGTTCCTTCAGTTGCCTATGCCAGGGCCGCGGTAACCCCTTCAGACAACCCGCGACCCCAGCGGCAGTCTTGTCTGCCCCTGAGTGTAATTTAAATCCGCGTAGGCGCGGAGGGGCAAGGCGGCCCGCGAGCTGAGGAGCAGGTAGTTGTAACACTCGCCGCCGCGGCTGAGGTGGTGAGCGTTAAAACCATCTGCGACGATAAGCTCGCGTGGGGCCGCCCCGGAGCCCTGCAGCGCCGGAGCCATGACAGAAACCATGACTGCTGCATGTTGCATGCTTGCTTGCATGCTGCATGATTGCCTGCATACTGTATGCTTGCCTGCATACTGCATGCTGGCTTGCATGCTGCATGCTTGCTTGCACGCTGCATGTTGCATGCTTACTTGCATGCTACATGCTTGCTGCATGCATGATGTATGCTTGTTTGCATGCTTCTTACAGGGTATAGTAGGTTTGGTTAGACAACGGAACGCATTATTTTTGTGAACGTGGTGTTGTAATTTTATATGAGGGTTTGAATTTAATTAAAGGTATGAATTGAAACGTTTAGAAACTGTCACTCGATAAAATGATATTCTTGGTAATAAGTTTTATATTAAATAAACAATATAAGGATAAAGAATATTTGATTTCTTATTCTATGATATAAATATAAAAATAAAAATATAAAAAAAATTATATATTTAAAATTAAAATTTATGTGAAACAAAAATCAATGATTTAAATTTCTTCAAAGTAAGTATTCTGGGTATTGATTATCCTACGAAATGATAATATTAGAAAAAATGTATGTGAAACGAAATTCTATAAAACAATTACCTATAAAACAACGTACAACCGATTTTAACCAGTGATATTCAACCTGAAGCTGTTTGTGAATAGTCGTGAAGGCAGACATTGTACAGGACTAGTGTGTAAATGTGTAAAAAGGTCGCTTCCCTTGCCGTTGACGTTGCTGTTTACCTTGCCTGGCGATTCCCAAATTGGCTGTTTTTTGGCAGACCTCAAAGGGCCGACGACGCGAGCGCGAATGAGTGTTTATGTAGGTATTGCTCTCTTGCTCACTTGCTATTGAATTTCTACGTTCTCCATTGACATGTGACGCGGCAATGTAAACACTGATTTCCCTTGACGATGCCACAGCAGTATTTAGGGAAATATTTCCGGCAGCGCGAATGGTAATGGCTGAATGTAAACGGGGTACAATGATACATTTCTGGTGCTAAGCAAGTGAGAAATGAGTTCAGAGCTTTAGTGGAGTGGTACTTACATCGAATCCGAAGCACGTGTCAACCTCCTTCTCGAGTTTGATGCTAGTGGAGGTGACAGTAGAGTCCTTCACTATGAAGCTCCTGTCCTCGCCTTCTTCTTCCTCGTCCTCCTCCTCCTCCTCCACCTCCTCCTCTTCTTCTTCTTCTTCTTCCTCTTCCTCGTCTTCTTCTTTTAAACACAATGTTAAAATTAGAACAATAAACAAGAATAAAGTTTAAAAAACTGTAACCCAACTACGGAAAAATTAAATTGATCTAAAAAGTTCAAAATATTTATTTACTTAATTGTAATGTGCTCGTCAAGACCTTTCTTTTAATATCATACATGTCATGATTATCTCAATTTAATTTTTTTCGAGGTCAGAAATTTACGTGTTAAGTCCACCATATTAAATTTAGCGAGAATTTATATAGCCTATGTCACCCGGACCATTATTTTAAATCTACTGATACCTCATTAAATAAATGTTCAGGTATCAGATACTAAAGTTACGTAAAAATATTATTTACTTTTCTTGGTCTGACTGCTGATTTTTATGTATGTTTTAAGCCGTGTCGTGATTTTGTGTGATCAGTGTATAGCCACAGCCGATCTATTCTGTGAAAATATCACCGTAAAAACTTAGGTGAAGTGAGTCGTCATTATAGTGTCAATCCCAAGCATCAAGTGAAATGAGCTCACTTTGCCTAAGTATTCTCAGGGAATTTTTTACAGAATATACCGACTGGACATCTCTACCATTCAAACTCAAACTCAAAGCATTTATTTCAAATAAACCAATTACAGGCAGTTTTGAATTGTCAAAGGGTCGGTCTTGGGTCGGTCAGTCAGAAAAATGAAGCTAGATTGCCCATTCAGCGTAGATCCTATGGAGAAGAACGGGCAAGAAACTCCACGGACACTCTTTTAAAAACAAATATTTTACAAAATATTGGTTACATCGTTCATATTGAAAATATACATGTGAGAACAATGTAGAAAGACGTGCACGTTAAAAACGTCCGTAATAAAAAAAATAAAAAAAACCGGCCAAGTGCGAGACGGACTCGCACACAAAGGGTTCCGTACCATATTATATGTTTAACAATCGCAAAGATAACTTTGTATTTCATAATGATACTGTGAATTACAAGGTTATTTTTTGCAGTTGCAGAAAATCGCCAAAATACCTTATGAATCGCCGTTTTTAGTATTTCATGATTAAGTACAGTATAAGATACATTATATAATAGAGCTCGTACAAAAATGGTATGAAATTGACGACTTTTACGGCCCCCATTTCTTCATTTTAGAAGATAAAAAAAATAAAAATATCTTTGTACTCTACTCGATGAGTTCTACACAATAACACCCCACAAACAGGTTTTTTTTTTTAAATGAAAACTTTTTGTATGGGACCGCCCCCTTTGATTTTATTTTATTTTATTTTTATTACTTGTTGTTATAGTCGTAATACAAATACACAATCTGTGAAAATTTTCTACCTATTAAGGTTCATGAGATACAGCCCTGTGACAGACGGACGGACGGACGGACGGACGGACGGCGGAGGCTTAGTAAGTTTGTACGCACAATATTGAGAGACTAGCTAGACTGCCCGCGGCTTCGCCCACGTGGATATCTGATTTCATGGGTTTTAATTTTCTTATTATTGTTTATTTTACATCAAAAGTATAAATACTGAGTTTCAAGTTAATAGGACTGCGCTTTAAAATTCTTCCATACAAACTTTAACATCCCTAAACCTTTGAGGGGTAGTTTTGAAAAACTAATAATGACAAACTTTATTACTTACATAGGCAAGTATTTGTGCTAAGTTTCAAGCTCATTAACCAAATTAATAAGATTGTTCATATAAACTGTATCCCTGTTTTCACGTCCACAGGGGTAGAATTTCAAAAATCGTCTGGGATGTTTCCATAACTTGTCTCAAACATTATTTACACCAATTTTCGAGTTAATCAATCCCCAATAAAATCCTCCGCTGTAAAATTTACTACCCCTTATCACTCCTTAGGGGTAGATTTTTGGAAAACCCTGATACACGTTAGTTAGTCTTCATTTTTGGTCTCAAGCACAAAAACTGAGTTTTGAGTAAATCGGACCGCGTGTTAAAATTCCTCCATACAAACTTTGACACCCACCAATCCCGTCTTCTGGGGTCGCGGGTTGTTCGAAAGAGATACCGTGGCCCTGCTATAGGCAACTGAAGGAACACGGGTGGGTTTTAATCAGTAAAAGTATGACACGCCTTTCCGCTCCACCCAGAGCGGGAGAAGTCATTTGATAATTTCCAATCCACAAAAAAAAGGGGGTAGTTTAGGAAAACTAAAAATTATTAATTTTATAATTAACTTAGATGAATATTCGTGCTAAGTTTCAAGTCTAATAACTCAAGAGATAAGATTTTTCATACAAGCTTTCATCCCCTATTTTATTCCCTTAGGGATGGAATTTCCAAAAAATTCTTCCTTAATGGATGTTTACACTATATAAGGTATATATTTTCAAAATTTCATGTCTCTAGGTCCAGTGGTTTGGAATGTGCGTTGAGTATTATCAGTCAATGAGTCAGTCAGGACTTTGAATTTTATATATATAGATTTATAAGACCATAAACTTCTGATAGGTTTTCCTGTAATCTATAGGTAAAGAACTATTTTATGTATTTTTTTCAAAATTTTAGGCTCAGTAGTTTCAGAGATAAGGGGGGGGGGAATGGTCAATTTTCGTCTATTTTCTTAAATAACTTCAAAACGATTTATTTTAAAATTATAAAAAAAATATATTTGAAACTCTCATAGTAAGCCCTTTCATTTGATATGGCACACGATACAGTTTGAAAAACTTTTTTTTTTATTGTACTTATTTTCCCCCCAAAAGGGACCCCCATATTCAAAATTCATTTATTTACGTTACATATCCGTGTTTGGGTTACCAAAATACATATGTTTACCAAGATTCAACTTAATCGGTTCATTAGATTCGGAGCAAATTGGCTGTGACAGACGGACAGACGGACAGACAGACAGACACACGAGTGATCCTATAAGCACAGAATAAATAATAGTACTAACGTACAGAAGTTGCACTCCTTTGATCTTGAAGAAAGCCGCTTTTATAATAGCCTACAAAATCTGTTCCCCCCCTTGCGCAAGCTAAATTGCTCTTAATCGCCGCGCTTGAGAGTTGTTATTACTTTGTGTCGTTACTCGTCCGTAACATACCTACGCCGCTTAGCCGAGTACTAGGGCTGTCCGCAAAGAAAAATAAAATATGGTACCATACCACCATACCATACCATACATACCATATGGTATGGTGGTGGTGGTGGTGGGGTATATGGTACCTTTTTATACTTTTATTGTATTTATGAGTAGTCTATCTAGAGTTGTTTCACTTTAATGTAATGTCTTATAATTTTCAAACGTTATTTTTTATTAATCAATCAAACAATCATCAATTATTTTTAATACACCATCATCTCGTACAAAATTTAGAAGTGTTCTAAAGTAAACAAGGTACAAACACGTCTTAAAATTGAAAGTGACATTTGGGGCACTTTAGTCGCCTGAACATGGTCATAGAACAACTAAAGATGTCTCAATGCACCAGTGGCTAAGTTTGTGCGATCGTACGATCGCGGGTAGGTACAATTGCTTGTTAATCCTAAGTTAATCCTTAATTACATTAAGCGATTTTGGACTTTACTCCTGAAACAATACGACGCGCATACAAACCCCCACCACTCCGCCGAGAGCTCCAGTTAAATGTCGGCAACTATAGTAAGTAGGTAGGTAGATAAAAAAAAGGTAGCAACAAGACTCGACATTTAGTAATGGATTTTCGTCATTAAAAAAGTAACTATATCACTAATTTATATATAGTATAGTGATAATATGAATAGTATAGTTAAATTTAAAATCTAAGATTTAATTTTTTCATGGGCGGCCGTACGTGTCTCGCTCGCTGAGTGCGTAATACACCCTGACTGACTTGAAACCCAGAGTTGCCGCGAGTTGTAGGTACTTATCTCGAGCGGAATGTACCAGTGCAAGAGGCCTGCTATAAGGGTTCCGTTTTTTCCTTTTGAGGTACGAAACCCTAAAAAAGATAAAAACTAAAAACAAATAAATTAAAAAATAAAAATAAGCCGTGGCAGCTAAGAGACGACCAGTCCCAACTGACGGCGCCCGTTCACGAACATGACGCATGGATCAGCACCAATTAGCTCAACCATTTTGAAGGGAACTTAATGATCCAACACACAGATTAGCTTTGTTTAACCCTGATGACATAGCCCGAAGAATTGCCAAACTTAAATGCCAGTGGGCAGGACACATTGCTCGCAGAACAAGATGGCCGAGGTTCTGGAGTGAACGGAAGACGTAGCATTGGAGACACAGACCTCCCACAAGTTGTACTGATGACCTTGTGAAGGCGGCAGGAATCCGCTGGATGCGGGAATCACAGAACTGGTCGAAGTGGCGGTGCTTGGGGTAGGCCTTTGTCCGGCAATGCACGTATTTCGGCTGAAATGATGATGATGAACCCTGTATTTGAACGTAACTCACCGGGTTCATCCTCGTCCATGTTGTAATCTGGTGCCACGACGGCGACTTGCTGCTCAGTGCCGTCCTCCAGTTGAATGACCTCCAGCACCACGTACTGCTGGCCGTCACCGTCACCCACAGTCACCAGCTCGCCGCGCTTCAGGTCGTTCTTGGTGAGACCCAACTTCATCATGTTCTCAGCATCGGCAGAGTCCAGGACGCGAATGTCCTGTGGAATTTAATAATTTTTTGATAATAATTGTCTTTGATGGTAAAAATAACATGACAAGAGCCCATACTTATATATACATATAAGTAAAACCTATGCTTACGGGTCTCCTGGTCTGCTTATCTTGAATACATTATTTGAAACTCCAATAAGAACCAGAATTACAGTAGGTAGCAGAGAGCGCTTATAGTATAATTAGTGATAATCATAATGTAACGAAAAAAAATTAATAATAACAAAAGTATAAGTTTGTGTTGAACCCGTATCGTGTTTTGTGGGAAAAGAAGAAAATTATTTTTCTACGTTAATTTGCAGCGCCACAGACATTTCATACGAAAGAATGATTGTTGTAATGTGAACAAGTTGATAGTCAAATACACATGCACAGAATCGCCCGAGGCGTCACCGTGCTTTGTGGTCAATTTGCTTGACAAACACTGTGAGTACCTACAAAAAATTGGGTTAAATCTTAATTATTTTTTTATGGGACTATAGAGCCGACAAGATATCTTCTACATTTCCGTTCCGCGAACGAAACCTCTTTCATACATTAGTGAGTCGCATTTTGCCACGCTATAGTATTAATAAACTTTACATTTAGTTCTAGCATTGCCACTAGCGAATAAAAACTCGCTTGATCTAGCTGCCTCTTTATAAATAGACAATAATTATGTACTTCCAAAAGCGACCTCCCCTCCACTCCTGGGCAAAAGCCTCCCTCCACTCCTGGGCAAAAGCCTCCCTCCACTCCTGGGCAAAAGCCTCCCTCCACTCCTGGGCAAAAGCCTCCCTCCACTCCTGGGCAAACGCCTCCCTCCACTCCTGGGCAAAAGCCTCCCTCCACTCCTGGGCAAACGCCTCCCTCCACTCCTGGGCAAAAGCCTCCCTCCACTCCTGGGCAAACGCCTCCTCTAGTTTTAACGGAACTTCAATGGTCTTATTGAAATAAATTATTTGACTTTGAACAATATCACCCTATCAGTCCCAAAGTAGGGCGAAAACCTCCTCTCAGACAGACAACGCAAATTAACCAAAAACCATTAATTAATTTGCGGAGCGAATGGTACATGACAAGTATCAATATAATCATAAGAAAAGCGAGAGCGTGCAAAATAAAATAATTACAAAACCATTCGCAAATCGAAAACGCTATTTACTTTGTTATTTATTGATTTTGAGAAGTAGGTACATCAATAATTGGTTGAATTTAAATTATTTGTATTTCTCTTCGACTTTAGTTTTTACACAACTGCGATGAAACCAAAAATGAGGGTAATGTTAATACATTTAAAAATCCATTAATCATTTCAGTAATCTATACTAACATAGTAAAGCTGAAGAGTTTGTTTTTTGATTGAGCGCGCTAATCTCTGGAAGTACCAGTTGTATTTGAAAAATTATTTCTGCATTTCATAACCCAAAATTCTTGAGGAAAGTTATAAGCTATTTAAAACATGCTACGACCCTATTGAAGAGAAAAAAAAATCAGAAAGAACGCTAAGCGAAAACGAAGCAACGGGACACAGTTATAGGATATTTTATGTTAAACCAGGAAATTTCACGCTGAACTAAGTCGCAGGCATAAGCTTCATAAAATTAACGTCATTGAAATGTAAGTAAAATGATAAATAAATTTCGCAATGCACCAAACTAGGTCTTAAATGATATTCAACAGAATAAGTAAAATGTGCGCTAAGCAAATTAAAGTCACGGTTGCTCAGCTTGAAGTACAGTTTGTTAAAAAATCAACAAAGCGAGCACCCACTCTGCTGAATATAGGCACTTCCCAAAACGCCACAAGGCATTGGCTATTCAGACTTATATTAACTACAAGTCGAGGTTTCCTCACGATGTTTTCCTTCACGGATGTCAAGAATGTCCAAGATAAACTCAGAAAGTCCTTCAGAATTGAAAAAGCCACATTGGCACTTGCCCGGGTTTAAACAACCTCGTGCATGGGTGGCGAGGCCTTAACCAAACAAAACAAACATCCATAACAAAGCAACAGCCAAAAAAAAAAGAAGTTAGGGTTGTCTTATCGCTAAGCTCACATTCTAAAAATAAGAAAACAAAATATAAATCAAGATTTAGCAATGCAAAATGTTCAGTATTTATACAAGCTGTTTTTGTGTTTAAAAATAAAATAATGAAATGGCGAATGCAGGCATTGACAGAAAAAAAGCAATGCAATGTGTTTGAGCAATAGAGAAACAACATAATAACAACACATTAAGGTCGGATTTAGACCAAACGAGCGAATGCACATTCTATAACCACTCTACCAAAGTCTTTTTGTGTAAACAGGACAGAACATTCCTTTGGTGGTCTCTCCCTACTAAAATGTCAAGAACATCGACAAAAGAATGCTCTAGTTCTTGTTCTGGTTCCATGTTTGTTTAGTCTAAATCCACCTTTACAATATGACAACATGCACCGAGCGCGAGGCAAAATATTCTGTTCGCTTATTTATTGTTACATATCTTAGTTTTAATTTTTAATTCGCTATGAGTTTTGGGCCACGCCCTTACCGCAAGCAATAATAAACACAGTGCTTATAAAAAATACAGTTACTATGCTTCTATAGTTTTATAATTATGAAAAACAATAATGGAAATAGAAACAAGGTATATTCTGGAGTAAGTAAAATGATAGGCTGAATGCTACCATCAGAGTGTTACATATTTGCTGCAATGTAATGAAGAACGTATAGCTCTTGGAGAAGCAAGAAGTATATTGGTGCAATCAATACAGTTCAAGACAATCTGCTGACCGTTCCTCATAGGGGTCTCAATACTGTTCTCTGGTCATTCTGGTAATGTGTTCACCCGGTTCACATTATTAACGCACATTATTAACGCACATTATGACCTTATGAGTTGCGTATCAAATCTATGACTTTACAAAGGCCACATTCGCACTGTTCTACATTCCCATACGACATGGCACGCCCCAGAATAATGTAGTCCCAGCTTTGCTGGTACTCGGAGAGGATTCATCAAAATAACACACTAACAACGTGGAAGCTGTGTCGCAAACCATGTTCCACCTCTTATCCTGCCCTCTGAGCCCCAAAAAATGCAGCCATAGTGGCCTCTGCGCACTGCCACCGGCGTCGTGGAAGTGGCGAAGTTTTGGGCCAACAAAATTTAATTTGCTGTCGTGACAAGGTCACGTAGAAGTGGTACAGTGCCACAAACTTATCTGACTCGGTAACGGCGGCGATGTCAGTGAACAAAATATGACAAGCCTCGTCACTTTTCATAGTGATTTCGTTAGTTAGATAAGTTTGTGGCACTATAAGAGTAATAATATAGTACTGACCCTCATAGGCTCTCCCTCGACGAATCGCACCTTCCTCTGGCGGCCAATCTTGAGGGCGAGCGCGCGCTCGTGGTGTCCAGACTCCGGGTCGTGCACGGCCAAGTGGCGGATAAGGTTGCCCTTGTGCGCGAACATGCGCTGGCACTCGTGGCAAGAGTGCGTCTTCTCCTTCGGCGGCTTCGGCACGTAGTTGGGGTTGTGGTACAGGTTCTGGTGGCGACGGAGCAGCTGCTTTTGCCTGAAATATGATGATGATATATTTTAAGAATGAGGTTAGTTTTAATAGTGTTTTTAGTAGCTTTCCGAGTTTATCTTGGACATTACTGACGGAAATGGCTGAAGGAAAAACGTCTTGCAAAAACCTGGACTAATAGAAGTCATCCTTTCTTGAGCAAGCGTGCTGATCAATGCTTGTGGAGAGGTCTTGTCCTTGAAGTGGTACAACAGTAGGCTGGTACAGTCCGCGAGCTTTGCATTTGTGTCAGTGGTCACCAAAATGGTCCACACGGCTACACATCAAGCTATACATTTCCAGTTTACACTGACCTCTTATTGTAAGGAAATCCTATACAATGCGAGAGCAGCTTATACTGGAAATGAATAGCTTGATCCGTAGCCGTGCGTACGAGAGCCCATGACCAAAATTTTTTTGTCTTATCATTTAACGTAAGACAAAATCTTCAATCGTCTTATCGTTTTACGTTTTACAACGATGCGACATGGTTTTGATCATGGCCAAGCCGATTGCCAAAAAGTAGTATAAATCGGTTTTAAAAAGCAAAGGACGAATCGCGCTCAATGCCGGACGTCACACCTACACTATCTATGTGCACTCACACAAATGCAAAGCTCAGCTTAAACCTCGCGAACTGTATGGTTAAAGTGGTTGGTTAGCAATAGCTCAACCCCTATTACAAGGCTTGAATGACAACCGGGACCAACGGGTTAACGTGCAGTCCGAGGCACGGACTGGTCTTGGTATGTAAGGATGGTTATCTCCACGGACCAACCGCGGCAAGCGGGATCGCCCCGTGTGGCGTACTTAGCCACAAGACCTTCCTTTTGACTTATGTAAATAAAAATATGTGTATGTGTCATGTGTGAGGTACCAACCTGAAGGATTGATCGCACAGGTCGCAGACGAACGGCTTCTCATCGGTATGCTTGAGCATGTGCGTCTTGAGATGGCGATGCGTGGTCGACGCATACGGGCACAGGTCGCACTTGTAGCACTTCTCTCCCTCGTGGGTCTATGTAACAATATATTTATTTTATTAGGAAAACTTACATCTAAACAGAGGATGGACACAGTCAGGCCCTTTGTACACACACGTTTTTCTTGCCGTAAAAAACTACGTTTTTTTTCGTCGTGTGTAGGCACGGTCGTCAGTGTTGTCATCATCATCTGCCTAGCCTTTTCCCAACATGTTGGGGTCGGCTTCCAGTCTAACCGGATGCAGCTGAATACCAGTATTTTACATGGAGGGACTGCCTATCTGACCTCCACAACCCAGTTACTGGGTAATAGATACCAGTTGGTAAGTCTGGTTGTCAGACTTTCGGGCTTCTAACGACCCGTAACGACTGTCAAAGATCCACAAATGACAGCCGGGATCAACGGCTTAACGTGCTTTCCGAGGTACGGACCCCTCCGTACCTCGGAAAGCACGTTAAGCCGTTGGTATGTATCTCGGTATGTAAAGATGGTCACCCATCCACAGATCAACCGTAGCAAGCGTAGCTTAACCTGATCGATCGACCCGTGCGGATGTTACTACTTAGCCACAAGCCCGTGGTCGTCAGTGTTGTATGGATCACAATGGAAGCTTGTTTACTAATTCCTACTCAACAAACTCCTCTCTCTTCTGTAGTTTACAAATAAGTAACAATATTCTAGATAGCAGACAGGTTACACATACCTGTTAGAAATATCGTAGGTAATTAAATGAATAAATTTGGTAATAAGTAGAGGTTGAAGTTTTTATGGGAAAATCGGAAATCATTAATTTCATTTTTATTTATTCATCAAACAATTTACATTGTGTTCATCGCACGAAGTCGCGGGTTTAAAAAAGTACCAGGTCCTAATATTACAAATGTGAATGTTTGTATGTTTGTTACTCAATCACGCAAAAACTACTGAGCGGATTTGGATGAAATTTGACACACAGACAGTTTATAACCTGGATTCATAGAATACTTTTTTCCATCTGGAGCATCTGTTTTTCCGTGAACTCTTACACATATTAATCATTTGGTAATTAGGGTTCTGTACCAAAATGGTAAAAAGGAACCCTTATGGTGTGACGCTGTATGTCTGTCTGTCACAGCTGGATATCTCAAAAACTACTAATGCTATCAACTTGAGATTTGGAACAGTTTTAGATGACGTTTGCCCAAATATTTTGCAAATAAGAAAGAAATAAAAATATACATGTTTTTTTGCAACAGGGATTGAAATCTTAAAAATTGGAAGTGAAGCTACTAGGGCATGTGGGATACCCCACATGCCCTAGTAGCTTCACTTCCAACTTTTAAGATATGAAAGAGGGCTGTTTGCACATTCTCAAACATTTTTTTTCTTTTTTTAGGCCGCATAGTTTTCGACTTTTGAAGAAAAATGTTTAAAAAAAATACCGTTTCTCCCCCCTTATCTCCGAAGTTTAGATAGAGAAAAATCTGAAATTATTCTATGTGATAGAAGTATAGATTACAGGAAAAATAAAACGATATCTCTAAATAGCACAGTTTTTCAGAAATCATCAACAAAAATTACATATAAATGATGGTACGCAACCCTCGGTGCGCGAGTCCGACTTGCTCTTGACCGGTTTTTTTTTTCTTCTGACCTCGGAGAGACATACATACATAAACTCACGCCATCTTCCCGGGGGGGTAGACAGCAACTACACGACGCCACCTGCTACAATCCTTACATACTGCTTTTGCCTCGTTTGCGTTCATACATCTGTGCCTCTACCATGAGTTTACAGCCAAAACTCGCTAGCGTCTCCGTAAATGACTTCTATGAAATATTGTAAATCACTTACGGCGACGCTAGCGACTTTTGGCTGTGTAAACTCATGTTAGAGGCACTGGTCATACACAGCCAGTTGAGAGTAGTACCAACCTGACCTTTCTGAAGCACATCATCTGAACTACCTCGAGAGTATTTATTTATTTATTTATCATGTGGAAAACCAACAGCTTTACATAAAAACAATACATATACTGCAATAAGAAACCTGAAGCCAATTACAGGTTTTCACGGCTAGCTATACACTAATTATAATAAGAGATCTTAAACTCGACAAGACATCAAAAAAAGATGAGCACCAATCGTCATCGGTACCACCAAACATAAGGAATAGACTACAATGAAATAAAATAAAATAAGAAACAGAACTGCTTACTATTAACACTAAGAATTAATTTTGAAAAATTCCAGGTTCAGCCTATTGCGTACGCTAGCCTTTGGTTGAAAACAAATCAAAAGAGAACTGCTTGCTTAGGGCATTAAAGTCTTTACTCGCTCGCACTAAATATGAGTTTTTCCTGTAGTTGGAAGAAGACAACGGAATAGCTATAGGAGGATTAAATCTGAGTATTGTACCCTAAAGAACCTAAAAGAAAGTTCGAGGGGTACATATCGGCTCCGTCCAACTAGTGAAGGTGCACGGCCCCACGGAGTCTGTCATGTCATCTTGAGATAATGACACGTCACGTACCTTATTGTGCACCTTGCAGGAGTAGCGGTCGGGGAAGGACTTGCCACAGCGGCGGCACTTCAGCGGCTTGTCGGACGTGTGCAGCTTCTGCACATGGATGCGCAGATCCGTCTTACGGCCGCACTTCGCCGGGCAGAGCTCGCACGAGTACACCGGCTTCTCGGATACTACAGAAATTAAACATACAAAATATGGATATTGTGATAGCTGATATGTGTAGGAACATTATAGGCTGATATGCTCGAGTGCTACAAGAATCTTTAGGGTGCGTTTCCACTGACGCGGAGCTGGGCGGAGCGGAGCGGAGACGTGCAGGAATCGTCCAATCACAGACGAGACGAGAGACGCGATGATTATTTCAATCATTGTGATTGGTCGATTCCTGCACGTCTTCGCTCCGCTCCGCCCAGCTCCACGTCAGTGGAAACGCACCCTAAGGCCCCCAAATGATTGACAGGGAAGCGTGTTATTGATAAACATTTGTAATGACATTGACAGGGAAGCGTGTTATTGATAAACATTTGTTTGTGGTGACTGACAGTGACAATGTCACTGTCAGTCACCATATACCTAGCCTTTTCCCAACTATATTGCGGTCAGCCTTCATTCTAACCGGATACAGTTCAATACCAGTATTTTACATGGAGCGATTGCCTATCTGACCTCCACAACCAAGTATCTGCAATGGGTAATATGATACCACTTGATAAGACTGGTTTCTGACGATCCGTGATTAAAGATCCACGAGTGACAGCCGGGACCAACTGCTTAACGTGTTTTTCAAGGCACGGAAGGGTCTCGGTATGTATGATGGTCCATCCATACAGATCAAGGCAAGCATAGCTTAAACTGATCGATCGTCCCGTGCGGCTGTTATTACTTAGCCACGAGCCAGAGAACAATGTTACAATGTGTATTGATAAAACAATATGGCTGCATTAGTTCCAATTTTGGCCACGCGCCAAAAGAACGTAGCGCTGTATGTTCAAGTATTGTACTGACCGTTGTGGATGAGCCGGTGGGCCTTCAGCGAGTTAGACTGCGTGAAGCACATGTTGCAGTGTTCGCACTTGTAGGGCTTCTCGCCCGTGTGCGTACGCAGGTGGCGCTTCAGCTTGAACGTGTCCGGGGATGCGTACGTGCAGTGCTGGCACTGGGGAGGATACGGCACGTGTCAGACATTTATTATAATTTGCAGGTGGTTTTGTAGTCAATTTCTAGAGTTCAGAAAGTTGAAGCTAGTTGTCCATTTCTTATCAATTACAATTCCCGTCCCCCATTACATTGGACTTAACACAAAATCAACCTTTTCCCAACTATGTTGAGGTCGGCTTCCAGTCTATTCCGGATGCAGCTGAATACCAGTATTTTACATGAAGCGACTGCCTAGCTGACCTCCACAACCCATTAACTGGGTAATACGATACCCCTTGGTAAGACTGGTTGTCAGACTTTCGGGCTTCTGACGACCCGTAACGACTGTCAAAGATCCACGAATGACAGCCGGGACTAACGGCTTAACGTGCCTCGGTACGTAAAGATGGTCACCCATCCACGGACCAACCCCGGCAAGCGTGGCTTAACCAGATGGATCGACCCGTGCGGCTGTTATTACTAAGCCACGAGCTCCTCTCCTGTCCTGCTCCACTCTGTATAAAGAAGATAATAAGAAACTTGCCTGGTAGGGTCTCTCGCCGGTGTGGCAACGCACATGGCGGCGCAGCTTGGACAGCTCGACGGACGCGTAGTCGCATTCCGTGCACTTATGCGGCTTCTCATGGGTGTGCTTGTAGCGCACGTGGCGGACCAGCTCGCCTATCAACAACAAGCAAAATTAAACATCTGGCAACATTAGAATAATGCTAGCCATACTATCGTCCAATCGGCATGACGCTGCCCAATGGATCAAGTAGAATTGACCTTTTGCGGGCGTGGATTAGCATGACAGTTATACATGACGGAGCAATCGAAATTTAATTCTTTTGTCTTGATCAAACCGATTGGATCATGCCGATTGGACCGTGTATGGCGGTCGCCGATATAGCGTTTCTCATAACAATGGTGCCGATTCTCTTGTTCGATAACTAAACCAAAATTAGAGTATCGCTATCTTTTATTAACAGGCAGCGCGAGAACAGGACGGATATGTCCAACTAGTTTACGCCTTGCGCTTACAGGTATTCAGCTGCATCCCCTGTTAGTTAGACTGGAAGCCGACCCCAACATAGTTGGCAAAAGGCATGCAGATTGATTGATTTGTTTTTACGTGTCACCTAATTCTGTATTTTATTTTATTTATTTATTTATTTTATTCAATAGCTACAGATACAGACAACAGATTTAAAAAAATACAAAAAATGGCCTTATTAGTAAACAGCGAGTGAACCTGAAGTCCAATTACAACTGTACACAACTAACAAAATAAACAATGCCTCGTTACTTATAACTTTTAAAAAATCTAAAATTTAAACATTTGAAATATGGAGAGAGAAAAAATAACAAGAACAGATAATTTAAAAAAATAACTCAAATAAAATACGAATAATGCTTAAATTGACTAAGAAGGTTACACACTGTTGTAAATTACAACAGTGTGTAACCTTCTTAGTCAATTTAAAATCTTTCAAATCTTTAAAAGCTTTCAAATCTTTCTTGCTACATTACAACTTGTAATGTAGCAAGAAAGATTTGAAAGCACCGAATTTGTCATGAAAAATGTCTACCTGTGAGCAAATAGTATTATAATTTTTACACATTCTGTGCAAAGGATTGTTCTGAGATACATTGTTATTGCTTGGGGGAATACTAAACAGCTGTGGAATACGCACAGATCGAGTTGGTATTTTTATATCTAAATAATCAACAAGGTAGCCACCCAATGAACAATTTACAATTTTATATAAGGTGCACAAGTCACACATCCACCTTCTATGTTCCAGAGTTGCTAGGGAGAATCTACGAAGTCGATCAACATATTCGGGTATTTTACGTCGTAACCCATGCTTTGAACAGAGCCCTAATAAATCGCCTCTGGATTGCCTCTATACGGTCTGTATGTACATTATAGATTGGTGACCATACACATGAACAATATTCAACAATACTCCTCACCAAGGAGCAGTACAAAACTACCAGAGAATTAGCCTGCTTAAATGGTTTAGCAGTTCGAAGTATAAATGATAGCATACGGTTAGCTTTACTGCATATTAAATCATAGTGAGGTCTAAAAGATAGAGAAGAATCAAATATCACACCCAGGTCACGCACCTCTGTAACCCTCTCAATAATAGTTCTCTCGATGTGGTAATTATATAGTATTAAACTCTTTTTCTTTTTTGTAAATGTAATAACCTGACATTTGTATAGAAATATTAGTTCCACTAAATTTGACAGCTCTAATTTACGTCTTCTCTTTCTTGTTTTATTAGAAAGAAAAAGTTAGCAATAGCCTAAATTAAGTTTAGTTTGTGCACAACTCAGAATCGGTACCTTTGTCTTGTTTCTGAATTACAGAAAGTTTTATGCAATTTTCTTCATTAATTCAAGCCTGAAATCATCAACCCGTCTCGAGCTATCATGGTGATCAATACTCGTGCCTTTTTCTATATGAGAAGAGGTCTTTGTCCTGTAGTGGGCTGTATTATTATTGTTATAGATAACTCACCGGAGGTGGTGAAGGGGCTGTTGCAGTACTTGCAGACGTGTGGCTTGATGCCGTTGTGCATGTTGACATGGTTCTGCAGCGAGGCCATGGTCTTGAAGCCGCGCTCGCACACGCTACACTTGTGCGGACGGTCCTCCGAGTGCGACCGCATGTGGCGCAGCAGAAGATACCTGAACGAATAAAATAAGCGTATATGGTTTAAGACATAACATAAATCAATTTATTTACATAGAATGACAAACACTGTTTGCATACAAATAAACATTCCAGTATCGGAACATTATGTTTGAAGTTAAAAGTAGGTACAGTCACCATAAAAAATATTGGGACCAACTGTTCAAAATGATCTCAACAGCTAAGAAAATTAAACTTTATTTCAATTGGATAAAGTTCTTGTCAGAATGATAGTTGTTGTGTACTGTCTTCATTCTGAAACAATCCTTGTGACATTGAGTTAATATTTCATTTTTACCCCACTACGGCAAAGCCAAAAGGAAGGGTTATGATTTTAGCAGTCTATGTATGTATGTATTTACGTGTGTTCCAACGCAGCGTCTAAATTACTGAACCGATTTTGATGTATGAGGTATCGATAGATTCCTAATAATGGTCCGGGTGACATAGGCTATATAAATACTTCCTAAATTTAATATGGTGGACTTTATTCGTAAATTTCTGACCTCGAAAAAAATTAAATTGAGATAATCACGACATGTTTGGTATCAAAAGAAAGGTCTTGACGAGCACATTACAAATATTATTATGTCATTATTGTTTAAGTGAATCATTTTTTTGTACTTTTTACATCACTTTTATTTTTCCATAGTCGGGTTACAGTTTTTTAAACTTAATTATCTTGTCCTAGTTGTTGAGATCATTTTGAACAGTTTGTTTGTCCCGATAGATATTATTGACGCTGACTGTACAATATGATTAATCATTGACTTATCATAATGCTAGTAAAATAAACTTAAATACCTTTCATTTTTCTTTATGTTTTTGCTTGATGTAGGTAATTAACACAGTTTCAATTACAGTGGATTTCGGGTATAACGACGATGAAGGGACCACTCTATTTTCGTCGTTATATCCGGAAGTCGTTACAGCCATACTCATTCAAAAGTTTACTAAATCCAGTTGCTACTCAGAATATCACTTTGTAACTGAACCATAAAAACTCCGAAACGTACACGCTTACCTACCTACTTCTACTTAGCTGATATCTATAAACAAAAGGTAAAAGTCTCCACACTTGCTGACCATCTGTGTGGATGTAAACAATCAATCTGCCTAGCCTTTTCCCAACTATGTTGGGGTCGGCTTCCAGTCTAACCGGATGCAGCTGAATACCAGTATTTTACACGGAGCGACTGCCTGTCTGACCTCCACAACCCAGTAACTGGGTAATACGATACCCCTTGGTAAGACTGGTTGTCAGACTTTCGGGCTTCTGACGACCCGTAACGACCGTCAAAGATCCACGAATAACAGCCGGGACCAACGGCTTAACGTGCTTTCCGAGGCACGGAGGAATTTCGATATGTAAAGATGGTCACCCATCCACTGACCAACCCCGGCAAGCGTAGCTTAACCTGACGGATCGACCCGTGCGGCTGTTATTACTTAGCCACGAGCTCCTCCTCCTGTGTGGATGTAAACAAAAGATAAGATATGTTTGTGAAAGAAAGAAACCTTGGTATCTTTGGCGGCCGACTCCGGTCGCAATATCTGCATGGGATTCCTAGGAATTTGTTACAAATGATTCATTAAAAACAGTCGCTACACCCGAACTCGGCGTTACATCCACAGTCGCTATAGCCACATGAATTTTGTACTAAAGTATGCTTTAAATTCAAGGGACATAGATTTAACGTCGCTATAGGTAAATGGTCGCTACAACCAAGGTCGTAATAAATGAAATCCACTGTATAGTTGCTATTATTAGAGATAGTCTGCGCTACCGTTCGCTACGTGCATGTTGCCACGGTAACGATACATTGCATGTGAGGCAATAAAACAAATCAGGTTTATTGGATTCTTATAACAATCAATCTGCCTAGCCTTTTCCCAACTATGTTGGGGTCGGCTTCCAGTCTAACCGGATGCAGCTGAATACCAGTATTTTACATGGAGCGACTGCCTGTCTGACCTCCACAACCCAGTTACTGGGTAATACGATACCCCTTGGTAAGACTGGTTGTCCAACTTTCGGGCTTCTGACGACCCGTAACGACTGTCAAAGATCCACGAATGACAGCCGGGACCAACGGCTTAACGTGCTTTCCGAGGCACGGAGGAGTCTCGATATGTAAAGATGGTCACCCATCCACTGACCAACCCTGGCAAGCGTAGCTTAACCTCATGGATCGACCCGTGCGGCTGTTATTACTTAGCCACGAGCTCCTCTTGGATTGGATTCTTATAACGTTCCTGAAATAATGTCATGTACCGGTCATCTTAGAGAGATATACTGAATTCACCCCATCAGTCTGCGGAGGGCTGTCCCTTACACCCTGTAGTTACCTGCGATGACTGGTGTAGGCGCAGAAGTTGCAGGTGTAATTTGGCCGCATGTGCGTGACGTTTCGCTTCTGCGCGGGCTTGGGCTTGCCCTCGGCCACCTCCTCTTCTTCTTCCTCCTCTTCCTCGCCGGCCTCCTCGTCTTCGAAGTTGTAAACGTCATCGTTGCCTTTCTCCTCCGCTTCGGACTATAAAAACGTCATCATTTATTAGATCTCACTTACCAAGAAGATGATTATTATTAGAAAGACATGGGACCAGCATTCACAATGCAACATCAATCAATATTATCCTCTAGTATTATATTACTAGCGACTCGACCCTGCTTCGCACGGTTTTTACGAATTGACAAAACATGAAGGTTTCTATATTCTAAATAAGTTAAATATTAATAAAATAAATTGTCTAAATGATAATGAAAACCGCGTCAAGTTTAAAAGAACAACGCGGCCACACAGACAAACACGAAAAGCGACTTCATTGTATATTAAGTATAACTATGTAGACAAAAATCGCATTCAATTCTGGCATGGAAATTTTCTATCATTCAAACGTGATTCGCTCATGTTTGGAAACGAGAAGTTCTATAAAATTTAATGAAATATTTGGCAGTGCAAATACGAATAGGATAATACTTGAATCAATTGTACAAGGACAAATTGAATTTTATTGCCTCGGTGTAAGTCGCATGCGATTTTATTGGATTGCAAAACTTGCATTCAATTATTATATACCATTTTTTGGAATCGCACGCGTATAAACACTTGCATGTAATTCTTGAATGGCAAACAAAATTAATGTCATAATATAAGGCATGCAATTATTGCTCTTGAATGTTCCAGAAACTTGCACCATATAAATGGAGCTTTAGGAATAACATAGTATTAAGTGCTACTAACACCTATTGTGTTGTGGGTTGGGACAATCCGCAGTTTAGGTATGAAGCTACAAACACTCGGCGGGCCCCGTCCGCGGGGCTAATTCAGTAGGTCAGAAGGTATAATATAACAGCTACGCGATAGAAAGAGAGGCAACTTGTAGTCGAATATAACTGTAGGTAATAAGCGTTGTGCGACCTGAATTGCACTTTATTGTGTCGTAGCAAGAGTCGCTTTTTATTTAAATGATTTTTCGGAGTGTCCCATCTGTATTAATCTGTGCCACAACACAATAGGTGTGTTTATTTGACTAAATTAAATATATTGGTAATAAAAATTGAAAAATATAAGCACCTTAACCTGTCCTCGTACCTGGTCCACCTTGAGATCGATGTTGACGACCCCTTTGGTCTCGTCTTGCACCACCAGCACATAGCTAACTTCCCCGTTGGTCTCAGAAGGGACCAACGTGACCGTCTGGTAAGTTTCCTCCTGATCGGTCAGTATTGGGTCGGAACCTTCAGCGGCCTCCTACAATTGAGTTTCAATTAATGGTTGCACCTGAAGCTAATAGTCTGAAGCTGCTAGTCTGCTAACGGCTAGTTCTTAAGGAGGTACAACCCTGGTATTGGCGAAATTTAATGGACAACCGCTTAAGAGGTCATTGTACACACCATTATGAACAACGAAAACCAAATCAGCTGCTTTCTACATTTTGACGACAACTGCTTTTTTTTGCGATTCCAGGTTTGGTCCCATACTAAAAGTTGGTCATAATGACGAGTACAATGACCCCTTAAGTGATTGTGCGTTAATTCCGGGACATGTTGTTTAGAACACTTCTGCAGTTTGCCATAGAATACTGGTAATTATAAACACACGAGTCCAAACAATTTTCCAAATATTTATTGTAACTATTTTGTCACCATTAATGTATTGATAAGAACAATGCATATTAAAAATAAAACTCTTTTACACTAGTACCCAAGTAATATGGCTTATGGATGTACCTGCGCAGAAGATGAATTTTCAAAGCGCGGGAAATGCTATTGACCAATCGACACGCTCTACGCTTTTTCCTGTACCGCTATTGGTCGGTAGCTGCCGCCATGTTAGCGCGCCCCGCTTAACAGCCGCCATACTTGCGAGTGAGACGGAACTAACAGCTGCAGTGTATTATGAACCTTATAGTAGTGATCTAAGGTTGATTGTAAGTTTTAAGTATTCTCGTTAATCTTCGGGGCCATACTTTCTTTTCTGTGCGAACGAAGATTCACGACGCGCCTTATTAGTTGAGTACTACTGTACCCCAGAGGGCACTTACCTCAGTTTCTTGGTTGCCTTCGGAATTATTCATGACCAAGGCCTGCCCTTCCACCGTTGACTGGTAGTAGTACTTGCCGTCTTCGTCTACGTAGTACTCAACCATTCCCGAGGGCAAGCCTTTTTCATCCGTTGCGGCATTGACTTCAAAATTTAAAAAAATACTTTACCAACCCACTCCGCAAGTGAAGAAAATGACTACTCATGATTCTGAACGCTCTTTTTCAATGATATCAGTTGTCCTCAAATGACACCTAATTCTATTTTTTAATTTTTAACCTGTGGCCTCCTGCTACTGAGCAAAGGTCTTCCCCATACTTTTCCAATGATCTTGATCTTTTGCGTTCTCCAGCCAATCAAAAAAATAAACCAATGATTGATCATTTTTATTTTATGGTAATAAACCAATCATAACAATAAACTACCAATAATGAGGGAGTTGACTGTAGAATTGTCTGATGGCACTTGCAGATAACTGTTCTAGATAGATATAGAAGTCCCGCAAAATATACAAATTACCGTGTGTCAGATGGTGAGACAGACAGCTTACAATACCTACAGACTTACTAACATTGTGCAATTATATGGGATTTTTATTCCAACTAGAGAACTTAAAATGAAATATTTATATCTAACTCATCATCTGCCTAGCTTTTGCCGAACTACATTGTGGTCAACTTCCAATCTAACCAAATGCAGCTGAATTCCAGCTATTGACAAATAAGAGATAGAATAGGCAGTCGCACCATGCGACTGCCTATTCTACCTCTTATTCCCAACACTAAAGTATTTATTTATTTCCAAGAGACTCACCTGCGATGACTGCATCTTGGTTCAAGTACGTTTGAATGAGCGCTTGCTTGCTCTTCTCCTTTTTATCTGGAGGTGGCATGGTTGGTTTTTCTGTCAAGCTTTTTTTTATCTTCTTTTGGGTTATCTTTCTCTGCGCAATCTTGACTAGCCAGGCACTCCTGGCTTATCTCTGTTTCTTGAAGTACACTAGTTTACACGGTTTTTATACCCCTGCTGAAAGTTAATTATTGTTTATTGGTAAAAGTAAATTTGATACATGATATTTGTTGTTTGAATCAAATAAATGAATCTTAAAATGAAGTCACCACATACGGTAGGTATTAGAAAAAAATTATATGGCTGTAGAAAAAATAATGTGGCATGGCATGATGAAGGCATGATAGAATATTACCTACTGCTAATACTTTCAGGTTTAAGAATGTGAGTGTATAAAAAAAGTTACAATTTGTAAACCAGTGTTATTTTCTCATTTGGAGTGATAAGATATTCCCTTTTCATCAAGTTTGCCCCTCCTGCCCTATTTGGGATCGGCGGGACACGTTTTCTCTTTCCATTCTCCCTGTCAACCGTCACGCTATCAGTCACTCTCTCTCTCCTCTTTCGGGTTAAAGATGTCTTTATTATTTCCCATAAGAAGTTTCACTTACATGAGAAATATTTTACTAAGTATCTTAAAAACGTACAGTTTTGGCAAAAAATTACAACATTCAAAATATTCTAAAAGTGTAGGATAATCGCTAATAATTTAACACAGATAAAACGTAAACGTACACGGAACGCGCGCAACTAGATGTGGTACCTATGCAATGTACTAAAGTGCGCTCATTTTAATAATCATGAACAATTTTAGTTGTTGTTATTTGGGTAGTTTCTTATCATTATATCAAGATATTACTCTTTTTTTAATGCTGTTACTATCGTGGGAAAGATGGGTTCTCTAGTATTTCTTCAATTAACTCCCCCTGAGGGGTTAGTACATAATAAGGTTTCGACTTACGATTCTTTGTTCTTGTTTGGGCCTGTCACATTGCCTGGACTTGCCAGGCTCGCCTGGTTCGTGGGCTAGTTCCAAATAACTTCACCCTGATTTATGGGGCCTGGGGGTGACTCCTCCTTGCTGTCTGGGCTTGCCAGGTATTCCTGGCCCGCCGACAGTTCCAGACACTTGCCTTTAATTCGGAGAGTTTGGCCTGTCGGCCAGGCTAAAACAAAGAAAATATAAATTGAATATTAGTGTCGAGTTCAAATTTGTTTAGGGCAATATGGCAGGGCAGCGTCAGGGCTGGCATTTCGATGCAACTACCTACCAGAACAGTTTGAGGAAACCCATCCATAAAGACGGACACATGCACTAGTGGGACCACGAAAATATACAAACATAATTAATAGGTTAAAAGGAGAGTGAGTGTTAAGTTTTATTCTCCGAGCCCAGGATAAATATGATGGGGACGATCATGTTGGTAGTGATGCTTTTTCAGCATTATTCTCAAGTGTTTTCTTGCCCGACGCCCGTCTTTTAAATTATAAAACAATAATAAAGACCAGAAACAATTCCCGAATACATCGTTACATGTAAGGATTATCTAAATCACATATGTTCTTATTGTGTAAATTGATGCCTAAGTTCTTGATTGAAGACCTATGTTGTTATTGCCCCAGTTGATGCCTAAGTTCTTGATTGAAAGCCTATGTTGTTATTGCCCCAGTTGATGCCTAAGTTCTTGATTGAAAGCCTATGTTGTTATTGCCCCAGTTGATGGCTAAGTTCTTGATTGAAAGCTTATGTTTTTATTGCCCCAGTTGATGCCTAAGTTCTTGATTGGAAGCCTATGTTGTTATTGCCCCAGTTGATGCCTAAGTTCTTGATTGAAAGCCTATGTTGTTATTGCCCCAGTTGATGCCTAAGTTCTTGATTGAAAGCTTATGTTGTTATTGCCCAAGTTGATGCCTAAGTTCTTGATTGAAAGCCTATGTTGTTATTGCTCAAGTTGATTCCTAAGTTCTTGATTGAAGACCTATGTTGTTACTGCCCAAGTTGATTCCTATGTTCTTGATTAAAGATCTATGTTGTTATTGCCCAAGTTAATGCCTAAATTCCTGATTGAAAGCCTATGTTGTTATTGCCCAAGTTGATTCCTAAGTTCTTGATTGAAAGCCTATGTTGTTATTGCCCAAGTTGATGCCTAAGTTCCTGATTGAAAGCCTATGTTGTTATTGCCTAAGTTCCCGATTGAAAGCCTATGTTGTTATTGCCCAAGTTGATTTCTAAGTTCTTGATTGAAGACCTATGTTGTTACTGCCCAAGTTGATGCCCAAGTTCCTGATTGAAAGCCTATGTTGTTATTGCCCAAGTTTATGGCTAAGTTCTTGATTGAAAGCCTATGTTGTTATTGCCCAAGTTGATGCCTAAGTTCTTGATTGAAAGCCTATGTTGTTATTGCCCAAGTTGATTCCTAAGTTCTTGATTGAAGACCTATGTTATTACTACCCAAGTTGATTCCTAAGTTCTTGATTGAAGACCTATATTGTTATTGCCCAAGTTGATGCCTAAGTTCTTGATTGAAAACCTATGTTGTTATTGCCTAAGTTCCTGATTGAAAACCCTTGTTGTTATTGCCTAAGTTCTTGTCGGAAGTTCTTGATTTTGTCTGGTTAAACTTGGTTTTCCAAAAACATAAATATAATATTATTTACATGTTCGGAAACTAAATAACAAGGATTTTATACATTTTTAGGGTACCGCACCAAAATGGTAAAAGGAACTATTATGGTGCGACTCAGTCTATCTGTCTGTATGCCTGTCACAGCTGGATATCTCAAGAACTACTAATACTATCAACTATTTTGCAAATAAGAAAGAAATAAAACTATATACATTTTTTACATAGAAGTAACCTCTTGAGTGAATACTAGCCTAATGTTACATTGTTTATTACAACAATGTACCTACAAACAAGTGTATTATTTAATAAAAAATTTTAACTTCTTTATATTAATCTGGGTATCATCTAGGACAGCGTCGTTGTCAAGACAAATCAAACTATCCCAAACTTGATAGGGTTGCGTCAATTTATTACTAAGTTATCATGGCCACCTTCCGGCTCCATCATCAGATCAGGTCCATGTCATAATAATATTGCATTGTCATCCGATTTACTTGTAAAATTTCAGCTCAACTGGAAACCTAGAAGTGATTCTCAAAATGTCCAACTCCCAAAATGTCCAATCTTTGAGAATGTGGTAAATGTGTTCAAAAACTCATCAAAGCCCTTTTTTAAGACATGAATGACAAACAATAATTTATACAAAATACTGAAAGAAGTTTGTAAAGGTAAATAAGCTATGTTGTCCTAATATATTTAGAACATATATTTACATTTACTAAGTTCTTTCAGTATTTTGTATTAATTGTTTGTCATTCTTAAGTCTTAAAAAAGCACTTTCATCACAACACGCACCACACAACAACACACAACACACACCACCACACAACAACAACACATTTACCACATTCTCAAGGATTGGACATTTTGGGAATTGGACATTTTGAGAATTGGACATCTAGACCCTGAATGGCTTTACCATTCAGGGTCTAGATGTCCAATGTCTGTAAACTTCATTATAAATAAAACCCTAAATTGAAGTAATTTGATTTATTATCTAGGTAAATTGATAAATGATTTTATGCATAATTATTATATGCTATTTTATTTATTGTTTTGAAAATTTGTCTTTAAAAAAAATTAAGTCATACACCTATATTCTAAGTCGTAGCCTCGTAAGATCCTCAACTCACAACTCGGTTGAGGTGACCTTAGGGTCATTGATTTAAGTAAGAGAGGACTGTCCTCTTAAATAAAGGTGTGAATATTTTTTCAGCTGCTTGTTTATTCATAAAAATACAAGATTGGTTTATTGTAATATTAAACTCCATTTTGCAGAGATGACCAGTGGATTAACTGATATTGGCAAGCTAGTGATTTGTAGTATTAACTGATATTGGCAAGCTAGTGATTTGTAGTATTCTCTTTCCTTTTGTGTTGATGATGTTTTTATATTGATTGCGCCCGTTATGCATGGAGGTGCAGGTGAACAGGCAGTTAGGACACTCCAGCAAGTGGGGCATGGTCTGATCAGAAGCACTACACTCGCACTGGGTATTGAGTGGGTCAGTAATCCCCGACTTCAACAAATTGTGTCTGCAGTGCATTTATAGTCTAGTCTAGATCCTACCTTTTCAGAGTCCATGTTAGGTTAAAGTAAGAAAGGGTACCTAGTTAGTCAAATCATATCAATTATCATAAAAGCAAATCAATGGTACTTGTAGGGAGATTATAAGAGAACCGAATTTAAAAACAGCTGTGTACTTAATCATTTCTATTTTCTGAAATCTTGCTTAGAATTTTGTCTTTCCCAGTTTACAACAATTTATTGTAGAGATACTAGTTATCATTGGAATTTGTTGTTATTTTTATTTACGTTTAGGTACAAGCTAAGTACAATACAAGTACGCTAAGGTTTTAGATAAAACGTGCGATTTACGTTTTCAAAACAAAGAGATTTATAGAAACTCCTATAGAGATAGAAGAGCTTCACTTCATACATAAATACTACGTAGCTTTGCGTAGCTTACTCTAAAAATTCATAAACAGTGCTTTCTACTGGAAAGTACGATGAAGACAAGTAATAAACAGAGTCATCGTCAGAGTTTTAGTCCGCCATTTTATCAACGTGTGACACTTTCAACCATATATTTACTAGCCTTAAAGGTTTTATTTGTTATCTAACGATAAAACATAACAAAATATGCAATTACATGAAAAGTACCGCCACCGACAGATTGAAAACCAAGTTTAGCCAAGAGATAGACGGCGCTAGCGTCAGTCAATACTCACGTTGAAAAGACTTGATTCCACAAGGAAACTGATCAATATTTTAGCATTTATTCGGAATGATCAATGATCCTATGCAAAGTAATTCTATACTTATTCATAGTCTTAATATTTATAGGAAAGTGCACACAATAAAAAATACCTGTATCTTGGTAGAGCTTCTATATTTTCTCAATGAGGGCGTTTCAATCAATTTATTTCACAGTGCGATAGTGACGCCAAAATGGCGGCTGCGAGAACTACAAACTGAGAAATCCAAAGGAAACCAGCGCTAGGTGTTGCTATGCTAAAATTATAATTGTGGATCTATGTAACTAGGTGGCGGTATAAAGAGGATTGGTAGATTTTAACAAATTAAAACATTTTCTTTACAATTATTTTTAAAAATAACTTCGTATACGTTTTTATTACTTATTGATTTACAATAAAACATACTAAAAATATCAGAAATGATGACACTACAACCTTAGACCTTACCTATAAGCAATGTCCACAAAATTACAAAATGAAATAAAGGCGGGCCAAGCTTTGGTTTCATAGGAAAGCGGCCGTAACGACCGTCATGATAATTAAGTTATTTTCACCAGCATTTGACTATAAATCAGACACCGCTCCCCAAAGATTTAAATCGCTATATTTGCCCTCACCGTACTTAGTCACAAGAAAAAGTGTCCAAATTTTTTCGCGCACTGAATTTTCAATTCTTTGCTTAGCGCCGGGAGTTGAAAATCCACCAATGTGTTTTTCATTGCGCTGGGATGCACTCTGTTTTTGAGCTGTTGTTGAGCCGAGCGTTGAGAATCCAACCTAAGTTGGATTCTCAGCGCTCGGCTCAACAGCGAGAGTTGAAAATCCAGTGCGTGATAAAATCCCGCCGCGATTTTATTACGCTCGTGGAAAGGGGTGTTTATGGTGGTTGGTAAGATTATACAGGATCCTCTTGCGACAGACTGGCGAGCTACTGCCGTAAGTTGTCTGAAAAATGCGAGTGATGTGCGAGTTGCTGCCATGCGAGTGACCATCACTCGCATGGCGAGCGAGGTGAGCTGGCGAGTGAAAACAAAAAATGTTGAAGTTACTCGGCTACGAGCTACTGTGCAACTCGCAAGTGCGAGTAACTCGTATGATGCGTCCACACAGTGTGTGTTGCTGCACTACAGATACTCGGTAGGTCGGCACGCACGCTAGGCCTAGGTAGTGTAGTTGTGGAAGACTTACATCACCTAAGGATGTACTGTATTCGATAAGAGTCTTATAGAAATATGATCTGTTTATGGTCTTGAGGTTGAAGCGACTTGATGGGCATCATTCCATAAAATTCTGTCTCTACCAAATTTTAATGGCGATGAGTCTGTTCCTTAGAGCATTTAATGCTCTAAGGTCTGTTCAGGTCAATGACATTGAATCATTGATGTATATTATCTAAGGTTCAGGTTATTGGCCCAAATGTAATCCGAATGTCAATGTCAATGTCAGTGTCAGTGTGTATTTAGGATTTGCTAGGATTGCCATACGCATTGCAGTTTTATAAGTCCGTACATGGACCTAAAAAAAAAGGCGGACGCCGTCTCCTTTAACAATAACTGAAGCACCCATGTAAGTCAGTGCGCTAATGTCTACAAGCCAGCACGCACACATTCACACCATAGTAAGTCTACCGGCCGCCATTACGTTACACGAGCGACGGCGTCTTTGCAGGTACTCAAATCACGCACACATAGATCGGTAGGGTGCTTCACTTTCGATATGCGTGGTGCGGAGTCCATCTTTTTTTATAAGTGTAATTAAAAATAAAGAGTAATAGAAAAAAGAACTTGTTTATCCAAACCTAATTGGTCTGTGCATCAAACTCTGGGTGCAGTACAGCCTACCGGATATTTGGGCAGGGTTGTCAATACCTAAACTTGTATAAAATCTTTCTAGCAGTAGCAAGAAAGTTTGTGGTAGTAACAATAACCCAACAAGTTAAATTAATTAGTTCCAATCAATCTGCTATCTGCCTAGCCTTTTCCCAACTATGTTGGGGTCAGCTTCCAGTCTAACCGGATGCAGCTGGATACCAGTATTTTACATGGAGCGACTCTCCTATCTGACCTCCACAACCCAGTAACTGGGTAATACGATACCACTTGGTAAGCCTGGTTGTCAGACTTTCGGGCTTCTAACGACCCGTAACGACTGTCAAAGATCCACGAACGACAGCCGGGACCAACGGCTTATCGTGCTTTCCGAGGCACGGAGGAGTCTCGGTATGTAAAGATGGTTACCCATACACGGACCAACCCCGGCAAGCGTAGCTTAACCTGATGGATTGACCCGTGCGGCTGTTATTACTTAGCCACGAGCTCCTCATAGGATAGAATATAAATTCAAAATAATTTAGTGAAAAAGTCTCAAAAACTACTTCAGTCTACTTCACATCACATCATCCTTATCACATCACATCGCTTCGGAAGAAAAGTCTATGGTCAAAATGAGAATTTGACTATGGACAACTCAATTACTTTTGTTTTGACAGTTTGTGTGACAGTTTTTGGTTTTGACGTTGACAGAGACGGAGACGAAGTTGAAGTTGCAGTGGGCTTGTTATTATTGATTGATTCTGGATGTGAAATGTGAACCCCGAACTTGTTTATAGTCGTTGCCGTTGTACTATTGATTTTTCTACCCTGCACCCCTGCACCCCTTTCATGCACCGAGCCTTGCCGCTCTCCCCACGCTACCCCTCACTGCTCTGACCCCGGCACCCGGCGACCTCGTCCGGTACGTCGCGTCGCTCAGTGGTCGCTTGGTCAGTCTTGTCGAGCAGGCCATTAACAACTTGTGTCTTCAATTATATCAAAATGGCTGAGAATCAATCTAAACAAAAAGCGCCGCCGGTGAACGAGATTATGCCGGAGTCATTTTGCCGTTGTTGGAACGGCGACAGCGAGACGGAGCCGGGGGATCCAGACTGCGGCTGTGGTGAAGAACTTGACATTGTAAAATGGCGTTGGGAGGCACGTCGGCGCGCTCCTAAGTGGGTGGACTTGTATCAAGATAAAAAGCAGGTAGTTTTTCATCCATTCTATAGTTCGGGAACTGCTATAGCCAAGGGAAATATTGGCATAAAGCACAATGTGCACTATTACTGGGAAATTAAGATGCTTACCCAGCCGTATGGCACCGATATCATGGTGGGCCTTGGTACCAAGGCTGTAGCTGATGCCATACGTGACTACACAACTTGTCTTGGTGCTAATGAAAACTCTTACGGATTGTCATATACTGGGGCTATTTGCCAAAATGGAGTGGTAATTGATGACTGCCCTGGTTTCTGCAAGGGAACCATCATTGGTGTAATGGTGGATATGTTTCATGGTACATTAGAATTTTACTTGAACCGAGAGCCGCAAGGAATATCATTCACCGATCTCCGACGTCACAAGACATTGTTTCCTATGGTATGCTCAACTGCTGCTCTGTCCTCCATGCGGCTGACTTATGCTTCCTCATGGAAAAACTCACTGCTGATTAATGCTGCAAAGGTACTTGCGGCATCCGTTAGTTTCCAATCCTTCTTCAAGTACATGCCACCTGGACTTGCCCGAGATCTAAAATTAGACTTTTGGATTCCACTGCGAAGCGCTGGAAAAGTACTTGAAGATGATAACTCCGAGCGTTACATTCGCAAACGAGTCAAGGCTCGGAGATTTTAAAATTGGGCCCCAAATGGCACCGCTGCTCCAGTAGTGCCATTTGTGGTTGTTGAGAAAAGGAAGCTTGTGCATGACAATAATAGAGTTGGAATGAACCCAACATTGTTCGAGAACACCATTCTGTATGGTATATTCTAAGAGTTTTGTGCAAGAAAAGTGAGGACTGATATTACTGATTGTGATTAAAACAAAGGCCTCCGATGGCCTATTGGAAATGAAAGACTGTTTAAACTCAATTTAAGAATTATTTATTGTGTACTTAAGTGGCAATAGGCCTATGGTGGAGTCCAACTACAGGTTCTTACTTTGAAACCTACCCATTGTACTATTGTCGTCCCTCCTTTCAATATTTAGCGGAGTAGGATGGGTCAATAGGATTACTAGTTACATGCAAGATTGTTTATGTCTAGTAATCTAAAGTTTTACTATTAATCAGAATTTTTGAAAAAAATTATGAATGTCTATTTATATTAGTGCAAATTGCAAATAAGTCTACCTGGATTTTTATAAAAATACCTTTTGGTGATATTTTAAATATTAAACTCAAAGGGTAATCATTTAAAATGGTATAATTATTGTTATACCCTGTTTAGGATAAGTCTCAAGCAAAAAATATTGATTTGGTACCTTTGGAGTAGCTTTGAACTATTGAGATGATGTGAAGAGTGGGTCTCATACAAAATTTTAAAATTGCTGGTATTTGTTTCTTTAATAATACAATTTAATCATTGATGTGAGTAATTAGTTTTTGCTGTCACTCTGTACAAATGAATGATTTCCGGAAATGCCCAAATTCTTGTATGTGGGCAACCATTCCAACCGGAATGCCTGAAACTTGCTAATTAAAATATGTACTAAGGATTGCATACTTATCAGATGACAGCACTACACTACTACATTTATAAAATAATTATGTGTGTAATCCGTGTAATCACTATATTGCTAATAAGGTATTAGATTCTGAATTTTCTTGAAGATCAATCAGTAATTGAGCCTAGTATATTAAGAATAATTACTAATTATATTCTTACATTGTAAGTTGCCAATAGGGTACACATTTGAATATTGTAATACATACCATACCAGTAATTAATAACTTAGTAATAGTAAAATAGCCCAAGCCTGGGTTGGGCTATTCTGGATTTTTACCATAAAATTTTACAGAATTTCTTTGTGTATAGGCCCTTAGGGTAATCAGTGTAAAGGTAATTCCTTTAATGTGTGGTTAGTATCTGATGCAGGAAATAGCCTGAATACATCGGATTTAGGATTTAAAAATACACTTTCATTGTATGTTGGCGCCAGTTGGGTTGTGGCGGCATCTACAACGCCACATGCGAACTACACATCAAAGACCTGACGTCACACAACAAATCATGTACAACATCCCGACATCTACCATCGCCTCAGGCAGTAGTCCATCAAATACGACACCCGTCTGGTCGCAGGCTCCTCCATTTTCTATAGAGGATGAGGGAACTTTACACCCTGTTCCTCATGCCTCTTATAGGATAAATAGTTTTAATTCTTTTGATGGCAGCTGGTAGTAGAAATAGCCCAATGTTTGATTAGGTTGCATCATGTGGCAAGTGGTATGCAACCACCTGATCCATTGAACTATTATGATGAACAATTACAAAAATATTAGTAATGTGTGTGTAAAACTAAAAATCATTGCTAGTATTTTAATTGCAAACAATATAATCAGTAATTCATTATGTAATTGATGTTTTAAACGCATTTGCGATTAATAAAATCTGTACTTAGTGAAAAAAGCAGTTTTTTTTTATTTTCTCACCTTTTACAGTTCTAACAAGACATTCTCACTATGAATGTAATGGAGCTGTCGCAGCCAAGCCAACTAGTTTAAGCTGTTCAGTCAACCGCCTAGCCATTTCACTAAACCGCGCCATTCAATCAACGGCATGAATGATATTGAGCCATTGAATCAAACGGCTAGGCTAATTACTTGGATCGATAGCGTTTAGCTGTTTTATTAAACGTATCGGCGATCAGTATACCATTCAGGCCGTTGATTACATGGCGGCGTAAAGTGAAATGGCTAAGCGGTTGACCAGTTGGCTGCGACAGAGCTCTCAAGGTATATTTCTATTCTAGCCCAGGGTATATTTCAATCATAGAGAAACTGAGGTCTGATGAAAGAATTGGAAAGGTCTCCTACATGGGTAATAACGAGGCGGAAATTCTAACAGATTGTGGCGTTAGCGAGACAGTGTTTATACCGCAATTATACTACTAATTCCCCACAATTACCCCTTCCAGTTTAAGCCCGTGCACTTCCCTGTGAGCGTATGCTTCTCGATGACTATCAACAAATCACAGGAACAGACACTGAAGGCTGCGGGTGTTGACCTCGGGACAAGCTTCTTCTCACATTGACAACTGTACTTACGTCGCTTACTCCCGATTCGAATCCTCGTCGAATCGTTGAAAAAGTTTCTTTTATTACCACCACGTCATTTAAACAGTCGTAATAAAAATGCTCATAGTTGGTTATTTGGAATAAGTAGGTATCTACATAAATAATGTAAGTATGTATTATATTAAACAGAAAAACATACATACATTATACAACACACACACATTAAAGACACACATACCAAAAAATCGCGGCGGGATTTTATCGCGCACTGAATTTTCAACTCTCGGTGTTGAGCCGAGCTTCGAGAATCCAACTTAAAAAACAGAACGATGAAAAACACACTGTTGGATTTTCAACTCCCGGCGCTAAGCAGAGAGGTTGAAAATGCAGTGCTCGAAAAAAAATCGCCGCGATTCTTTTACGCCCGTGCGAACGAACGTCGGCTTAGGGTTCCTTTTTACCATTTTGGTACGGAACCCTAAAAATGGTTAACTAGACGTGGCGGTAATGTAAGAGACTTTTTCACGATTCGACGAGGCGGGAATAAACGCGGGAGTTTTCGAAGTAGACGTGGCGGGACCTAAGTATAAAAATTACGAAAAAAATTGAGCAGATGTATTAGCATAGCACCCTCAGATCTCAAAAATGACATAATACTAAAACTAAGACAATGGCAGTTATCATTTTATTCTCCGGGGACGGCGAAGTGTCAGGAAAGCATTCTCTCTCTCACAAGCAGAGCGGTAACTTTGTAGTCAAGGATTAACTCTTAGTAAAAAATGAAACGACACCATTTCTACATCAATTTACTTTTTTTAAATCCTACGACAATAAATATTGCCTAACACAGTAGTTTGAAAACAAAAGTATCTTTTTATCACAGTAAAACTTAATTTGTAATTTTATTTAATAAGTACCTACCTATTTTATAATAACAATTAAAACACATTATAGTATTATAAACACTAACATCATTGCTAGTTTACACGCTATTTGACTCTGAAGTGGTCCTAATTTTAGTACCTACTTAGCTACGTACATAAGTATGTAATGTAGGCACCTACTTATTTACACTTTTGGGAAAAAAGTTTGGAATTCATCAAATTAATCAAATCAAAAATTATTTATCCAAACTAGGATGAGAATCCAACACTAAATTTTTTTTTTCACCTAGCTACTCGTACTTACTTTGTGTATAAAAATAGAAAAGTATTTCCTTAGATTGTACAAAACAAAAACTTAGTACCTAAGTAGCTACCTATCTCCCTTATATGGAACCCTTTATTATTTTATTTATGGTTCCCTATCCGATGGGTGCTAAGCGGAACACTATTACTAAGCCTCCGATGTCCGTCCGTCCGTCCATCTGTCAGCGGGCTGTATTCTCATGAACTGTCCGCCGACGTTCGCAGTTCGCACGGACGTAAAAAAATCGCGGCGATTTTTTTTCGCGTACTGCGTTTTCAACGCTCTAGCGCCGGGAGTTGAAAATCCAACAGTGTGTTTTTCGTCGCGCTGGGATGCACTCTGTTTTTGTTAGGGTTGGATTCTCGAAGCTCGGCTCAACACCGAGAATTGAAAATCCAGTGCGCGATAAAATCCCGCCGCGATTTTTTACGTCCGTGCGAACGTCGGCTAATAGATAAACAGTGGAATTTTTCACAGATTGTGTATTTCTATTGCCGCTATAACAACAAATAATAAAAAAAATTAAAAAACCCGACTGCGGTAAAAGACTTCAGTTTAAAAAAAAACTGAAAAGCTAAAAACAAGTCCAATTTAAATTAAATAAAAGTTAGAAGCAGGCGGGACTCAACTTTTATTTAATTTAAATTGGACTTGTTTTTAGCTTTTCAGTTTTTTTTAAACTGAAGTCTTTTACCGCAGTCGGGTTTTTTTAATTTTTTTAATTACTTTTTTTTATTTCCAGCTTTTTAGTTTACAAATGTGAAAGATTTCGCAGACATTTTTATTGTACGTGTTTTTTACGATTTGTCACTTCGAGGTACTTTTAACCATATTTGTTGTGTATATTTTTGCAATCATCTTTTTACAACCCTTTATTTTGATAAGCCACTCGATAGGTTTTGAGAAGAAAAAAAAATTTAAGACATAATTTGGTGCCAAAAATCCGCCATTTTGTTTTTTTTTATTTTGATATACCCAGTGTCACTCTGACAGTAAATACGAATAGAATAGAATAGAATAGAATAGAATAGAATATAATATAGAATCTAACGACACAACTCAAGCTAAAATCCATCGAGTCGTTCAGAGGGTGCCAAACAATTATATATACATACATACTCTCGAAAAACATAACCCTCCTTCTGGCGCAGTCGGGTAAAAATAAAATAAAGTTAAAAATTTAAAAAATTATGTAGATAATCTTACTAATAAATGCGAAAGTTTAGATGGATGGATCTATCGTCGCTAAAAAAGGATAGGATAGGCAAAAAAAAAAGCAAAAGGATAGGTGCGAATATCGTTAATAAAAAGTAACATCACAAAAAAAAAATGTCGATTACAACATTACATTTACAGTTAGAGAATTGACCGTCACGTATTTCGATGTACCTATAGCAAAACATTTTTCCAAAACTACAAAGTTAAGTAGGTATGTTCTTGGGATAAATTCATCCCAACTACGGAACCCTTCATTGTGCGTGGTCCGACACGCACTTGGCCGGATTTTTTATTCTCATGAATGCCGTTTTTGTTTAAATGTTGGTACTTTAGTATAATATGTTATAACCTGCGGTAGGATACCTTTTCTGATACAACTAAGACTCATCAATTACATTTCTTTAGAGGTCTAAAACTTAAATTTTAAATATCTATCAACCTTAGCTAAATAAATAAATAAAATTAAAATAAATATCCTTGGACATTTCACACAAATAACTATCGATAAAATAAAATACAAAATAACTCTAAAGTCTATAGAAAACCATTATTTTAAATCCTAATATGGAAAAGCAAGTAGATAGATCAAATTATTTTTAAATATGCTTGTCCACTGGGTATTAGGTAGGCACTGTACCGTCGTATAGCATTGCGTTGCTGATAGATTAAAAAAAAAAACTAGACAGTAAGAGTGTTAAGAGCGTTGGTTCGGTACGGCATTTCATACAAACTTTGAAGTCCTTTTTTATCGAAATGAATGAACCGATTTTAATGAATCTTCATACGCATAAGCAGAATACATAGGTCTAAAAAGTTAGTTAAGAACATTTTCGAAAAATAGTGTTGCAGCTAAATTGGACCGATTTTAAATATTCCATAGAAACAGAGATTTCCATTTATCTTTTTTTAAATAAGACATTTCGAAAATATTCTTAACTAACTTTTTAGACCTACCTATGTATCTTGCTTATGCGTATGAAGTTTCATTAAAATCGGTTCATTCATTTCTATAAAAAAGGACTTGAAAGTTTGTAGGAAATGCCGTACCGAACCAACGCTCTTAAATAAAATAAAGTTCTAAAAAAACAGCAAACTTCAAATCATTTGCTTTAACATTACAATTTTATTTATGCACGGAAAACAAAAAAAAAATAGTAGCACACAGTATTAAATAAGATTAGGTAAGTAATAAGTACATAAAAAAGTAAATCTCCTGGTTCTAAGCTACCTCCCCACCAGTTTTCAGCCAAATCGGTTCAGCCGTTCTTGAGTTGTAAATAGTGTAACTAACACGACTTTCTTTATACAGCATGTTTCTTTTAAGGTGTCAAGCCAGTGCGAGCTGATAGCAGAGTACCATACCTATCGATTTAACCCCCATGTATGTTCTACGATTTTTTGTAGTTTACGAGTTATAAGTTTTTTTCGATATTTTTCCTGATTCAAAGCCATCTCGGCTTTAAAAAATTGTATCTTTTTGTACTAAATATGGCATTAGTTGCTGAAATCGGTCGTTGAAAGTGGTGTATCTGAAATCTTGTGATTTTCATCACACTAATATTATAAAGGCGAAAGCTTGTGAGTGTGCGTGTGTGTGTGTGTGTGTTTGTTACTTTTTCACGCTCAAACGGCTGGACCGATTTGTATGAAATTTGGTATGTAGATAGCTTATACCCTGGATTATGCTACTTTACACACAGGCTACTTTTTATACCGGTCTACGCTGGTGAAACCGCGGGGCGCAGCTAGTATTTTATAATTTATTATTATCTTTGGATATTTTTGTCAATCCTGATATTTACTATTCCTCTACGTTTAAGCAGAGCTCAGTTGATCATAAAAACATAAATTTTATACCTATGTATGGTACTCAGCTATCAGCTCGCACTGGCTTGACACCTTAAAAGAAACACCCTGTATAAATATACATAGATTCAATTAAATTAGCTTTAAGTTAATTCTAAAGTGGTGCCTCTAGGCTACATAGTTTCCTCAAAAAAAAAAAAAAATGTAATATGTCGGATTTCGGGTAAAATCGGCAGCAACAGCCAAAGTCAATCTTGCCCCCCGGCCCCACCACAATCCACAGAGGCTGCAAAATATCATTAGTGGAGGACCTACCATCAGGTGCAAAATGGTTAGGGGTTGACAAAAACCCGTGAGACTGGGGATGGGTCACCAGCAATCAAGGTCTAATGCTCGTCACTATGTGCGCAAATCCCGTTCCTTAGACCCTGCTTAGAATGGTGGCTTGCAAATGCAAAAAAAAAAATCAATCTGCCTAGCCTTTTCCCGACTATGTTGGGATCGGCTTCCATTCTAACCGGCTGCAGATGAATATACGATACCCCTTGGTAAGACTGGTTGTCAGACTTTCGGGCTTCTGACGACCCGTAACGACTGTCAAAGATCCACAAATAACAGCCGGGACCAACGGCTTAACGTGCTTTCCGAGGCACGGAGGAGTCTCGGTATGTAAAGATGGCCACCCATCCACTGACCAACCCCGGCAAGCGTAGCTTAACCTGATGGATTGACCCGTACGGCTGTTATTACTTAGCCACGAGCTCCTGCAAAAAAAACCATAATATCATTTAATTTTTGTTGATGATTTCTGAAAAAGTGTGCCATTTAGAGACATCGTTTTATTTTTTCTGTAATTTGTACATAAACTTCTATCACATAATTCACATAGAATAATTTCAGATCTTTCTCTTAGCAAACTTCGGAGATAAGGGGGGAACGGTATCTTTTACATTTTTTATCAAAAGTCGAAAACTATGCTGCCTAAAAAAAATGTTTGAAAATGTGCAAACAGCGCTCTTTCATATGATACCCCACATGCCCTAGTAGACCCACTTTGAATTTTTAAGACCCCCCTTTCAGTCCCTGTTGCAAAAATAATATAAATATTTTTATTTCTTTCTTATTTGCAAAATAGTTGGGTAAACGTCATCTAAAACTGTTCCAAATTTCAAGTTGATAGCATTAGTAGTTCTTGAGATATCTAGCTGTGACAGACAGACAGACTGAGTCGCACCATAAGGGTTCCTTTTTACCATTTTGGTACGGAACCCTAAAAATGGTGCTTAGGGTCGTGCACTTGCAGAAAGGCAGGGTTTAACTGCTCTATCGTATGATCCGTTTTGCGAAGGATGAAACTGTAACAACGTCCAGAAGAGGAGGACGAGGATATGGACGACCCAACACCATAGGACGACCCGCCTCCACCTCCAGAAAACGTTGTCCCTCTTTCCCCTCTCGCCCCCAATATCCAGACTGGGTGAGACCTAATTGCGTAACACATTATCGATCGGAGTTAGTTTTATTTTGAAACAAATTGCTAATCCATTGCTGATGTTTGATTTTGGGCTACCTCTGTGTACGCACGGCTACAGATCAAGCTATATATTTCCAGTATTAGCTGATCTCGCATTGTATAGGATTTCCTTACAATGAGAGGTCAGTGTAAACTGGAAATGTATAGCTTGATGCGTAGCCGTGTGTAGGTACTTGTAGATAGATCAATCAATCTGCCTAGCCTTTTCCCAACTATGTTGGGGTCGGCTTCCAGTCTAACCGTATGCAGCTGAATACCAGTATTTTCCATGGAGCGACTGCCTATCTGACCTCCACAACCCAGTTGGGTAATACGATACCCCTTGGTAAGACTGGTTGTCAGACTTTCGGGCTTCTGACGACCCGTAACGACTGTCAAAGATCCACAGGCAGGATTCAGAAAAGACTTCAGCACAATACATCACATTCACACAATAAAACAGTTGATACAGAAGTATAACGAATACAATAAACAAATCTACCTGGCGTTTATAGATTACTCAAAGGCATTCGACAGCCTTAGGCACCAGTACATATGGCGGAGCCTTGAACAACAAGGGGTCCAGAGCAACTATATAGAAATACTTAAGAGTATATACAAATCTAGCAAGGCCAGTATTAAACTAGAATCAACAGGAGAATCATTTCCTATCAAAAAGGGCGTACGCCAAGGTGATCCTCTCTCCCCTACGCTATTTAACGCCGTAACGAGTACATCTTTAGACAGCTAAACTGGGACCACTTAGGTCTGAACATTAATGGAGCTCGCCTAAACCACTTAAGATTTGCCTATAATCTGGTGCTTCTTGAAGAGAATCCAGCAGCAATAGAACAAATGATGCAGAGCCTAGCAAATATAAGTAGAGAGGTTGGCCTGGAAATTAATGCCAGTAAAACAAAATTGATGTCAAACTCAAAGGAAATACACGTTATGGTAGATGGCAACAAGATCGAATATGTCAAAGAATATATTTACTTAGGACAAATAATATCCCCTTCAAATGAAATGACAAAGGAAATAAACAGGCGAATAGCCCAAGGATGGAGAAATACTGGTCACTGAAGGAAATAGTAAAAAGTAAGGATTTAGGCAATGATATAAAAAAGAAAACATTCGAGACCTGTACTCTACCAGTTCTTACTTATGGCTGTGAAACTTGGTCAAAAACACTTCACCACAGGGAAAGACTAACAAAATGCCAACGTGCCATGGAAAGAAGCATGCTGGTGTTAAAAATCAAAGACAGAGTCAGGAACATAGACATGAGAACAAGAACAAAACTCACAGACATTCTTACCCGGATAGGCGTCCAAAAATGGAGATGGGCTGGACATTTGCTACGCCACCCCACTAACAAATGGAGCAAGCAAGTCACCCTCTGCCAACCAAGAGACGACAAAAGAGGAAGGGGTCGCCAAGTCAGGAGATGGGAAGATGACTTGAAACAGACAGCAGGACCATTCTGGTTGAGAGTAGCAAGGGACAGGATCCATTGGAAGGAATTGGAGGAGGCCTATGCCGAAAGGCACACCGAACTTAGGGACCTCTTGTAACCCTATGTTTAGGAATAAAAGGCTATTATCATTATCACTTGATCGAGTTAATTTTAATCTACAATAAATTAAACGAAGTCAAATTATAGAAAATTGTCATTAAAAACGGTTAATAGATTGTATAGCGATATTTACTTATAGTGTACACAGTACTAGCCCAGCTCCATACATTTCTTAAATATTTCCTTTATCTGCTCGACAACGTAAATAACGCAATGAATGTTGTTGAACTGTCAAAATGAAACCGATTCCGATTGATAATGTATTACGCAATTAGGGTGCTGGCTGAGAATCAGCACTTTTACACCGTCAAAATTACTTCCCCCTAAACCCGCCATTCACCACGTCCTAGTGGTTTAGCTGGGAAGAAGTGGCGCACGCGTAACTCAACTCAGTCATAAATCGTCATATCCGATTTTAAAATATTTTTTATAAAAATGAAATACTTAAGTTTAAATAGAACTAGTGGTTCACAGCAATCTTATAACTAGGATGAAACTTTAAAGCTAGAGACAAACTGCACCCTAATTGCGTAACAACACATTAACAATCGGAGTTGGTTTCATTTTGACAGTTCAACAACATTCATTGAGTGGTTTACGTTGATGAGCAGACAAATTTTTCGAACATATGAAGCAATGGATTAGCAATTTGTTTCAAAATGATTCAAATTCCGATTGATAATGTGTTACGCAATTAGGGTGCCGGTCCCACGTACGCAACGTATGCGATGCAACGTGGGAGAATGGATGTGCACACTTGTCCCATGTATGCAACGTAAATTTGCATCAGACGCTGTTATAATTTCTCAGAAGGTGCACTAGTGCGTTTGTAAGTCATGTTTTCTGATCCTGATAGCGAGTTTGAGGATGATTTATTGAGTTTACTATTTTTAAATACATTTGTCCGCGCCACAAGAAAAAAACAAATGTTAAGAAGAGAAGATATTGGGTTCTTGTTATAGAACATTATTATACAAATATGTTATAATAAAAATACTTATAGTAGGTAAAATATAGATATAGGTAATAGATAGGTGGGAAGAAATAGCAAAAAAGCATGGCCAGCCTGGTAAAGGTTGGCCATGCTGTTTTGCTATTCTTCCCATACTGCATTGCATAATGGTATTTAATGCATTTAATATTATAAATGACATCGTATTTTATATTTAAGGTCGATTAGCTGTTCATCTCCCATTTTGACTACTTTGAGAACAAAACGCGTGCTCCAAAGGTTTATTTGTTTATGACGTGCTACGCGTCAGTTCTAGAAACACACTGGTCACACGCGTGGGTAGCGTAGGAACATCCCCTCCACCTTCCCATGCCGATCTGGACATCGCAGGTTGACGTTGCGTGGGACGCGTGTGATTGCGTTGCATACGATAAGTGTGTTTCTATTACATAGTTTTTCATATAAAATCAAGAGTCCAGATATCATAATGCGTTGCATACGTTGCGTACGTGGGATCAGTTTGTCCCTAGCTTAACTTTCTATGATTTACTTATTTATTTAGAAAAATGCTTATTGATTGAAATGGAAAAAAAAAATTAAGTACTTACACGGCTGCCCAAAAAGGTGTGTAATGTTTTCAGGGTTGATGTATGTTTTTATGAACAGATTTGGATGTTTGACACGTGATTTTTTTTCTCTTTAAATAAGTATTAGGTAGGTACAATAAGGGTATAAAATTGAAGGCCTTGAAAGCACATTCCAAAAAAAAAAACTAATTTATTGGCATTTATAGGACATCAACCACGTTCATACATTTTTGGTCCAAATGTGAAAGTGGCCGGCCAAACAAAAATTCTGCTTTATGGCGAGCGCGCACTGCGGTGCGTTTTTCTAACGCATAATCTGTGAAGTATGGAATGTCTTTGAAAAGCGCGCACTGCGGTCATGCGTTTTGTTACTGTAGGCCCCGCCCAGTGCGGCAAAACTAATGTAACGCACCGCAGTGCGCGCTCGCCCTTAAGGTTGGTTTTAAGCCATTTTTTTCGTTTTTTATTACACGACTACCCCAAAAAGGTGTGTAATGTTTTCAGGGTTCATGTATGTATGTGAGTTTCTTTATTCCACAAAAAAATATAAATATTTTTATTTCTTTCTTATTTGAAAAATAGTTGGGTAAACGTCATCTAAAACTGTTCCAATTTTCAAGTTGATAGCATTAGTAGTTCTTGAGATATCCAGCTGTGACAGACAGACAGACTGAGTCACACCCTAAGGGTTCCTTTTTACGATTTTGGTACGGAACCCTAAAAAAGCTATACTTATAATATTGGCATAAATTTTACATAGGTAGGGTGTTCATGCAAAACAAACATTTCATCTTTGGTTGCAAACGATTTAATCAGATTTTAGTAAGACTGAATTGCCACTAAAATGTATAAGTAAAATAAAAATAAATAATTTTAAAAATTTAAAAACACGACTGTCATGCCAAAAAACGAATATTGTAGTTGGCGGACCTCTTAGATTTAAATGTGTTCCACAGAACGGTCCCCCGACACAATGACAATTTATCTGTTAATACAACTTGTTTTTTTACTTTTTAGTTCGGTTTTTGGCATGGCGGTCGTGTTTTTAAATGTTTTAATTTTTTTTTTTCAACTATTTATTTCTGGGTAGGACATTTTATAATAGCCACTTTCAGGTATGTATTCAGTAGGTGCCTACTTACGTGCACGGTGCACGAGTTTTTTGGAACGAAGTTCTTTAAAGCCGCTGATAGACTTGAGCATTCACTTGTAATGAGCATTCCGAGTATGTTAAAATAAACGAGCGTTTAACCGACTAAACGTAATACCTGTCACTTCAGTCGTAATGCTACGACACAGTTATACTCTTCAATTTAGCAACATTATAAAACTAATTAAAAAGTTGCTAAATTGAAGAGTACCTACAACTGTGTCATGTATAGAGATCGGATAATCGGATGCATATTAACCTAAAGTTGAGGTGTTGGCTAAGTATGGAGTGGGCTTTTGGATTAAAAAATTCCAGAATTCCGGTATCGGCCAATTTTGACTTCTGATTATAGAATCGAATGTATAATTTACTTAAGTTCAGATGTTAGTTAATATGAATTGCACTTAAAAAAAAAAAACCCGGGATTCCGGAACGAAAATTTTTAAGTTCTGATTTTGGAATCGAATGTTTTAGTTAGTTACTTGCGTTCAGGTGTTGGCTCATATGGATTGTACTTTTGTATTTAAAAAAATCCCGGGATTCCGGGATTCACAAATTATTAGTTCTGATTATAGAATCGAATGTATATTTACTTACGTTTAGGTGTTGGCTATTAAGGAATGCTCTTTTGTGTCATCAAAATGTCGCGATTCCGGAATTGATAAATTAAGTATTTTTTGAAAGGGTAACTTTTTTATCACTAAATTTTCATAGGGTGTTCTACTCATGAGCAACTTTCACTATGGGATCAACCCGTAAATCACGAAACATAAGTCAGCTGTTTCATACATTTTGGTCGAGTAGGTATTGAACTTTTGTTTCAAACATCGTAATTTTTTTGTGATTTTAGAGTTGGTCCCGCAGTGAAAGCTGCTCAAAATGTAAATCCAAGATGGCGGCTTCAAACATTTTCAAATTTTTCGTCATGGGTACTATTCATGGTTTTCGAGGCTGTTACAGCTGATAGTGACATTAAAATGTGAATCCAAGATGGCGGCTGCGAAAATTTTCTAATTTTTCGTTTTGGGTGTCGTTTTATTGATTTTCGAGGGTGTTAAAGCCGATAGTGACACTAAAATGTAAATCCAAGATGGCGGATGCGAATATTTTTTAATTTTTCGTCATGGGTGTCGTTTTCATGGTTTTCGGGGGTGTTAAAGCTGATAGTGACATTAAAATGTAAATCCAAGATGGCGGCTGCGAACATTTTCTAATTTTTCGTCATAGGTGTCGTTTTATTGGTTTTCGAGGGTGTTAAAGCTGATAGTGACATTAAAATGTAAATCCAAGATGGCGGCTGCGAACATTTTCTAATTTTCGTCATGGGTGTCGTTTTATTGGTTTTCGAGGGTGTTAAAGCCGATAGTGACACTAAATTGTAAATCCAAGATGGCGAATGCAAATATTTTTTTATTTTTCGTCATGGGTGTCGTTTTCATGGTTTTCGGGGGTATTAAAGCTGATAGTGACATTAAAATGTAAATCCAAGATGGCGCCTGCAAACATTTTTAAATTTTTCGTCATGGGTGTCGTTTTAATGGTTTTCGAGGGTTGTAAAATCAACCGAAATGTTCGCAACCATCTTGGATTTATATTTTAATGTCATTATCAGCTTTAATACCCCCTAAAAAACCATGAAAACGATATACATCACATTTTATTTTTTATTTTCGCAGCCGCCATCTTGAATTTACATTTTAACGCCACTATCGGCTTTAAACCCTCGGAAACCATGAAAACGGCAGCCATGACAAAAACTTTGAAATTTTTTGCAGTCGCCATCTTGGATTTACATTTTAATGTCACTATCAGCTTTAACACCCCCCAAAACCATGAAAACGACACCCATGACGAAAAATTAAAAAATATTTGCATCCGCCATCTTGGATTTACATTTTAGTGTCACTATCGGCTTCAAAACTCTCAAAAACCATGAAAACGACACCCATGACGAAAAATTTAAAAATATTCGCATCCGCCATCTTGGATTTACATTTTAGTGTCACTATCGGCTTTGACACCCTCGAAAACCAATAAAACGACACCCATGACGAAAAATTAGAAAATTTTTGCAGCCGCCATCTTGGATTTACATTTTAACGCCATTATCGGCTATAAAACTCTCAAAACCCATGAAAACGACACCCAAGACGAAATATTAAAAAAATATTCGCATCCGCCATCTTGGATTTACATTTTAGTGTCACTATCGGCTTTAACACCCTAGAAAACCAATAAAACGACACCCATGACAAAAAATTTGAAAATTTTCGCAGCCGCCATCTTGGATTTACATTTTAACGCCACTATCGGCTTTAAAACTCTCAAAAACTATGAAAACGACACCCATGACGAAAAGTTGGAAAATTTAGCAGCCGCCATCTTGGATTTACATTTTAACGCCACTATCGGTTTTACAACCCTCGAAAACTATGAAAACGTCACCCATGACAAAAATTTTTAAAATGTTGGCTGCCGCCATCTTGGATTTACATTTTAACATCACTATCGGCTTTAACACCCTCGAAAAGCATGAAAACGACACCCATGACGAAAAATTTGAAAAGGTTCGCAGCCGCCATCTTGGATTTACATTTTCACGTCACTATCGGCTTTAACATTCTCGAAACCCATGAAAACAACCCCACCGATATAGTGACAGTACCTTCCAGGGACAACCATTTTAATTCGGCAGCTTTGTATTTCTCGCGGGGATCACGTGTAAGGTGTAACAAACGGAATATTTATGTGATCCCGATTTCCCGGTATTTCCAAATAAATAAAACCACGTTATTTATGAAGTCCATACCATGTATCCGATTAGTTGTGCATTCCCACATTTTCTTGAATCCCGGGATTTATAGTAAGAAAAAAAATGCTAAGAAGCCGCTTCCATACTTTGTTAGCAAAATATTAACTTTAGGTTAATATGCATCCGATTATCCGATCTCTAGCTCATGTTAGCATGACGACTGAAGTGACAGATATTACGTTGGTTTTTTTGTTTACCTTTATTTAATTACCTAGGTACCTAAACCGAAGGAGTTTAATATAGTTTATCTTGCTAAAAACGGTACCAGATGGCTCTGTATTAATATTAATATAATTATAATAATTGTACAGCGAATGGAACTTCGTTCCAACCGGATGTCCCATGACACCTGACTTTTTTTGCCCTTTGCCCTGAATTGAAACGGTATGTACAGACGCCAGCAGGTCAAGCCACCCGAAACTGTCAAATTTCCCCAATTAACCTTGAACCTAATGCATTAGCGATAAAGATGAAAATCTATTAAAGGTTATTAAATAAAATGTGCTGGCGTCTACATAAAACTTAAGATTGTACGATCATTCTCAGAAGCTGTATGTGATACAAAATCATTACAAACTTTATAATAATTCAAATAGCAAAATAAAACAAAAATGTAACCGTCGATATTTTCGGAAACGGAATGTAAAATACCAAATAACAAGAATAGCAACTAAAAAAAGAAATTTTAAAATTTTTGTTTTTAGTAATTTTTTTTATAAATCATAAAAATGAAATACTTAAGTTTAAATAGAACCAGTGGTTCACAACAATCTTATAACTAGGATGAAACTTTAACTTTGTATGATTTAATTAATTATTTAGAAAAATGCTTATTATGTAGGACCTGTGTTTAGCCCGAATCACTCCAGTGACATAGATTCTGAGTTAGAGGTCGAATCTATTTTAACCCAGCATATACAAATGTCGCTCCCGCCAGCTCCGGTCACAGGTAGAGAAGTGTAGAGAACTATTGTTAGCCTGAAAGACAGAAAGGCGCCAGGAAATTTTGAGAGAACTTCCAAGAAAGGCTGAAGTTTTCCTTACCATCCATACTAATATTATAAATTCGAAAGTAACTCTGTCTGTCTGTCTGTCTGTCTGTCTGTCTGTCTGTTACCTTTTCACGCCTAAACCACTGAACGGATTTCGATAAAATTTGGCAAGGCTATAGATGGTATCCTGGGGACGGACATAGGCTACTTTTTTTTTCAAAAATAATCCTACAGGGGGTGATATAGGGGATGAAAGTTTGTATGGGAAACTCAGTATTTCTAAGTTAGGGATGTGAAAATTAAAATGTATGCTTTTGATAGGAAATAAAGAAATATGCGGTTCAGCGTTTTTGAAAAATCATCCCCTAAGGGGGTAAAATAGGGGTTGATTTTAAAATTTACAAAACTGCACGGATTTCGATAAAATTTGGCAAGGCTTTATATAGCATCCTGGGGAAGGACACAGGCTACTTTTGGTCTAAAAAAATAATCCTACAGGGGGTGATATAGGGGATGACAGTTTGTATGGGAAACTCAGTATTTCTTAAGTTAGGGATGTGAAAATTAAAATGTATGCTTTTGATAGGAAATAAAGACATATGCGGTTCAGCGTTTTTGAAAAATCATCCCCTAAGGGGGTAAAATCAGTGTTGATTTTAAAATTTACAAAACTGCACGGATTTCGACAAAATTTGGCAAGGCTTTATATAGCATCCTGGAAAAGGACATAGGATACTTTCAAAAACAATACTACAGGGGGTGATATAGGGGATGAAAGTTTGTAAGGGAAACCCAGTATTTCTTAAGTTAGGGATAACAAATTTATGCTATTGGTAAGAAGTTAAGAAATATGCGGGTCAGCGTTTTTGAAAAATCATCCCCTAAGGGGGTAAAATAGGGGTTGATTTTAAAATTTACAAAACTGCACGGATTTTGATAAAATTTGGCAAGGCTATAGATAGCATCCTGGGAAAGGACATGGGCTCCTTTTTGTCTTAAATCATAATCCTACAAGGGGTGATAAAAGGGATGAAAGTTTGTATGGGAAACCCAGCATTTCTTAAGTTAGGGATATGCCCTATGTTTTCCACATGAACGTTCCCATGGGATATTTTCCGACATCCACGCGGGCGAAGCCGCGGGCAAAAGCTAGTACTGTATAATGGAATACTAAGTGTTCAATACTTTCCGGACCTTTGAAAGGTGTCACAAATTCTTATGATACACAAGGCAGGGAAACCAACAAATCAAACCACCTCGTATAGGCCTGTCAGCCTCTTATCTATCCTATCAAAAGTCTGAAAAAATTATCCTTCATCGAATTCTGCCTCTATTAGAAAACAATAATACCATCCCAAACCATCAATTTGGTTTTAGGCAGCATCATTCCAGTATTGAACAAGTACATAGAGTAGTTGAGAAAATAAGAAAATCGCTAGAGGAAAAAGAGTACCTACTGTGTATCTGCATTCTTGGACATCCAGCAAGCATTGGATAGGGTCTGGCACGAGGGTCTTCTCTGTAAATTAAGAACAAGTCTTCCGCATAGCTACTACATTCTTCTGAAATCTTATCTCACAGGGAGAACATTTCAAGTAAAGGAATCTCAATCGACCTCTGGAGTCTACAATATCGGAGAGGGCGTGCCTCAAGGCTCGGTGTTGGGACCGATTTTGTATACCTTGTACACTTCGGCCTATCTATCTGTCTATATCTATAAAAATCGATGCCACTTTTCGTTGTAATTTTATAACTCAAGAACGACTAGGCCGATTTAAACGATGAGAAAAATTGGAAAAGTTGCCGGGAAAATTGGAAAATTCTGGAAAACTGAAAGTGGATTTTATATGGGAATATTGAAATTGGGACAGGACATCTGTCGGGTCAGCTACTATTATATAAAAATCAATTGCTGTTCGTTTGTCTCGCTAAAACTCAAGAACGGCTGGGCCGATTTAGCGGATTTTAGTTTTGAAGTGTTTGTTCAAGGGAAGCTTGAAACGGTGAGAAAAATTGGAAAAGTTGTCTGGAAAATTGCAAAATTCGGGAAAACTGAAAGTGGATATAGGAATTTTGAAATATTGAAATTGGGATAGGACAACGTCTGTCGGGCCAGCTGGTATATCTTCTTTCTTATATATAAAAATCAATTGCTGTTCGTTTGTCTGGCTAAAACTCGAGAACGGCTGGGCTGATTTTGGTTTTGAAATGTTTGTCGTAGTCCAGGGAAGGTTTAAACGGTGAGAAAAATTGGAAAATTCGGTAAAACTGAATTGGGACAGGACAACGTCTGTCGGGTCAGCTAGTATAGAGTCTGGCCACGCTAACTCTGCAGTGAAATAAATGGGCAGCCTCCTCCCTTTGATTGGCAAGCTTTTCGAAAAAATCATCCTCAACAGGATGCGTCCACACCTAGAAACCATACGTCCTGGACACCAATTCGGCTTCAGACAGCAGCATGGTACCATCGAGCAGGTCCATAGGTTGACAGACACGATTAGACATACGCTGGAAAACAAAAAATACTGCTCTGCGGTCTTCCTGGACATCAGTCAGGCCTTTTATCTCTATAGGGCCTAGGGTCTGGCATGTCGGCCTCCTGTTTAAGTTGAAAAAAATACTTACCCCACTCGTTCTTCTCTATACTAGAAAGCTACTTAGACAAACGATGTTTCGAAGTCAAACTTAATCAAGTCACATCAGACCTGCACGAAATCAGGTCTGGCGTACCTTAGGGGAGCATTTTGGGGCTCGTGCAACCTCACCTCACTGCTGACATACCTACAGATGACAATACCTTAATCGCCACGTATGCAGACGATACTACAATAATGTTAGTACACACCAACCCTGATGTTGCATCAGCAAACCTGCAGAAACACATTGGTGATATCGAAAAGTGGCTAAAGATATGGAGAATAAAGGCGAACCAAAGCAAATCTGTACACGTCACCTTCACTCTGAGAAAAGGCAACTGTCCCCCAATCACATTAAACGGAGATCAAATTCCACACGATGACTCTGCAAAATACCTCGACATGCACCTAGACAGAAGACTGGCTTGACAAAAGCATATCTGGAAGAAACGAAAGACCCTACACTCAAAGCTCAGAAGCATACAGTAGGTACTGGCTGATTGGTAAAAGGTCTCAGTTAACCAACGAAGGCAAAATGGTAATATACCTACAAAGCAAATGCCATTTGTTTAGGCCCTCTGTGGTGTTGGCAAGGCAAGTCTGATGTCTTTAGAATCTAATCTTTTTTTAGTATTTAAAGTTTAGATACTAAAAAAAATACAAACGATTTTGTTCATGCCCATTTTTTTAAAAAAGGCTACAAAAGCGTAACATTAATTACTTAATCTAAAAGATAATATTACTTAACAGCGCAAATATTACAAAGCGGTAATAACAATGGCACAGAACTAAACATTACAACATCATTGTACAAAAAAAATCCGAAACACAAACTTTTCAATTATCTCTGCATTGGAATAAACATGTAAAAATCAAACAAAAATACCGAGATATAGTATTTCAAAGGTCTATACATAGACACATCGCATTGCGCATAGCAGATTCATTTGACATCGCTGCGGCATAAGAATAAAATCGCAAACTGGCAACACATAATCGCAGTCAAGTCAATTTCTGCGTAGCAATGAGATATGTCTTGTCTTACCTACTAAAGAAAGTCGCCTCTGGAGGGCTCTTACTAACAAAACACCAATTAAAACAATAGTTTAACTTTGGAATGAAAAAATCAGTCTCAAATATGTAGAGTAATGATGGAGTAGTAGATTCAGGCAGGCTGTGGGCGGCGGCTGTGCGTGCGCATGTGGCGCGTGATCATATCGCGGCGGCACGCGGCGTACGGGCACGACGGGCAGCGGTAGGGCTTCTCGCCCGTGTGGGTGCGCTGGTGCGTGGCCAGGTGGTCGGACCGCGAGAACACCTGCCCGCAGGACGCGCACGAGTACGGCTTTACGCCGCTGTGCAGACGCGCATGCCGCGTCAGCATGTCGGACCGCGCGAATTTGCGGTAGCACACCTCGCACTCGTAAGCGCGCACGCCCTCGGGCTTGCTCCGGTGGCGAGACGCGATATGCTTCACCAGCCGGTCGTAAATCGAGAACTCTTGCCCGCATGCGTGGCAGCTGAAAAGCCCTGCTGTCTCGCGAGGCGACTTCACGCTCAGGTCCAAGGGGACGTCCACGTCTCCCCCTTGTGGTGTGTCGTGGACTAGCCAGGATGGCGTGGGGTAGTTGTTGTTGTTGTTGAGCTGGACTGCCAGCTTATCCAGCAGGCGGGACAGCCGGTGCTTCTTGTGCTCGAAGATCGGGGTGTGCGCGGGCGGCAGCGGCTCCATGCTACCTGCACGCGTCGTCGGCGTGCTGGGCCCCGCGCCCGCCACCCCAAATGGGGCTGGTGGCCAACCTGCGGACAAGGAACCAAATGGTAATGGTGTTTAAAAAACTGGTATCATTATGGTATAATATGTAGTAGGTACCTACTTATTTTAAATAGGGACGTTATTGGTGAATCTTTATTTACGAATAGGTATGTTATATGGCACAGGCAACTGAAGGAACACGGGTAGGTTTTAGTCAGTAAAAGTCTGACACGCCCGCCATTTGCTCCGCTCAGAGCGGTAGAAGTAATTCCCCATCCACAAATAAAAAAAAAGCAGATTTTTCAATAGTCAGATAACTTTTATCTGAAGAATAAATGTGACAGTTTGACAAGAGTTTGTAGCTGTCAAACCGCCATATTTATTCCATATTAAGTTATCCGACGATTGAAAAATTAGCCCTTAGCCCCGTGTGACTGACACTGGCTTGGCCACATCAGGGATTTTACTTTTGATAACACAAAAATTTAGTCGTTAATTAGTCGAAATTTGTCGCCAAATATCAGAATTTGTCGGTCACTGGTTCAAAAGTTATAAGGGGTCATTGGTGGCCGATCTGGAGAGAGTCTCCCCAGCTTGGCCACCTTTATATCTCAAAAACTAGGGCACCTAGCGAAGATCTGTTTTCTCCCAGATTTATTAGCTAATTAGTCGAAATTAGTCGCCAAGTCACAGATTTAGTCGGGTCTTAGTTTAGAAGATATAATGAGTTCAATTTTTAAGTATAGTTCAAGAGCTAGATTGAAGAGTTTACGATCTTTATAACTACACTGTCGTATTAGGTAAGCCTGTGATGATAGTTGTATGTGTGTTTTAAATAAATAATAAATAAATGTAGGTTTATATGAAATAAAATATTTTGATTTTGATTTTGACTGGGTTTCAAGTATAGAACCCATTCAGTGGGTTATCCATATTGAAGGGATAACCCTTTTACTGGGTTTCAAGGCTAAAACCCATTCAAGGAGTTACACATAATAAAGGTATCATAAACGGCTTAGGTACCTAATAACCCCTTCGAAAGATTTTTAGGTAACTTTTAACCGGGGTTGTACAATCCCTGCTAGAAAGCCCTAATACCGTTTTGAGAGAGAGACATTAGTTATTTATGCAACTGACGTATAATAAGGGGTATTAAAACACGAATGTGGGTTGTGGTGGGGTCACGAGTGTGATAATAGTATCACATGAGTGTTTAATACCTAATTATGTACAGTTGCATACAAGACTTTATACATCCATGTTATCAATTCTCTATAAAAGGTTCTGAAACAGTTTTTTGCAATACTAATACTCGTATCGAACATGGCGGCCGGCGTCATAGTAGTTATACGACGTGAATTCGAATAAGTTCTTTTTTTTAATTACGGCGCTGTTGAGAGTGAAACGCGCGTGCATTACAATGTTCTTTTTTTGTAAACGAGTTGCGTTATGAAATTCAGTACAACATTAAAGCACCCGTTTGGATGTAATTATGGTTACCATGGTTACTATGACACTGGCTGTTTTAATGTTGGCAATAAGCTAACTGTTTCAGAAACTTTTATAGAGAATTTATAGCATGGGTGTAGATAAACGTACTTTAGTGTATTATCGTTATGGCAACAGATAAATATCAAGATCGATGTCGTTCCCAGAAATTAGTACCTACCCAAACCCTCTCAACGAAATTCTACGTAAAAACTTCAAACCTAATTCAGATTTTTTTTCTATTATTACGTTTCCCTCGAACAGCTGAATGTGATGGCTATGATGCATATTCATCGACTTTTCAGCGAAACCGAACGCAATTATGGTATAAATAGGTAAGTACTTGGTTAATGCAGCAATGTAATAAAGCTTCATCCAGAATTGCAAATAGATCCGTTCTACTCCATTCCAACAGGGTGCTCCCAACCCACAGATATTCTATATCTGGGACACAGATATTCTATATCTGTGTCCCAACCCAACTGCACAAATTGAATGCGCTTTACTTACCTTACGACTGTAATTAGTTACAAAACATCGAAATCTATTCATTTATCTTGCAATATAACTCATTGACGCCTTTCTATGAAATGCATGACTGTTCTATACAGGGTGTTTCTTTTAAGATGTCAAGCCAGTGCGAGCTGATAGCAGAGTACCATACATCGATTTAACCCCCATGTATGTTCTACGATTTTTTGTAGTTTACGAGTTATAATTTTTTTTCGATATTTTTCCTGATTCAACGAGATGATGGTTTTAAAAAATTATATCTTTTTTTTGGGTCAACTTTGAACAGGAATGTACTAAATAGGGCATTATTTGCTGAAATCGGGCGTTGAAAGTGGTGTATCTGAAATCTTGTGATTTTATTTATTATTATCTTTGCATATTTTTGTCAATCCTCATAGTTACTATTCCTCTACGTTTAAGCATAGCTCAGTTGATAATAAAAACATAAATTTTATACCTACTACTATCCTTAACCACTACCATTGATATGAAATGAGGGATCCAAAATAACTAGAAAACTACAAAAAATCGTAGAACATACATGGTGGTTCAATCGATAGGTAGGTATGGTACTCTGCTATCAGCTCGCAATGGCTTGACACCTTAAAAGAAACACCCTGTATATCTGCCCCATGTTACCCCCGTACCTACCACACGGCACAATAGAGGCTTATGAAAACAATTAAGGCCGAACTATACGCCAATGACCTTGAGTGGTTAGCTTGCGCGTTCTGTGCTGAGCTCACGCAACGCGTCGTACGTCTGGCCAGTAATAGGACTCGCCCATCAAGGAGCGCTGTCCCAAATTAGACGCATTATTAATGTATTATACATAAAACAAAAGGCATTTTAATAAAACACGTATACTAAAAGATAAATAATTAAATTACCTTTAAAATGGTAAAGGTTTCATAAAAATACGCCTGACAGTTTTAGCGTGATTCTCAGTTTTTTATGTGCGTTAGACATAACTTTACAAATTAATTACACTATTTAATATAAACATATTCTGAAATATTCACATATTAAGTTATTAAGAAAATGCTCTAATTTAACATATATGTATTTTTTCCAAATCATTAATAGGTACTACTCGTTTAGACGTGATCTTCAGTTTAAAATCATCAAAAGTCAGATAGCGTCGCAGAATTAATTTTGTAATTATCTTCCCTTTAAATAAGCTTCGCGCTATGCTTCGCTAAAGGGCAGGTGATACTTTTAAACGTAAATTAAACTCACTCAAATAACGATAGTAGACCACTATGCAGCTTTAACGCATCTGTCTTTGTATAAATGGCCAATCTTATCCCGCACCTTCTATTGGTACTAGGTAAGAAATTTTCGACCAATGACGTGTCGGAAGGTTCATAAAGGAACCCCAAGTAGAGGGAACGAACACTGCAGCACTGGTACAACGGGTACAACAGATTTTTTTCTTATAGTTTTTGTTGTATGAGGCGTATAAGATATCCGCTTGGGGAGGAGCTCCACTGGAAAGACGAATGACCAGTCAAATCCGATGGTCATAGTTAGAAAAACATGCAGAAAGATTATGAGTAGGTACCGGCTTTTCCTGAAAACAATGGAACTTGCCGGGAATTTTGGAAAACAGGAGCAATTTTTGGCTTGCGTTCCCCAGCCAGAACGTGACCTTAGGCGTGTGTTCACCAACATGCAAACCGCCGGTTAGGTACTTAAACAGTTGGTTTATGTCAAATTTCTTTCTAAATTTGACACAAACCAACTGTTGAAATTCCTAACCGACGGTTTGAATGTTGGTGAACATAGCCTTTAATGAATCACCCGGCGATAATTTTCACAATAAAGGGTTCCGTAGTTCAAAAGAATTTATACCAAAAACAAACTTAACATTGAAATCCCAAAAAAAAAATTCTAAGCAATGGCGTATATAAGTGATAAAATTACAAATTAACAATTTTTGGACTTTACTTTACTTCTTGCTAAATTTCATTATTCTTGGTTAACGGGAAGTACTCTATAGGTTTTGATTTACATGCGAGTATCAAAATATGTCGCATAAATGGCCGTATTTTAAATAAAAGTGGAAGTGAGTACTTATTAGGATTTTTTTTTATATTTTACTTTTTCAAATAATAATGTAATAATAGCCCTCTTCCTACAACCTATTTTGCTGCGCCCGACAGGGTCCACAATGATCTATGTAAACTGATGTATATTTTATAATGTACCTACCACCTATGCTAACATTGTGGAATGCAAATAAATATATTGAGTATTGAGTATTTTTATATATATTAAAAAAAAAAAAGCGTAGGTATAGCGTTATAGCGTTGACTTAGAAGCTTGAGTTTTTTAGGACTCCAAGAGACTATAGACTTCCGTATTTGATATTATTTTCAACATGATACCACCACGCGTTCCTGAGAAAAAGGGTCTTGACTAACAGACAGACAGACAGACGGACAACGAAATGATCCTATAAGGGTTCAGATTTTTCCTTTTGACGTAGGTACGGAACCCTAAAAAAGGCAAAAAATTACGATTTTTTTAATTTTTATTGTAAAGATAAAAAACTAATAATCTGTTTCCACCATTGACACGAATTACAGCGATTTGGCATGCTTTAAATCAGTTAATCCAAATTACTCTGAGGAATGGCCTACGTTCTTTCTAACAAATCAAAAAGTTGTTGTGGGGTGTGCACGGCATCCATACTCAGCAGAAGCTCTTCTTTGGAGCATATCCCATGCGTGCTCAATGGGGTTGAGGTCTGGCGATTGAGCAGGCCACGGCAGAACGTTGATGCGAGCATCGGCAAGAGTGCGTGTTCCAACTCTAGCCGTGTGTGGACGTGATATTGTCGTACATTAGTTGAAACGAATCACCCAACCGGCTTCGCAAAGGGATGATCACGTCTGAATTAATCCTCTCCCCATAAATCTGAGCATTGAGGTTGCCCCCGATCCAAATGAAATCGGTTCTTTCACCAATCCAAACCGGCCCAAATCATTAATATTGTTTCCCCTCCAAAAAATTAACTTCCTGACAAAATTTCAAACGTTCTTGACGTCCACAGGTCCTTCAAACTCATCGAGATTCATCGGAAAAGCAAACACAACGCCAGTCTTCTTCCTCTCAATTTCTGTGTTCGCGAGCCCATTGTAAACGGGCCTTACGATTGCGAGGTTCTATAGACGGAACTCTCAGTGACCTTCGGGAACGCAGTCTCACTTCACGTAAACAATTTTGGATGGTTTGGCAGCATTCTGGAATCTAGACGTAAAACGCACTGACAGAATACGAAACACCACGCTGCGCTCCAAAACGGGTATCCTAGACGTACGCAAAAAGGCTGCCAAGCTAAAATAGGATTGTGCGGGTCATCTCATAGTGACCGCTGGGCAATAGTCTCCACACGGTGGGTACTTGAGGATGCACGGCGCCGCTGAGGCCGGCCCAGTAAGCGTTGGCGAGACGACTTAAACGCGTACCACAAGGGTTGGATCGAGGTGGTCCTGGAAAAGGATGCTTGGAAGGGTTTAGGGGAGGCTTTTGCTCAGAAGAGGGACAGTGTAGGATGTCAAAAAAAATAACATCACGCCTTATTTCCCGAAGGGTTGGGCAGAGGTGTGTAGGATCCTATTAGCTACCTACCTACACCCACATTTTGCCAGTTATGTTTCAAGTCCCATGTAATAAGGGCGAGCCTATTGCCACCAACCGGGCAACTCCGGTCTGCTACTGAGATATTCCATATGGAAAAACTTAATGATACTCTTTGGCCGTTTGGGGTTGAAACCCTTGGGCCGTGGGGTCCGAGTGCTCATAGTTTGTTTAAGGATATCTCCAAACGGCTTGTTGACACTTCCCGTGACCCAAGGGCTGGCTTTTACCTTGGCCAGAGGATTAGCATTGCCATACAACGTGGCAATGCCGCCAGTCTCTTGGGTCCGCATCGCTGTCGACTCTACCACCAGTCGACAGCGATGCGGAGGAATTTTTCGACGATTTTAGTTTTTTATTAGTTTTAGTTAGTTTAAGATATTATATTTTTAACTTATTTTAGTTTATTTGAAATATATGCTTTTAATTTTTTATAACACTAATATTATTTGAATATTAGGTATATGATTTTTTTCACCAAACGAGCGAAGCGTTTCAGGGGGCCTACTCCATAAGTTCGTCCGTCCGTCCGTTCATCCGTCCGTCTCACATAACGATCCATCAAAACAAGTGTAAAAGTTAAATTATTCGGACAGGCAAAAACACATCGGGAGTAGGGACAACTGTCAAATTGTGTTGTCATTCATACTTCGTTCGGGCCCCGAACCAATCATCTGTCCGTAGGTGATACGGAGTAGGAAACGCCCGTAACGAAGGCCGAAACTACGGACTTCGTGCTTAGGGAGTAGACCCCCTGGGTCAAGTCTGGCAAAATTTGCTTTCGTTTGTCAGTTTGTTGCTAGTCCTCTACAAATCGTATTTTACAACCGATCTGGACGAAACTTGGTTTAAGGTTTTACGACTTTATAGATTTTTTGTCGTCGGGGATTTTTGATTGGATGGGTAGTAGACCGAGAGGTGACAGGATTTTTCATAACGATCATGGATACGATTAGATTTACTTCAATGGGTTGTAGAGAAGTCCCCTAGTGTGAATGATGTCGGTCTGCCTGCTCTGAGTGGTTGCAACTTCGAGTTATAGCGCTTACATTGTTGCGAAAAAAAACGATCAGAGAAATGGTATTCACATTAGGGGACTACTCTCCCATTGAACTAAATCTAACCGTATCCATGATCGTTATAAAAAATCCTGTGACCTCTTAGTCTATAGGTACTTCCTCCAAAAAGGGGCAAAAAGGGGCTACTGGATATATCCGCTTTTCAGATCCGATTTCGATGGTTATTTTTAATTTGAAAGGTGGTATCTTTAAGTTGGTCTCATAAAAAATTGTGAAGATCTGATGAGGATCTTCGGCGTGATGATCAGAGTAGCTCCTCAAAATGCAGTAAATTGCTCACTTTTAGATTTCTACAAGAGGAATCTTATCTCTAACTACTAGGTAGGGATTGATGGAGCACATGGGACATCCTTCCTTCTCATCATAAAACTAGAGAATTCTGAAAGTAAGTAATTATCATTGTTGGAAAAAAGTAAAAAGTACTGTTCGCAGAACTAGGTAGGTACTAGTTTTAAGTACTTACCTACGTAAGTATAATGTGCCCCATGTAAATTGCACACTGAGCAGAAATAAATAATCTCATTTTACACTTGCAAGCATTGTAATTAAGCACCTACTGCAATTATCTTGAGTAGTTACTATGCCTATGTATATACCGATAGTATAGTAATAAATAAGTGTTACCAACAGCGTGGTATTAGAATGAATAATGACATGCTCTTTGCTTCCTGACTGTCAGCTCAGAACATCACATGTTCCAATTTAAAACTTAATGTAGGTAGGTATCTGGTAAATAAAGTAAATCATCAAATAACTTCTCCCGCTCTGGGTGGAGCGGGAGGGCGTGTCAGACTTTTACTGACTAAAACCCACCCGTGTTCCTTCAGTTGCCTATGCCAGGGCCGCGGTAACCCCTTCAGACAACCCGCGACCCCAGTAGTTTTTTTACAGTCTATCAATGATACGTTCTAGTGTTGGAGTAAGTACTTTTTACAAGCTTTTGTTCGTCTATGTATTTATTTTATTTATTTATTACAGACATACCTACATACAGCTATCATGTAAGGTCCTTTTCAAAATTTGCAAGTTTTAGACCTACTTCCCGGTGTTCGATTGAGCTGTTTGGTATACCTACGTATGTAAAATCGCTGACAATGAAATATTTTGGTATCATCAAGCTGATCTGATGTTGGAGCCGGAAGGTGGCCACAGGTACTCAGTAATAAACGAAGCAACTCTATCGAGGTTGGGCTCGTTTGCTTCGTCTTGATAATATCCAGAATAATAATTGCTTGTTAAAAAAAATAATACTCTTGTATAACCTTCCAACTGTGACGATCGGACCTTCGTGGTCCCTCTCGCAGTCAAAAGGATAAGCAGCAGAAGTAATTAAAAATTCTAACAAAATCGTAGTATTAAGTACCTACTCTTTATCGTCGAAGTATTGATCGAGTTGGCAACAACACATGGAAGGCTACTTTTTTTTTCTCTACTCTGTTTAACAAAAGTTCAACAAAAAGCATCTGAACGACCTAACACCTTCCCTTTGCTCAAACATGAGTACCTAATACGAGCTGCTAACCACTGGCCATCATCATAAACATTAAGGAATATCCAAAGTCATCTATTAAAACAGTTATTATGCCTACTACCGGTTACTAACCACCTATACCTGGTCTAATAAAAAAATATACGTACATATCTCAAGATGTCTCGAATGCAGTTTCCAACGTTTAAAATCAGATGCATCTATCCAAAACGGGCAAATTGATACAATCCTTTGGTGTGTATTTTTTTGATGCACTTCGTTTTAGCACAGGAGGTGCGTGAGTGAACGGTACGTAAGGTCGCCGGGTCGTGCGACCGGTCCAACCGCCCCCGCGCTCGCGAACATGAAGCATTCACACGCGACACACGTCTGCCGTCCTGCACACCGCCGGGCTGACTGCCGCTCCCTCGCCTCCCTCCCCCGCACACCTGCGCGCGCGCAGCAGCGAAAACATTGCGATGCATCCACGCAAACGCATGCGCGTACGTACCGACATCCGTTAACTAATAAACATATTAGTCGTGATTACACGTCGCTGGCGAACGCAGCGGAGATTTGGTGAATGATGAATTTGTAAGTGGCTGGTAAACAATAGTAGAAGACCAGGGTCAAACGTCAATCCCTTCTTGAAAACTCGAAGTGCTTAATTACCGGGTTACTGTAACCTAACTAACTTGGTGTCGAGTCCGGTAGAAAGCTAACTGTTCCACTAAGTGCAACTACTTGCGTGCCGTTCGGCGCCTACAGTTTCGTGAAGGACTGATATTTTAGTTGTAGGTGGCACGAAAATAAGTACCTAGGTACGTGTTAGTCGACGGTGATTACCGCTTTTGACAACAATTCCCAGTAAATTGAAATTTCACTAAGGTCACCTGAAGCCCCTGAAGGTCACAGTTGGGTAGGTTGTACCAACTAAATTCTTTTTAAATGTAGTTTGGTACAACCTACCCAACTGACACAAAGACAAATAGACCTAACAGTTTTATAACGTGCAAGTGACATTCAAGTATTCAGCCGGTGTAGTAAAGCGATCGAGGTCGATTATAAAAAAAAGATTCCGACGAACTGAGAACCTCCTCTTTTATTGAAGTCGATTTCGTTCGTCATACCTCGGCTACTTACGTTAAACCATTTGACTAAGGGTCAACGAGAGAGAGGCAACTGAAGAATCCAACTCGGTTGGGAAGTGCTGGGAAGCTGACGACGAAAGTCTCTAATCAGTGCGTGAGCGCAAGTATTCAGTGTGACACCGAAGCTCACCGTGATAACTTAGGTGAAGTGATCTTGAGGTGCGTCTCCCGGGCACGGGCACAATAGTAGTGGAAGGAACTCAATCAATCTGCCTAGCCTTTTCCCAACTATGTTGGGGTCGGCTTCCAGTCTAACTGGATGCAGCTGAATATCAGTATTTTACATGGAGCGACTGCAGACCTCCTCAACCCAGTAACTGGGTAATACGATACCCAACGGTACGGTCAGACTTTCGGGCTTCTGACGACCCGTAACGACTGTCAAAGATCCACGAATGACAGCCGGGACCAACGGCTTAACGTGCTTTCCGAGTCTCGGTATGTAAAGATGGTCACCCATCCACGGACCAATCCCGGCAAGCGTAGCTTATCCTGATGGATCGACCAGTGCGGCTGTTATTGTTTAGCCACGAGCTCCTGTGGAAGGAACTGTGGGGTTTTAACCCTCCGTTCTCCCCAGACGGAGTGTATCCATGATCTACCCACAAAATAAAAACTTTTTAACAAAAAAAAACCGACTTCCAAAAATCACTACAAAGTGAAAAATAACTTTGAAGTCGGTGTCTTTCGTTTTTTATTTACTTTCTTTTTTTTTGCCACCGACTTCCGAAATCAAAGTTATTTTTCACTTTGTAGTGATTTTTGGAAGTCGGTTTTTTTTTTTGTTAAAAAGTTTTTATTTCTCGCTTTTTAGTGGGTCTGTTTATAATTTGTATAAGTTACAATAGTCTAATGTCAATTGCTCATCACATGTTACAAAATATTGCTTTTCCCGATGCTGGGACGTTAATTGTTGAGGAGTTCTGCTGGTAAGAACCAGGAGAACTCCTCAACAACCACTCACCACACGCATTGTTTGACGAGCGGAAATTGCTTAGCAACCATATTAAAGTAATCGAATCGCAACCCGTGAAATATTTATCATTGAGTAGTTCCGGTAGCCATCTGTGGTCTTCATCATCAGTTCCACTTCACCAAGTGGTGCTTTCCGAGAGCAAATGCACAAGCTACTATAAAAAATACCCAAATCGCTATAGGTGTGCCTATAATATTTGAAGAGTTCCTTCGATTTCTCCAGGATCCCATCATCAGAACTGGATTTTGAAAAAAATGGGACCATTTGGGAAGTATACCCTTTCCAACAAAAAAATAATTTTTCAAATCGGTTGGCAAGCGACGGAGTTATGCGCGAACAAACATAAAAAAAAAAAAAAAAAAAAAAAAAAAATACAAACATCCGAATTGAGAACCTCCTCCTTTTTTAGAAGTCGGTTAAAAAATAGGGCAGTTATGGGACTCCCGACAGAAGTGAAAACTACTAGTATGCATAGCATGTCGCGGTGTCGAGGTGTTGCGGTGACGCAGTGACTCGAACCCGTAAGATTTCCCCCTACCAACAGTCGCTCAATGCGCATAAAGAAAAAAAAAACAACAGACTACCAAAAAAAAAACCGGTCAAGAGCGAGTCGGACTCGCGCACCGAGGGTTCCGTACCATCATTTATATGTAATTTTTGTTGATGATTTCTGAAAAACTGCGCTATTTATAGACATCGCTTTATTTTTCCTGTAATCTATACATAAACTTCTATCACATAAAATAATTTCAGATTTTTCTCTATGCAATCTTCGGAGATAAAGGGGGGAACTGTATTTTTTTTTAAATTTTTCATCAAAAGTCGAAAAATATGCGGCCTAAAAAAAAGAAAAATTTTTTTGAGAATGTGCAAACGGCGATCTTTCTAATAACCGCACTTCGAATTTTTAAGACACCCTTTCAGTGCCTGATTGCAAAAAAAAACACATTGAAGTATATATTTTTGTTTCTTTCTTATTTGCAAAATAGTTGGGCAAACGTCATCTAAAACTGTTCCAAATTTCAAGTTTATAGCATTTAGTAGTTCTTATAACGTATAATCGATCCTAGGACCGCATGCTCTGGAGTCTGGAGAAGCGTACACGACCGCTACACCGACGATCAGACAGCCAGTGTTTTTTATGTTATTCAAATTAGATATTTTCTCTAAAGAATTTTAATACTTATTGTACCTACCTACACGAGATTGGCAAAGTAGCCTAGAAGATGCAATTTCAGTTTTCCCGAATTTTCCAATTTTCCCGGTAACTTTTCCAATTTTTCTCTTTTTAAGAACATTCCTGCGACTTCAAAAAATATTTGAAAAAAAAAAATGCCGAATTGGTCCAGCTGTTTTCGAGTTTTGCGCTTAGCAACACATTTAGCCGTTTATTGGGTCTACCAAAATGGAAAAAAAACCGGTCAAGTGCGTGTCGGACTACGCACAATGAAGGGTTCCGTAATTGGGATGAAATTATCCCAAGAACAAATTAACATGTTCTCCCATACATTCCAACAGTAAATGTAAGTTGGCACTCACAATATTGAGAGATTTACCATGTTATTTTAAGACCACAAACTTCTTATAGGTTTTCCTGTAATCTACAGGTACAGAACTATTTTCTGTATTTTTAAAAAAAAATTAGGCTAAGTAGTTTCGGAGATAAGGGCGGTGCGAATGGTCAATTTTCGTCTATTTTCTTAACTTTAAAACTATTTATTTTAAAATTATTAAAAAAATATAATAAGTCCTTTCATTTGATATATCACACGGTACGGTCACACGGTTATTTGCCCCCTAAAAGTGACCCCCATATTCAAAATTTATTTATTTTCTTCAGCCATACGTGTTTGGGTCACAGAACTTAATCGGTCCATTAGATTCGGAGCAAATTGGCTGTGACAGACGGACAGACAGACACATGAGTGATCCTATAAAGGTTACGTTTTTTCCTTTTGATGTACGGAACCCTAAAAAGGAACCCTTATGGTGTGACTCAGTCTGTCTGTCACAGCTGGATATCTCAAGAAGTACTAATGCTATCAACTTGAAATTTGGAACAGTTTTAGATGACGTCATCCAACTATTTTGCTAATAAGAAAGAAATAACAATATTTTTTTTTTTGCAACAGGGACTGAAAGGCGGTCTTAAAAATTCAAAATGGAGCTACTATGACATGTCATATGAAATAGAGCGCTGTTTGCACATTCTCAAACATTTTTTAATTTTTTTTTAGGCCGCATAGTTTTTGATTTTTTATGAAAAATGTAAAAAAAAATACCCTTTATCTCCGAAGTTTGCATAGAGAAAAATCTGAAATTATTCTATGTGATAGGAGTTTATGTATAGATAGATTACAGGAAAAGTAAAAAAAATGTAATTAAATGTAAAGAGCACGGTTTTTCAGAAATCATCAACAAAAATTACATATAAATGATGGTATGGAACCCTCGGTGCGCGGGTCCGACTCGCTCTTGCCCGGTTTTTTTGTATAGATATACAAGTTAACAATATTTACACTAGGTACTGAAGTAAATGACTAACTAACTAACATACAAATAAATACAAAAACAAAAGAACACTTAGCCGTCGAAGTAGGTTTTCGTCCGCATCGCTTTCATCCGGAAACGTGCCGAGAAGACAGGCAGCATTGCCACGTTGAATGGCAATACTAATTCTTTAGCCAAAGAACGAGCCAGCCCTCTGGTCACGTGAAGTCTCGACGTATTTACATAATCTACAGGGTGTAAGGGACAGCCCTCCGCAAACTGATAGGGTGAATTCAGTATGTCATACTAAGATGACAGGTACATGATTTTTTTTCAGGAACGTTAAGGGAATCCAATAAACCTGATTTGTTTGTGTTTTTGTGCACAAATCGGAGCGTCTATTGCTAGTTGGGAGGGGTAGGTAATAGGTATGCGGTGAGTTCGATGAACTCTGTAGCTCTGTAGACAGAAAATGAACAGCTGATTTCACGCGTCGTTGGTTAGAGTATTTCAACATCCATTGCTGGTTTTTTTTTGTTTGCTGTTTTTTTTTTGCAGTTTTTTTTACATAAATGGAGTGCTGCGAAGACACAATGCAATTTAAATTGAAATAATGAAAATGTAACTGAAATTTTTTTTGAAAAAATGAAATTTTGCCTGAGAAAATTTCCGGTGGAATATGATTCAAAATGAGGAGCTGAATGCACCCTGTTAGTTTGCGGAGGGCTGTCCCTTACACCCTGTATATAAATAAAAAGAGAAGTCCTGACTGACTGACTCATTAACGCACAGCCCAAACCCTTGGACCTAGAAAGCTGAAATTTTGCACAGAGGTTCCCTTTATAATGTAGACAAGGAATAAGGAAGGAATTCCCGGTAGCAGGTTCCCTTGGGATATTTTCCGATATCCACGCGGGCGAAGCCGCGGGCAAAAGCTAGTTATAAATAACCGTAAGAATCATCATTAAGTGTACATCTATCATAGTTAGATTTTTGTTCTAAAATGTCATGATTTCGGAAATCATGACATCAATCTTTTGGTAATTATTGGTAGGTGTAATTATGCTAAAAGTAATGTAGCCCTAAAGTTCCGATTGAACTAAACTAAGTCCTACTTGCATCACAAAAAAAAACCGGTCAAGAGCGAGTCGGACTCACGCACCGGGGGTTCCGTTCCGATTTCTGAAAAAGTGTGCTATTTAGAGACATCGTTTTATTTTTCCTGTAATCTTTACATAAACTTCTATCACATAGAATAATTTCAGATTTTTCTCTTTGCAAACTTCGGAGATTGGGGGGGGACGGTATTTTTTTTTACATTTTTTATCAAAAGTCGAAAACTATGCGGTCTAAAAAAAATAAAAAATATTTTAAGAATGTACAAACAGCGTTCTTTCATATGATACCCCACATGCCCTAGTAGCCTCACTTTGATTTTGTAAGACACCCTTTCAGTCCCAGGGGGTCTACTCCCTAACCACGAAGTCCGTAGTTTCGGCCTTCGTTACGGGCGTTTCCTATTCCGTATCACTTACGGATGGATTATTGGTTCGGGGCCCGAACGAAGTATGAATGGCAACACGATACGACAGTTGTCACTACTCCCGATGTGTTTTTTTTGCCCGTCCGAAAAATTTAGTTTTTACACTTGTTTTGATGGATCGTTAAGTCAGACGGACGGATAAACGGACGGACGGATGAATGGACGGACTTCAGGAGTAGGACCCTGTTACAAAAAAAATATAAATATTTTTACTTCTTTCATAATTGCAAAATAATTGGGTAAACGTCATCTAACACTGTTCCAAATTAATTTCAAGTTGATAGCATTAGTAGTTCTTGAGATATCCAGCTGTGACAGACAGACAGACAGACAGACAGACTGAGTCACACCATAAGGGTTCCTTTTTTACTATTTTGGTACGGAACCCTAATAAACACTAAAACTTTTAACGTTAAACATTTATTATGTTTTTGTTAACTTCAAACGATTAGCAGAAACAGAATGATGTTATAAATTAATTTAGAGCTAAACAAAAAAAAAAAAAAAAAACATTTCAAAACTTAGAACATGTTACATTTATTCTCTTCGCTAAACGCATTTATTGTTAGTGATTTGTGGTGCAAATCGCGATTTTTAAACCAATAGGTAGGTAATAAACTAATAATAGTAATTACCTACCTTTTTTGGTGTTCCTATTAAAATTAAGTTTTAAGTTTTTATCATAAATAAAACTTTTACCTACTTAATTTTTAGGGTTCCGTACCACGAAAGGAAAAAACAGAACTGTCTGACAGTCTGTAAAGGCCCTTTTTCTCAGGAACGCATGGAGTTATCAAGTTGAAATTAATATCAGATAGGTAGGTTTCTGGGCCTGGTTCCGTACCACGAAAGGAAAAAACAGAACCGTCTGACAGTCTGTAAAGGCCCTTTTTCTCAGGAACGCGTGGAGTTATCAAGTTGAAATTAACATCAAATACGTAGGATTATGGGCCTTTACAGTTCTAAAACAATCAAGCTTCTAAGTCAACGCAATAAAAAAATCTACCATTTATGCGACATATTTTGATACTCGCAAATCAAAACCAACCTATAGGGTCATTGACTTGATATTACTGCGTATAGGGTACTTCCCGTTTTCCTAGAATCATGAAATTTGGCAAGAATTAACAATTTGTTTACGAATTAACAATTTCGGACCTTGCGTCCGAAATTGTTAATTCGTAAACAACATAAAAAAAATATTTCCTAATCTGACAGCCTGTCAAAGCCATTTTCTAAGGAACGCATGGAGGTATCAAGTTGAAATAAATAGTCTCTAGGGTCCCTTGAAATTCATGCTTCATTATATCCTCTTATATCCTCTTAAAATACCAGTATTATAATTTTTTTTTTTTTTTTTTCCTTTATTAATAAGAACTTAAGTAGTTCTTAATAATTGATTACAATCTAGCCTAATAGACTAATAAGCAATTTAACTCTAACTTATTATTTTACGTGAAACATTTTGTTAAAACTAAGAATAGTGTCAATTTGCACTTTTACACAATTCCGTAGCACTTTCTTAGAGTCTGATAATATTGATAAAACACTTTGTTCATGTGTCACACGTATAGCACAGCATTACTATTATTCATTCACGCACTACACTAACTCAAATGGTTTAGTTCTCTTTAGCCTACGCACTATGTCCGTGTTGTCTAGCAGCTGTATTGCCTCGACATTCACATGTCGGTGAAGTCTGTGTTCGTGGGCTTCAGCAAATTTTTGGATGATGGTGGTGACGAGTTCCGTTTTAAGGTCGCGGTGGAGGTCGTCATTTCTAATGTACCATGGTGCATTTACAGCATCCCTGAGTACTTTATTTTGGAATTGTTGGATTATTTTAACGTAACTTCGTTTAGTACAGCCCCAAAGTTGGATACCATACGTCCAAATTGGCATAAGAATATGCTTGTATAATATAATTTTATTATGTATTGATAGACAGGATTTCCTTCCGAGTAACCAATACATACTTTTATAACGTATGTCGAGTTCCTGCCTTTTCTTCTTGACGTGAGATTTCCAGCGCAACTTGGCGTCAAGAGTTATGCCAAGATATTTGGCTGTATTAGCATAAGGCACTTGCATGCCATTTATATAGATTGGGTGGTAATCGCAGTGTTTGTTAGTGAAGTCAATATGTATTGATTTTGACTCATTCAGTTTGATCTTCCACCTCTGTGTCCAGTAGTAAACTTTGTTCACAGCAAGTTGAACTTTTTCTACTGCTTCTTTGTGGCTTGATCCGGTAGCCATAATAGCTGTATCGTCTGCAAAGGTCGCAATGGTGTTGTTTTCCAGCTCTGGGATATCACATGTATAAAGCAAGTACAAGATTGGGCCCAACACACTTCCTTGTGGTACCCCAGCTTTTATAGTTTTTAGCTCGGAATATGCATCCTCTTGCCTTATTCTAAACATTCTGTTACTTATGTAAGACTCGAGAATATCTGCGAATTCTGGTAGCATGCGTCTGAGTTTGTATATCAAACCCTCATGCCAAACTTTGTCAAAAGCTTGCGCGACATCTAGGAATACTGTGGCGCAGACTTGCTTGTTTTCGAGTGTTTTTTCAATAATGTTTGTTATTCTGTGTACCTGGTCTATTGTAGAATGTTTTTCCCTGAAGCCAAATTGATGGCTTGGTATAAGCTCTTTTTCTTCTATTATTGGTTTTATCCGTTTTAATAACAGTTTTTCAAATAGTTTGGATAATACGGGCAACAGGGAAATAGGTCTATATGATGATGCTTCATGGGGTGGTTTCCCAGGCTTCGCAATCATTATGACTTCAGCAACCTTCCATGGCTCAGGTACATGGTTTAGCATAAATGCAGCATTGATAAGTCTGGTCAGCTTGACTATGGCTTTGCGCGGGAGGTGTTTTAGAATTTTTCCGGTTATGAGGTCGTAACCCGGAGATTTCTTCGAGCTTATGTTGTTTTGAATTTCTCTTGAAACTTCTTTAGGAGTCACAAGCCGAATTCTTTGATTTTGTGACAACTTTTCACTCTCAAGTATTTCTATGGAGCTTTCATTGGGTTGAAAAGTGTCTTCTAAGTATTGGGCAAACCTTAACGCTTTTTGTTTATTGCTTATGGCCCATTTTCCGTCGCTGTCTCTGATGGGCGGTATTTGCATAATCGGCCTTTTTAGTTTTCTTGTCGCTTTCCAAAGAGAGAAGTCCGTAGATTGGTCGTTGGTTAGCTGCACAAGGTGATTATTCAGACTTTCATCCTCAAATTGTAGAATTTTCCTCTTTAGTCGTTTAGTTAAGTTATTTAATAATGTTTTATCTCGCGGGCACCTTGTTTGGTGCCACCGCTTTCTTTGTTTTCTTTTCTCAGATAGTAAATACACAACTTCTTTGGGGTAGGTATGTCCTTTATACAGGGTGTCCCGTAAATAATGGATAATCTCTTAAGGGGTCATTGTACTCATCGTTATGAACAACTTTTACTATGGGACCAAACCTGAAATCGCGAAAAAAAATCAGCTGACCAGTACATTTATCTACATCAAACTCGTCAAAATGTAGGGAGCAGCTGATTTTTTTTTCGCGATTCCAGGTTTGGTCCCATAGTAAAAGTTGTTCATAATGATGAGGACGATGACCCCTTAAGAGATTATCCATTATTTACGGGACACCCTGTATCTACGTTTTAATTGTGGCGTGTTGTTCCACGCACATTGTTGAATATTAACGATATATTTGTTTACTTCTGAGTCAAGTTGATCTTTATTTTGTAACGGAGTTTTTAGATCGATAATATTATCTAAATCAAGGGCAAAACTGTCCCAATCTGTCAACTTATTAACCAGGGTAACAGGTCTTTCTTTTAGTGGGATTTTTTGACTCAGTCTTAGTATAATCGGGGAGTGGTCCGAATTCATATAAAACTCTTCCTCCAAACTAAGGTAATTGGTGGATATATTTTTGTATATGAAAAGTCTATAAGATCCGGTATTTTCTGGTGGTCAGTGGGCCAGTACGTTGGTTTGCCTGTGCTCATAACTTCACAATGTGTATCTTTGACTGCATTTAAGAGCTGCCTTCCCTTTGTTGTAGTAAGTCTTGATCCCCAGTGCGTATGCTTGGCATTAAAATCTCCGCCTAGGATGAATCTCTGGCCCAGAAGTTCAAAGAATTGTAAATATCGCTCTTTTTTTATCATGTGCCTTGGAGGACAGTATACGGCTGCTATGGAAACGTGACAAAATTTGGTTTTAACAGATACTGCCACGGCTTGAATATCTGGTTCTTCAATTTTACTCTGCTCGTAATGATTGATGTTTTCTTTGATTATAACCGCGCTACCTCCTCTGGCCGAGTTGTCAGGGTGGAGCGAATTATATACCTTGTATCCTCTAAAGTTGACGAAAGATTGTTTAGTGAAGTGCGTTTCTGAGATCAAACACACGTCTATATTTTCTATGTCTAGGACTGCCTGTAACTCATTCTGATGTTTGAGGAGCCCATTAGAGTTCCACGCCATTATTTTTAGTGTGTTACTCATTTTTAATTATTAAAAACAGCTGTTTTAGTGCTGGATTCTAACTTCTCTAATCTTTTGTCAAATGTAGTAATATACTTCAAGATCTGATTAATTTTATCTTCCAGAGTCGAAGATTGTGTGCCTTGTTTTGCAGCTTGTGCATAGGAACTACTTTTGGTTGTTTTCACCGGTATTGCAGTTGCCTGGACACTTTCTTTTCGTGTCTGTTTATCAGGATTTCTCATGGAAGCAGACTGTTGGGCAGTTGGCACATCAAGTTTCTTTTTGATATTTTTATTTTTCATCAATTGCATTTCTTTGGCTACTTCACATCCTCTGTAGTTGGCTGGGTGGGGTAAGCCGCAGTGGACGCATTTTGGTTTCTCTTGCGGAGATTTGGTACAGTTGGCTGTAAGATGTTTGCCAGTACATTTTACACACCTTGGCTCTTTACTGCAGTATTTATGAGTATGCCCATACGCCTGGCATCTCTTGCATTGAGGAATGAGTTTGGGATTTTTGAGAGAGTGTATTTCAATTTTACACCCTAAAATGTGCTTTATGCCAAAAATTTTGTTGACATCTTCGTTATTATTACATGATAAGAGTATTATAAATGAGCTCCACTGTTCAGCTATTCGGCATTCAGCTGCATACAGTTAGACTGGAAGCCGACCCCAAATTTCGGATATGTCTGGGCTGATAATGATTGTCACAAGTTTGAACTTTTAACAAAACTATTGTCGTAGTTTTTTTTAGCCATTATAATACACACATGAGAGATTGGCATTGCGCAAAAAAATAATGAAATGTAGGTAGACACTAAACTAAATGGTCAAGTCATACTAATTTAAAACCAAATGTTATTAATTAGATAGATACCTACTTAATTTATTAGTAGGTACTTCAAACAAGAAGCTTTGTTTTTACCGCTAAGCAAATTGAATGTATTATTTTCATATATAAAAATAAATATCTATCAAACAACTTTTGATTTTGTAGGGTAGGTAGGTACACTTTTTTCTTCGCGGAATAAAAATATTAGGTATATGATTTCACCAAAAACAATCAAGCCACTATCACTTTAACACAGGAATAAAACAAATACAGTACATAATGTAATTATTCAATAACTCACTTGTTTTGAGATCCCTGTCAAAATTCACAAAATTCTGCCTTTCCATCTTCACAGAAGAAAACATTCTAAAATTGAACTCTGTCACTGACTGCTCAAGAACATGCGCACACGACACTTTAAGTTCCGAGTCGAGGCCCGAACTTACCCGAACTATACCGAAAGCTGATGGAGCGAGATGTGACTCCTTTGAAAACTTGCCAGCGAATGGAACTGAGGTCCGGCGAAATCAGTGTAGGGAGGAAAACAAATTCAATTCTTAAGATGTAAGGGAGTGGACAGATGTGGGACTCGTGGGAAAGAAGGGGTGCGCGTGCGACGCGGGGACGTATAGTGAGTAGGTGTCGCCCTTTCTTAGTTCTGATTCTGACACCTCCCACTAACGGTCTTGAGTTGGGAAAAACTTTTATGATTTTGAATTATTTATTTTTTGTAAGAAGTTGTTTTATTTCTTTGAAAGGTTTGCATCATCATCATTTGCGTATGGCCCGGGAAAATACTACATGTAAATATGTATTAGGTAAAGGATAAATAAACTTGTGCGAAAAAAAAACCGGCCAAGTGCGTATCGGACTACGCACAATGAAAGGTTCCGTAGTTGGGATTAAATTATACCAAGAACAAACTTAATATTATAGGTTGAAAAACATGTTCTCCCATACATTCCAACAGTAAATGTAAGTTTGTACTCACAATATTGAGAGATTTACCATGTTATTTTAAGACCACAAACTTCTTATAGGTTTTGCTGTAATCTACAGGTATAGAACTATTTTCTGTATTTTTTAAAAATTTTAGGCTTCGGTAGTTTTCCGTTTTTTCCTTATGAGGTACGGAACCCTAAAAATGTAAGAGAGGATTACTCTCCGGAAACACCTTCATTAGAGACTTGTTTACTTAGGGCGAGCGCGCATTGCGGTGCGTTTTTCTACCGCAAAATCTGTGAAGTATGGAATATCTTTGAAGTGCGCGCACTGCGGTCATGCGTTTTGTTACCGTAGCGCGTAGGCCCCGCCCAGTGCGGCAGAACTACCGGAAACGCACCGCAATGCGCGCTCGCCCTTACTTGGAAAGTCCAATGTGATACTCATAGTGTGAGAAAAAAAAATCGTAAAGTACGATGATAGTTGCGCTGGCGCATCTATAGGCCGGTGGCCTCTTTAGGCCTGTTTGCCATAAAACAATCAAA